>JAQAHW010000038.1:3360503-4030104 GCA_027580185.1 Tuta absoluta
ACCCCGTATAATAACTTTACAGGACACTTATTTTTAGCTTTTTATTCATAAAATAACTATTTTTATTTTTCGAATAAGTACGCAAAATATGCTGCTCATAGTATTACGTTATTTTCTACTTATCTATATTTGACTTGACATGCCGGCCGGCGTTTAAACTATGTACATACCTTCTTTATTTGCGAAACTAATTATTTCACTAAATCAGAAAAAATACTTGAAATCGACTTCCACCAGATTTATTTGTCCAGTTTATCTTCCAAACAAATAATAACTTTTAGGTGCTGACACGTATTTCCTCTGTAAATGGTTCACTTCACACCGCGACCGACGCGCGTCTGACAACAAACTGGCTGGTGGCACGAGCTGCGGCGAATATAAGCAAACGGACGAAGGCGATAATAGGTAATCAAGATAAAAAGTTAGGGACGATTCTCAAGAACGCATTCTACAGATCCTGTTAGAAAAATATACAGGTTGTAACAAAAAGAGTAACTAGCTATTATAGGGAAGGTGTATAATACATACATACATAAATCACGCCTATATCCCTTACGTCGTATAACGGCCGTAAAACGGATATTAACACCACGTCTGACAAAAGCTTGAGGGTCAATCAGATAACTGTGTATCACTATAGTGACAGGTTGTCAGCCCATCGCCTAAAATTGCAATATACATCTAACCCTTGAGTCCCCCTTAGCCGCCTCTTACGACACCCATGGGTAAGAAATGGGGTGATGCTATTCTAGGCCGGCAACACACGGCACTCAGGTATACTTACTCATAAAATTGAACAACTGTCCCGATGGAACATATGAAAATAAAATCGACTTGCCATTGTCATACAAAATTGCCGATGAGCTGGTTAATTTACTACGAAAGGGCCTATTAAAAAAAATGTTTCGACCTACGTTCCATGAGGCAATTTTCAGTTTCATGAGTTCATTGACCTATTCTCGGCCTATTATACACTTTTTTAATTCTTTGTATACCACCTATTGATTGATCAATTAACCCGTTTCAGATGTAGTATAGGTTAGGTTCATTAGGTTATTCGTCGACTCGGTGTCCCACAAGTTTATCTAGTATACTGCGTTCCTCTGCTCGCTATCAAACCTTGAGTCAGGTTTTTTGAGCTTTAGTCTAAGAACATGTCAGCGCCACATATCGTCGGTTTACAGTGAAAACCTGGTATCCATTATAAACCTCCATACAAAGATACCGAGGTTTTCACAGTAAGCCGACGATATGTGAGTATCGGGAGGATGATTATGTCCATGATTTAGTGCCGTGTGATGCCGGCTTAGAATAGCAACACCCCATTTCTTGCCCGTGGGAGTCGTAAGAGGCGACTTAGGGACTCGAAGGTGTGTATTGCAATTTTAGGCGATGGGCTGACAACTTGTCACTATGGCGATGCACAATTTTCGCATGACCCTCAAATATTTGTCAGACGTGGCGTAGATAGACCGTCTTTGCGGCTGTTTGCGCTCTGCCTACCCCGCAAGGGATTATAGGCGTGATAGGTGTATGTGTGTGATATTGGTAAGTAGCTTTTCTTATAGTCTTTCAGGAAACAATAGCTCTCAGGCGTTTTCGGTGCGTCTCGCAGTTGCTTTGTTTTGTCGAACTTGGATGGAGACTATTTGGCCCGGATATATAAGTTCCTATTAAATTCAGTGCAAATATGTATCCATGGATATACTCGTATGTCATTCTCTCGCCATTCGCAGTCACACTTTTCTTCTTTTCGTGCGGCTCGATAAACCCTGGTTCCAGTCACACTGGTAATTGGGCTATTCGTCATGAATGTTCATGACTAAGCAGACTATGCGGTCTTTATCATGTTTATAGTTAGTCCCGGCTCAAAGATAAGAGCATTTGCTATTTCGGTGAAGCGAAGATAGGTGAGTTTGTTTATACCAATACATATGCCTTTTCCTTCCCATGTAACCGCCAGCTTTCTGAAAAATTCTTCGAGGGCACTGTTGAATAATATAGGGGAAAGCGGGTCACCCTGTTTAACACCATTTTCTGTCTGAAATGATGGGACTGCTGATTTTAGTTTAACTGCTGCAGATAAATATTTTTAAACCAAGCTTAAAACCCTGCTTGTTCGGGGATCGCTGTTATCAAGTTGTCCAGAAATACGGTGTTCTAATCTTTATAAGAGTCATTTTCAACAACTGCATATTTTTGTCAATTTCGGTGGATTTTTTAATTTTCTGCTTTTTTGGTGTTTTTTTTAGCTGTATAGGAAAAGATACTCATTTTAAATATAATATATTAACAGGAAAATATGTAATAATTGTATTTGATGAGTTATTTGGGTCACCGAAATTGCCTTGTCACCGAAATTGAATTCATGCCACCGAATTGGGTTTGTGCCACCGAAACTGCAATTGCGCCTCAGATGCCTTGTTTGGCTGCTTACAAATGGATGGCATGGTGTTGAAGATAGCCGTAGACCCCTGTCAGCGGCAGCCGTCCACACCTGTTAGCACCTGCCGGTCGACAAATCAGCTGATACCTGCGACTACAAATAGTAGCCATGTCTTCGGCTATCGCTGACGGGTGTCAATGACTGAGCAGGAGGACCTCGCGGGAGCGCCGGGCTGGAGGGCCACGAGGGATCGCCGTGCAGGAGGACCACGAGGGAGCGCCGTGCAGGAGGACCTCGCGGGAGCGCCGGGCAGGAGGACCTCACGGGAGTGCCAGGCTGGAGGGCCACGAGGGATCGCCGCGCAGGAGGGCCACGAGGGAGCGCCGGGCAGGAGGACCTCGCGGGAGCGCCGGGCAGGAGGACCTCACGGGAGTGCCAGGCTGGAGGGCCACGAGGGATCGCCGCGCAGGAGGGCCACGAGGGAGCGCCGGGCAGGAGGACCTCGCGGGAGCGCCGGGCAGGAGGACCTCACGGGAGTGCCAGGCTGGAGGGCCACGAGGGATCGCCGCGCAGGAGGGCCACGAGGGAGCGCCGGGCAGGAGGACCTCACGGGAGTGCCAGGCTGGAGGACCTCACGGGAGTGCCAGACTGGAGGGCCACGAGGGAGCGCCGGGCAGGAGGACCACGAGGGAGCGCCGTGCAGGAGGACCTCGCGGGAGCGCCGGGCAGGAGGACCTCACGGGAGTGCCAGGCTGGAGGGCCACGAGGGATCGCCGCGCAGGAGGGCCACGAGGGAGCGCCGGGCAGGAGGACCTCGCGGGAGCGCCGGGCAGGAGGACCTCACGGGAGTGCCAGGCTGGAGGGCCACGAGGGATCGCCGCGCAGGAGGGCCACGAGGGAGCGCCGGGCAGGAGGCCCTCACGGGAGTGCCGGGCTGGAGGGCCACGAGGGATCGCCGCGCAGGAGGACCTCGCGAGAGCGGCGGGCTGGAGTGCCACGAAGGATCGCCGGGCAGGAGGACCTCACGGGAGTGCCGGGCTGGAGTGCCACGAAGGATCGCCGGGCAGGAGGACCTCACGGGAGTGCCGGGCTGGAGTGCCACGAAGGATCGCCGGGCAGGAGGACCTCACGGGAGTGCCGGGCTGGAGGGCCACGAGGGATCGCCGGGCAGGAGGGCCACGAGGGAGCGCCGGGCAGGAGGGCCACGAGGGATCGCCGGGCAGGAGGACCTCGCGAGAGCGGCGGGCTGGAGTGCCACGAAGGATCGCCGGGCAGGAGGACCTCACGGGAGTGCCGGGCTGGAGTGCCACGAAGGATCGCCGGGCAGGAGGACCTCACGGGAGTGCCGGGCTGGAGTGCCACGAAGGATCGCCGGGCAGGAGGACCTCACGGGAGTGCCGGGCTGGAGTGCCACGAAGGATCGCCGGGCAGGAGGACCTCACGGGAGTGCCAGGCTGGAGGGCCACGAGGGATCGCCGGGCAGGAGGGCCACGAGGGAGCGCCGGGCAGGAGGGCCACGAGGGATCGCCGGGCAGGAGGGCCACGAGGGATCGCCGGGCAGGAGCGCCACGAGGACGCGCCGGGCAGGAGGACCTCGCGGGAGAGCTGGGTTGGAGGGCCACGAGGGATCGCCAGGCAGGAGGACCTCGCGGGAGTGCTGGGTTGGAGGGCCACGAGGGATCGCCAGGCAGGAGGACCTCGCGGGAGTGCTGGGTTGGAGGGCCACGAGGGATCGCCAGGCAGGAGGACCTCGCGGGAGTGCTGGGTTGGAGGGCCACGAGGGATCGCCAGGCAGGAGGACCTCGCGGGAGTGCTGGGTTGGAGGGCCACGAGGGATCGCCGGGCAGGAGGTCCTCGCGGGAGTGCTGGGTTGGAGGGCCACGAGGGATCGCCGGGCAGGAGGACCTCGCGGGAGTGCTGGGTTGGAGGGCCACGAGGGATCGCCGGGCAGGAGGACCTCGCGGGAGTGCTGGGTTGGAGGGCCACGAGGGATCGCCGGGCAGGAGGACCTCGCGGGAGTGCTGGGTTGGAGGGCCACGAGGGATCGCCAGGCAGGAGGACCTCGCGGGAGTGCTGGGTTGGAGGGCCACGAGGGATCGCCGGGCAGGAGGACCTCGCGGGAGTGCTGGGTTGGAGGGCCACGAGGGATCGCCGGGCAGGAGGACCTCGCGGGAGTGCTGGGTTGGAGGGCCACGAGGGATCGCCAGGCAGGAGGACCTCGCGGGAGTGCTGGGTTGGAGGGCCACGAGGGATCGCCAGGCAGGAGGACCTCGCGGGAGTGCTGGGTTGGAGGGCCACGAGGGATCGCCAGGCAGGAGGACCTCGCGGGAGTGCTGGGTTGGAGGGCCACGAGGGATCGCCGGGCAGGAGGGTCACGAGGGAGCGCCGTGCTGAAGGGGCAACAAGGCATCGCCGGGCAGGAGGGCCACGAGGGATCACCGTGCAGGAAGACCACGAGGGATCGTCGGGTAGGAGGACTCAAAAATCCACTCCTGGACATGGGCCTCTCCCTATCGGGAGTATTGCCATCCTCTACACGCTCGGCTGGCGGATCGGCGAGCGCAGCACAAAATTTTACATTCAGAGGGAACACTGTTGTCCATTCCTTCAATTAATTTATCCCTTAGTCTTCTTTTACGACGCAGATTTTAGTTTTTCTGAAACAAATGCAAAATTTTGTCAAACAAACGACCTAAAGCGACCGCATTTTACAGCCTTTTTCGATCTGTATACCCCGCAAGGAGTGAAAGCGTGATATTTCTAAATATGTTTGTAATTTGTATCAATTGAGCAATTTCGTTGGAACTTTGCAATTTCGGTGGGCTTCTAGCAGCAATAAAAGCCACCGAAATGTGCCCACTGAAATTGCAAAACAGTCATTTATTTAAAAAATATACAAAAGTATCAAGGTTATTCCAGTTTGCAACTTGTATCTCAAAAGTG
This sequence comes from Tuta absoluta, assembly GCA_027580185.1. Taxonomy (NCBI): domain Eukaryota; kingdom Metazoa; phylum Arthropoda; class Insecta; order Lepidoptera; family Gelechiidae; genus Tuta; species Tuta absoluta. The sequence goes on from JAQAHW010000038.1 coordinate 3,365,833, forward strand.
TACCCAAAGGCTATTTAGAATGCGTTACTGTAATATTTTTAAAACCTTGAGGAAACATTTTAATCCCGAGCACCGAAATTGCAAAATTTTGGTTCCGAGTAAACTGAAATGGTGTACTAACATTTTTGGCGGGAAGACGCAAGGAGGTAGTGCACAAACGTTTACACTGCGCGTGAGTGCTCGATTGATCTTAGCGGGGAAGGGGTTTAAGGTCTGGATATACTCAACAGTGTGAGCAGGGAGCGTCGAAACAAAATTGCCACCGATATTGCTATTTTTGCTGGGACAAATCTAGTTTTGACACAGTTCATAAACTTTTCGTCTAAAAATTCAATTTTTATTAATTTCTCGTAGGGTCACTAATCCTTAACATAATCAAAATTAATTTTACTTAATATGTTGGACATAATTTTGCTGAGAGATGAATATGTTGTGAAAAACGGATTGGGGACAAGCCACCGAACATTGAAATTCGACACTTACTATTTTTTTTCTAAAAACATAATAACTGTCCAAACATTATTTATATGTCTTCATATCAGAAAGAGTGTCTTATATTTTGAAAAAAAAATATCATTGTACTTAATAGCTGCAAAGCGTCACCTCGTTTTCAGCGAGGACATGAAAATTTTCCGCTTGAGAAATCTACTCATAAAGGTTTTGTACAAGTGTAAGACGAGGCTTATTAGTCTGTAATAATTTTTGTCTAATCTGTCTCCTTTCTCATGGAGGAGAACAATTTTAGAGTGAATAAACAGGTGTGGGCACCAATAAGTTTGTAATATACGAATAAGTAGGTAATTTATTGTGTCATAATGGCCTCAATTCGCGATATAAATTCTATTACTTACTTACTATTAGTGCTGTCACTTTTCGTCAATTGATATTCGTGTCTGTTGATGTGATCGGGTAAAAAAACTCACTCAAACAGAAAATTACATAATTTATTCAAATTTTTGTATTTACAGTCTCACAGCTATTGGAAGCCATTTTTATATCAGTTTTTTTGTTACTTCTGCACTGCGCATGGGCACGAGTCGCACGAGCCAAGGCTTCAACTTGCGCGATCGTGTCGAGTAGCGGCAGGTCCTTAGTTTCAGGGGTCAGCGTCAAGAGGGCGCTCGCTAGAACAGCGATAACAGTGAAGCAGACTGATGGCAGGATCGGGGATATTGGTAACTGAAAATAAAGAAAATATATTACATACACACATACACACTCCCTTAAGTAGAGCGCAAACAGCCGCGAATAACGAACATTTACGCCACGTCTGACAAATATTTGAGGGTCATCCGAAAATTGTGTATCGCTTTAGAGACAGGATGTCAGCCCATCTTCTAAAATTGCAGCACACACCCTCGAGTCCCTTAGTCGCCTTTGACGACTCCCATGGAAAATAAATGGGGTGATGCAATATAGAGAGAGGCAAGAAAATATTTATTTATTTATTTAATGTGAATCGCTGTGGCAGACGTAACAAACGGATAACTATTGGCTGCCGCTGTTTGCGCTCTTTTTTCGGATGATTTAAGGCAAGTGTAGTCATGAACGGTCTCGACAGCGGCGCATCTTCACAAAAAATCTCTTTATACAATTAATCTATCAGAATGTCCGTTGCTCAAGTTTAGTATTATCCTTATGTAAAATTATAACCTGCAAACTCAATGAAATATTTCCTTTTTTTAAAGTCATGACAATTAGTGCCTAAAAACGGCCACTTTTGGTATTAATTGCCATCACTTTAATTACAGCGAATATTTCATTGAGTTTACAGGTTCTAATTTTACTTAAGGCGAGTGTACCCGCCAATGACCTCGACAGTGGCGCCACTTAATAAAAAAACTCTTTATACTTACGATCAATCTTTCACAATATCCGTTGCCCAAGTTTTTAGTATTATCCATAAGTAAAATTAGAACCTGCAAGCTCAATAAAATATTCGCTGTAATAAAAGTTATGGCAATTAATGCCAAAAGTGGCCGTTTTTAGGTACTTTTTTCCATAACTTTAATTGCAGCGAATATTTCATTGAGTTTGCAGGTTCTAATTTTAACTAAGGATAATACTAAAAACATGGGCAACGGATATTCTGATAGATTGTTTGTATGAAATTAAGAGATTTCTTTTGTAAAGTGGCGCCACTGTCGAGGTCATTAACGGCTACACTCGCCTTATGGATAATGCTAAAAACTTGAGCAACGGACATTCTAATAAATTGATTGTATAAAGAGAAAATATGTTTTTGTGAAGTGGCGTTCATGAAGCACTCGTTTCAATATGACCATATCAAGGCATTTGTTTGCTGAAGAACCTGATTCAGATCTATCCAGTGATTGATTTCTTCCACTAAGGTACCTACTTAGTTACAGCAAACTAATAACTTGATGTTCTCGTATTAAAATAAGTGTTTCCTTGAATTAAATATTTATTTTTAGAGTGGACGTCGGCTGACGTTTCAGTCTTATCATGCCCTATTTTGGACTCATATCTGCAACATTCCACAAATAGGTGACTTGTCAATAATATTTTTTAGTTTCTAAGTAAACGAAAAAGTGCCTATCACTCATGATGTAGGTTAACGCGACTTATACTTGTCTATGATTTGGTAGAGTTTAGACATTCTATATCTAATCTAAAACCATAAACCAAATCTTAAACAACTGAGTCGCCTGTGACCTTCATCACCAGAAGTTGCTCGAGTATTGACTCCCACTGATAAACCATATGTGGGTCAGAAAGGTGGAACATCAGATCTCACCAGCATAGGTGTAAGCGGTGCCAGCATCGCCCCAAGCCTGGACATCACTGATCCTAAGCTGAGCAGGGAAGCTCTTGTGCTGGTGGGGAAGAATTCCATGGTATAAGTGATCACCCCCGTGAAACACGCTGCTATCACCATTTTGCCGAGGCAGAAACATGTTACTTTTAACCAGTTTGCAGCTGAAAATAGATTAACAAAAATTTTGATGTTCTTATTCTTTTCTTTAATTTTTTTATATTTTTATTAACGATGGGTTTGCTCTTGACTCCAGTCTAGGTCATAGGACAGAGACAGGGTCTAATATGGAGCGAGCTCACCCAGAAGAAGCCTGTTCACTCTTACTTTGAAGAGATTAGGGTTGTATGCGTTTAAATAAGTTTTATGTGCATGTATTTATAAACTTTGAGGGTCATTCAGAAAATTGTGTATCACCATAGTGACAGTTGGTCAGCCTATCGCCTAAAATTGCAATACACAAATCCCTTGAGTGCCTTAGTCGCCTCTTAGAACACCTATGGGAAATAAATGGGGTGATGCTATTCCGAGCCGGCATCATTCGGCGTTAATTTATCCTAATACTGTGGTAAACGTAATGTGCCGCGGTTCATAAAAATCAATTTGCGGCTCTCGCCTGCCGTTCGAAAAAAGCTTCTGTGGCGCCGCGCCGCCGGGTAGTGACACTTACAAAAAAAAGCAAGAAACCGTATTAACCCGAACAATCTCGAAAACATATAAGTTGATCGCGATTCTCCAAAATATTTTTATTATGTGTAATCGGTTCATGTTTTGCGTTGCGATGTATTAACGTTGTATTGACATTGGCATAAACACCCATATTGGATAAAATGCCATTATTGAGGATAGTGATATATTTTACGACAAAATCCTCGCTAAAATATTTTTATACGTACACACAAATGAACAGTTTGACGCGTCTGCTTCATATCCCGTTTATCTATGATCAAATCCAAATAGAGGCGTCGTCAAATATTTATTTTTTAATAATTTGATAGTTGGGTTACTGGAATGATTTCATCATATCTTGTAGATTGAAAACACTTTTTTGATTGAAATGTGTCTTATACTATGTACGAGTATGAAATCGGCAAAACGCAGGTCGTTTCATAGGACCAAAAATACCTGCTCGTATTATGAAAGCAAAGTACATTGCACTGGAAGAAAACACTTGCAATAGAAACAAGCTTGTGTAAATATATTATACCATTTAATATCTATGGTGATTAATTGATAAGATAACTATAGGATATTATATATGGGTTAATACAAATAAAGATACAGACTTACGAACCGAATGATTTAAAGTACTCGTATTAAATAACTCAAAAATAGAATCATGCCAGCTATTTGAATTTCTTCCCGATCACTTACCCACTTGACAGTCGAAGGCAAGTTTTATTGCCAAAAACTTAAATTGTAATACACATGTAACCCTCACCTTAGCCGCTTCTTACGAAAACCTCAAGAAGAAATGAAGTGATGCTATTCTTAGCCGGCATCACACGGAAATTTATAATGTCTCCACGATTAACTAAAGCCATCTAAAAATTAATAGACTTACTTGCATAACCAGAAGCGACGCACATCGCTCCACAGACTAAATACCCCACCATCAAAGGCATCTTCCTGCCAACTCTGTTCATCAGAAACATCGCTATCAGCTCTCCAGGAAATGACATTATTGTGGACAGCAGGAAGTTCGTGTATTTGTTCCCAGGGAGTAACACTGAGTTCACGACCAGTCCGTAATATATGAAACCAGAAGCAAATCTACATACAGAAGCTACGACAAGTCTTTTCAGTATTTCCTTTGAAGTAAATATCTCTTTCAAGCCGTCTCGTCTTTCGTAATTATCGATATTGAAAGCAAGTTTTAATTTAGCAGCATCAATTTCTTTCAAATCTTGCTCGTCTATGTGAAGTTTGTTGGTTTTTGCTATGTCTTTGATAGTTTTTTTTGCTTCATCAGTTTTTCCGTTGAGCACTTGCCATCTCGGGCTCTCTTGGATCAGGAATATGTAGGAGAGGAAGAAGATAGGTGGAGTGTAGATGATTCGGACGAGGTTCTTCCAGTAAGGGACTGCCATGGCGATAGCAGCGAAGAGGCATTCTCCCATGTATACTACGTAGGCAATAAGCACGCCGGCAAACACTCTGTTTGATTTTCCTCCGAATTCGATTACTGAAAAAGGCCGGGTTTTAAATTTAGTAATGCTGAGTTTTAAACCAGTCTGATGTCCAATACTTTTTAGTTATATGATCAGTTTCCCTGAAATAATAATGCTGAACATTAAACCACTGTTTAGTTCTGGGGTTTTTTTATCTGACATAGTACAGTCTTCTGTATTTACCCTATTTTAAAATATTCAGAGGGAGTGGTTGATCTCAAATAGTAGTTAGAAAAATGTATGATTTAGGTCGGTCACTGGGTACTTTGTTTATTTTAGACTAGTTAAGCTTTGTTAAAAAAATATGTGTCCCTGTAAATTACCTTTTTACTACGTTTAAGTTTAAAAGATGAAGTTCTTACACATAACTGACATAGCGACGTACACTCCAGCATTCAAGAGTGCTTCGGTGAACTCAATCACCAAGTACATGTAGTAGCTGGTGGCGAAGGGTTTGAAGTGGCCAATCACGCCGGCTGTAGCGCAGAAGATCATTGTGGGCTTGCGGCCGAATCTGGGAAGAAAAACAATTACAATCATGAGTATGTAACATTGCCAGTCTGTTGAAAACCTTGCCCCGCTGCGTGGTACCGGAATCATTTTTTTGCACGCCTTTATCACTAGCTGGGTAGGCAGAACGTTAACGATCGCTATCACCACGTCTGACAAATGTTTGAGGGTAGTTTCAGAAAAATCGTGTATAACTAAAGTGACAGGTTGTCTTGCCTTTCACCTAAAATTTTAGTACACATGAAACCCTCGACTCCCTTAGTCGCCTCTTATGACACCCGCCTCTTTTGATACCCGCGGGAAAATATCGGGTGATTCTTTTCTAAACCGGCATCACACGACACTACGACATCCGCGGAAAAGAAATGGGGAACAATTTTCTAATATACGGGGTGTAAGTTACTGCCCTCTGAATACTGATAGGGTGCATGCAGACCATGAAACTGAACAACTTTCCCCTAGGAACATATGTCAGGAAACGACAAAAGATATTCGACCTCCCATACAAATTCACGATTACATGACTGCATTTACTATGGAAAGTTAATTTTTTTTGACGTTTTCTGTTTTATGCGTTTGCGTTAACCATGTGTTTATATGGAAAGTTGTTCAGTAATATGGTTGAATGCAGCCTATAAGTATTCGGAGGGCTGTGCCTTACACCCCGTATATTTGTTTGGTGATATTTTTAAAAACATACCAATATCTACTTGCATCCATCTATATAGATACATATTGACGTCACAACAGCAACAGGTAATAGAAAACGCATAACATACACACTCTTTAAGCAGGTGATGCGTAAAGCCATGACCAAAGCGAAGTGGGGTTACCTGTCTGACATCCATCCTGCAATTACCATTGAAAACAGCATGCCGATGTTGTGTACCGTCCCGACTAGATTGATCTTCCATGGTTGACAAGCTAGATTCAGCTGGAAAATTAAAAGGTACATAGGTAGGTACTTGTAGAATGTTCAATACGAATGAATAAATGAGCTGTAGGCTGTAGCTAGTAATAATTAAGGGGAAACCGAGAGAAAAATGGGTATTGGATGCACACAATTTCGTTGGAGAATACGATAAAGATGTTTTTTTATGTAAATAATAATGATTTTTCATTATATTATCTAGGTTCTTGTCGCGGAAAACACGATTAAAGAATGTTTGCTCGATAGATTTATTTTACAAAGTTTGGTCTATTTTTGGGTAGTGTCATACACAGACTAAAAAAAACTCGCGTCCTAGCGCTGACAGCTCATGACGTTTCGGTGCTCTGTGGTGGCATAAAACCCTGAAAATTTACAATTGAGTTTGTCTTGACGCCATCATGTTCCTTAATCTACTAAACGTTAGTACTAGGACGGGCGTTTTGCTTGTATCAAAAAGGGCGCCCCGCGCGCTGTCTTTCTTGTCACAAAGGTCGTAGCTTTGAAACCTATCCGTGACCGTGACATAATATTTTGCAAATTTTCTTTAAAGGAACTACATACATACATATATTACGCCTATATCCCTTGCGGGGTAGGCAGAGCGTGTAAACGGCCGTATAAACGGGCGTATACGTCTAACAAACATTTAATTTTGAGGGTCATTCGGATAATTGTGTATCACCATTATGACAATGACAAGATGTCAGCCCATCGCCTAAAATTACAATACACGTGTAACTCTCGAGTCCCTTAGCCGACACCCGCAGGAAAGCACGGAGGTGATACTATTTTAAGCCAGCGCATCACACGCCACTACAAATTATGCTTTTGATAAATTATTAAGGGAAGTAGCTATGTGGTGCTGACTTTTAAGTCAGTCAGAACTAGGAAATTTAAAGAATTAAAACACTTACATCGGCCACTATAGTGGTATTGCTTTCATAGATCCACTCTGTACATTGCACGAAATCTTCAGTGAAACTACTATTGGAACATGTTTCGTTATAGGTATAGAAATCAGGAGATACAACTGGTCTTGAGCATTTATCCTGTGTAACATTTGGCCACCAACTTGGAAAAATATGGGTGGATTCTGGATTTTCGCATTCTGGTACTCTACATCTGAAAAATATCATCAAAGATGTATATCTATGTATGGGCTCCGAATACTGATAGGGTGCATTCAGACCATAAAAGTGAACAACACACACATATACACATATCACGCCTATAATTCCTTGCGGGGTAAGCAGAGCGTAAACGGCCGCAAAAACGGACATTAACGCCACGTCTGACAACAACCTTCCCCTAGAAACTTACTTACTGCATTTACAACGGGAAGTAAAAAATATGCTGTTTCTTGAAATATATTTTTATGGTCTGAACACAAAGTAAAGCCCGGTTTACATTGTCTTAGTGTTTAGTCGAGTGCTTTAGGATAGTACTTTAGTTTATTTTTTATTTTATTAAGGTAATCAACAGCTCATTTTCACAATAGTAGCTTATTTATGAATATATGACATATTTGTAAAGCAAATAACAGATTACCCCGGAGTGACCAGAGGCAGAGTTAATTTAAGTAAGTAAATCTAAGTAAACAGTAAAGTAAACTTTTCCAAATTAATAGTAGTTAGTAACGGTATTATGCTAAGGATCATTAAAAAATAGATTGTACAGGTTTGAAGCATTAGGTATGCAACTATGAACTAAATATTTGAAAGACTAAGGAGGCACTTATTTGTCTGTGTAGAACGATAGTAGACATAATATAATGAAAACGTAGCGATAATCAATCGCTAACCAACCGGTCGATACAGTAAATAGTACGTTCAAAGGGTACGTTAATAAAAACAGTTTGATGCAATACGAGGTTAGGTAGTAGGTACATCACGTCTGTTTGTCAGGACACATGATTGCCATCATAAGAAATAATTATATAAGTAATTTACTACAGCAAGATTTGTTTACTGATAAACACTATCAACAGCACACCGACTCACACCACTAAAGGGTCACCGATTCAACCTTTTCTTATAAAAGTAAATTTAGGCAGATCTCCTAAACTAAAAGTCAGGGGGATGCACTGTCGATAGCTTACCATCATCCGATTTAAATGTAGAAACACTACTTGCACTATTAGTGGGCGGGTAGGTACGTCGTCGGTGATTACTGATTATAACCTGTGTCGCAGTAGATATAAGTGCTAAAAGTACTGGGTAGGGTAGCAGGTGCCTACCTATTGGCTGATTATTAACATACATACATATATCACGCCTATAATCCCTTGCGGGGTAGGCAGTGCGTAAATGGCCGCAAAAACGGACATTTACGCCACATCTGACAAATATTTGAGGGACATTCTGAAAATTGTGTATCGCCATAGTGACGGGTTGTCAGCCCATCGCCTAAAATTGCAATATACACCCTCGAGTCCCTAAGTCGCCTCTTACGACTCCCACGGGTAAGAAATGGGGTGATGCTATTCTTAACCGGCTGATTATTAATTACAGTGTTAATATGCGCCTCGGTCTTAATTAGTTTGTGTTATTTAGCCCTACGACAGCCAGGTCTTGGGATCGAACGAGACTAAGTAACTAGACCTAATCCCGTTCGCTAAATAAAAATAAGTAGGTAAATATACATTCTAAGATAAAATGTCAGTTTTAGGGAGTATTGATCCCTTGACGATGTTTTTATATGACTGTTTGTTTGTGCAATTGAAGGGGTCAAGGTCACTAAATACATCATTATAAGTCCTAGCGAGACGAGTAAGAGTGTCATTCATACCATAGTTGGTACGATGCGCAGGAGCGCGTAACAGGCGGGTATGCCGTGTTCGTCGCGAGGGAGTGCAGAACCCTATGCTATTCACCAAGTCCGGGCAGTCTATTTGTGATTTTAGGATATCGTAAAGGAACATCATATCCAACATTGTTCGTCTATTTTCAAGCGACATGAGGTTGTGTATTTTACAGCTTTGATCATAAGTACTAGATGCAGTAAATGTCCTAAAGTTAAGAAATTTTAAGAATTTCTTTTGAATGTTTTCGATTTTATCTGAATATTTTTTGTAGTAGGGTGACCACAAGCATGATCCGAACTCGAGTATACTACGAACATAAGCGTAATAAACATTTTTAATACACTCACGGTTACGAAAGGGTGAGCATATTCTCATAATAAACCCAAGGGATTTCAAAGCCTTACCAGTTATTAAGTTGATGTGTTGATTAAATGTGAATTTGCAATCAAGATGTATGCCAAGATCACGAACCAAATCTGTACGAGCAACTAAGGTTCCATTAATGTAGTAGTTATTTATTTTTGGTCGAGGGCTACGTGTAAACGAAATTATTTGACATTTATTTGCATTTACCGATAAACGATTGCGGTAATAGTAATCTGTAAGTCTATCAAGATCTAGCTGTAGATTAATAGTGTCTTGCTGCGATCTAATATTAGTATATATTTTTGTGTCATCGGCATACATAAGGAATTTTGCATGATTAAGACAAGTGTATACATCGTAAAGATAGGCATTATAAAACAGGGGCCCTAGGTGAGATCCTTGGGGAACTCCTGAGGGTATGCAAACGATGTCAGATCTGTGACCTCCAATTACTACCATTTGTGTTCTGTTAGTTAGGTACGACTTAACCCTCCGAAGGAGGTCCCCATGGATACCCAGCTTCTTTAATTTAGACAAGAGGATGACGTGATCCACACGGTCGAAAGCTTTTTCGAAGTCCGTGTAAACCACGTCAACCTGTTGACCGCGTTCCATGTTGTCACGTACAAATTTAGTGAACAGGGTTAAATTAGTTGCAATTGATCGACCCTTTAAAAAGCCATGCTGTTCGACAGGTATACAATTTGCTATAAATACAGTCATAAACAATCTTTTCACAAAGTTTACTAAATACGTTCAAAATTGAGATGGGTCTGTAATTTTCTATTTTCTTCTTAATACCTTTCTTATGGATAGGCACAATTCGAGCTTCTTTCCATTTGCGGGGAAAAACACCTTCGCAAAAAGATTTATTAAATAGAATGGATAAAGGAAGTGCTAAAGACTCACAGCAACCAAGAATAAATATAGGGGGTATACTATCAGTGCCCGCGCCTTTGTTTTTATCAATTTTTTTTAGAAGTGACAATACTTTTTCTCTAGTAACTACGATAGTGCTTATTATGTTGTTTGTGGTGTTTTGTGGACTGGGCAGGGTGCGATCGGAGTTAGAATACTCAGACGCTGGTTGCGAGAACATGTTGTGAAAGAAGCAATTAAAACCATCTGCAATATCTACACCGTTTCTTAGAGGGACATTGTTGAATATAAATTCACTAGGGTGCGCTCCTCCACCTCTTCTTGATTTCGTAAATGACCAAAACTTCTTAGCATCTTTGGCTATTGATTGCTGACAGCTGAATATAAATTTGTAATAATTGGCTGCGTGAACACGGTGATAACGCGCCCTGAGTAACCTGAACTCATCTCTGTCATTATTATTACCGTACCGTTTCCATAATTTGTGCACTTTATCTTTTTCATGAATAATCTTAATGAGACTTTTTGTATACCAAGTAGGATAGCAGCGTTTAGAATTGTTTATACTTTTTACAGGTACATATAATTGTATACACAGATAAAGTACTTCATAGAAGAAGTCTAAGGCTTCTTCGATAGTTTTATAGGAAAGTTCTGACTCCCAGTCGATGGCGTTCAAATAGTTGTTTATGCTGACGTAATCAGCCCTGCTAAACTGGAAACTTTAGCATTGGGGAGTGGTGGTATGGTAATATCGGACGCATCAATACAAAGAGTAGTGTGATGAGGATCTACTTTTGATATAGGGAATTCACATACTTTTAACTCGATTTCAAAATTACTAAAAACTAAGTCTAATATATTACCACTAGGGTTTTTAAATAAATTGTGCTGATTGAAGCCATTTAAGGCTAATGTTTCAAACATTGTGGTAACTAAATCACGAAGAGCGAGAGAACCACTTGTTGACTGCACTGTGGGGCCTGCGTCATCCCATGATACAAACGGGAGATTAAAATCACCAATAATTAAATATTTATTACTATCAAGTTTTGATGACGTCGTCATATCGGGAAAGCGATTTTTTATTATGTTCAAAATATGTGATATATCACATATTTGGGGGTCTGACTCTCCGCGAACGTATGTAGCAATTACGTTAAGCTCAGAATTATCGTTCAATGCAGTACCAGGAATCGTAATCCAGAGAATCTCCGTGGGTGTGTATGGCACGGGTATATCATAATTAAAGGCCCTAAACTCGCGACGGACACAGATCAGTACGCCGCCGTCTATACATTTACCGGTTGCAGCCAAGTCGCGGTAGCAACGAAATACGTCATAACGGTCGTCACAAAATTCCCTATCAAATATACCATCACATAACCATGTTTCGACCAAAATTATAAGGTCATAGTTGTTTGCAAGAATATTATTATAACACTCGTGTGTTTTCGTACGTAGTCCGCGTACATTTTGGTAGTAGATGTTAATATTAGATACAAGCATCATAAAAAAAGTTAATCTCAGGTAATGGCATGCGATATGATGGCATAATAAGTATATTACTTTGGCAGTTTTATATGTATTCCGAGCAGACAGACATATAGATGAGTAGTTTAGATCGCTCACAGTACCCACCGGTTGGAAAGAAATCAACATATAGTAGATTGATGAAATTAAGCAATTAATTTTCATTGCAAAAGCACCACACAGACAAAAAATAACTATGAAATATATAAAGAGATAATCTAGAAATAGCATCGAAGAAAACACCACAAAAACATTTTCATGTTCGTCGTTTAAGGTCCGCACTAAGTGTTCTAAGAAAAGCAACGGATTTTGTTTATGTCCGTTTCGTGTCTTATGAGGATATGTGGAGATGTTTCGTTTTTTCTCACAAAAATTCGGCAGTTTTTTATCCAAGTAAATTCATAGCCGTTGGCCTTAGCTGCTGCGCGACATTTTTTGTACAAGATTTTGTTGTCCACCGTCATATGCTCGCTCACGTAGAAACGCTTCGATTCGGTAGACATACCAATGTCTAGAGTTGTCGGTTCCTTTTTTCGTAGACCAGCAAGTATGTTGTCTTTGTGAATACGTTTTTTTAGTTTTGCTACTATGGATTTCGGGCGACCTGGCTGTTTTACGCGTGGTTGGACCCTGGTAACATGTCCGATGTCATCGAGTGAGAGATCTACACCTGCATAATGGGCGATCTTCTTTACAAGGTCTGGTAGATTTTCGTTACGCATTTCGGGTATACCCGATATCTCAAGGTTCAGTATGCGTTCCCATTGTTGTTGTTGTTGAAGTTCGTATTTAAGGTCGCTGAGCTGGATACGTAGTGAAACCAACTCGGCCTCAGCTTTTTCAGGGATTACAGCAGCGGTTTCTACCTTTTTTTAGTTTAGTTTAGTTTAGTTTAGTTGAAACGTGTAAACGCTACTTGCTTTAGTACATTTTAGTACAGTTCTACTTGAATTGAACTTGCCTTTCAACTTGTACTAAAGCACTCGACTAAACACTAAGACAATGTAAACCGGGCTTTAGTATTGGCGGCGGCGCGTCTAAATGCACCCTATGAGTATTCGGAGGGCTATCCCTCACTCTGTATATATTTTTTCTTGAGATTGCACATCTAGTACTCATCTCAATAAAACAATTTTGAACTGATTGATTTGTGTTTATTTGGATTTTACAATTCCTACGATTTGAACTCTTTACGGAGCTCATGGGTCACGGTTGACTAAGGTGTTAGACGTCATTATTAAACGTAAGGATTGTATAATCAAAAACAAACACAACTCAATATGCTCAAAATTGTTTTATATCCTGAACAATTCACACAGCACCATCTAGCCCCAAACTAAGCAAAGCTACTATGGGAACTAGATAAGATAAGATAAGATAAGATAAGATAAGATAATTTATTTCAAAATAAAAGTGAGCATACAAAAAGTAAATTTACAGATATAAAATTAAAGTTGTGCATACATTTCTTAACTATACCTAAACTAAGTAAATACAAAATATATTTACTTGTATCTCAGGTAATTTTCTTATTATTTATTAGATGCTAGTTAAAAGTAATATAATTTACTCAAACAAAATCATTTTTATATACAAAGCTCAAAATACTAAAACAAATAACATTCAAAATTAAAATTAAACATCTATTAACAGCAGGTTTTCTATATCTATATAAGTTTTACCTTTCAGCCAGTGAATGAGAGTCCTTTTACATAATTGTTTATTCATAGAATAAAAGTTTAATTCACGGTTTAACTTATTATAAAGAAAACCACCTAGAAAACAAAAGAAATGTCGGGAATGGGCTCTATGAAACCTCGTTGAGGAACAGACAATATCTGATCTTCTTTTATAGGATTGAAGTGCAGGATCATACTGAGTTAGGGAGTGTTGCTTAACAATTGTTAGTAATATAAATAATTGGCGAACAGATAAAACATTACATTCTTTACGTAGTTGAGCTGTTGGATAATAGAATGGACGAAAAGTGCTGACTTTTAAAATGGCTCGTTGTGCTCTTTCCAGGCCAAGAATAGTAGTTTTATGAGTTCCTCCCCAAGCTGTGATGCAATAGATTAAAAGTGATTCACAAAGTGCAAAGTAAACTTCTTTTATAATGGTTCTACCTGCAGCATGTCTAAGGTTCTTGAAAACATAAATTAATTTACGAACTCTTGCTGTGACAGACTCCACATGTGCTTGGAAGTTCAGATTCTTATCAATTATGACACCCAGATATTTTATATCATCTGTTCTATCAATTTTAGGACAGGCACATGCATTTGATTCAGGGTTAGAGCAATGGTGTACTATAATTGTGTATGCGTTTTCGGAGGGTTGGTTAGATGTGTTGTGGGAAAAAGTAATGAATTTAGTTTTTCCGATATTAAGCGAGAGCAGGTTTTCTTGTAGCCATTGATTAATTAAGTCAAAACCAAACTGCGCTTGTCTAAACGTGTTCTGCCAATCATCAGAACTGCACAGAAGAACTGTGTCGTCAGCGTACGAAATTATCTTACTATATGACAGAGGAATCATACATAGTTCATTAATGTAGACAAGGAATAGTATGGGACCCAAAATACTTCCTTGAGGGAAGTACTTCCCCCATATTCAATGGATAGTTCATCACTTATGACGTCATCAATCTTTACACGTTGGGTTCTGTTGGAGAGATAATCTTCTAAAAGATTAAGTGGAAGTCCACGAATTCCTAAATGATCTAATTTGGCTAACAGTTTCGGGATTGAGACGGTATCAAATGCTTTGGCCAGATCAAGAAATATAGCCATACATTTCTTGTCGGAGTCTAGTTGTCTCACAATATAGTCTGAGAGCTCGTGGACTGCATCGTCTGTTGATTTATTAGATCTGAAACCATACTGTGTAGGTGCCAGAAGATTGTGATCCTCCAGATACTTCACAAGCCTATTGTAAATGAGCCTTTCTAATATTTTTGAAATTGATGGCAAAACTGCAATGGGACGATAATTGTTGACACAACTTTTATCCCCACTCTTGTGAATTGGATGGACTACGGCTTTTTTAAGAACTTTTGGGAAGATTCCCTGTGCGAAACAGAGATTAAATATGTACGTAAGCGGCGGGATGAGCAATTTTTTATGGTCTTTCAGAACGCGGCTAGAAATTCCATCAATTCCAGTGGCACAGTCATTTCTTAATGACATAATAATTCTATCTATTTCCGCCTCGTCGGTGTCAAAAAGAACAAAAGAGTCAAGTAAGGTTTTCTTATTTAAGAAAACGTCTGGTTGTGTGTAATTTTTCATAACTTGTTCGGCAAGATTTTTTCCCATATTAACAAAGAAACTATTTGTTTGATTAACGGAATGCGTGGAAGTGGCCGAGTTAGCAATTAGTTGACGAGCAGATGATTTACAGGTAGGCATGTTAGTGATAGTTTTGATGACTTTCCACACTTTTTTCTTTGTTTCCAGACTAAACACAAATATCTGAAAATGTTTACTAAACTGATATTTGTGTCTTGTGGAAATCGAACCCACGACCCTTGGCGTAGCAGGCAGGGGTACTATCCGCTACGCCATCGGCATAGTCCAGTCTAGTTTATTGTGATACTTTTTTTTTTTGCTAATATAAGTTTTAGATTATAATATATAAGTATTAAAGATTAAAGCAATATAGACTTACCTGTAATCAAGATCACCAGCTACGAACAAAAAGTTGATGTCGAACATGGTCGTGATGAGAGACGGAAGAGCCACCAGGATGTAGTGGATCCAGTGGTACCTTCCGAACTGCTCCAGCACTTCCACCACAGTATACACCTTCCTTTCATTCTCCATGTTAACCTGACTTTACTTTTAGAAGATGGCTGAACCAAAATCGACGATGATGAATCAACCTTTAAAAAGTAGCATTTATAAGCCCGTTAACAGAACTCAGCAAGATTTAGAGCACCTGTCGCCAATGGAAGGAAATGTGGAGCCTAAGTCCTAGAGCTGGATTATTCCACCCACAAGCCTCTGGACCCGTTGCACTTTCCTGAAGAATCAAAGCAGTCAGCGCGACGATCAAGTCCAGGTGGCTAAAATGGGTATACACAAAGCGGGTTCGATCCAGGAGCTCTATTTCCTAATCAAAGAACATTTGACCAACACTCACATTCGTAATTCAGTCTCTCACGAAACCCAGTAATTTGGAAAGTTTCACTCAGTCCATAAGCACTCAAAAACACACAACCACTTTTTGCTTCACATCTCCTGAAGTTTCCCTCGTCTCTGTTTTCTTATCTCTTCATAAATAATCTGCACAGATAATAAGCTATTTGCATATTGTATAACTATTCTGATATAAGAAAATTACAAATATACAATATTACTAGATAGAGTAAGGACCTACAAAAAGAAATAACAAAACATCAAAAACAAATTAAAAACCCATCTCATTAACAACCTTCTACACAAAACCGTTAAATAAAATCGCCCTATGTAGGTCGACTTGTAGGTTCTGTAAATAACAATAAAAATAAATAAATATCTTGGACAATGCACACAGCGCCATCTATCCTAAGCAAAGCATTTTTTGCGGGACCTATATAGCTGATATTTACTTGTTTACTTTCTTTTTTAAATGCATATTATACATAGGTAGACAACACCTAGACTAAACACAATTATTAGAAAATTTACTTCACTAATATTTGTGTGTTGAGGGGATCGAACCCACGGCGTAGCATGCAAGGGTACTATTCGCTACGCCATTGGGCCAGTCAACTAGACTATCGTTCGGCTACTTAGTGCCAACGATAGATGATAGGCGTACGAATAAACCCTAGAATAAGGTTAAATATACCAGAATAATCCACTTAAAAAACAAATCACACAAAAATAATCAGCAATATGCAAATTATTAGGCTATTTTGTCAATTATGTAATTAGTGTTTTATTTAAGTAAAAAAATAAACTAATAGTTTTCTATCAACATATTTTTTCGTTGAAATTTTGTCCCTTCAACTGCCTCAATTTTAAAATACACTACTTAATTGTTTCAATGTATAATTAATAGTGAGACGAGATAAGAACACGTTATTCATTTATTTTATCTCATTATGTTTCTATTCAATCCTTGAAGAACATTTTGTCAAATATTTGTTTATAACCCAGATAGTGTAGAGATGTAACATTCGCGTTTATTTTATTGTTTGTTTGTACATCATCATCAGACGTTACATTAACCTTCCTCTTGTCTTCTTTACTATTTTTAAGCAAATACTAAATATGGATTTAGTGTGCTAAGTATATCTTTTATTTACTTATGTGTCAAATAGCAACAGTTTTATTTTATTTTTATAGCATGCAATAAAGGCGTAATATGTGTATGTACATCTACTAAGAACTTCCTAAAACACGACAGCTAAAACATAAGCAATCAGAGTAAAAAAATTCAGCAGTACCTTGTATTGGTTTTCGAAATCACAAGTTGATTTTATTGTCTCAAACAAGTTCCATAAGTGTTTTATAATTATGAACTATAAATAATATTTAATCGTTTCATTATAATAGAGTTAATAAAAGAAGTAGCATCCTCAGTATTCTAAAATATTTTTATAATTTATTTTATAGGCTTTCGATCTAATAATGTGCAGTGTTCTTGTTCTCGTAAATATCCAAAATTCCTGAACCGTTTTTTTTTATTAATTTCAATATATTTTTTATCGAGTTGTTAGAATTTACAAAGCGTAGGCTTATTAAATTATTCGCTACTATAAAATTGGCTTATTTTTGCTTAATCACGACCTGTGCCTCTAAAAAGTATTAACAGTCATATTAACTGCGTTAAAAAACTAATGCATTTTGAATGTAATATCCTAATCCATTATTCTGTATGGGATGTACTTAATATACTATGCTCAATATAAAAATATATTTAAATAGGTCCAATTGTATTATTATTATTTAGATTACTTGATCCCAGTGCTAGGCTAAGGCCTCCCCCGCAATCTTCCATTCCTTGCGGTCTAATGCCACCGTCATCCACGCCGTAAATAGGCGTCAAGATCGTCACGCCAACGTTTTCGGGGTCTACCTCTACGTCTGGACCCGTTTAGAGGAACTATTGTTCGTTGACGATCTTAGCCCAACGATCCGGGTGCATCCGACAAACGTGCCCGGCCCACTCCCACTTTATCTTCGCTGTCTTGCATCCTACGTCAGCGATACCTGTTTTGGCTCGAAGTGTGGTGTAACGTAAGAAATTAAAACCGAGCTGCGACAAGACATGGCTGCGATGGTCGCTGTTTCTACAAACTGCTGTTCCGACAGGCCCCAGCTCCGACAGCCGCAGTTCTGACAGGCCCCAGCTCCGACAGCCGCAGTTCCGACAGGCCCCAGCTCCGACAGCCGCAGTTCCGACAGCTGCAGTTCCTACATAATAAATTTTTTAACATTTTCTCGTAAAAGAAGTGATTTTCTACCAGTACTTACATATTCATGTCAATAATATTGCTGGGTACAAAAATAATTCAATGCTTTCGAAGTACCCCTGGTACCTTATGTGCTACAACCAACGGCACCGAAGTATTTTATAGGGACTGTCCAACAAGTCATTCCCCGAAGGAACATAGAGCAAAAGAATAGAAGTAATATAACCTCTTAAAAAAAAACGAATTTTAATTCTTTTTACCTTGTTTTCACCTAAGTAACCTACTGAAATAGATCAACCGTCTGTTGATCTATTTCATAAGCCGCAATAATCTTACTTTTTTTACAGCTTTAGTACAAATTCATAGGTAACGAACGAGGCAAGATAAAATAATTATATTAGTAATAGTACACAATTTAATTTATTGTTCTTAACAAATATTGTCCACGCGTTAACATTGGTCTAGCTGATAAGTGATAATATTACTACATCTTTGGTCGCTTAGTCTCAACTTGGAATCACAGTGCTAGGTTTGATTTCAGAGACATCTCAAAACAATTTTACTCCAGCAGTATGAAATAAAACACCATAGGCTGGTTTTCCGGATCAGCAAAGTAGTTAGTTGATTAGATTTCCTGTGATGTCGGCTTAGAATAGCATCACCATATTTATTTCCCGTGGGTGTCGTAAGAGGTGACTGAGGAACTCAAAGGTTACACGTGTTTTGCAATTTGTGGCGATGATGGGCTGACAACCTGTCACTATAGCGATACACTATTTACTGAATGACCCTCAAATGTTTGTTAGACGTAACGTAAATGTTAGTTTTTTTACCCCGCCAAGGATATAGGCGTGATATATGTATGTTTTAGTAAAGTACCCGGATATCGAAGCTTTCTACTGGAGCGTCTTTTAATCTTAAATATTTTTAACCTACAAACTAGAAACAATTGTTTCACTACTCTGCACCAAATCCTTTTTTCCTTTAGCCCGTTTCTTCGTCTCTTTGGCTTCTCTAGTATATTTGTCCACCTGCTCTATGGTCTCGAAGAGGGGCATGTTCTTGGTCTCCGGAGTAAGAGTCAGGAGTAGACTGGAGACCACTGCCATGGCTCCAAACAGGAGCGGTGGAAGAGCTGGGGAGATTGGTACCTGTAAAGGTGATTGTTTTATGAGTTTCAACTTGAGGTCGGCAGCAGAATGTAAAATAAGTACAATAAAAAATGATAACATGAAGACTTTTCTATGGTTAAGAAAAGGATAAGAGATATGTAACTCATGTCATTCTTATAATTTGAGCTAAAATACGCGTTGTCGTCGGTATAAATAAGGCGACGATGAAAATAATGGCGCCTAATTGACTACAAATTGCATAGCCAAATTGCGAAGAACCCTGACATTTTTAAACATGACAGGACTTAGATATCACTATCCTTTGCTAAAACGATTCGACTGAAAGTGACAGTAGTACTTTGAGATAAGTTAAGAGAATTGATATCCCGAATTGATGATAAAACATGCTTTTCAACAGTGCCGTTAACAAGTGTAAGGAACACTCCCCCAATATAGGGAGGCCAATGTTCGGTAGTGGACTTGTAGCTGTTAATGTACATTTAACCTTATATATTCTGTGACTGCGGTGTAACGATACTAACCAGTAATGGTGTAAGAGGTGCCAAAAGCGCTCCGATTCTGGAGGTGCCAAACCCGAAGCTCAGCAGAGTGCCCCTGGTGCTGGTGGGGTACAGCTCCATGCAGTAGGTGGCGACTCCTGTGATGCACACGGCTATCAGCATCTTGCCGACGAGGAACGACGCCACCTTGCCCCAGGTCCAAGCTGAACAATACAAGTCGTATATGATTTAGCTAAAATCTTTTTCTTTTTCGTGTGGGCCACCGAGTCGTCCAACGACCCGATGAACCCTGGTGTCAGTTTTTCATCCGCTTACTGCTAGTAGTAGGCCTCTGACATCATAGACAGCAACCGGGACTGACGGCTCAACAGGGTTCGTATAATTGAGCCGAAGCATGAAAGGATTTAAATTTAAAATTTGCTGACGACATACATACATGCATACCTACATATCACGCCTTGCGGTGTAGATAGAGCGCAAACGGCCGTAAAAACAAACATTTACGCCACGTCTGGCAACCATATGAGGGTCATTCAAAAAAGTGTGTACCTATCAACTTAATGACAGGTTGTCAGCCCGTCGTCTAAAACTGCAATACACATGCAACCTTCGAGTCCTTTAGTCGCCTGTTACGACAACCACGGGAAAGAAATGGGGTGATGCTATTCTAAGCCGGTATCACACAGCATTGCTGACTAGGTATTTTGGAAAACAAAAGAACATAATAATAGAAATGAATCTGTACTTAGTTGTTGCTAAGAAACATGTTGCCGAGCTTAGCAGGGCACCTTAAGCCGTTGGTTGGCGAAGGATACCACTCTGATCTTAAAGAATATGGTGTTTGCAAAACTCTCACATTAAGGTTCATTCGGTCATTCGTCGGGTCCTGAGGTTGGCTCAGTGTCCCACACGTCAAGCAAGCATGGAATATTATAACAGGGAATGTTTCAAATCGTTACTTACGGATATATCCCGAGACAATACACATAACACCCGACAGCGCATATCCAACGATCAGAGGCATTCTTCTCCCAATTCTGTTCATCAAATACAACGCAATCACCATCCCAGGAATTGTCATTAACGTGGACAGAAAGAAATTGAAGTTCTTGTCCCCAGGCAAGTATACAGAGTTTATTATAATCCCATAATATACAAAGGCACTGGTGAATCTACACGCTGCACCCACTATAAGTCTTATGGTTATTTCTTTAGATTGAAATATCTCTTTGTACCCATCTTTGACTTCATACTTTTTGATATTAAACATAGCTTTCAACTGGTCATCATCAATTGCATCTAGTTCTTGTTTATCGATTGGAATTTGGTTCGCTTTCGCCATGTTCAATATTGTCTGCTTTGCGGCGTCCATTTTTCCATTCAAGACTTGCCACCTCGGGCTCTCTTTTGCGAGGAAGATGTAGCTGATGAAGATGAGTGGGGGTGTGTAGATGAGCAGGATAAGGTGTTTCCAGTAAGGGAAGAATATCGCAAGGACTCCAAGAAGGATCTCTCCGAAGCAAATGGCAGACATGATCACGATCCCGCCGTACACACGGCTTGATTTGGTGCTCAGTTCTATCACTGAAAAAAAACGACAAATATATATGTAAGTAAAATTGAGATTTTTTGTTAAATAAATTACCATTGTTAGATAGGTACGCACTGTACGATGTGCAAAAAAGGAAAAGCCATGTGGGAGAAATCGGGAGAATTAGACTAGCCTGATGGTGTAGCGGATAATGCCCCTGCCTGCTACGCTGAGGGTCGTGAGTTTGATCCCCACAGAATACAAATATTTGTTAAGTAAGTAAATTTTATGGGTTGTTCTCATCGACCGCGTTTTTCGTACGTTCCGCTTAAAAAGTGCTGCTTTCTCTGGGACAAGCGTTATAAAATTTTACTTCAAAATACTTCAGCACTTCTCACATATGGTCAAACATTTAATTCATCAAATATGTGGTCAGTTTTTTGTAAATTTCCTGTCAAACATGCATTCTCTCACATCCATGGCATGGTTCTTTGCTACCTTGCGCTAAAAAGACTGTTATAGATCCTAAAATTACAAGTCTATGTCGTGTTAAGCTTTCTTATCTTTTAAACAATTATATTTTCTATCTTTTAGCATGTTTTTAGTTTCCACAACGGCAGAAACTTTATTATAAACACGGATTTTTGCGTTGAAGCCCTGAATCAGCCCACAATTACCTCGCGCTACTCTCTCACTCATATATTCATGACGGTAAAAGCTATCTGTCGATTTTACTCACGAATTCGTAGCGGCTAGTACCGCCGACAACGTCGTGGGGGACGCAGGCTCCACTCGCCACTATATCTTCGATGGCGAGGGTAAGTTTCTCACATTTACGACTTTGTCCAGTACCGACCTCATTTCCATGCTAGTCGATTACCAATTATTCAGTTATTAGATATTATCGATATTTTTTCTGAGGAATACCTTTGATATGCTTAAAATAAGAGGCGGTACTGTATTAAATTTTAACGAATAGGTTTTTATTAAACTGCAAAATAAGCTTTCGTTCTCATTTCCATGTTCTCGTTTCCATGTCTTTCCATGGTTCGAGATGGCATGGAAATGAGAAAGTGACATGGAAATGAGAGAATGATTTAAATTTTGCAGTCCACAGTTGGACAAAGTTTTTAAATTATGAATATTTGTTCTTAAATTAATCCAATGCCTGTTTTAATCTTAAATATGTGGAAGTACGGGTATTTTTCATTATTACCTATTTTTATGAAATAAAAGCTTTTGTAGTTAATTTTATATGTCTTTTTACCGAATGTGTCAGAAAAAGGGTTAGAGTTTTTCGGGAGTCTGTCTGTATGTATTTATGTATTATGTATGTATGTATGTGGACATGCAATTTCTTTTTCGTGGGTTACAGCCTATGGCGGGTGACAGGAGTGATGCCAATAGGCAGAATGGAGGGTTCCAGGTGGAGTCGGGAAAAGGGTAGCTACCCGCCTGGCCGGGTGTTGTGGCCAGGGGACCGACTGGTCCACCTGGATAGAATTGGAAGTTGTATATATGCGTTGCGCGGTGAAACACTTCGATACCGCGTTTCAGGCTCTTTGTTCTGTCACGTGGCGCCATCTTGCAGCTATGTTGGATCTTCTGTTGCGACCTTGCGACTTGCTTGCTCGTGAACCACTTTGAGTGAGCTTCTTGTCGTAGCTCCCAGAGGTCGCTACAGTACTCCCCCTCAAGACCGGAGGTCGATACAGTCAGCGAGCGAAGTGGGGCTGATGACGTCATGTAGCGTGATGATGCAGTCAGGCGTGGCGAAGCAGTGCTGGTTCCAATGTCCACGGTGAGTCGGGACGTCTACGGTGAGTCGAGACGATGATGGAAGACCAGTGAAGCTGCCGTGCTGTGACTGCAGTGGGTGCTGATGACGTAGTAGTTGGCTGCATGCTGTAGTGGTTGGTGCGTGGTTGAAGGCTGCGAAGTCCAAGGTAGGGGTCACCAATATGGCGGGTGACAGGAGTGATGCCAATAGGCAGAATGGAGGGTTCCAGGTGGAGTCGGGAAAAGGGTAGCTACCCGCCTGGCCGGGTGTTGTGGCCAGGGGACCGACTGGTCCACCTGGATAGAATTGGAAGTTGTATATATGCGTTGCGCGGTGAAACACTTCGATACCGCGTTTCAGGCTCTTTGTTCTGTCACGTGGCGCCATCTTGCAGCTATGTTGGATCTTCTGTTGCGACCTTGCGACTTGCTTGCTCGTGAACCACTTTGAGTGAGCTTCTTGTCGTAGCTCCCAGAGGTCGCTACAAGCCCATACGGCTAGATGGATATTGACATATGAGGTGTTATGTGATTCGCAGCGCATCAGCGCGTGTGACATTTGCTACATTTTAAACAAGATACCGCTAAGACGCGGCACTCCCACCCGCTCTCTGATATTACACCGCCCCGCGCTCGCCCGACTTAGAAGCAGTCTCAAGTGGTCATCTACTGGTTACGCGCACTTTATACTAGTTCAGAGTGCGTTGCGGTTTCGGTAGCCCTAGTTTTGGCACGCACATATATACCTGTAGGATTTTTGCTTCTAAGCGGTAGCCATTATTATGTATTCTTTTCTATAAGAGACATTCTGTAGAAAAAAGTGGTTCTATACCAGGTACTGCAAACCCGCGATATCTGTACGCCAATAAAAGTAGTCCATCATGCTAACCACTTTTTTCTATAGAATGTCTCTTATAGAAAAGAATACATAATAATGGCTACCGCTTAGAAGCAAAACTCCTACATGTATATATGTGCGTGCCAAGACTAGGGCTACCGAAACAGCAACGCACTTTAAGCTAGTATAAAGCGCGCGTAACCAGTTGATGACCACTTCAAACTGCTTCCCAGTCGGGCGAGCCTATATTAATATTATGTTGCTACTCTTTTTAATCTTGGCCACAAGTTACTTTAATACAAAGTGTTATAAAACTGTTTGTTGCATTCTGCAGTCGGTCACTATGTAAAAGTTATCAGTATCCACACCCTCATATTCGTGGGATGCTTAATAAATATTTAACTAAGTAAATAAAGCTTATTTTCTTTATATTTCCTACAAATCAAGTAGTGGACATCTCATTTCCATGACAAAAAATAGTGGCCCTCCTTTTTTTACATTTATAATTGTAATATATTAATTATTTTAACTAAAATACGTTCTTTAAGCTCTAGCAAACATAACTGACTACCTTAAAATTAAAAAACATTTTTAATTATTTTAATATCAAATAAAAGTAAAATTGCCACGGAATTCTCTCATTTCCATGTCCGCAAATAGTGGACATCAAATAACTCTGAAACTAGTGGTCCAAGAACCGGGCAATTTCAATCTTGTGTTTGTAATGAGAAAAACTTTGATAACGTATATTCAATTATCCAAAAAAACTAAATTTGAAAAATGACATGGAAGTGAGAAAATTCCGTGTCATTATGAGAATGACCCTTATGATACTTGTGTTTAGTCTAGGTGTTATCTATGTATTTAATTACAAAAGACAGTATATAAGTAGGTATTAATATCGGCCATCAGTTCCCAGTCGTACAAGCTTTGCTTATTTTGGGGCTAGATCGCCCTATGTGAATTGTCCAGGATATTTTATTTATTTTAATTAAATAATGTTTTATCCGTGAAAGAAAGGAATGCGAGTCATAGGAAAACCAGGGCAAATAACTAGTAGTTTGAATTGAATAAAGATGTTTAGATCCGTGTGGCAGCGGATTAGACTAGAACCACACCATTTCCCGTGGGTGTTGTAAAAAGCGAATAAGGGATGAATCCAGGGAACGCAGCAACGTTTCTTGAGAATGCTACATCTTGCACTGTGCCTGCCAATCCACCTGCCAAGCGCGGTGAGTATGGCAATACCTCCAATAGGAGGAGGCTTTGGTCCAGCAGTGGACTATAATGTCTGTTGAAGTAGATAGTTGGCGTATGATTTCTTACGCATGACCGAAGTGGACACATACATCCCGCCAGCGACGAAGGCTTCAATGAAGTCTACAACCACGAACATGGTGTAGTCCACGGAAACGATCTTCAGCAGACCTATAGCAACTCCAGTAGCGTTTATTATCAACATGGGTTTGCGACCAAATCTGAAAAGGTGACATTAGAAAAAATGAGCAAAATAGTGCGTGTATCATCTAGATAGGTGAAAAGTGTGCAGTTTGAGCATTTTTGGCGCACAGTTTTCACAAAATTTTATTGTTTTTATACTATTTTTGTGGCTAGTGATTGTGGCTAGTTCATTAATTGGTTTCCAAAGTAATTACACATTCAGTTAAGTAGTGTTTTTTTTGCACTGGCGTTAGTGTCGCTGTCGTTGCCCCTGAAGGTAGTTCGAGAGCCCAGTGGCGCTCCCAAACAGGAAAGAAGTCCCTAGCTGGACACGCTAGTCCCCTGGAAACCAAATTATCAATTCGCGGCATTAAATAACTACAAAGATTATTTAGAATCAATAAGACCTTGTAGAAACTCAGCGCTTTAGTTAGTAATATTATTAACTAAAGCGCTGAGTTTCTACAAGTATTATAGTAATTTTGCTAAAAGTGGCCACTTTTGACACTTTTGGAATCCATACCCAAGTCGCACTGTTTTTACAAGGTCATATTGATTCTAGATAATCTTTGTACTTATTTATTGCCACGAATTGATACATTGGTGTGCGGATGACTAGCGTGTCCAGCCAGGGACTTGTTTCCTGTTTGGGGGCGCCACTGGGCTTTCGAAAGGGATTTTTAGAACATTCCGCAATATTCTTTTGTTTTTTTGTCATCATTCACCTGTCTGCTAAGTATCCAAATATGAGCAGAGAGCAGAACAAGCCCATGTTGTGTATAACTCCCACCATGTTGATTTTCACTGGCTCGCAGGCAAGGTTCAGCTGAAAATTCACCAGATATATAATTTTACTCTAACACAAGAAATGCCAAGCCATGCTCTGCCGTGTGGTGCCGGCTTAGAATAGCATCACCCCATTCCTACCCGTGCATGTCGTAAAAGGCGACTATGGGATGAATTTAAGGGAATGGACAGCAGCTTTCCCTGTGAATACAAAACATTTCACTGCGTTCGCCAATCCGCCTGCCAAGCGTGGTGAGTATGGCAAATACCCCCAGATCGGGGGAGGCCCATGTCCAGCAGTGGACTTTTGAGGCTGTTGAAGTTGAAGAAATGCGTTAAATTATAACCTCAATATGCCGTGTTATACAGGCTTACCATAGCATTACTACAATTCTAACATTGGGTGTCGTAAAAAGTAACTAAGCGATAAATTCATCCAGGGAATCGGTAGCAGCGTTCCCAGTGAATGAAACATCTTGCACTGCGCTCTCCGATCCGATGGTGAGTACTGAGTATGGCAATACCCTCCAATATGGGGAAGACCATGTCCATCAGTGGACCATTGTGGCTGCCAATGAAAGAATGAATGGGGGCCACTAGCCAGGTTTGAAAAATTGATCCTGACTGAAAATCTGTAAATACCTGTTTCCGGACCGGTGAAATGGTTATACCTCTCAACGTCTTTATCTTACTGGCATGTGATCTACAAATCCCGTTAGTCCCTACGGCGCTTCAGTAGCTTTATATTGCTCTCCTACTTCTTCTCCTTGTCTTGTCGATGACAAGTTTAAATGTCCCTAGACTAGTGTTAGCCACGCCTAGTTACTAGTTATTATAAAAAAATAAAAAAAATAAAAAATAAATAAAATAAAATTTCTTTATTTCAGACTTTTACATCCATAGTGTGAAAATTTAAAAATTTGTTCATAAGTTCATAACTAGGGTTAATAAAACATAGCTTTTACCTAATAAAATTAACATTCATAATTTATAATTTGAGATTTTATAGATTTACATAGCTAACTAAAAGCTTTAAATAACTAGGTTTAGGTACATAGCTTGCTTTCATTTAAATTTATATTAAGTACATACATGACCAGAATTTACTTAAATTTATTGAAAAAAAAAAAAAAAAATATTAATTTATTCTGTGGCCACGCGGACATAATCCTACTACCATTGCCTCGATTCCACGTTGCTGACTAAAACGGCTAATTAGAAATAGCACTGTCACTTTTCATAAAATAAGTTTAGAAGATGTAATAGACTATTTTAGTCATGTCATATTGCGTTAATAATCTATGAATTCTACGCTATTTCGCAGATTTCCTAGTGTACGTTTAACCAACGCTTTTTATTGACGGATACCAATACCAGAATACCAGAACTGTAGACAATGTATGAGGCGGGAATCTTTCATCCTTGTGTTAGCCTAAACAGACAGTGACAGTGCTATTTTTACCGTAGATATTTTAGCCGGTAATATTGAATTAAGTCTAATGTTTTGTTAAGTAAAGACTATGAAAAATAAACTAAAAATCGATCTCACCTCAGATACAATCGTGTTATTACTCTCGTAGATCCATTGAGTGCATCTCTCTATATCCTGAGTAAAACTCGTATTACTACAAGTATCGTTTCGGCTGAAACTGTGAGTCAAGATTGGTTTGAAACATTTTTTGTCTATGCTGGTGTTCCACTCCGGCCACCATGCAGGGAAGGTACTAGTCGATTCTGTAGCATCACACTCTGGGATACGACATCTGGAAAAAATATATGCAGATTATGAGAATATTGGCTCTTGTGGAGTTGATTTGTTTAATTTTATAGATCCCAATATAGGTAAGTATCTGAGCTATTTTTGTCATTTTCTTAAATGATCAAAAGAAAAAAGAGCATCGATTAAATTACAGAACACACTTAAATTAAGGATTTTTCGCACCAGTAGTCCATATGGACGCAGTTTCATACCAACTGTAGTAAGGCAGATTACCTTACCTGATGAGCTGAATAGAAAGCGAAACAGTTGCCGACTTATTTTGCAAATATACTTTTCGTCTTTCGTATTCCTTTACCAGTTCAGCGTAAAAACTGAACTAAACTACTTAAGGATTTTTATTTGCTGTGGCGCAGCGGTAGTGCCATTTGTTTCCAGTCTGGTTAGGACATTGCGGGCCGAACCACCTGATTGTCCGTAAGAAAGATGGTTCCGTGCTTCGGAGGGCACGTCTAGCCGGTCCCGGTTGCTGTCTATGAATACTTAGACGGCAGTTGTTACACAACGATGTCAGATTCCTACTTGTAGAAGTAGGCAGTTAAAAAACTCTGACACCAGGGTTCATCGGGTCGTTCGTCAACTCGGTGTGCCATACGAAAAGAAGACGATAAAGTAACTAGCGGAGTTATGAAAGAACAGTCAATGGACTCGATAGAATCCAGATCTCGTCTGGCATCCTTATTCCTTCGTCCTTCTTTAGTTTAAATCATAAACATACTTACTTATCTATTACTTACGTACACGCTCTATGTATTACGCACGTATTTATTTCATACTTAGTTTTATAGGTTGGCTGGAAGAGATCTCTTTATAGAAATAAGCTCACCTTTGTGAACTACTTTTAAAACAAATATTATTGTATTGTTAATGCACAATAAAGAATATATACTTTTCTTTCCAATTTTGTACCAATTTTTTTGCTGCGGTTTAAGTCCATGGACTGAGCGGTGTTTCCTAACACAGGCGATAAGCTTTTACTGGAAACACCGGCCACTAGATTATAAGCACTATTGTTGTTTTGAAAATAAACAAATTTATCATTAATTAATTTATTATTATTATCTGATTTTATATAATTTTAACTTTAGTTTTACCGTACCTGTAATCCATATCTCCAGCGACAATGACGAAATTGATGTTACTCATAGTATGCACTAGCGATGGTATGGTGACGAGGAACCAATGCCAAGCGTGGAACCTGCCAAACGTATCCAACACCCTCACTGCATCAGGGTTTTTGTTGTTTTCCATTTTGATGGGATCAAAAGGTTCTAGAGTGGCGGCCGGGTGGATTGATCACGTTACAGCGAACAGTCAGCGATCTATGGAAACGTCTGTGGAAGGCAATACAATACAAAATATGCTTTGGCGACTAAGTACAACACACACGGCCTTATTTTTAATGTAGCAATTTATTCCAGGCAACATTTCGGTAAACAAAAAAAAACGGGATAGGTAGTGCAATTCTATTAAAAGAAGTAAAAAAGGTGACGTGAATATTAAAATTATAAATAGTCTTAGGTGCATTGGTGCATACGTAAGGACCATCTATAGCGGAAGCACAGTATAATTAATAGTACTAGCGTACAGTATGGTCACTCCCTGCCTCCCCCTACAAGCGCCGCCCACCCGCGCTCGGAGGACGCTCAGACACCGGCTAAGCAAGGACGCGACGACGAAGGTCATTTCATACTGCCGCACATTGCATTCCCGATTCGCGAACGCAAAATGGCGGCAACCCAGACATGTTGTCTCACACACACAAGCATGGTCCGCGTTCACCTACATGAGCTTAGACTGTGTGCGTAGCAACGCATTTGATTCATACATTTGAGCGCCAGTGTCCGAGGTGTGGCGGAAGTTTTTCAGTTTAACGGATTGAGCTTAGCGTTTTCGGGAAAGTCAGTTGTTCGGAACCAACAGTACCCGATATTATCAAACTACAGGCTACAATTTCACAGGTAAAATTCGATGTTCATTACGTAGTTGGTTAGCCATTGTGATGCCCTGAATATTAACCGGCTACGCAATGTACTAAAAATTACACCTGTCGACTTGTAGTCTGTTGTTTCATAACAGAGAACATTGGTATGTGGGTGGATATTCATAAAATACTTACGTCCAGCTGTAGAATCTTATTATGGGGGTTTTAAACTGAGAAACAATCCATCCAGTCGAGTTTTCTTCAATATCACTAAATAGTATAAAAAAATTGAGTCGCTTCCCGTGGCCCTATGTCCCTATGTATGCTTAAAGTACGCAACGGATTTTGACGCGGTTTTCTTATGTAGATAGAGTGATTCAAGAAAAACGTTTTAGTGTACTTATATTTTATGTCGTGAAAAGGTCTTTTTCACGCGGAAAAACTTATAGAAGTGAGTGAAACCGCTGGGCATTATTAGTATAGGTACTATTACCTGTGTGGAAACGCTATTTCACATTATTACCTATTTTCTCACTTATAACACTATTCACTGATTACTGACAACTGCCAAGACACACGAAATTATGACTCTGTCGATTTACTAATCTTACTAACGCATTTTTAAAGACAAAAACTCGATCAAGGAATGAGTAGACGATGCAATTATTAAGCAGAAACGTCAGGTAGGTATTCAAGGCAATTTTGGTAATAATATAAAACTCGTTTTTGTATTAGCACTACGCGTTCGTTTTGTACGTCAGGTGCAATAAAGAATGGTGTCTGTTAATTTATTGATGAAATTTATTTGGTGAATTTTAATATAGAATAATAATAAGGTGCTTATCGATAGATGCAGACAATTTAGTTTTCTGTTTGGCGTTTAAAATTTTTAAAAGTTTTTTATAACTTAGCGGTACTGTATTTATGTGTAGGTATCACATTTTTATTGTTCATATTTGTAACTTAACGATCTCGCTTAGCGAGTTGCTAAGTGTCAAGCCTGTGATACAATTAAAATATTATTTTGATTTGAGTTTAAAACCTATGGTAGGGCAAATGCAACTTTGGGGCAAATTCAACTTAGGGTCAATCCTCACCGAGATGCAATCTTTTTAAACACTATAATAATGAATTCTATCTATGTAGGTATATTATATTCATTTAAAAAACAAAAACCTATTCGATCAAAAACAAATGCAGTTGATTAGTATAGTGCAACTCGAAATAATGTACCTACTTAGTATTTTTCTTATATTTCCTAAGCAATTCACTTTTATTTGATAGTATCTAATGTGTAATAGTGATAAATGATTATGTGGTTTGGAACTGCGAGCGGCTAATGTTAAGAAAAATGTGAAACTAAATACGTAATACCTACCTATATTGATTTAACTTTTGGTGTACTATTTTATAAAATGTATCGACAGATAGTAGTTATTTGAACAAATAATTAAAAAAAGGCCATGTTGGACTGGCTATCAATTGCCTTATTTGGTTCATAATAATCACTTCATATTATAAAGTAGGTTATTATTACACCATGTGGTCATTAAAAATCGAAGTCAGAGTACGTCATTTGAAAACTCTCGGGGTAAGTATTACAAAAAAAGTCAAACAAAGTCGTTTGACACCGTCAAATAATATGAAAAAATAAATGCGCGTCTTAATTTTATGTAATACCTCTTCTCTGTTACCGGTGTATATTGGGTTATTCGTCGACCTAATGTCATAGTATTTGTTAGAAAAAAATTGAAACTTACCTCAGGTACCGTTTCTACGGAGTAACAGAGTAAACTGAGATAATTATGAGCTGATCTAATGTTATCTCAAATTATCTTTATGGTTAAGTTCATACGGTGTGTAAGGGACGGTGTACCTAAAACTTTGCAGGCATGTCAAGACCATGAACATAGACATATCACGCCTCTGTCCGTTTCCGAGTATCCGAAATATAATATGGTTGCTATCGCCACGTCTGACACACATTTAAGGGCTGTTTGAGAAAAATCGTGAAATATTATAATGACAGGTTGTCAGCCTGCCGCTTAAAATTATAATACACATCTCTTTTCGTGTGGGACACCGACTCGTTCAACGACACGATGAACCCTGGTTTCAGAGTTTTTCAACCGCCTACTAGTAGTAGGCCTTTGACATGGTTGTGTAACGACCGCCGTCTAAGTAATCATAGACACCAAAAGGGACCGACGGCTTAACCCTTTAACGGGCAGAGCATGTAAAACTTTTCTATTGGTTTTGAAATCTATTACGGGTAAGTAGTTAAGGTTCAATTTTAGGTGGCCAAATTCTTCCCATCGCCTTATAAAGCAAAACCATTTCTTAACAGACAATCAAGAGGTGGTTCACCCTGCAATATCCTAACCAGACCGGAAACAAATTCACAAAGTTATAAATATCAACTTTGTGAGTGTCCCACCGAGAAGCGAACCCGGAACCTTTGCGTCACAGGCAGTCGCACCATAATAATAATACTATCGTATTTGGCGTGTGATTTCTACTCTATGGTCGCACTACTACTGCGCCACGTCGGCCGTCAACAGTACACATATAACCTAGTTATACACAAATAACCTTGTTATACCTACCTACACGTGTAACAGTAAGAATGTAAGACCATGAAACTGAACAAAATTTTGTAGGGACGTTTTGTTGGTAAACAAGAAAAGTAAATCAAAATCATATTTTACTGATAGGCTTTCTATGGCAACAAAAAAAAATCAAGGACTCCTTAGTAAAAGTTATTCAGTTTCAAAGTCTGATCATGCCTGCAAAGTTTTTGGTACACCGTCCCTTACACCCTGTATGTATACTTGCATAATGTCAAAGTATTTTCCTAATAATGCTATGATTTTGCCTTGTTTATGAGATATTGATAAGATGAAAACCAAATTTTAAAACACGTACCGTGTTAGGTATACAATTTTTGAAAGCCGCAGGTTCAAATCCTGCCCGCGCTTAAAAATATTGCAAGTTTTCAAAAAAAATATAATAATAAGATTTTTAAAATAAAATATGTTTTAATAATAAAAGCTTATGTTACCTACTTAATTATAATATGTAGGTAGGTTAACACAACGACTACCGTTGTTTGATAGGGCACCTACTACCTACGTACTCTCGATACAGCCTCATAGTCATGATGAAGAGTTAAGGATTCTCGACAAATTAGTAAGTAATATATAGTAGTAAATGGATGATGGCCCTTCTATTATAAAATATAAAGCCTGATCAGACCCCACTCTAAATAACGTCACGTAATTTGGGACTGAACTCACTGAACCCATATGGAGTTTGATAAGTGATAATTCAATAAAAAAAAATAAGATAAAATTTACTAGTGACCGATAGTGAAAACTCGATTCGGGCTGGATAAAGAATAAATTTCTTCAAGATAGACAGAATTACGAAGAAAAATGTGGACCTCCAATACAAAATTGCCGATCTGCTGATTTGGGTTAGGTACTATGGAAAATCAAAATATTTTTGTCATATTTCGACCTAACATAGGCCGATATAAGAAAATTTTTTCTTATCACCAGCCCGTCCTTAGTTTTTAGTATTGGTCACTAGTACAATTTCGACAGATATATTTCCTTGAATAAGTTCGCTATGATTCAAGAAAAAATAGAATTTGCTATAGAGAATACAAACTATTATTCTATTAAGTATACTATAGTTAGGTACATCAAATTTGCCCCAGTTGTCAACTCGCCTGAGAGAAGATGAATCAAACGTTATACCCACGTACGAAATTACTAAGTTGCTATTCCACTTTAGCCAGGAACTGGGATAAAAATAAATTAAAGTGTTTTTCTGTTTTTAATTAAGTAAATAAAATGCTGCCTAGTTATTTTGACATTATTACCTATTATAGAGGGTGAAATTTTGCTAGTGACCGATAGTAAAAACTTAAGACGGCCTGGTGATAAGGGACAACTTTTTTCAAGGAACATAATTAGAAATAGGTACGAAAAATAATAATTAGTTTCCATAGTAACTCAAGTCAGCTGATCGTAAATTTTTTATGGGAGGTCATTTTTTCCTATGTTGACTTATGTTCCTTGGGAAAAGTTGCTCTTTGTCACCAGCACGCCTTGAGTTTTCACTATCGGTCACCAGTAAAATTTCAGCGTTTATTATGTAAAATGTTCTACTATTAAATACAAAATGTTTCGCGTCGAAAACCAGTCTTATATACAGGGTTATTTTTATTCACCACGGAAATTTTACAGGATGATTCTACTCATGATTCTGAACAACTTTTATTATGGGGTCACCTGCGAAATCACGAAAAAAACAACAGCTGCTCCATACATTTTGTTCGAGTAGGTATGAATTTTTATATGGAGCAGCTGTTTTTTTTCGCGATTTCGCAGGTGACCGCATAATAAAAGAATCACCCTGTACAACTTTCGGGTTGAATAAAAAATAACCCTGTATAGAATCAAGAGTTCATCGCTCCACCTCTTTCGGGGCCGTCCACGTCGCCTCTTAACATTCTTGGGCACCCATTCCGTTGCTATTTTAGCCCATAAAGCAGTTGGCATGCGGGTTACGTGGCCAGCCCAATCCCACTTTAAGCAGGCAGCCTTCTGAGCTACGTCCTGAATTTTTGTTTGTGAACGCAGCACTGAGTTCCGAATTCGGTCGATCAGTCTGACTCCAAGTATGCTGCGATCCATATTACCTTGGCAAACCCCAAGCCTGGACTTCTGAATATCAGTCAAAGACCAGATCTGAGCTCCGTAGGTAAGGATGGGAAGAATGCACATGTCCATAAGCTTGCGTTTCAAAGATAGGGGCAAGTTACCTTTCATGAGGTCTTTCATAGCCCAATAGCTCTTCCAGGCGTTCTCAGTCCATCTTTCGACTTCCTTATCTTGTCTCGCCTGGAAAGAGATTATTTGGCCTAAGTAAAGGTACTCTTGGACATATGCTATTTTCTCCCCATCCACTTCCACAATTTGCTCAGTTCGATTTGTCATGACCTTAGTCTTTGACATATTTGAGATGAACTCAGCGCCTATCTACCGAACTGGCAAAGCCTAGCACTGGACCGAGAGAAGTGGAAAAAGAGGAGAGAGGCCTTTGCCTTGCAGTGGGACAACCTGGGCTCTTAAATAAATAAAATAGAATCAAGACTTCGTTATAGCATCAAGTTCTGGGGACACAGTTACATTTATAATATTAAAAATTTAAAAAGGCTTTCACAATCCAAAAGAAAGCAATAAGAAATATTGCATGAATCCTACCATGGGAATCATAGAAAGAATATATTTTTAAATATAATATATTAAATGTACCAAGTTTATTTATTTTAGTTCTACTCGTAGATTTAATCAAGCATAGATTGTTATTTGAAACAGAAGATGAAATGACCTTTCGTTATAGTACTAGGAGAAAAGACGTAGGTACCTACATCCGTACTAATATTATAAATCTGAGAGTTTGTGTGTTTGGGCGTTTGTGTATGTATGTATGTTTGTTACCTCTTCACGCTCAAACGGCTTGACTGATTTGGATGAAATTTGGAACCTGGAATAACACAAGGGCCACTTTTTACCACAGGAAAATAACTATTACCACGGGAAAATGAGTGGCAGCGGGTGAAACCGCTGGGCGGAAATCTAGTAATGCAATAAAACCTAAATTAAACATCGTAAAGCATAGCCCTCTTTACCAATCTGTTTCATTTTTCAATGGACTTCCAACTGATTTAAAAAGTATAACATATATGTTTAAGCGAAAATTAAAGTCATTTTTTTGATAAGAAATTGCTGCACATTTGATGAATTTTTATTTTATTTTAATGGTATTCTTTTAATTTTACAGAAATTTTATAAATTGAAAGTCTTTTCTGATAATATTTTATAAATGTTATGTAATCTCGCATACAGACTGTTTTTTGAATAAATGAATTGAAATGAAAAACAATTGAATTGAATTTATCCCAATCACCCAGCCGTACCCCGTTTTACGGTACAAAATTAAAGCGAAATAAGTGTATAGGCAGAGTACCCAGGTATAGGAAGGTTAGGTGTTACTAAATAGTAACTGATTATACATCACCTGAACACGTGCATTTTGATTACAGCAATCAACATGAAATTGAGTCGCAAAAAAGTAATCATAAAACAAGACTGATGTTCTTTAAAAAGAAAATAGTATTAAAAATCATCGATAGATGGCGTTGAATTTCTGGGGGGCATCTTTGCTGGGAGCCTTATGCTTACTCTTTTCGTGTTGGACACCGGTCGTCAACGACGCAATGAACGTCCGTAAAAAATATTATGATTTATGATGTGATAATTGGAGTTTGATTAAAAGTTTGGAAATAATATTAGCGGCAAAGACCAACGGTGTGTGGAGCTTACTTAAGCGTATTTTGATATCGCTAACAATCAATAAGGAGTACATACACACACACACACATACATATATCACGCCGTATCCCTTGCACAGTAGGCAGAGCGTTAACAACCGTAAAATACGGTCGCTATCGCCACGTCTGACAAATATTTGAGAACCGTTTTACCCTCGAGTCCCTTACGTCCCTTACTTAGTCGCCTCTTACGGTACCCGCGGAAAAGAAATGGGGTGATTCTATTCGAAGCCGGCATCACACGGCAAATAATAATAAGGACTACGAATCCGAAAGTAACGCCAGCAAGGTTAAAGAAAAGAGTTTGCTACTACGTTACCCATTTTTAACTTTTTGTGGCATATTGAGAAACTCCCATATGTTTGACGCCATCTATTGACGTAAAAATGCTTAACTTTTAAATCTGTGGAAAAAGGTCTTATTGTATCTTTGATTAGTAGGTATTTCACTTACTTATACGCGTTGTTTTACTATTAAGTAAACGTACACTACACAATTGTATTTGAAATTGCCTACAAGCTTCCATAGTAGTAAATATTTCATGAACAGAATAGGGATTTTACTCTCAGGACGACATAGCATGGACGCAAAAATAGGTACCAATTTTTGAAATTAATTTTTGTTACATCATCTCTCCATATTGTGTGGGACAATGAATCGCCGAAAGACCCGATAAAGAAATCATAGTTGCAAAGCTGCTAGCTGCCTTAGGGTCGGATTATAACCGGAGATTACGCGAAATTACAATGAATTTATTGCAACGAATTATACCTACTGCATATCATATTTACTCTTTTTTTTTACTAATTATGGGTTTGCTCTTGACTCTAGTCTAGGTCATAGGACAGAGACAGAGTCTAAGATAGAGCGAGCTCACCCAGAAGAAGCCTGCTAAGGCATTGGCACTCCCACACACTGACGGAACGCAGCAAGCTACTTGGCGCCAGACCTCGGTGGGATGGTGGTCGCGAGCCAGGCGGCCCCTTACGGAGCCTTCCACCGCTTAGTGGGATCGTTCAGCCGGACTTATCCACAGGCAAGCCTGTGTTGCCGTTGCCCGGGGTGGACCGCTAGGAGGGAGATCCCATACCACCCCGATAATTCATATAATTAGTTGCGCACAAGTCTTTGCATTCTCGCAAGAAACCCCGCGTTACTGGCATAAAAATGCACTTGTTGTTCAAATCCTGCTCGCGCTTGAAAATTTTGCAAGCTTTCAAAAAATTTAATACATAACACGGTAAGTGTTTTAAAATTTGGTATTCTTCTTAGAATTAAATTGATAATTAATATCAACTTTGTATTCTGTATGGCATGTCGATAAAGGAAATTCTAGCATAGGCTAACCAGCTCACCTAATACTTTGTTTAATTTTCAGCTGTCTTATGCTTCTTAGCGACGACTCACTTTAAATGTTTCGCTCTTCTAATGCCCGAGGATTATTTGGATGGACTCCAACGATCATTGCTTCAAAAAGTCACCCAAGTCGATTATTTTGCCGAAGAATACTTTGACCCGTCCGTACTAAGGCCGACTGGAAGAGAACAAATCAGAAAGCGATGTTGGTGCCCATATATCAATGAACCGGTCTGTGTGTCTGATGGCATTAGTATTAAGACCTGGAGGAACAAACAGTGTCTTGATAATTGTGGACCAAAGCTGGTCATGTTAATTTATAGAGGCCCCTGCAAATAAAGCTTAGGTTAGGTTAAGTACCATCTAGAAGTACTCAACAGCAGCTTAAATACTAGTATTTTGTAAAAACTTTGTATAAGGGTTACCCAGAAATTGAACTCCTAGAAGTGCTGCTGATTGTCTGCTCTGATAGTTATCATCATTTTGACCTAATGGGCCAAAAATACTGGCCATAACATATTCTTTCATAGAAACTATGGATAGGAAATAATTAAAATATACAAGTTTTGGGAAACGTACGAGTACGACCCTTAGTCGGCGTGGGTGCCACACGACGATTTCTGATCTAATGATACCTTATTTTTATGATAGTGGTAGATTTTTGTACCTTTTCAGTTAGCTGATGAAACATACAAGTAATTTATGTAGTTTGAACGCATTTTTTCAGTGTTTTTTATTTTTATTTTTAACAGAGTACCAATCACTTACTATTATGGTCCGTGAGGCCTTTCGCAAAATCAAAGGTTCAAACTAAGCATAGTTCAATGCAAGAAAATGTTGCAAATACCACTCCCGTTTCAAATTACTGTTCACCTTGTATGTATAATTGCCCCTCAATCCCTATTTACTCTTTATTAAGGAAATAAAAAATAAATGTTTTTCATGATATAGGACAAAAATAGTTTATTTCTGCTTGAATGACCCCACTCAATGTCTTGTGTAAATTTTATTTTAATGTCAAATTGTGAATTGAAAATATATTTTTAATTTTCTTTTCTAGCTTTTTGATGAGAACGAAGTAAAACAAAATGTATTTGCATAGTAATTTTATTTAAAATCTCAGCTTCAATTACAAACTAAGTACTTAATAACAAAATAAAATCATATTATTTAAATTAACTTTCTATAACAAATCAATGAGTTCTCCACGTAATTTTTTTAACTTCAGATCTTTTATCTACGCAAAGTTTGCAAAGATAAAAATAAAGTGAAATAGAACTTATACAAAAAGAAAGAGATAACAATAGTATTTATCGTAGGTGGTGGCATAATGGTTATGAATCATATCGATGAAAAAAGGGTTAAGATTCCCATGAAAGTAAACAACTGTCCCCAAGTAATATAAGTTTATGGACCTTCGTTACAAACTGACTTATTCTACATTTTATATGTGAGATCCAAAAATGTATTTTATATTTTGACCTTTGTTATTGTTACTCCATGGGGAAACTTGTTCAGTTTCATAGGCCGATTCATCCCTTTAAATTTTATATAATTTAGTTTCATCTTATAAAAAAAACATGTTTCTTTCTTACACATCATACATGATGCAAACAAAAGATAAATGCCTCATGTAATTTAGGCAGCTTCAAGCAAAAAGCAAAAAGCAAGCAAGCAAAAAGGGGCTAGGAAACATTTACAAAATAAGTAGGTAGTCTGGTTTAATTACATTACATTGAGTAAGGCAAAACTATGTTGGCAGTGAAATAAAGTATTAATGCC
The DNA here is from genome assembly GCA_027580185.1 of Tuta absoluta. Taxonomy (NCBI): domain Eukaryota; kingdom Metazoa; phylum Arthropoda; class Insecta; order Lepidoptera; family Gelechiidae; genus Tuta; species Tuta absoluta. The sequence continues at coordinate 3,405,454 of JAQAHW010000038.1, forward strand.
GAATCAATGACAGATTTTATACGTCATGTACCTAAGTATATGTAGTACAAGAAGCGTAACATATTATAATTAACTATTAAAGCACTCGCGATTACTTTAACACATTTTGATAATCTAACCGGGTTTATCGCGATGGCTTTTATGTTAATATAAAGGTAAACATCCGAAGCCAGGTAAATTGATAAATATTAACCTAAAAACTATCGCGATAGACCCGGTTTATTTATCAATATATTTCTATTGGCGTCACGTATTTATAGTTAAGACGTATATTGCCATCTATGTAAGGCAATTGTAGGTATGGTTTTAATATTACCCTGAGTCGAGACGGTAAAGTATTGTAAGGTATGCCTTGATCGCACATCCCATCCATCATACCTATCATCCGAGAATATGGAAATAGAAATGTAATACCCTATTTACATCAGCTGATTAAAGCTTAGGGATGCACACAATTTCATTCTCTAGCTGGTTTTGGACCAAGTCTTACTAATAACGTGACACACAATATGGTGAAAATACAGAATGTTAACTTATAAAGGATGTTTTTAAAGTTGACATTAAATATATTTAAAAAACATAAGTAGGTATGTTTACTTCACCTTAAAAAACTTAAGTTTAAGCACCGTTGATTCAGCAAATAAATTTAGAGAAGGCATAGTAAAACTTTGTTTGTTTCAAGGAAACTAAATAAAAACATTCTTTGGTTAGGATTTTATCTAAAATTAGAGAATCTGAGTTGTATGTCAAAACTTACTACGTAATTTTTGTAATTTAAAATAATTTTAATTAGTATTAAAACCTTTTTAATTAAACAAAATTAATAAAATAATCATTGGCAATAAAAATGGCACTTAAGTATCATTTATAAACTTATACTTATAGAAATATTACAACTATACTTTTTGGCACATTTAGAATTCACTGAGGCTTTGGCCTTGCTTAGTATAAAACTTACTTAATCCTAAAAAATACGCACATTATGAGATAATAATATAGACATTTTGAATATTAATCTAACAAAAAAGGCATTTAATTTGGAACATTTATTTTTAATTATCAATGGAACTTACAATAATTGTTTGTAATTTTTGATGTTCATGAAATGATACATACTGTATTTTAGGCGTAGTACTGTTGAAGTTAGTTTCAAATATACAATATAAATATTTAAACTATAACGATAAATTATGAATTCGTGTGTTAGTAAAATATGTTATCAAAATCTCATATTGTTATTTTTATAATATCTCAACATTGCAAAGACTAAATATACATATAATATTTTATAAGTATCTGTAATGCCCCATGGAGGTTTAATAAATCTTAAACTACTTATTTAGGGAGTAACAAAAAGGGTGTAACAAGCCGAAAAGAGGTCAGGGTGCTCATGAAACTGAATTACTTTCCCCATTTTTCTGGAGTCAATAAATAAAAAAAATTGGACCCCTCGTACAAAATTGCCGAGCAGCTGGTTGATTTACAATGGGAGTTCAATATTTTTTTATCTTTAGACCTATGTGCCCTTGGGAAAGTTGTTCAGTTTCCTTTCGGCTCGTTATAACCTTTATTCTAATCCTTGTACATAAACCTATTAATATCATTTACAACCATATCCTTTTCAATAACAGCAAATTTATAATTAAATTTAACTTGTGTATTAGGAAGCACCCAATTACTTTTATGTCATGAAGTAATTATATCCCTAATAAAGAGTGCATTTAATTTATTAATTAATTAAAGGATTAGGGGAAATCTGGAATTTATATTTCTACTTCAATCATTTCAAAAAGAATATTATAAAATATAATTAACTCCTCAAAAATATTATCATATTCATGTTTACAGTTTCATTTTTTGTGAGTATTCTAAAGAAATGAAATATATAATGATTCCAGCATCCTATCCCTTATTTAAAAAACTACAATTTCTCATTTTGTTATCTTTAATAACTTCTATGAAAAATGTTTAATATATTAACTAAGTAGGTAAGGCAAATTATTGTAAATATAAGTGTTATTTGGACATTGTGTAGTAAAGTTTACAAAGAGTTAGGTAGGTAGGTATGTACTTACGCGCCTAGTCTAAAATCTTGAGTATTCCGTCAGTTTTTCTGAAATTGTGAAAAGATTTTATGTGTAATAGGTATGATAATACATTTAGATTTTTGCTCTCAAATATATATGTAATGACAAATATCTCAGCAATCGAGTTAAATCTAATGAATTATAGATGGTTCAACCAGTAAAATAATAAAAGTACCTATATAATAATTTTATTTAACTAGGAAGTTACGAAAAAAAAACACTAAAATTTGGTCGCTTTACCCCATTGCGTCTTAATTGCCCCTTTTTCTAATGTAAGAGTACCTTTATAAAAACCGTTCTTTCATTTAAATCAAGGTGTTTTCCCTGGGTAAAACATACCCTTTGTTAATACTGAAACTTTATCATTTTTAACATAACAAAAAAAAAATACAAAATCGGCCTCGTAGTTCAGAAAAGATTGTTTGGATCGAAAAATCAAATTTCAATTTAAGAAAAATTGCTAGTGCCGCAGTTTTTTTCTTTGTTTTGTTTATGGGTGTATGGGACAGTCTACCGAAAACTTTGCAGGCATGATAAAACCATAAAACTGAACAACTTGTACTATGAAGCCGATGTTGGGAAACGAAATAAAAATTTCAAGTTTCCATAGAAAGTCGGTCAGCTGATCGTAAATTTTGTATGGGATGTTGATTTTTTTCCTCATTTACCAACATAGCCTCCATTTAAAAAGTTGTTCATGTGTCTGCAAAATGTTTGGTACACCGTCCCTTACACCCCGAATAGCGTGTTTAACTAGTACCGAAAGCGAATTTTCAAGGTCGGTGATAAGGAACAACTTTCCTCGAGGAAAATAAGTGGAAATATGACAATATTTCGACCTACGTTTCTTGGGGAAAGTTGTTACTTATCACCACTATCGGCACTAGTAAAATTTCACCCGATATTTGGAGTAGGTAGACTTTTTATCGAGGCCAACGTTGGTATGTATTAGAGAATGAGCCCTATTTGACAGCTGTCAGATTCGTGCTAATGCTATAGCAGAGGGACCTGAGGGAGGGTTTCATTTGTTGACATATCCTTAAGTATGGAGATGACAGCTGTCAAATATGTCTTATCAGCCTTACTCTAGTATTTAGTACTCACGCCGACAGTAGTAGCCGAGGGAGCGACACTTCTGGCAGAGGTGCTGCGGGTGGATCTTCGACTGGTCGCTCACATCCAGCCCGTCGGGCTTCTCCAAAGGTCTCTGGAATTGAAGATCAAAATGTCATTAGTAGTCCCATAGTGTGACGTTAGCCAATCTCTACCATTCGGGACGGCCGATGTGGCGCAAAGGTTTCGGGTTTGATAACCGCTGGGACTCTCACTGTCTGAGATTACTTAGACAGCATTTTTGAAAACTTTCAGTACCTAACACGGGAAGTGAATGTGTGTGTGTGTGTTTTGAAATTTGGTATTTTGGTTAGACAGCAGTCCTCTAATATCAGGGTTCATCGGGTCAAAGAAGAAGAAAAATATAGTTCTGCGGGTATAGTAATCTTACGCGTCGAGTCGACTGATAATAATGTCAAATCACTCTCGGCATTTTGCAACAGGTATGGCGCTTGAACTTGTATTTATCTGAAGGCGTACATGAATAAGGAAAACAATCTTTATCTTATCTTATCTAGCCGTCAGAATCCCACTGCTGGGCAAAGGCCTCCGTCCCCTTCTTCGACTGTTCGCGATCCTGTGTCTCCGGATACCAGTCTTTGGAAAACCCATCCAGTTCGTCTTGCCATCTGCGTCTGGGCCTCCCGCGACGACGTCTTTCGGCTCTTGGCTCCCAAATTGTGGCTTTAGCCCATACGGTAGACATGGCCAGCCCAATCCCACTTAAGCTTTGCGGCTATATCGGCTATATCGGCAATTCGAGTCTTGGAACGTAGTGTAGAAGTTCTGACCCAGACCTAGTATAGTGCGTTCCATTGCTCGCTGACTAATCTTTATATAGATTTTTAGTCAAGTCGGGCAAAACCGTTTCATGCGTAAGGTCACCGGGTCGCCCCGGTACCTGCAGAACGCCAACCTCCACATCGACTTAGGTCTCCCTACCATAAAAGCCTATAATATGAAGGAAGTGTCTCGCCGCTTCTTCGACAACGCTCCCCATTACAAAAACCCCTTAATTGTTGCCGCGTCCAACTACTTTCCCTATCGGTTCGATACGCGTCTTAAACGCCGCTCCAGTCGCGTCCTTTCGGATGATGATGAAGACATCATAGTTCCCGCTGCTTCAGCCATTGCAAGAAGATCACACTCCAAAAGCTCTTCAAGAAACCGACGCCCCCGCCGGTGGGGGCGCGGCGGTCCGTCCGATCCCTTCTTCCCAGAACAACTCCTAAGCCCCGTATCCTTGTTTGAACAACCACACAAACTTCTCCGGGTGAGCTCCTGCTCCCCACCAACTACACAGGAGTAGATTTCAAAGCCACGGAGGTAAAATTGTCGCGTCTATCCCTAAAAAAGAATGGTTTAAAAAGTGTCATAATAAATTTTAATCTGATCCTCTAACCAAGTGTGACTGACACCATGACCACGGAATAACCAAATGTAGTATTATGCATACAGAACGGACACTCACCCCCTCGCACCCTAGCCCCCGACCCGCCCTCACCCATGAAATTTCAAAATACCAGTAGAGAATTTAGTAGAAACTAGCGCTAGGCTTGTTACATCCTCTTTGGTAGTTACTGTATGTATTCATCAGGTTAGGTATAAAAATCAACCTGCATGCCAACCCTGCACTCACACATCTATGATCACTCACACATGTTCATCATAAATGACAGATGTCTATAAAGAGTCCGCTGTATGGAGTGTCCGAGGAGTACCATGACGCAAGTTCTTCAGTTTCATGAGCAAAATGACTCCGAAACCCACCTGTTTGTGAGGGAACACGTTGATCCTGCACTTAATGCACTCCTGCCCGTTGTTCGCCCATGAGTTGCCGCTCATCCACTTGCGCTTGCACTTCGGGCACTTGTACTCTCCGAAGCACCGCTTCTTGCCCTGGTATGGGGTCAGCCCCTCGCCTTTCGGACGAGCCTGGAATGCGCAATAAAAATAGGTAAATTTTTACGTGTCATATTCAACACTACAGAATGTATCGTAACATTAAGTAGCCCAAAACTAAGATCTACTTTACCATTGAAGTAGTTCTGAGCCGCTCATTTTAGTTACATATATTATTTTGATCTTTATGCCTAGCTAGTACCTAGTAGGACAAAACTGTGTTAATAAATTTGTAAATATGTCGTAGACACCTCATACGTACATATCACACATTTATCCCCTGCGGGATAGGTAGATTATACATACATATATCACACCTATATCCCTCGCAGGGTAGGCAGAGCGCAAACGTCCGTAAAAAACGGACACTTACGCCACGTCTGAAAAAATAAAATGAGTTATTGAGGAAATTGTGTATAAGCATAGTAACAGGTTGTCAGCCAATCGCCTAAAATTGCAATGCACATGTAACATAAGAGAAGGTAGAACATAAGACGGCCGTAAAAACGACATTTACGCAACGTCTGACAAATATTTTGCAGGTCATATCAAAAACTTGGTGTAGTAACTTAAAAAATTGTTTTAGTGGGTGTCGTAAGAGGCGACTAAGGGACATGAGGGTCACATGTAGATTGCAGTTTAAAGGCGATTAGCTGACAACCTTTCACTCTATAGCGATGCTCAATTTTCTAAAAGAACCTCAAACGTTTCAAACTGGGCGTATGCTTTTTACTGTCGTTTACGGTCTGCTTACCCCGCAAAGGATAAAGGCCTATGTATGTATCGTAGATAGTTTCTTTATTATCCTGGGGTGGTATGGGATCTACCTCCTAGCGGTCCACCCCGGGCAACGGCAACACAGGCTTGCCTGTGGATAAGTCCGGCTGAACGATCCCACGTGCGCGGTGGAAGGCTCCGTAAGGGGCCGCCTGGCTCGCGACCACCATCCCACCGAAGTCTGGCGCCAAGTAGCTTGCTGCGTTCCGTCAGTGTGTGGGAGTGCCAGTGCCTTAACAGGCTTCTTCTGGGTGAGCTCGCTACATCTTAGACTCTGTCTCTGTCCTATGACCTAGACTAGAGTCAAGAGCAAACCCATCATTAATAAAAAAAAAAAAAAAAAATCCTGTAATTAAATGTTCATCCTCGGGAGTCATCACAAATATAAATAATAAACATAAATAAATAAATAAAAATAAATCACTATCGTCGTAACGTTTACAAAATATTCGATTACGTAAGTAGTAGTTGTGCAAACTCAAGAAAATATTATATTCGATTACATTGTATCGCTCTCTCACATATGTTTCTAAGAACTTCATCTCTATCACTTCCTGCTGGGCTGATAGAGTCATGTAACACTGTACTGCCGTGGTACTTACGTACTTACTGCCGAATCGACTGTTTTCAAACATATTTAATACTAGCTGATGCCCGCGAACTTCGTTCTGCTGACTGACTTTTATGGTTAGCATACCACCACTGTTTCTCATCAGGTACTCCAGACCCTCGTTGTCAATGTGCCAGCAGAGGCGGCCTATTATGCTTACAATTTTTGCTATGCAGACATTTCTGTATCTCTCATACTGTAGCTGGGCTCCTGGTGGCCTAAATTTTCTACGTTTGATCGCATTTCCCGTGGGATTATGAGTTTTTCCCGCGGTAAAAAGTATTATAAATGTTGACCAGGCTCAATAGCTATACACAACAAAAGTTTCATTCTAATCTGTCCAGTAGTTTCGGAGATTAGCCCGGACAAACAGACAAGACAAAAGTAAATAAAAAAAATTACGTCTCCTATGATTAGTTTTTCGTAAATTAATTCAATGTACAGACACGTGGGTTTTACTGTTTTATTATATTTATAGATAATAATAATTTTCTAAACAAATATACTGTTTCTTGGTTACATTTTCATCAAGAAGATTAGGCTGGAATTTTTTTCTTGGAACAGCTGAATATTTTTTTGTAAAGTAGTTTATCATCATACTAATATTATAAATTTAAAAGTATATTTCCGTCTGTCCGTCTGTCCGCCTGCTACGCCTAAACCACAGAACAGATTTTGATGCAATTTGGAATAAACATAGATCATTGAGAAGGGACATAGCTTTTTTTCCGCAGGAGAATTTCTTATTCCCACAGGAATCAAAGTAAATCAAAAATTATGCAATGCGCCGTTTCCTTCCAGTAGTAATAAGTTGATACCATGGTCTAAAAAGTGTATTAATGAACATAGATGATACGTTACAAAAGGACATAGGCTTCTTTTTGTCGGCACTTGAGGATCTGGAGTTCCCGATGTAGACCACCAGGATCCCATCACAACTATAAGAGATACGAAAAAGGGCTCCATATAGCGGCTTAACATATTTATCAACTTTTTCTTTAGGCACATTTCCGTATCTTTCATAGTTAATCTGGGCTCCTGGTGGTCTACATCAGCTACTCCATATACTCGAAGTTTATGTACCAGCAGAAGCATCATCACACTGAATAACTTTTGCTATGGAGCCATTTTCGTATCACTTATAATTAAGAATATAATTAAAGAAGATTAACGAAACAGGTGTATATGGCAAGTGTGGATGGGAACGTCGGAAGGGGCAGATCTCGACGAACGTACCTCCATCAAATCGGGGACGTGCTAAAGAAAGGTCAGGTCAAGAGTACCCTAAACCGACGAGCATGCATGAAGAGATTGATGAATGTAGAGGAGGCGAAAGAAGTATGCCAGGATCGTAGTAAGTGGAAGGAAGTAGTCTCTGCCTACCGCTCCGGGAAAGAGGCGTGATTTACGTATGTATGTATGTTATTATTAAGCTGGGCTCCTGGTGGTCTACATCAATTCTCCAGACCCTTGAATGCTGACAAAAACTAGCCTATGTAATTAACGTATCATCTATATTTTATGACAATTATTTAGACTATTGTATCAACGTTTTACCTACTCGAAGAAAGCGTGCAGTGGTGCATAACTTCTGATTTGATTTTATTCCCGTGGGAATAAGAATTTTTCCCGCAGTATAAAGTAGCCTTTGTCCTTATGTATAATTATGTCCATAAACATAAATAGCTCAATGTATTATCTATGTTTATGCCAAATTTCATCAAAATCGGTTCAGTGGTTTAAGCTTGAAATGGTAGCAGATGTACTTAATAGGGTAAATTTTAAATTTATAATATAAGTATAGATCATGCTTCTTTTTACACCTAGTATTTTAAACACGGTTAAAACTAAAGTTTTATTTCAAAAAATCTTTTATAAACTCAACTGTTGTAAGGCTTAAGGCGAGTGTACTCGTAAACGGTCTCGACAGTGGCGCCCCTTCACAAAAAATATATTTTCTCTTTATACAAACAATTTTTCAGAATGTCCATTTCTCAAGTTTTGTATTATCCATAAGTAAAATTAGAACCTGCAAATTCAATTTAATATTCGCTGTAAAAGTTATGGGAATTAATACCACAAGAGGCTGTTTTTAGGCACAGTTTGCCATAACTTTTAATAACAGCGAATATTTCATTATATTTTTTAGGTTCCAATTAAGTAAAGAAAATAGTAAAAACTTGGGCAACGGACATTCTGATAGATTGTTTGTATAAAGGGAAAATATTTTTTTGTGAAGTGGCGCCACTGTCGAGGTCGTTCACGGCTACACTCGCCTTAAATGTATCGTTATATAAATTATGTTGTGACTACAGTTCATTTAGACAATGGTCCTGTGTTCTAACATAAAGTTTCTTTGTAATAGTTTCTAGCACCCTGACCCTGTGGATAAACTCATGATTTGTTGACCTGTAAATCATGCTACGGAAATATTTATCAATAGCAATAATTGTTTCCTTATGAGTCTTGGTAATATAATTTATTCTGTGGTCCTGGCTGGTGAGGTTGATTATACAATAATATAATTTTTTGTTTGAAGTTGTTTTAATAAAGACTTAGGTAGACAAAGAGCTGGAAAAATTCTGAATGTTCTCAACTGGATTTTTCTCAGTGTTGTCAAGTGAGTACATACGGTCTCAAAAGCATATTTTTTTCAGTTCCGCTATGAATGTGTCTGACATACCTTCACTTACCGACATTTTGAGCAGGAATATACCTGAATATCATCAATCACTATATCATAATAAGTACATGGGGGAGGCCCATGTCCAGCAGTGGACTTTTGTGGCTGTTGGAATTTTAGTTGAACAGTATAGAAATGGAGAGCTGAGCCCTAAAGATGTACTGTACATACATGTTACTGTATACCTGTACTTCTGTATTGTTCTTCCTCTGCTTCTTTTTACCATCGACTTGCAATTCACAGTGTATGTTGTTCTTTTTCTTCCTTTTATCGTCAATTTTCAACTTGGCGAATATATAGTATACTTCTACCGCCATGTTGTTTTCTTGTCCGCTTGTCTTCTTCTTCTTATTTTCATTTTTATTACCCGTTACTAGTGCTACTTCTGTATTCTGTTTCTGAGACTTCTTCTTTCTCATATTTTTATCACCCATTTTTGAAAATAGATTAGAAATGCTAATTGTACTTTGCTGTATAGTATTAGGATCATACAGTTTTGATAACTCACTTTAGAATATTTGGGTTTCTGCTGAATTCAATTAAATGTTTTGTAGCGTTCAAATATAAGGACAATACAACATTAGTTACTCTATGCAATAGAAGACCAGAGCTAGTCAGAAGATAATGGATAATGAATGAATGGTAAAAAATGGCTACTCGAGTGAAGTAGAATAATAAACAGACTTCTCAGCAGAGAATCTGCACTCGTGATTTCGCCAACGTCACATTGTGTCAGATAGAAAAATTAATAGAAAAGGGACTTTTATTTTGCCAAGAAATTGAACACAAATTGAAATGTAAAGATAAGAATTATCCTATAATTGATAGAATGAAACAGATACAAAATCAAGATACCTACAGACTATGAGATATAAAATACTACTGAACATAATTATCAGGAATAACGAGTCGTTTTGATAACCTGCTTTTTAAACTAGGTCAAAAACAAAACAGCTTCTCCTTTCTTTGAGATTTGGCTTCCATCGCCTTCAGACGATGATTCTGCCAGAGTCTAGGTCAAAGAAAACATAAGTCAAAATAATAATTACATCAGATACGACAATTTCCATTTCCTGTGGTTTTTTCCCAAACAATAAAAATTAGTAAAAATTAAAGTTGAGGGAGTTGAATGTTGAATATAACAAGCGGAAGGAAAAAACATGTTAAAAAAACTTATCGAAGTTAGCTTGTCAGTTTCACCTGTCACTTGGTTAGAGAACATAGCTTAATATTATATTTTTTCTACTGTGTTACTTTTTTTTATTTTAACATACCTATTTGCCCGTAAAAAGGGGAATTCCCATTGAAAAGTCTTTTTGGACTCTACTTAAGTGACATGTGAAACTGTCAAACTAAGTTTGAAATGATGAAAGGGGATCCGCTCAATGTTGCCAGCTTAGATTAGCATCATTTCCTTTCCACCCGTGGATTTAGTACAAGGCGAGCAAGGATTTATCTAGGGAATGAGCAACGTTGCGGTAACACTGCGCCGGCAAACCTTCCTATACCACGCGTGGTGAGTATAGCAAAACACCCCCAATATAACAAAACTCATGTTTAGCAGTAGAAATACTCTGGCACCAGGGTTCATCGGGTCGTTGGAAGGCTCGATGTCCCATACGAAAATAAAGCAGTAGACTGTCGTGGCTTGTGATGATGATGCTAGTGAGAAGGGAATACTTTGATTTATCTGTCAAAATAAGAGTCGTCAGGTGGTTGATAATTTCCGGCTGGGCCGTAGTGGGCACCAAGCCAAATTATTCCATTTATTTTTACATTTTCTTCTATTGCAGACTGGTAGACAGGAAGATTGACACTGACATATACCTACGTGGATGATATTATGAAGTAATCTACTATATATATATATTCAATGTAATTATAACAGCCCTCCGAATACCGATAGGGTGCATTCCAACCATGTATCTGAACAACTTTCCATGAAAAAATATTTCAGGAAACGTCAAAAATTTTTGTACTACCCATAGTAAATGCAGTCAGCTGATCGTGATTTGGAAGGGAGGTCGAATCCGTTTCCTGACATATGTTCCTATGTCTTCTGTGTCAGTTTAGTTATAAAGTTCATTCTTTCGCATTGTTCAAACGGGATAGGTATTTGTTACAAACCAACGTTTTTTTTCGAAAAGGATTTTGACTGTTTGTGTCGGCTATTGTGGCTGTTGAAGTTGAAATCAATGTAGGTAGGCGCGGGCAGGATTTGAACCTGCGACCTTCGCATTACTAGTGGCGACGCCTCTTCCATCTGGGCTACCGCAGCTCATTCCTTGCCCGCCAATTTTGCAAGTGTATTTTAATGCCAGTAAAGCGTGGCACGGCTTCATCTACCTCTACCTCTACATCTTGTTGATATTACTTAATTTCTCACCTGATCGCAGTCCCTGATGTAATGGTGTCCTGTCTTGAAGCAGAGGTGGCACATGTACGTCGGGGGCGGCGGCCTATGTGGACGACGTAGTGACAAGGCAGCAAACTGGTCTGTGATAGAGTTGGCGTCGTCTTGTGGGGGGAGTCCTGAGCATGGCGCCGCAGTGGGGAAGGAGCCCCAGACTGAGCTGGGGACCAGCTGGAAAAGAAACACTATGTTTAAGCCTGCGCCGAGCGAAATCCGACCGTAGAGCGACGCCCTCCCATGTTTTCAACTTATTTATCTTAATCTGAAATAAATATCAAAAATCTAAAACGGATAAATTGTTGCCCTATACGATAAGTTTATTCCAAAATACAACAATGAGCTTTTTCTTGTGTTTTAAATTTTAAATCACTAAAACGGAAAATGGTGGCCACCGTTTTCCGTTTTAGTGATTTTAAAGACGCATTGCAATATAAGGCTTATTGTTGTACCTTAAAATAAACTTATCGTATAGGAAAACAATTTGTTCGTCTTAGATTTTTAATGTTTGTTTTAGATTTTAAGAAATTATGAAAAGTAGGTGAGGGCGCCACTGTACGGTCGGCGCCACCTTAATGACAGAGGCCGAGTTCAGGTTGCTGATGTTTAGATTTTTATTTAAATGGCCTCTGCCAATTTTTTTTATTTGGACACAAAAAATAATTAGCGTAAGTGGGTAAGTATAACACTCTTAAAAGGATTTAGCTATAAATTTGAACCAGTTAAAATACTTTAGTGTCCAATAAAAAAATATTTTATATGGTACCTACTATAGTAAATTCCTCCTTGATTAGAGTCGCGGTCTTACCTAATCTTTTTAGACAACTAATAGTAAGCTTAATAACTATGATTGTTTTTTATTTAAGTATTCCAATTGATTATTTGTGATTATATGACATTATTATTACGTACTTGCTACTTAAATAGATTTCATATCCTGAAATAAATGGATTGAATTAAATAATATAATTAAATGTAGACCAATATCGTTTTGATGGTGGTAGCGTAAAGTTACATGCCGTGTGACTAACCAGGCCAGCCTCGAGGCAGTGCCCTTATTTTTATTTTTTTATCCCACCCGAGCCGGTTTTCTATTAGTCCTAATTACAAAATTGTTATGAAAAAAGAAAATACTTTGATACAAATTTCTTTTTTTTTACTAAGACGGATCATGACGTTAATATGCGATAATACTATCCTACATTGAATAAAGTATTTCAATTTAAATTTTTAGAGGAGTGAGTTTTTTTCATATTGATTTAACTTTCATGGTAAATACCTATATTAAAACTCCAAACAATCGAACGACAAGAACTTTGTCGTTGCTAGAACATCTCACCTATTTTGATTTTAGAGATGGCACACTAATCTTTCCGTTTTCTGACTCATTTGATCAATGTTGCCAGATGCACAAAGTACAAAAGATTTAAGGACTACAAGTATGGAAAGTTTGACCGATCTTTCTCATGGGAAGGGGTTCGCTCGCATGAATTTTTTATACTCTGTTTGTGCCATTGTTGGAAGAGGGTAGGCAGGCATGTAGGCATTGATATTTGTCCATTTTACATAAATATCATCATCAATGCTAGATATCAAATCAAACCTCAACACCTAAACTTACCAAAATGAGCTTTATGTATATAAAGTATGAAACATTCTACTTAAATATATCACGCTTACATCCCTTTCGGGGTAAGCAAAGCTCCAACGACCATAAGAAACGGGAATTTACGCCACTCTGAAAAACATTTGAGGGCATTCAGATAATAGTATATCACCATAGTGACAGGTTGTCAGCCCATCGCCTGACAACCTGTCACTCAAATTGCAATACACATGTAACACTCGAATCCCTTATGCGCCTATTACAATACCCACGGGAAATAAATAGGGTGATGCCATTATACATACGACATGGAACATACTCCAGAATAAATATGCCTTATTCAGCCTAAGTGGTGCCAGTGAGTAATCTGCCCACTTCTAAGACATGGCAAAGTATTTGAAATTGGAACGCGCCGCCGCTTTAATTCGTTAAACACATGCGCGGGCGCACGCCGCCGGCCAATCAAAAAGCGCGGTTAGTTATTTGCTACGATTTCATTTATCTAATCGACAATGTGCCGCATTGAATGATAAAATACCAACTATAGTGTTTGTATGAATTAATTACGGATATACCTCTAGAGAAACAGAACTTATGAATTTTATGGTAATAAAACTGATAGGTTTTTTTTAGATACATAGTCCAAGAGCGTCAATCAGCGACAATATCCTGATGTTTAGCATTACTGATAGCAAATGCTAAATAAGAAATTTTCTAAAGTTGCATAAAGATTGAGATTGATTAAAGGAGTACCTACTGCAACCGGCCGATATTACATTAGTCAGCTGCTTCCTTCGAGCTTAGATCATTATCACTTGTGCTGTGTGGGGATCGAACCCACGACCCACGGCGTAGCATGCAGGGGTACTATCCACGACGTAATCGGGCCAGTCAAGCTTAGATCTGGGCCCGGATATTCTTATTTTTTACTGTTGCAATGCCATAGACACTCAACTGTCATTCTACTGTCACCGTGATATTCTTCTATACTCCAAACTGTTAGCAGAATACGAAACGACCAAAACCATGCCACTGACACGATATGTACATACAAATGAAACGGTTTTCATTTAGCAGACTTCGGGTCCTCGAGTTACCAGTTTTTTTATATATCTAGATTTCGGCCCAGCGGTTTCACCCGCTGTCACTCCTTTTCCCGTGGTAATAGTTGTTTTCCCGCGGTAATAAGTAGCCTATGTGTTATTCCGGGTTATACTCTTCCTGTGTTCCAAATTTCATCCAAATCGGGCAAGCCGTTTGAGCGTGAAGAGGTAACAAACATACATACACATACACAATCTCTCAGATTTATAATATAAGTACGGATATATATTATTTATATATAATAAATAAATCAGTACACACATATATATTTAATAGAACGGATATAGGCCCGCATTTGTCTGCTATCTTACCTGATGGTAAGTGACGATGATGGTAGGTACATGCTAAAGTTAAAGGTGCTTTTACTGCTTGAAAAAAGATTCACTCCCGTTAAACCTCAGCGTTAAATACACCGATTAACCTGAACCCCGAACTGCTTATTTTTTGCAATTTTATGCTATCGACACTCAACTGTCATTCTATTGCCACTGTGATTTTCTATCCTTCGAACTGTTAGCGGAATACTAACATCCAATCCAACTGAAACACATCTGAGACGCTTTTCAAATAGCGGAATACGGGCCCTGAGCTGAGCACGCCTGTACGCAAAGTTATAAAGAAAGTTTTTTTTTTGAGTGAGACACCGAGTCGTTCGATGAATTGGATGAATTGAAAATATTGCAAGTTTTCAAAAATCGACCGATGAGCTCTGTTTTCAGTTTTTCAATCTGACATGTTTATGTAACGACCGCCATCTTAGTAATCATAGACCAACCGGAACCATCTTTCTTTCCAGGTTATGAAACTACAGGCTACAAGTCTACAGGAGAAAATCTTAGTACATTGCGTAGCCGGTTCATATTCCGAGTATCATAATGGCTAACCGACTACGCAATGAACATCGAATTTCACCTGTAAAATTGTAGCCTGCAGTTTGATAATATCGGGTACTGGTGGTCAAGTAAGGAAACACAGTGATTTTCAAATTTACTAAAGAAATTCACATCCAAGAAGCAGTTATTTTGCTTATAAAAATAGAGTTCACAAGATCAGTAGGCGGGAGAGCGTATATTTAGACCGGCATGTTTTATGGTTCAGTAAACTTGCTATTGAAAAGCCAAGGAATGACCATGGGTAAAAATATCGGTTGAAATTTTTTCTTTTTTTTGTAACCCATACTGAAAACTCAGTACGGGCTGGTGATAAGGAACAACTTTCCATAAGGAACATAGGACGAAATACGAAAAAATTGAAGTTCCCGCAATGCACCAGCTTACTAAGTTAGTTTGAATGGCAGGTTATTTTTCGCATTTTGACCTATGTTCCTTGGGGAAAGATGTACTAATAAAATTTCACTAGTGACCGATAGCGAAATCTCAAGTCGAGCTGATAATTATGGAAACAATTTCCCCAAGGAACATAGGTTGAAATATGTCAAAAATAATTTGAGTTTCCATCAAATCAGCTGATCGGTTGTTAGTATGGGAGGTTTAAATTAAGTTTTTGTATTGCGACCTATGTTCCTTAGGGAATGTTGCTCCTTTTCACTAGGCCGTCTTCAGTTTTCGCTATCGGTTACTAGTAAAATTTTACCCTATACAGGGTGCAAGGGGCGGTGTAACGAAAACTTTGCAGGCATAATCAGACCATGAAACTGAACAACTTTTACTATGGAGCCTACGTTGGGAAAGGAATTTTTTTTTTCAAGTTTCCATAGAAAGTCAGTCAGCTGAACGGGAATTTTGTATGGGATTTTGATTTTTTTCTAGTTTACCAACCCAACATCGTCTCCATAGAAAAAGTTGTTCAGTTTCATGGTCTGATCATGCCTTTAAAGTTTTCGGTACACCGTCCCTTACACCCCGTATGTCGCTATTTGAAAAGCGTCTCAGTCTTGTTTCAGTTGGAACAACTTTTGTTTTGGAACCATGCCTGTATATCTAATAGTTTAGCTGGGCTCCTGGTGGTACACCTGGTGGTCTTCATCTGTACTCCAGACCCTCGAATGGTGATAAAAAGTAGCCTATGTCCGTTCTCGGTATGCTAGCAATCTCTGTGCCAAGTTTCATGAAGATCGGTTCAGTGGTTTGGCCGTGAAAGCGTAGCAGACAGAGTTACTTTCGCATTTATAATATTAGTGTGGATAATAACTCTCTAAGCACCACCACCACTAAATCTGAGGTCTTACCTATCCGCTATTTGAAAAGCGGCTCAGTTCTGTTTCAATACAGTGCTAGTTTTCGATAGTTTAGGCCGTTTCGTATTCCGCTAACAGTTTGATGTATAGAAAATCATAACGGCAATTCAATGACAGTTGACTTTAGATGGTATTACATACATACATACATATATCACGCCTATAATCCCTTGCGAGGTAGGCAGAGCGTAAACGGTCGCAAAACGGTAATTTACGCCGTCTGACAAATATTTGAGGGTCATTCGGAAAATTGTGTATCGCTATAGTGACAGGTTGTCAGCCTATCGCATAAAATTGTAATACACACCCTCGAGTCCCTTAGTTGCCTCTTACAACTCCCACGGGAATGAAATTGGGTGATGCTATTCTAAGCCGGCATCACACGGCATGTAGATGGTATTACCATGGCAAAAAACATGAGAGAATCGGGACCCTGTTCCCTGAGCTGTGACGCAGTTTCAGCCACAGGTGTCAGAGATCAAACGATACCGCCGGACGCAATCCAGTCAGGGGATAAACAGTGAAACCCTACGCTGTCCTCACTAAACTGTGAATATACGGCTTTGTAACCGAACACAAATTATCATACTTGGTTAAAAGATTGGTTTTGTTTTTCTACCATCTGTCTCTTTCATCTGATTCTTTACAGACTTTGTCAAGTCTAGGCAAAAATATTGGCCGACTCTGCCAATGAAATCAATAATCCCAAGAATCAGACACCTACGTTGAAAAAGAATACCAAATAACACATTTTGTGTGTAGGTACGTTTCTTACAATTTCCGGGGCTCGTTTCCTATGGGAATTCAATGAGGGTGTTATTAGGTTACCTAATTGTAAGACACTCGTTCAGACAGTGGCCTCAATCTGGGAAGTAAACTTTCTTAATTAGCGCTGTCAATTTCCATCAAATAGGCTTGGAATCCTGAATATATCCCTCGTCCTATTTCCTTTTACCATCTACTATCCTATGTTAAACCTCACTTTTTGATTATTTTATTTAAGTACATTAATATGTTTAATATTCGTTTATGATATTTATGTTCTGTATATACCTTAGCAAATCTTTTAGATGTTTAGTTTTTGCGTAAGGTCTACAACCGATCAATGGATAACCATGGTGCATTTTATTTTTTATGTCTAATAAATCTACAAAAAATTACGAGAAAAACTGTGTTTTTACTTTTCTCATATCTCAAAAAATGGCCGAGATATTTAAGTTCAAAGTGTGTAGTTTCGGGCGAAGGTTTTTTAAAACGCGGGCGAGCGCAGACTAGCCGATGACGTCACGGCTCGAGTCATTCGGCAGTCGCGCTTACGCTCGCACGCCGTCGCGCAGTCAAATAAAATATTATAAAATAAAAAGCCAGGGAAATACTGTATTGTGCCGCAATGTTTAAACTCCACGGTTAAAACACCAAATATACTCTTCTTTTATGTGCCTAAGGACCCAAAAATAAGAAAAAAGTGATGAAAAGAGTTGATTCAATAGGCCTGATTCAAAGTAGGTATACTTTAACACAAACTAATGTTAAAGTATATAGACGTACTCACGTACTTAGATTAGGAGTACTTGGCCATCCTGATTGCTTAAGTACCTACCTAAGTAGGTACCACCTTGTCGTACCTACTCTACTTGCAACGGTACAGGCAAATGTGTGTATGTGAATAAAGGATTACCTATAGGTAGATGCGTGGAGTAGACATGCGCCTCCTTGACCCACACTGTAGGTATAACAGTTGGCTGAAGTAGTTATGCGTATGCGCCTCCTTGTCAAGGAGGCCGCCGCCGTGGTACTGGCAAGTAGGTAGGTACGCGTGGAAGTGGAAACGCATAAGTAGGTAGGTAGGTAGGTACGTACTTCAGGATGGACGCTAATGCACTCGCCAGTTCCACGGCGAGTAGGTAGGTACGCGTGGAAACACATAGGTAGGTAGGTACCTACTTCAGGATGGATGCACAAGCACTCGCCAGTTCCACGGCGAGTAGGTAGGTACGCGTGGAAACACATAGGTGGATAGGTACCTACTTCAGGATGGACGCACATGCACTCGCCAGTTCCACGGCGAGTAGGTGGGTACGCGTGGAAACACATAGGTAGGTACCTACTTCAGGATGGACGCATATGCATTCGCCAGTTCCACGGCGAGTAGGTAGAAACGCATGGAAACCCATAGGTAGGTTTTAACGAGCGCGAACTGTAGGTACCTAGGTACCTTACCTAGTATTTTTATCACACACATTTTGATTGAGTTGAGGGAGTAGGTACAACTAGGAACCTACTTCAGGCAGGATGGTCATGAACTCGCGAGCGAAAGTATTTTTATCACCGCCCATAGTAGGTATGTAGGTACTAAATAAAAAAACACTATGATTCAGTTGAGATAATGCTTACATATACATTTTCATTTTTATTCCACGAATTTCGGCAGCGGTAAAATCTTTATTCATCATGAAATATTGGGCCACCATCAAACTATCAATTTTTGGCAGATTGTCGGACTGACCTTTCACAAATCCTGCTTCCATTTTACTCACTACACTTATATAACATACACATAAACACCATGTAAAGTATTTCTTTGAAAGAATGAAAAAAATCGAAACAAAATCACCGAAACGTGCAGCGCGCTGTGTTGCGGTCGCAAGTTGTCCCGAGCCGTGACGTCACAGTCTTAGCGCGCGTAATCTCGGAAATTCAAAATTGGGGTAAAACTTCTCTTCGTCATAACTTGCGAAATACTGCATGTATTGAAGTAAAATAAAAACTAGTGTAATGTACATGATCTACGCTCCAATTAAAAGTGTATATGAAAGTCATATTTTGACCCCTCAGGTTTATCCATTGCCAGTTTCGATCTTTTTCTATTTTGAAGTTGTAACGTGTATCCCCCAACTTAGACATTGGCAGAATTGTCCTTTGCTGACAGAGGCCATTAAAAAAAAGAATTGAATTGAATACCAAATAGCATACAAAATAGGGATTATCTAAGTCATGTCATGTTTGAAAATGACATTGTTTTCATCGTCGCCTGATTTTTCATTTATTTATTATGCGTCAAATTATAAGACATGGCTAACACTAGTTACTAGTTATTATTCTGTGACATGGCTAAGTTTTATGATAACTTTAAAATTGTAGACATAATATTGAAAAAATGTTTCAGAAAGAGATTACTTTGGATTTATTTTCTATCGAGTAAAGTTTGTAAAATTGTGTAATTGAAAGTTACATGTTATCTGATAGATCCTCGACAATAACATATATTTTTTCAGGATTTTATGGCTGTAAAACGGGTTTAAAAATCTTGTACCGCAAAAGTCGAATAAAATTAAAAGTTACCTTATAAGGTCCGTCTTTTAATTTCTCGCAAATATTTTTAGAGTGAGTTTTACTCGTAAAACTGTACAACTTTCCCCAAGGAACATACGCGAAATATGAAAAAAAAACCAATTGGACCTCTCATACAAAGTGACACATTTTTTATAATTTCATGTAAAAGTAAGCTGTAAGTACTGTTAAAAGTAAGCAGTAAGTTCTGTTTGCCATCCAGATTGCCTGGATCCATAATAGTGAAACCGACGATCAGCTATATTTAAACGGTCGTTACAATGTTTACTACCTACATGGTTTATATCACATTCCATTGGTTGGACACGACGCCCGTGACCAATATCACAAATAAATGAAGTTTTGATATTCATACAATATCACGAATAAATGAAGTTTACTGTATTACTTATCTTTTTTCATATTCATACAATATCACGAATAAATTAAGTTTAGTGTATTATTTATCTTATTTTCATATTCATACAATATCACGAATAAATGAAGTTTACTGTATTATTCATCTTATTTTCATATCAATACAATATCACGAATAAATGAAGTTTATTTATTTATTTATTTACCGTTTATTGTACACAAAAACATTACAAAAGAAACACATACAAAGAATAACGACACAACAGGACAACTTATTTCTACTAAGAAATTTCTTCCAGCTGACCTACGTAAAGTGAGACTTTATTAGACAGGCGGATTAGGCGTGCACAATAGAATATAATAATATAAGAATAAACCTACACACGAATAGATTAAATATACCTAAATAAACTTACATTCAAAAATATACCTACAATTAAATAAACTGTACCTCAAAAAAAAATATATACCTACTTATATATTTATATTACATATATTATATACCTACATATACATACATATTCTTGCAATTTACGACAGTGAAAGATAGTATTCCTTTACTCTCTTCTTAAAGACAGCGATAGAAGGGCTGTCACGAACAGTGTGTGGTAGTGCATTCCATAACCTAACCGCATGCACATGCAGTTTACTGTATTACTTATCTTTTTTCATATTCATACAATATCACGAATAAATGAAGTTTACTGTATTATTTATCTTATTTTCATATTCATACAATATCATGAATAAATAAATGAAATTAAGTTTCATGTAAATACCACGCGGCATTCTCTACCGACCAAACAGTTGTTATGTTGGATAAAAATTTTTGATACATCCATACATATATCACGCCTAATCTCTTGCGGAGTAGGCAGAGCGTAAAAGCTGCTGTTAAAAACGGACATTTACTTTACGCCATGTCTGACAAACATTTAAAGGTCATTTCATTATGAAAATCGTGATTGATTAATAGTATATACTATCATCGGAACTACCTATGAGTGTATTAAAATTGCTTTAGATCGAGTGCAATAAAAATAAAGAAATTTTTATTTTATACTATCGCCTGAAACTTTAAAGTGACATTTATGAAACCTATTTAGAACCTTAGACAAACGATTCAAGGACCAATCTTTCATCTAAGTTTAGGACATTTATTATTTTAATTCCAAGTCTATTGCGGCTATTTATTTTCAAACTTATCAAGACATCTATTTACATTGCAGCGTGAGCGTGACCATACCATAGACATTTCTGTCTTTCGCGGCCGATGAAAAGCAAAGTTTTTGTGTTTGGTTAGGATTAATAAGAAGTTTTCTTTAATAATAATAATAAACTCTTCACATGTACTTGGTACGGCTTAAGGGTTAAGGAACGGAATATCACATAATTTTACGATTAATCGAAGTGCGCAAAACGAGAATAGTTTCGGAAAGAACAATAACTTTTTTATTCATGCCTTTTTTCATTATCATCTAGTAACGTAGTCAGTTCAACGCCATCTATAGAGTTCTTGGAATACTACTTTTTTTTATTCCCAAAACGATAATTGAGAAAAACATGAGCAAGAATCACGCCTTTAAACTCACATTAGAAGAGGCTTCGTTATAAAATGACAGATTTTCTCACAGTGTGGGGTCATTTGCTGGTTATCTTACAAAGCAGTCACCACATTGGCCAAAACAGTCAGCTTATTATAGTTGGTGCTACCCGGCGCGGCCGCAGCGCATGTTTCGCGGTACCTACCTACAGATGTAAACACCGGAGGTGCGCGTGCGCAGGGGCACTGACCTCGTCTGATACAGCTGGAGTTTTTCACGAGACAACCACTCTTCCACATTTAAGAGAATGAACTGAAAAAAGCTGCGAAGATTTTAACGAGTTTGTTGTTCTTCCAAATGGATTGAAATATGGAAATATATTTAGGATCTCCCTTGCAAAATTCAACAAAACATTAATTGTAAAAATTAAAAGCTTTAAACCTGCAAGGGTGGAATTCTGCAACTAAATTTTAAAGCAAACACGAAAAAAAATTGAATTATCTTTAACCAAATAAGCTGAAATTTTTTACACACGTGAAGGTTGAATTTCAAAAGGGAATACCAATCGGTGAGAATAAATAAAAAAATAAAGTGATGTCATTCTAAGCCCAATATGGCGGGTTTTTAATTATAGCGGACTAAAATTTTATGCTTTTCTACAAAATGATTACAGATTACAAGATTACAGTGCTGTTGTCGCTCCAATCAGTTTGAATGTTTGTGGTACTGGGGTCATAG
Organism: Tuta absoluta; assembly: GCA_027580185.1. Classification (NCBI taxonomy): domain Eukaryota; kingdom Metazoa; phylum Arthropoda; class Insecta; order Lepidoptera; family Gelechiidae; genus Tuta; species Tuta absoluta. Next base: position 3,427,933 of record JAQAHW010000038.1, read on the forward strand.
CAATGCATTACTAAAATTGCGAAGTAATCTAATTATCATCAGTATTCATTAATGTGAACCTAAGAAAACCTGAAGCGATAACTTATAATGTTTAAAATATCCGAGAGTCACAAGGTCAGAGAAAATCTGATCCTATAAATAAAAAAACGAGAAAACTTACACTAAAAATTCCATTAGCACAGCACATTTAAAATCGATATTTGAACTTTTCATATTATTTATAAGTACATCAGCATCACTATTCACGGATCTTATTGGCGTAGAATAGTTTGTGTTTAATCTAAAACTAACCACATACTTGTTACACAAACTGGGATGTCAGCAATTAAAACGTATACTTACTACAATAAAGGCCGGCGAACAACATGCGCTATTTGACGCGAGCCATTTTCAGTAGCAAATAAAAAACTTACTGTAATATCTCAATTAAAATAAAAAATCGGCCAAGTGTGAGTCGTATTCGCCAACCAAGGGTTCCGTAATCACACATCAAGCCCTTTCACATGATACCCCACTTTACCGATCAGCCGCAATTTAAAAAAAATGTTTTTTTTTGGTTGCTTGAATAATAAATGAATAAACTGACAATTAACAAATTTTTACATTTTTTCCAAACTTGTACTTTTAAACGAAGCTACTTGTTTGTCCTTAATTCCAAAGTTCGAGACCCACGGGAAGTATACATTTTGATTACCTTGTTAGGATCAAATACTTGGATTTTGTCATTATAACAACATTTCAATTAAGTATTACCAACGTAGCGTTCATCTTCAGTTTGTTTCTACAACGGCTAGTCACAAGTTGCTAGGTGTGCACCGGCCTTAGGTGTTAGGTACTGCACTTAAACTATTTCGTCATTTAGTAAACGTAGCAACATACTGTTTTACGAGAATAATGTGCTCTTTGTTTTTATTTAGGTTGGTCTTAAATTATCTCCTTTTCTCTAAATTAGTCTATTAAACTTAATGAAGCCTGTCTTCCATAGACCAACCTACACACTAAAATAAAAATATTTGCAAACGCTAACCTAAGTAGAATTAATAAATCATGCTTCTGTATGACGGACATCATTTATGATTTTGTTAGAAGTTTAGAATTCAGGGTGTCTCTCACTACGAATTTGTCTGACAGCATTGTAGGTATTTGCCTATTTCACTTCTTATGACGGAGGTTAGGATTTTTAGACATATTGTAATAGGTACGCACGTCTTCTTTTGAGTGTGAACTACAAATATGTCTCTTCAAGTTCTAAACAAAATATGAGTTTGTTTCGTTATGAAGGTACAATATTTCTTGGAAAAACACAAACAATGAAGCTGTTTCTACTTGTGCAAATAAACAATATTTTACCTCTATATTTATATTGGGATAAGGGCAGGCAAATGATGATTTTGGAAAATCTAGCACGGTATCTCACCTGATCATTCTGCTCGTGCGTCAGGTAGAGCCAACCAAGCAGAGCTTGCGGGTACGACTCTGTCTTGCCGCACCTCTGCGGCAGATCAGCGCCAATCGCCGTTGGCGACATCGCACCATCAAAACACCCACACTAAATATTGCAATCACTGCATAAACTATCGACACAAACTATGTAATTGTAAAACTTGCAAAAAGTGCTGTTTATGTGAAAATAGCCACGCAATAACGTGTTCGGAATTTGAAATTGTAGCGTCGTAGAATTTTGTTATGAGTCGGGCGTTCGGTCAGCCCATGTCAGCGGTTGGTCGCGCGGTATTTTTGGATCGCGCTGCGCTCCGGTTGCGCGGGCGCCGACACACTGCGCCGCCACTCCTTAAGACGGGAGATGTCGGGAATAAGGTTGGGGGACTATTGCGTCGATAGGAGGTCTAGGAACTGGGATAGGTCAAATCAAGCTGTATTTTAATTCATATTTAGACGTATATCCTTATTAAAAAGTTTGTCTATTCGGTTATTTTTTACGTCACGTATACAAAAATACGAATGATCTTACTCTTTTTGCATTACTAAAAACAACTTTTTTTTCAAGCGTAGAGGTTACTGTTTTAGTTTTTTTAAACATAGTTTAACCTCCTAAGCTCCTGTGACCGCATTCGCATTTAACTTGGCAGTCGTTAAAAAATTTACATATTCAGATTTCCTTGTTTCTATAAGGAGTAACAAAATTATTTTTCTACAACCTTTCAACCCATGTCTTACGAGTAGTTAAAGCATTGTAGTAATCGATATTTTTATCGATACGACTACGAGTGCAGCACTATTGTGAACATGTGGGCACACCCGAACGGCCGGGACTCTGCGGAGAGTAATATTTTCGTTCAGGCTCCGTACCAAGATACGATACGATAGGAAATGCGATACGTACCTATTTATCGCTTTTATGTTACTTGGTAGAGTTTTGGACGTTGTATCGTAGACACTGCAAATTATTTATTAATTAGTTTTATTTGCTAGGTTGAATCTTCCCACTATTGTAGGTTAGGATGAGTACCTACTTATAATAAAATATGGACATATTTTGTAAAGAAACTTGGATAGATCACAGGATAGTCACGGTCACAGGATTCTGACTACCTACTTGTGACTCCCATAACTCATATTTCATACCATATTGGTAGACTTGTTTGGATCTGATTCTCAGAAGAACCTTTAAACATGTGTATTATAATATAACTATTTTATAATAATGGTCTCAATTCGGGAAATATATTCTTTTAGCTTACCTTTAATAAGCGATGTCACTTTCCATAAAATTGGTTTAGAAAAGGATATCAATCAAGGTGTCTATATATGTTTTTTCTTTATTTATTAACGTTCTCTCTCTCTTTTCGTGTGGGACACCGAGTCTGGTTATCAATATTATAAATACATATATATTATAAATATTCATTGGATCATTCGTTGACTCGGTGATCCACAAGAGATATCGGTTATAAGAGGTTTAGTCTCTTTATGCCTAGTTTCTACACTTTGACTAATCTTAAAAAGTACTATTGGCTAGTACGACCGTTAATAGATTTTGATATAATTGTTTTCTTTTGTTTTAATCTGACCATTCTGTTCTTTTCGGTAACGTAACCCATTTTTTTATTACTATGTTTTTTTTTAACTTAAGGCTAGGAAAGCGGCATGTGGCCGGTAAATCATTCAAAGTTTCAATCGTTTCGACCTAAGGCCACTTACGAATAAAAAATGTTCAAAGATACAGGGTGTAAGAAAAGTAGGTACTTACAGTTTAAATAATTAAATGAATGATGATCAATGTCATAGTAGGTAACATAAGAAAACAAATTTTCTGTTACGTTTTTCTTTTTCTCATAAAGTTTGTTCTAAATCATCTCAACAGCAAATATTTTAAGCGGTAACCAGTCCAAATAACTTTTAAAAAATCCCTAAGAAATATAGGGCGCAACATGAACAAAATATTTGTTCTGCCTAAAGGTACATTTTGTGCGCGGATGGGAGTTCAATTTCGACCTATGTATTATGATTCTTGGGGAAAATTGATCAGTTTCATGAACTGGTTCACTCCTAAAATTATTTACATCAGATTTTTTACACCTTATAAGTGTTAAAGTAGGTTTTTTACACACCCTGTGTCGAATGGTTTGTATACTGAGTGTTATATTTCGTTAGTTATTGTTACCACGTGTATTTCACACTTTAAGAACACTTCAGTGTTTCGTTGTGAATTGACACCGTCATTCTAAGTAATAAATTATTAATATTATGGCACAACTTTCAATAGGACTGCGATGACAAATTTATTATATTTACTTAGCACAACACTGAGTTAAAAATACGACTTGAGTACTTTAAAAAAGTCCTTGTTTTCCAATTGCATAAATTTACACTTTTATAATTTCTAAACTTTACTTCGCCTTGGATTATTAGAAATTAAAAAAGTCTGTTAGCGTAGGCTGACGATAAAAAATGCAGTTTCATTATTTGAAATACTACGTAACATAATATTTGAAATATTTGTGCTCTTGAGAGTTCCATAAATATATAAAAAAGAAATTCATACCTTATGTATGGTATGTTCATACCTAGTATTTTCCTTGTGAAAGCTAGGTACTGTAAAAAGATACAGACGGTCGGTGTGGCGCAGTGGTAGAACTTACGACTGCCTGCGGCGTAAAGTTTAAGGGTTCAATTCCCGGAGGGGCACTCACAAAGTTGATATTATCACTTTGTGAATTTGTTTCCAGTCTGGATAGGACATTGCAGGCTGAACCACATGATTGTCCGAGAGAGAGATGGTTCCGTGCTTCGGAGGGTACGTTAAGCCGTCAGTCCTAGATGCTGACTATGATTACTTAGACGGTGGTCGTTACATAACCATGTCAAAGGAATTACTACTAGTAGTAGATTAGAAATATTACACATTTATTTCACACAAATACTTAAAAGTAAACTTAATAGGTATATTAAGGACTTTACTATTATTCATATAAATAAAGTAAAGTTTTACACCAAAATAGGCATCCACTCAGCATTGTGCTGTTGCATAATATATTAACAACTCTGACAACAGGGTTCATCGGGTCGTTCGTCGACACGAAAAAGAAAACAGAAAGAAGACTGCAAATAGCTCGCGCCAAATTTTGCTATATGTGTACCGGCCCTTAGGGAGTTGAGCGTTAGAAATGTCATACGAAGTGTTCATTGTCCTCAAACCGTTCACAAAACAAACTTAACATCTCATCAATGCTATCAAAATCTATTAAATAGGTATCAAATCTGTTAGTAACCTTACCAAATTTAAAAGTCATATTAATGCATACAAAAACAGTGGCAGACAGTGTGTTCTTAATTTATCCGAACGATAGTTTGTTGAGTGTCGTTTATTGAGTCAATTAAAGAGCGTGACTCTACCAATTGAGCTTATTGCTCAGCTGATGTGCAGTGGGTACTACACTACCCTGCCGATAGGGTCCGATTTGGCATACATTGCTGGTTATTTTATGAGCGACATTACAACAAATTTAAGATAACCAGCAATGTATATTAAATCGGGAGGCAGGACAGCGTATATGTAATAGCCGTTTAAGTACTGTAAGAGTATTCTAAACTAACTTGCGCTCGTGCGTTGCATGCAATAAACTAAAGGAAAACTATACTAAACTACCTACTCGTATGTAAGTACGTATAGTTTGCAGGCAGTAGCTTGGACTTTGACGCTTACCGCTTTCTTTATGGTATCATTTATAATGCGGATCTGTGTTTCCAAACGCATACAACCAACACCTAGTAGTAGGTGTTGATACAACCCTAATCTCTTCAAAGTAAGAGTGAACAGGCTTCTTCTGGGTGAGCTCGCTCCATCTTAGACTCTGTCTCTGTCCTATGACCTAGATTAGAGTCCAGTCAAGAGCAAACTCATCCATAATAATAAAAAAAGGTAATTTTAATTCAGTGCAAATATTTTCAGGATGTTATCTACTTATAATAACTAAACAGAGAGAGAACTAAACAACTATCCATTGTAACTTTTTTCGAAATAGGAAGAAATGTTAGACCTATTATATAACGTAACACTTTTTGATTATTTTTTTACGGAAGGACCAAGATTATTTTTAATTTAAAAAAATCTATGAAAAGTTGTTCAGTTTCACGAGTAGAACGAAGTCTAGAAATATTGAACTGAATTTATAATTAACTTTATAGTATCTGAAATAATGTTAATTTCAGGCTTTCAGCCAACATCTACTAAAGAAGTAGGTAATAAAAACAAGTCAAATGTTATCTTATCCATGTTACAGACAGCTTCTTGACTGACAGGTCAAATAAGAAACTTTTTACAATAAATCAATTTTAAACGGATTTAAGTTGTGTTTATTTTGGATTTTTACAATTCCTACGTTTCGAGCTCTTTACAGGGCCCGCGTGGTCACGGATGACTAAGATAAATAAATTATATTCTAAATAATGACGTCTAACACCTTAGTCATCCGTGACCACGGGCTCTGTAAAGAGCTCGAAACGTAGGAGAGTGTGCTCAAGAGCTTCACGACCTTGTTCCACCAGCTCCCTTCTACCATCTGACATCCAGACGCACCGCCGGATACCATCCGTACCTGGTTGCCATTCCACCAATTCGGACTAAGCGCTTCCAGTCATCATTTATAATGCGCACTGCTAAAGAGGTGGAACTCACTACCTGCGTCTGTGTTTCCAGACGCATACAACCCTAATCTCTTCAAAGTAAGAGTGAACAGGCTTCTTCTGGGTGAGCTCGCTCCATCTTAGACTCTGTCTCTGTCCTAGACCTACTAAACCTAGACTAGAGTCAAGAGCAAACCCATCATTAATAAAAAAAAAATGTAAAAATCCAAAATAAACACAACTTAAATTCGTTTAAAATTGTTTTATTGTGATGAGATAAGTAATAGTTGTGCAAACCCAAGAAAATATTAAGAAATTTTTTAAAGCGTATAAAATGTTTCTTTGAAAATTTTGATATATGGCGTCAATTTCGAAAAGCATCTAAACACTTTAATTACTTTTATATTATTTACCCTCGGTATTTACCTGTTTAGCGTTGTTAACTTTGACTATTTTGAAAAACGTTGAATGAGTTCTGCAGTATTTTTCGACAATAATTTAAGCATGCAACGTTTGGTTTTTTAAGTACAATTTATTTTTATTGTTTTTTAACAAGTATCTACACAAAGCTTTTCCAATGCCCTTTTAAAGCTTTCTAACAAAAGCATAACCCACACACGTGCGAACCCGCTGCAGTCAATCGCATTTCAGACATTCTGTTCATCTTGTAGGTGCGGTGTCGATTCAGACAATCCTAATGAACATATGAAAGTTGAAAAAAATTAAGTAGATTCTAGGTAGTTTATACATGATACAAAATATTTATAACAATGTGACCGCGATAAACCATAGTAAGTACTTAAGTGCATTTTTGGTACTTTCTGACTCGAATAATGCTTATACTATAAAGAGATCCAGACTCCTTACAGATCCAGATTTCATCGTCACGGCGCCGCCTGACTTAGCGAATAAAGGACCACCTCGGGACAACAATAAAAAAAACGCTGGTGAAATTCAATCTACCTTTTACACTCAGTTTATATAAAAAGCTACTAAGTATAAAGTAAACTTACAGAATAAAACTATGTATAAAGCATAGTTCCTTGAGCAAGAAATGAACCCATAGAATGCGTACGCCAGAATTGGTACCAGTGTCCATTCGACCTTCCATTGTCTTCTTCTAAACGCACCATCTGGTCAAGCCATTTGTTTTAATCTTATTTTGCTATTGTTGTAAGATATAAAAAGTTATGCCTGATGCAATGGGCAAGTTTATGGGGTCATACTTTTGACAGTATCTTTTATGTATTTTTATCGTTTTTTTTTTTACGGAGAAAGTAAGAATTTTGTAGCTATAGAATAAAACAAAATGACCTTTTGTTTGCCTTGTGCCGTCTTTCTGTAATATGCAGTTATAATAGCTACTAACCTTTTCACTCGTTTATGAAATTACGCAATGCGGATAAATTTTGATTTTGTGTAAATAAATTTAACTTGGCAAAATGGGCATATTAATTTTCTTTAAAGTCTGGACTCTTCGATTTTTGCCCCGGGGCTTTGAAACCTACACCTGACTGATTGGTGGGAAGCTAGGGCTCACCCGCAGAAGTTTGTGTGGTTGTTCAAACAACCAGCCTCTAGCCCTAAGGGCGCGACTGGGCTTACGAGTTGTTCTGGGAAGAACGAATCGGACTGAATCTACCCGGCATAGTTCCCAAAATGAGAAACAGGGTATAATGTTTTTGCACCAGTCATAAACCAAAAACTTAGAATAACAAGAAATTGCGTTACGTAAATTTCTACTTTATATCCTGATCATTTCAGAGACATGTGTGTTGCAATTGCAATTTTAGGCGATGGGCTGACAACCTGTCACTATAGTGATACAACATTATCTGATTGACCCTCAAACTTTAGTCAGACGTAGTGTTAATATCCGTTTTACGGCCGTTAACGCTCTGCCTACCCCGTGAGGGATATAGGCGTGATTTATGTATGCATGTATCTATATGTGTTCTATACAAAATTTAACTCGGAAAAAAAATCTCGTCGAATTGAGAACCACCTCCTTTTTAATAAAAGTCGGTTAAAAAGTGCGACTCTCGGTGCGACTATACTCGTAAAAACATAAACTGGCAGGTAAAATAAAAAGATTAAACGTCATTAATGTCATTATTTATGATTATGTTGTGATTATGAAAAAGTAAAAAATTACAGAAATTTAAATAAAAATGTTCCAAAATTGACAGTTGTTATTTGAAACTGCTTGTTTGTGTATTTTCTATAGATTTTTTTCACGTGAAAATATTAAAAAAGTGTTACGAAAACTGTGTCCTGTGTGAAAACTTGCTATAGTACACGTGTTTTTATTTTTTGGTAAGTCCTTTGAACATTTTTGACTGTCTTTGTAATTATTTTAGAACGAACGGTATTTTTACATGTGGTAGAAAAAAAACTGCAATCTCGACTCGGGGTGACTCTTTTCATCGGAACACTTTAGCCCTCAATCCTGAGTGTCGCCAAGGTGCACAAAGTTTTTTTTTCAGTCACGCAGTACGCTTTTCACATCTACTACTACTACTATGACATGGTGTTGTAACGACGGCCGTCGTAGACGGTATCAGAGTTTGTAACCGCGTTTCTATTTGAATTACCTACGATACAGTTCTATCTTAGTTTTCCCAGTTCAAACTGTTTGCAACAAATAGTACCTACCTACAAGGACCATATATAACCCCTTTGTGCGCACCCTGTGTGCCAAGCCAAAATGCAGTGTTGTGTTATATCCTCTTCCTCTTTGCATACGACCTTTTGATGTCTGGTACGTACAATGTACCTACGATCATAAAGACGAGAACGAACTTTTCACCTTTATAATTTATCCAGGGCAGGCAAAGGTACTAATTAGACATGCAGCCGAATATTTGAAATGTACCTGTCAGTCTCCTCAATCGAACGACATCTAGTGGAAGTAAAAAGCAACTTTTCACCCAAACAACGCCATCCAAAGTATTCATGTAAACCTGTATGTATTCACTACCTTGGATTAATTTTGACATCATATCGCCATCTTGGTCGGCATGCATTTTAATCAAGTTTGATACTATCGGAGACATCTATCGTCTTATTTGGAACTAAAAAACTGAGTGACGCTTCCAGTTAGGCGATCGTTTGTCCTAAGGGGTTATATATGGTCCTTGCTACCTACTACAGTATGGTCATTTGACAGCTGTTACATTTGTGCTAATTCAATGGCAGAGGGTCCATTTTTCTTTGTTGACATCTCTTTTATTATGGAGATGACAGATGTCAAATGTGGCTTATTAGGGTGGCCTTAGTTTAGAAATGCCCCAGGGTTCAACGGGTCGTATACGTTCACACACGATTGCAGAAGAAAAGTGTTATCAACTGTGTCACCCGTAAACTGTATTCCATTCACAATAAGAAGTATAATCGTATGCGGCTGGTATCAGCTAGTTTGCATTACCAGGAAGTGTGCTGAGACGGATGTAGTACGTCCGTTGTGTGGTGGTACCTACCTACTTACTTCATACCGTTCCGTTGAGTACCAACTGCCAGGTCACTAAGTTGTTTCACAGTTATTTAATTTTCCAAGTTAATAAATACATATTTTCGTAATATACTTTATTATAATAGCATCACCCCTTTTCTTTCCCATTGGAGTCGTAAGAGGCGACTAAGGAACTCGAGGGTATGTATTGCAATTTTAGGCGGTGGGTTGACGGCCTTTCACTATGGCGATACACAATTTTCCGAATGATCCTCAAATATTTGTCAGACGTGGCGTAAATGACCGTCTTTTTCGTTAATTTACGCTCCGCCTACCCCGCAAGGGATTATAGGCGTGATATGTGTATGTATGTATGTAATGATTAGATGCAAAAGTATTCGTTGCGGGGGAGTATTAATTAGTGGTCCAGTAATTTGTGATCGGATGATTTCATGGTGCTGTGTGTGATTCGAAATAAAATTATTCGTGGCAGCGTTCGTTCGTAGTTCAGATACTTCGGGATTACATATCTTCTTGATATTAAGTTGGCACTATTTCTTTGCCGTGTGATCCGTGATTCAACTACCGAACTATCATTACCCCATTTATTTCCCGTGGGTGAATGGTTGGATGCTTGTGGCACAGGACCGAAGAGAGTGGCGCATTTTAGAAGAGGCCTATGTCCAGCAGTGGGCTTATATAGGCTTAGGGAGGGACTCGAGGGTTATTATTATTCTTTATTAATGGCGTTTCCACATGGTGGTTACATGTGTATTGCAATTTTAGGCGATGGGCTACCAACCTGTCACTATGGTGATACATCATCTTCTGAATGACCCTTAAATGTTTGTCAGATGTGGCGTAAATGTCAGTTTTTTACGTCCGTTTACGGTCTGCCTACCCCGCAAGTGATATAGGGGTGATATATGTATGTACCATTTGTTTTTGTAGGCAAACATAAAGTAGGTAACATCAGTAGTACCTCGTGAGTACCTCAAACCATTGATTTACAATGCCTCAACTATAGCATATTCAAGGCATCAATTTATACTGGTTTACCTGTTATAAAGAATTGAAAGTATAAATTAATCTATTTAATGGGAAGCTGGTCTCTATTCTCTTCGATTATGAACAATGGTCAAGAAAACTTGATTTTACAAATTGTTACCTCGATTGATTACCTAAGTATCTTAATTTTACAGGTAGGTAGGTCTCTTACAAACAGACGGGCGGACAGACAACAAAGTGATCCTATGAAAGTTCGGTTTTTTCATTTTAAAGTACCTACCTACAAAGCTCTAAAAACGATTTTCATTTGAGAGCATTCTAACAGAAGTCGTAGGCGAAAGAATCTGTTGAATTAAAATAACGGTCTTAGTTCAGAGAAGCTCAAGTCAGCAACTCAACAATACATTATTATTCAGTTAGCAGAAGTGATAACTCACAATGTTGCTGGTCTAACTATATTCTGTAACTGTAGACTAAACATTGAAATATGTTAAGCAAAGTATCGTATTGCAGTACGATAAGAAACAGCTTAAACGAATTTTTCAATGAAATGCTCTTGTTCGTGGCGAGTAGCGAGTAGCCCTGCAAAACTAGCGCCATTTCATTTATTTAACAATTTATTGTACAAAAGAAAATACAAAAACATAGAACATATGGAAAAATGGTACAACAGGTACTGCTTATTTCTAAAGAAATTTCTTCCAGCAGACGTAAAGAAGCGTGAGTAGATTAAGGATATACGGATAATACGTGCACATATAACAGTTTACTTATAATTTTATCATGATCAAAACACAAATCAAATAAATATATGACTAAAAATAAAAATTCATGTTCATGTAGGACATCTTACCTTTTAAATCAAACGAGTATATGACTAGCGACTAGTCGGCGGTTTTACCCACTGTTGTTACCCGTTTTCCTGAAGAAACAAAGTTTTTTGCGGTAAAAGGTACCTAAAAACCCTGCCTCTTGAATCACTCTATCTATTTAAAAAACCATATCAAAATCCGTTGCGAAGTTTTAAAGATGTAAGCACACAAAGAGACACGGAAAGCGCCTTTAATTTTACTATGTATGTAGTGAAGATTCTTTATTGTTTGTCGACCATTGATTGACTAACTTTATAAAAACTGATTTGGAAATATGTAAGCGTTTTCAAAATAATGTGTACCACGTCTTAATTTAAATGTCATCGCCGTGTATGCCGGTATAGAGTAGCATCACCCTATATCTTTCCCGTGGGTGTCGTAATTGGCGACTTAGGGACTCGAGGGTGTGCAATTCAATTATAGGCGATGGGCTGACAACCTGTCACTATGGCGATACACAATTTTGCGAATGACCCTCAAATGTTTGTCAGACGCGGCGTAAATGAGGGTTTTTACAGCCATTTACGCTCTGCCTACCCCGCAAGGGATAATAGGCGTGATGCATGTATGTGTGTATTTAAAACTGTAGGTAATATTTTGATTTGCATATCTTTACCCTAGTCTGGTAATGAATTAAATTTTTTATTTTATTACTTGATGAAAATTACTCCAGTGTGTAATTTTTCCGGCGTGACAAATACGAGTTTGCAAGGGCCATAGTCGAAGCAAGTGGAAGGGTGTAGTCTAACCTTTACGTTAGAAAAAGCTGTAACAGTAATCCGAACGAATGACTTAGCTTATTTCTTCGATCCTAACCTACTTAGTAGTCACCTATTCAAACACCACACAAAATTGGCGGAACTGAAGTGAATTAAGGCCAACAACCTTATAATCCTTTGGCCTTATAACCAAGTTTGTAAGGTAAAAACATGAACTCTACTACAATCTGTCTAGGCAGGTAATCATAATCGGTAATGGTTTCGTTATAAGTTGGACGTTTTGCTTAGTTACAAAATACACGATACGGATAGGTGTGGCGCATTTATTTAACAATTTTACAAGGTGAAACGTTTTTCATACTTAAGTTAAATGGACTTATGTCTATAAAGGCGACAAGAGTTTCATTATTAACTCCCGTGTTTATTAAAATTTTGGTATTATAATAAAAATACATTTTAAACCGTAACATTTAACTGTTAAAATCAATTCACCACTCTACAATAGATGACGCTGCTCTGCAGAAAATATGTTTGATTTCACCGAGGACGAAATACTCATCTTTTAACCATAAGTAGTTTTGCGCCAAATTTAAATGTGCCTTTATCATTTCACACAATCTCCATAATTTCTGGTTTGATTTTGTTTTGGATATTATTTTACTACTAGATTTCCGCCCAGCGATTTTACCCGCTGCCACTCATTTTCACGTGGTCATAGTTGTTTTTCTGCGGTCAAAGTGGCCTATGTGTTACTCCAGGTTATACTCTATCTGTGTTCCAAATTTCATCCAAAACGGTCAAGCCGTTTGAGCGTGAAGAGGTAACAAACATACATACACACCCAAACTCTCAGATTTATAATATTAGTATGTTATATTTTGAGGAAGTGTTCACCAAGCGACAATTAAAAATATTTGCATGCTTGTACACAAGTCGAATACTGTACGGGAAACCTCTTAATACTGTTACACCTTTTTAACATGTATTCTGGCAAATAAACGATTATCTTATCTTATCTTATCTAGTACGGATTATGCCATAAAAATATTATATTTAAAAAAAAGAACCACTTGAACCGTGAATGATTTACTAATCCATTGAATTGCACAACTTTAGCTCTTCATTTGTTGAATCGGCTCATAGCTCTTCAACTTGTGAAAAATAATAAAGAAAAGTTTTTGCATTGGAAATTGAGAAAAAGAAATTGAACCAAGGCGATGCGAAATAAATGCCCCATCGATTCATTATAAAAAAAAACTACAAGTAGGTATTATGTAATTAATCCTTTACTCTGACAAGTCGTTGCCATATATAGAGTCTTCTAGTTACTAAGAAGGCGCTTTAATAAACTCGACACGGTTCATCGAATCGTTCGTCGACGTGTCCCAGATACCAGACAGTATGAATGGATGAACAAGTAGTTACTGGAATCGCACTGTATTTCATCGTACAGCCTTTGCTCGTACTGCGACCTTACGTTACGACACGCGAGGTCGTTGACCTGTCGCCTGACCGCGGCCTTCCTCCAGGACCTGCTAGTAATCACTCTTAACTCCTGAAGGGTGGAAAATGGATTTACTGCCAATTACCTCCATTCACGGCAAACGTAGTATTGGACGCCTTCCGGCCAGAATAGCATCACCCCATTCGATGTACAGATGACTGAGGGCGGAGTCCGTAACAACATTTCGAAAGACACTACATCGAAGAACTGAATATCGAATGAATTTCGTAACGAAAATTTGTAGTTCGAATGAATTTTTAGTCGACGAACTGAATATCGAATGAACATTGCAACGACGCGCCATACAACGAATCGTTGCAAAGTTGACGAACGGAATCTGTGTACAGTCACAATCGAAGAACCAGTAGGGTTTTATTTTATGCGATCTACATTTTTAGTGACAGCTGTCAGACTTTAAACTCGTTTATATCGGAAACTTGGGATGCATCAATACGCTTTTTTTGCCGATACGATACCGATACTCTTATCAAATTTAAATAAAGGTAAAATAAATGTAAGTAGACATGTTGATTTATTGATTTTATTTTAAGTTGAATGTGAATATTTATATTTAAGCTCAGTAATTAAGGTTTATTAACAAGAGTTTGTAACTAAAATTAACATTAAACTGATTTTTGTTTAAAACCAAAGTACCTATTCTCAAGTTTTGCAGAGAGAGCCGATTTCGCAAATCTGTTTGAATGAGACCTAGAAATAGTCCGGGCCTCGTTTCAACGAAAATTACAAAACAAGAGGCGCATATTTTACATTAGGTACTTTTTTAAAACATGCCATTTGAACAGTATCGTTCTATGGGCCAGAAAAATATCGCCGATACCGATATATATGAAAACCTGCCGTATCGCCGATATATCGGTATCGGATGCATCCCTATGGGAAACCATGCATGAAGGTTTTTTTTTTTTTTGGGAATGTTAATTCAGTAGGAATTCTACTAATACCTATCGATTTCAGAGCGAATAAAGTGGTGCAATCAATTGATGACCGCTCATTTCGTAAACCTACCGATATTATTAGCTTAAATTAAACTTTAGTGAACAAGTGGAGCCCCCGAGTAACATTTTAGAAAAAAACAACACTTTTATCCCGTTTTATTTAAATAATTTAAAACTGCTCATTCTAAAAGGTCGTAAGTGCATGATGACGTCAGAATACGATTATTAAAATGGTATCACTACAATTCTTGAAAATAATAAAATATAGTGGCAATACTGATGATTGACAGCGACATTACCATACATTTCCAGGGTTGCCAACCGTACAATACAAGGTTCCTCGTACGAATACGAAACTATGGTCTCCCGTACGACACGCGAGGACAAGTATTCACTTCTGTACGAGGTTTTGGAATTTTTCATAATTTTGCTTGCAAATGCTGATTGCAAACGATTTTACGTATTGAAATGTTTTGATTAAATTGGATGTTAAAGAAGTCTAAAGGCGGAAACATACTATCTGACGCATCCATCAGCCGCGGCTTAAGACAGTGTGCACGGAGTGTCCGCGGACGAAATTCGTCTATGGTCGCGGTCGCGATGATGACGTCGAGCAACGAGTAGGACGAAATTTTTTATTTAACTGTGGCCACATTGTATTGTCTACCAAGAAATTAGATAAAAATTAAAAGCGACTCCAGAGTCTAAAGGTCAGTGCACATTGTCTATGGCATCCGACCGAGATATCTCTCTCAGACTGTGCGCGACTTAGATAGTTTGCAGTTTCACATAAATTACTACACAGATTCAAATAAGTCGCGGCTGACGGACGCGGCTGATGGACGCGTCAGATAGTATAGTTCCGCCTTAATTAGGAAGTAAAAAACGTTGCAGAATGGGAGGGTGGAAGGGTAAAGAGAAAGACGAAGACGCACAAACTTTACTCAAATTAAGAAACGGAGAGTCTACAAAGACACAAGTGTGGGAATACCACACTGCTGGACATGGGCCTCCCCCTATAAGGGGTTATTTGCCATACTCACCACGCTTAGCAGGTGGAATGGCGAGCGCAGTGTAAGTCGTATGGTTGTATTCACTGACAACGCTGCTGCCCATTGAAATTGAAATTGAAATTGAAATTGAAATTGAAATTGAAATTCTTTATTCAATGTAGGATAGTATTATCATATCACTTATTGACGTCATGAACCGTCATTGTAAAAAAAAGAAATTTGTATCACACAATTTTCTTTTTTTTATAACAATTTTGTAATGTCCTAATAGAAAACCGGTTCGGGCGGGAGAAAAAAATAAAAATCAAAGCACTGCCACGGGGCTGGCCAGGTTAATCACACGGCATGTAACTTTACGCCACCACCATCTGAAAACGATATTTGTTTCAAATTGAAGTCAAGATTTTTAAAGCGTGTAGTTTACATGCGTATAATTAATCGGACCTCCTGAACAGGAAAAACCCACCAAAAAACCTGCCCAGAAGTGCTCCTACTCTAAATTAACAATCTTACTAGCCCCTAAGCTACCCTAGCTAATTCTGTAAGTAAAAAAAATATGTATAGACCAAAAATGGCTACATTTTTTTTTTTTTGTAAAAATTGAAGTAGATAAATCTACCAGTTTTAACTTATAAAATATTTACTTTAAACAATTGAAATTACATCCATGCAGATTTGTAAAATTATGTCAGTTGTAAACTCCACGCACGCCCCATTTTGGTATTAAAAATGAGTGCGTGTTTCTTGTGCTGCGCTGGAATTTCAGAGCTCCATGCCTCTTTGTCATTAATGTACTCATCTAACTTGTAGTAAGCTTTATAACATAATGTTTTCTTGATAACAGACTTAAATTTACTTTCTGATAAACTCAATATATCTTCCGGTATTTTGTTATAGTATCTTATACTTAGACCTTCAAATGAAGTCCTAACTTTAGCGAGTCTATGCTTAGGTTGATCTATTTTATTTTTACTCCTTGTATTGCGGTTATGCCTGTCACAATTTCTAGTGAAAGTATTTATATTTTTTCTAACATACATGATATTTTCATAAATATATTGACACGGTACAGTCATAATATTAATTTCCTTAAACAGTTCCCTTAGGGAATCACGACTGCAAAGTTTATAAATTGCTCTAATGGCCCTCTTTTGGAGAATAAAAATTGTTTCAATATCAGCGGCGCGCCCCCACAGCAAAATTCCATAGGACATAATGCTATGAAAATAACTAAAGTAAACAAGTCGCGCAGTTGCAATATCCGTGATCTCTCTAATTTTACGTACCGCATATGCAGCTGAGCTTAATCTTCCCGACAAAGATGTAATATGAGGGCCCCATTGGAGACTTGAGTCGAGAGTAATCCCTAAGAAAACTGTACTGGTAGTAAACTCTAATTTTTCATTATTAAGTACGACATGATTATTCAAAGAATGTACTACGTTAGGTAAAGTGAATAATACACATTTAGTTTTTTTCTCATTAAGAACTAAATTATTTGCAGTAAAACTATGAATTTGTCCAAGAGTGTTGTTTACTTCGTCATAGTTATGTGCATGTCTATCGACCTTAAATATAAGGGATGTGTCATCAGCAAATAGTACAATCTTGGACAAATTCTCTACCATGTAAGGCAAATCATTTATGTAAATTAGAAATAGAAATGGTCCTAAAATAGAGCCTTGAGGCACACCAATTTTAACACGAGACCCCAGTGATTTGGCGCCGTTTATTTGGACCTTTTGAGTTCTATTATCTAAATATGAATTCAAAATCCATTTCCTGGAGTCATCCCTTAGTCGGCTTTTACGACACCCGGGTAGATATTGATATTGATAAGCATTTTGTTTTGCCTTTGGCATCTAATCTAGTAACTTATTCAGTTGGTACTCTTCGGTAGTTACCTACTTATTGGCGTGTGACATGTCAACACGGCCCGCATCTGGTGTGGCATGTTCATGGCATGTTTCTTAAGCTTCCAGTTCCATATTGGTTCCATAGATTACAACCGGTGCGTCGACGCGCGTGCTTCATTTGCGTAGACGTACAAGCCACAGTCTGCGCTAGCCTTAAGTGCTTCAGTACGAAAAAAAAATCCCAGTTGGCAACCCAGCCAACTATGTAAGTACTTTGACGTTATTGACAGTTTTGGCGCTCATGATGCGCTTTTTTTTGTAAATTTACGTCTACAAACGTATGTGTTTTTTTTGCAGGATAATCATCGTATTGTGACGTCACAAGCACGATTTCAGAAAATTGATTATTTTTTCCTCGATTTTCAACAGAAAAATTTGAAACTTTTTCACTATGAATCTGCAATCAGAAATCTCCGAAATGGTCATAGAAAAAGTGGATATTATGAAATTTGAGCGCTTGTCAATTGGCGACCTTATTGACAGTTAATGACATGCATTTATTTTTTATAATTCTTGAATAAATATGTAAATACGGCCTTTTTTAATCAATTTTGACAAGTGTCAATAAGGTCGAAAATTGCTTGCACCATATTTTTGACACCACTCTTGATTACAAAGTTAATGGAAATAGTTCACGCGATTTTTGAAATTTTTGACAGTTTAAAGATGAAAAGAGCTGTTATTGATGTTGCTGAAAAGTATATTATTTCAAAACTAAATCCATATTTCTTTCATTGTAACAAAAGGAACTAAAACCTGAACGAAACACAAATCTTATTTTTTTAAATAGCAAATATAGGCCAGTCCACTATTAGGTCCAAATAATCTGTCTCTCCCTTTTTCTGTATTTTTTTCCTTGTTTGATTATATCATATTTTTTTAGGTGTTAGGTTTTAAAAATTTTGATCGCATAAAATAAAGCCCTACTACTTAGTTCTTCGATTGTAACTGTACACAGATTCCGTTTGTCGACTTTGCAACGATTCGTTGTATGGCGCGTCGTTGCAATGTTCATTCGATATTCATTTCATCGACTATAAATTCATTCGAACTACAAATTTTCGTTATGAAATTCATTCGATATTCAGTTCTTCGATGCAGTGTCTTTCGAAATGTGGTTACGGACTCCTGAGGGCGGCTGGTAGCGACTGGATGGCGAAAACGGGAGATCGTGCCCTATGGCATACCCTCGAAGATTCACTGATGTGATGTAAGTGTGATGATTGACCTCTTGGAGGTCTAGTAGTCTGAGTTCGGTTTCATAATCAGAATATTCCTGGTCCGAATTTCAAATGGCGACTTACAAAATGCATAATTGGGAAATTTCTATCTTTGAGATTAGTGTTCCCAATTCCTAGACTCGCCATTAAGGGCCTGCCTCGAACTTTCAAACGTCCCTTTCCCACTAATGGCAAATCCTGTGTATGAGAACAGAGCGGAATCGCCAGAATTAGTCGATTTTTCACTGTTTTGGTTTCTCGCCAAATAAACAAGTTATCAAAAAACTGAACGACAAGAATCTAGTAAAGTACAAGACGTATTGTATTAGCAAAAAATAATGTGTTATGTTCATAAGATTGCTATACACTACGCAAAAAAGTGTAAAAATAGACTAAACTTTGAAAAATAAATCTATCGAGCAAACTTTCTTTAATCGTGTTTTCCTGCGACAAAAATCTAGATAATATAATGAAAAATCATTATACATAAAAATAAGGTGTTTATCGCATTCACTTACAAAATTGCGTGCATCCAAAAATACTTATTTTTCTCACGGCCCGCCCTTAATCATCATCATCATCATTGACAGCCACAACAGGCCACTGCTGGACATGAGTTTCCCCCTATCTTGGGGTATTGCCATACTCACCATGCTTGGCAAGCGGATTAGCAAACGCAGTGTGAGATATTGCTTACACAGGGAACGCTGTTGCCCATTCCTTGGATAAATTTATCCCTCAGTCGCTCTCACGACACCCATGGGTAGGATTGGGGTGATGCTATTCTAAGCCGGCATCACACAGCAAACACGGCGACTCGCTCCTAATAGCACTTGATTTGCGCCGCCCGTTACACAGTTAAGTACCTACCAACCCTCCAAGGTGCTAGTAACTGACATATTTTTAGAATTTCCCCTCGTGTGTTTTGTCCTACATAAAGAATTCATGATGTTATCAAAGAAACTAGGCCGTGAAAGAACACGTGGTCAGAAATTATGTTTCTGAATTTTTTATCTTGTCATATTTTGTGGAATACTTATGAAGTCACTTGCGGATGGCGATACATTGTTTTCGCGAAGAATTGACATTTTGAAAAACGGTCGTTTTGCGTCTGAAGGTATCGAAACATGAACTCTGAATTTTAATTATTTTTTAACTGGCTATAAAATGGGACCCATTTACGAAATTGGTAGAGATTTCAAACTACTGTAGAATTTGATTGATTTGTGATGTGTAGCCTTGACTATGTCTCTTATACTCCTTCTTTTCGTGTGAGTCACCAAGTTGACGATCGATCCGATGAACCCAGAGAGAGAGTCAGAGTTTTTCAACTGTTAAAAGTTGAAGGTCGGGAAGTATATTCCACCGGCCCTCAGTTGATCAGTTTGCAGAAGAATAAATCAAAATCGAAAAGTTGACAATTCATTGCTCACGGACTTACAGCTCAAAATAGTTTAAGTTCTTAAACCCAGCTTGTACCTATATTTACCGTTTCCCGATCTTGCAGTAACAAATCAACGTCTCGTTCCGGGACACGATTCAAAATATTAACATAACGAGCCTTTCTCAGCCTTTCCTATACTAAGGATGTTTTAAAACCTTACTGACAAACGTTTTTTTGTTTTTATTATTTACTAGCGGCCCGCCCAGCGGTTTCACCCGCTGCTAACTGATTTTCCACGGGAAACAGACCTTCTCCCGACATAAATCATACATAAAAACCTTACTATTAAATCACTCTATCTTTTAAAAAACTTCATCCAGATCCGTTAAGTGGTTTTGAAGATATAAGCATACAAACAAACAAACAGACAGGGATAGACGTGGAAAGCGACTTTACTTTAAATTCCGTTTTTTTTTAATTCCCCTAGGGCTGAAAAGGGGGTTAAAAGTTTGTATGAAAGTTCGTAGTCTTAAGTGTGATCCGTTTCAAAATTAGTGATTAGACTTATGACTTAAAATAATCAAACACGTGTTTCAGCATATTTGAAATTTTAACCCTTAATAGGGTCAAACGGGGGTTTTTAGTTTTTTTTAATGAATGTGATCTGTTTCAAAATTTGTGATTAGACTAATAACTTAAAATAATTAAACTCATTATTCAGCATATTTGAAATTTTAACCTTTAAATGGGTGAAAAGGGGGTTAAAAGTTTGTATGAAAGTTTTTTATCTTAAATGTGATCTGTTTCAAAATTTCTGATTAGATTCATAACTTAAAATAATTAAATACGTGTTTCAGCATTTTTGAAATTTTAATCCTTAAAGGTGTCAAAAGGGGGTCAAAAGTTTACTACCAGTTGGGCTACCCGTTTTCCCATGGGAATGTGACAATTTCCCGGAATAAATTATACTTATAAACCTTCCTCTCAAGTTACTCTATCTAATAAAGAAAACCGCATCAAAATCCGTTGGGTAATTCTAAAGATATAAGGAGACACCAAACGGGAAGCGACTTTATTTTATACTATGTAGTAATTAAAACATTTTTGGTGTCAAACGTACAGACAGAGTGACACCACCCTTCAAACTAAAACAGGTATCGCTGATGCAGGATACAAGACCGCCAAGCTAAAGTGGGAATGGGCCGGGCATGTTTGTCGGATGCACCCGGATCGTTGGGCAAAGATCGTCACCGAACAATGGGTTCCTCAAAACGGGTTCCGACGTAGAGGTAGACCCCGAAAACGTTGGCGTGACGATCTTGACGCCCATTTACAGGAGTGGATGACGGTGGCATTAGACCGCAAATAATGGAAGATTGCGGGGTAGGCCTTTGCCCAGCAGTGGGATCAAGCAGGCTAATTAAAATAAAAAATCTAAAACATTTACAAAAAAAGAAAACAACAATTACACTAGAACGCGACAAAAACCTGTCAAGGTTTGTCCGTGCGCTCTGATATCGCCACTACGGAGGCGCTGCTCGATACAAATAATAAAGTAGAAGTACATGCATAAAACAGAGTTGTTATTTGATGTAGGATACTAATATCACTTATTAACAACCCGTCGCAATCAGACTTGTATTTTGATTTTTAAAACTGGACTCTTCGATTTCAGCCTCGGGGCTTTGATACCTACAATTGACTGGTTGATGGGGAGGCAAGGGTTGACCCGGTATTCAAACAACCAGCCTAATCGCGTACTCCTCGGGGCGTAGGTTGCTTAAAGAGCTCGAGGAGTGTGATCTACTCGCAATGATATAGGTAAAGTTGTTGAAGAAGCTACGAGACGCTTCCCTCATATAGGCTTTAATGGTAGGGAGACCTAAGTTGATATGGAGGTTCGCATTCCGCTAATACAAGGGCGCCCCGGTAGCCATGCGCATAAAACGGTTCTGGGCATTGCTCATGAAACGGTTTTGTGTGACTCAGTGCGCGCTAAACCACAAATACTTACTACTTTGTCATTTTGCTCCCAAGTCATTTTATCTTGAGATTTGCTCCTATAACATCGAATGCTTTGAAACTATGCGATTTTGTAACTTTGGTCAATTTGTACGTTTTTGGTCTTGGTCTTTTCGAGATGTTGTCATAATGAAATAGGATATTTTCAGAATTTCAGTTTTAGAGATTTGGACTTATCGCAATAAAAAGGGCATTCTAGCCCTTAACGCTGTGACCAGTATCTGTCACAAACACGCCATACATTTTCATTTGTCACGAGGTTTCTGCTCTCACGCACAGTATTTATCTAATTTTATTACTAGCGTGTGTTTAACTGTTTTTCTAATTTTCTGTTTTTGTAATTACTAATCATTTTCCCGCGAAAATAAGACATTTTAATCAGGGATTGCCAATGTTCATCAGGGATAATTAAGGATTCGGATGGGAAAATAATTTTAAGTCAGTCCTATTCAATTCAAACAAACAATCAAATCATTTTTTAAATATTAGTGTAGATTTACATTCAGATTATAACTTACGTATTTTGCAAAAAAAAAACATCCTGTATTCTATGATTGCTTTACAATATCAATTTTCTGCAACGAGTAGCGTGTTGTCTGTATCAAACATCGGTAAGAAGTAGTTTGGGGTGAGCCTTCACCAAAAATTGCAATACGGCTGGCATTTTTTGAGGACATAAGTTACAAAAACTCTAAAGTCACCAATTTTTTGTACGATTGCGTTGTGTCTGTAAAGCACATATCACATTTTGTGTAATTTTTACTTCTGCGTAAATTTTCGATTCAATGTACGGTAGCTCATTAATTACACTAAATTAGTGTCCATAGTTAAGGCGAGTGTACTCGTGAACGGCGTCGACAATGGCGCCACTACACAAAAAAATATGTAACACAAACAATCTATCAGAATGTCGACGGTTGCTAAAGTTTTTAGTTTTATCCCTAAGTAAATTTGGAACCTTCAAATTAAATTAAATATTCGCTGCTATTAAAGATTAATACTAAAAGTGGCCGTTTTAGGCACTTTTTGCTTTAACTTTAATTACAGCGAATATTTCATTAAGTTTGCAGGGTATAATTTTATTTAAGTTTAATATTAAAAACTTGAGCAACGGACATTCTGATATATATGTTTTTATAAAGAGAAAACAGGTTTTTGTGAAGTGAGGCTTTTCACGCCTACAATCGCCTTAAATTAATATTTAAAAATATTCCAGTATTGTCTATGTGACAGGTTACACAGTGTTAAAACCCTGTTTTTTTCCACTGCTAACGAAGCAAGGTAAACTTAGTAAGTTAATAAAGAACTAGTACTAAAGAAGCTAAGTAAGTTAGCAATATACCTAAAATTATACAAAAATAGTAATCTGGTTTGGCCAAACCAAAAGTCCAGAAACTATAAGACTAAACATAGCTGGCCATACTGGGCTAATATTGTTGAAATTATTGTACTGCCTTGCGTTTAAAGTTACGTCCACCGACGCGCCTGGGGTCTGAATATTGTTAACTTTATTTTAATGAAGACGAGTTCAGTTTCGTTTGCATACTTGAAAAAGTGCGTGTTTTTCGATGCTAGGTGTGTTATTCAATAACCCTTCCTCTGAGGCAGCCGGGTAAATAAAGTTAGAACATGGCAATGATTTTGGCTGTTATACAACGTCAAATCGTATGAATAAATATAATTTAAGCAGTAGGTGTGTAACTTTTTTTTCCAACGATTGGGCTGGTGGTTTAAACAACCACACTAATATTTTTGGGTGAGCTCTTGCTCAGAAAATAGTCAGATCAGAATAGTTAAAATTTTCACAAATACAAAAATTGGAATAAAATAAGATGCTCTTTTGTAATTTTTCGTGCGCGAGTCTGATTCGTACTTCGCCGTTTTTTTAAATAAATGGTATGTTTTAAGAGGAAGGTTTTAGATACAATAATACGTGCCGGGAAAAAGATTTTTTCCCGCGGGAAAACGGTTTGTAACAGGTGAAACCAGTGTTTGATGTGCCGCTAGTAAGGTTATGGTCTTTTTTATCCCACTGCAATAGATGGCGTACAGTTTTCGATTCGACAGCGAGCGATGTTGGTGCACCGCACTGATTTATTAGTGTATCCTTCAAGCCTTGCATTATATACCCGTAACCCTAGATATGTGCAGCGACGCAGCAGGCCTAGGTTATTTTATATTTAATTTTCTACAACCTTTCACTATACTACACAACTTTTCTGAAACGGTCCTAAAATATTTGTCAGACGTGGCGATAGCGACTATATTTTACGGCTGTTAACGCTCTACCTATCCCGCAAGGGATAAAGGCGTGTGTATGTGTGTGTAATTTATTGAGGAAACAATAGATGCGGCTTACAGTTAATCCAAAGCACCAACAGTTTTTAGAAAATAGCCAATGGCCAATAATTACTGCCTTCGTGTTCGAGCCGACTGAGTCCGGTTTCTGAGTCTGGAGGTTTTTGATTCAATTCTAAGGGGACACAAGTTGATGTGATATTTTTAATTTATCACTCGGTGAAGTCTCATTCTTATTTTGAAACACTTAGTCGACGAACGACTCGATAGACCCTGGTATCATATTTGTAAACCGCTTTATAAATCAAAGAAAGCAACCAGGGCTGACGGGTTAACATGCCCTACGAAGCAAGTTAATACTTCTAACTAATGTTCTCAAATGATTTAACCTGCAATAACAACTAAATCAATTTTTAGTTTCCGAATCGAACCCGCTACTTTACCATGATTCATTCTAACAACTGATCTACTAAAATTAACAACTGATCTACCCAAGATAATGCACATTGTGTCGCACTTGTCATATTTCGTCGTTAGTACCTCGAGTCGCGTGACCGTAGCCGCCCGCCTACGCCGCTACGCTGCTGTAGCCATCAGCTACGAAAACAATATCTATTTACTAAATAAAATGTGATAAAGTTAACGATTTTCTAATTCAGTGTTAGAATTTAAATTTCGAAAAAAAAAATGATGAGAAAAGTTATATTTTGTTCATTTTCTTTGGATATGCGGTGAGTTTAACGCATGGAACATAGATCAACCTACACGCTTCTTGGTTAAACGTATTTTTTATGACGTTGTTGTCAGATTTATAGCACAACGATAATCTGATACAGTTTGTGGTTTTTTTTCTTTACGACCCTTGTCATTGGTTTCCTTTACGTGGTTTTTGTTTTGTAATCGGTTTATTGTTTATGTTTGTGTAACTACCTATTTATTTTATTTGTTTGTAACTTAAACATTGGCTGAAAAATTGTTTGTTGTACATATTTCGACCAAGTTTTTGGAGAAAGTTGTTCAGTTTAATAGGCTGGCTCACCTCATCTTTACATCTCATTAATTAACAATTTATTTATCACCTCAATTTATTTATCATTTCAAATTCACTAAGCAATTTTTTGAACTTACATGCATATTTCACGTTTCTATACCCTGCGGGGTAGGCAGAGCGTGAACGCGAACGAAAACAAACGTTGTTAATGAAAAACTGTCATTTACGCCACTTCTGACAAACATTTGAGAGTAATTCGGAAAATTGTGTATCGCCGACAGGTTGTCAGCCCATCGCCTAAAATTGCAATATGCATGTAACCCTCGAGTTCCTTAGTCGCCTCTTACGACGCCCACAAGAAAAAAATGGGCTGATGCTTTTCAAAACCAACCAAAAGCATCACACGGCACTCAATCATATTCTTTTTCAAAGCGGATATAAATGCATTGCGGCTTGATCCGGTTTCAAACCTGGGTATTGTGTATCATATTATCGATTGTCCCCGGGCCGGTTCAAATCACGATCGTCACGCGACGGGTGTTGCACCGGGGCCTGCTTGACAATTTGTGTCCTCAGAGATATTTCATTTGATATACAATTTTATAATCATAATCATCATTTATTTGCATAAATACACATTGTTCTTATAATTAGAGTACAGTCGGTATATTTAACCTGATTACAGGCGTGCAAATGTCCGTTTATGCGCAAGTTTGTTTCATGATAAAATTACAAATTGCCATCAATAAATCAATATAAATGAATGTTATATAGAAACTGTTTATTCAATAATGTTAATCTAAAAATAATAACAAAATAAAAATTATAATAAAAAACAACAATGACAGACTGAAAAAGATCAAAAATACAAACAGTGAATTCAAAACAATGTCAGGCGGCAAAAAAACAATTCAAATTACAACAATAAATAGTTAAAAAAATTATCATTACTCCAAACCTACCATTCTACCATTCTATCTATACTCCATAGATTCATTGACTGAGTAAAAACATCTTTCACTCAGCCATTTCGATAAAACCCATTAAAAACCCGGCGACACTGTGACATTCTAAGATTGACAAAGCATTCTCTACCGGTAAACAGGCTGCTCGAAGCGGCACTCAAATGTGGAAAGAAGTTAAATGAGAAGTTACTTTAATCTTGTTATTTTTTTATAAGTATCCTGTATATTTAAGTTTGTCTTTGCATGGTTTTATCAAAACCTACAGAACTGATTTCAATTATTCATTTTTTAATCATTTCAGTTCAATTTAGACATTTTCCTTTCAAAAATAATTATAAATAGGTAAATTGATGTAAAATTTCTTTTCTATTAGTGTTTACAAATATTGGTTCTAAGATTTACTTAAAATACACAATCACAAATTTGCCTGTTTTTAAATACACCTAAATTAATGTGTCGAAAGGAATCTTTTCCATTTCTTTAGTGTGAAATTTTACCAGTGACCGATAACGAAATCTCAAGACGGGCTGGTGATAAGGAACAACTTTCCCTAAGGAACATAGGTGGAAAATATGTCAAAAATATTTTTTGTTTCCATAGTAATTCAAATCAGCTGATTGGAAATTTTGTATAGAAGGTCCAAATTTGTTTTGTGTTTCGATCTACGAATTTCGAGCCATGTTCTTTGGGGACAATTGATCCCTATCACCAGCCCGTCTCGAGTTTTAACTAGCGGCCACTAGTACAATGTCACAAAGTAAGTATTGGCGGCTGCGCGCCCAATACAGAGAGCTCACTTCAAGCAAACGTCACGAAACTCTCCACAATTTGACACGCCGCCGTTTACAAGGAAATCCAAACCAATCCAAACACACTTGTAGTCGAGTGTCAACCGCGTTTGGTGCGGACGTGCAAAATGGCTTCACACAAATATAAATAAGTAGGTTTATTAGTATACGATGTGATTTGTACAATGTTCCTTAAATATTTTGTAACAACTTAAATAAAAACTTGCTTTCATAAAAAAACAAACAAGAATAATAACTCTTATCAGTATATTTTTTATAATGTAATTTGAGTTTCTACTTAAATAAAGGCAACTTTTCATTTTTGATACACATACATACACATATCACGTCTATTATACCTTGCGGGGTAGGCAGAGCGTAAACGGCCTAAAAAAAAGGTTATTTACGCCACGCCACGTCTGATAAAAATTTGAGGGTCATTCGGAAAATTGTGTATCGCCATAGTGACAAGTTGCCAGCCCATCGCCTAAAATTGCAATACACACCCGCAAGTCCCTTAGTTGCCTTTTACGACTCCCACGGGAAAGAAATGGGGTGATGCTCAGTCTTAACAGCCCCAGAGCAGATATCTACCTACTCGTCATTCCCCATTTCATAATAATTGTGCTATGTAGATAATATACGTAATGTAAATACAGGGCGTAACAGAAATGGTATATCAAGCCGAAAGTAGGTCAAAGTGAGGAAATGGGGAAAGTTGTTCAGTTTCATGAGCACCTTTCGGCTTGATATAGCCTTTCTGTTACTCCCTGTATGTTTAGGTACCTACACCATTGAATAAAATCGGTAAGAAAACTGGTGGCAGCCCTTGCCAAAAGCGGAAATAATCGAAAAAAAGGCCGAGTGATCCTTCTGTACATTCTCTATTTTGTGACAATGTCCCCTTATATAAGTACGAGTTAGTACCAAATAAATAACATTTTCACACACACACATAACATTTTCAATCTTCCTTATTATATAAAGGTTCCTATCACCAAGTGTTACCTGGTAGAGCTTGCTACCATAGCAAGTAAGCCGCCTTGTTGTACTTTTCTTTCTAGTTTTATTTGTAAACTTACATTGTGCAATAAATGTTGAAAAGGCTTTCTTAGATTATTCGTGGGAAATCGCGGTTGGTCATAAATATTTAATGCAACGTGTTTCTCGGAAACAAATCATGCTATCAGTTTAATAACCCGTCAGTCAGTCTACCGTTTAAACCGATGATATTTCAATTCAGTTTAAAGTAGATATATTATAGAAGCCCTTACTGATTGGAGTTGGTGGAGTAACCTGAGTTACTGTTCTTATAATTGTTGCAATAATAAACATACAATTTCCTTAATCCACCAGGTTAGGCAAAGATACCAACCACTTGTATTTGTATCTCACACCTGAGATCCCACTCATAATCTTTGTATCTTTGTAGCAGAGTAGAAACTCTGCGTCGTCGGTACCTTTCCAAGTCACCTCTTCTTGCTCGAATTATTTTAAATTTGAAATCAAATAACAGAATTGGAATGTCGTTCAGACGTATTTTTCTTTTTGACGCACTCTATACCAAGTCTCCCGTACACACTGCCATCATCGTGTGACGATTTTAGTCGTGCCATTTCCAGTTTTGTTACATTTTTTTAGGCCATAAGGCCAATCTTACCTGCCGCGGGCAGATACCGCACAACACATGTGCGGTTAGTGGCGTTATTGTGTAAAAAGGAACCCTCAAAGAGGTACATACATCTATCTACCTACATCCATTTACCATCATCTACTTACCCACACCTAGCTTATCTACTTTCACCCACCATCGCCACACTAATTTAATCATGTTATTTTAGGGTTCGTCTTTTACGCTCATCCTTGTATTTAAATAAATAAAGAAGTCTCTACAACAAGTTCCACAAACACTAAACAAAACAATTCACTGTTCGCTCTCTATCTACCGCAGTGCGAACAAAAGTGACACAACTTTTTTGGTGAAAAAATTCGCAAGACTTTATGGGGTACTGATGATACACTATGGCAGTTTTCATTGCCTTGCGACCTCCTTTCATCGTACGGATAACGAAAAAGTTATCGCGATTGACTTTTTATGGTTTAAAAATTTCCATAAACGTGAATTAAAAATAATGAATTATCTCCTCTGGTGACCCCAGAAGGAATATTACTGCGGTTACATTTCACAAACTGCAACACGCACGTCGCCGCACGATACCGCGGGTGTACGGTTACTTTACAAACAGTTGGTTTTCTAGTTAGTTTGCCGTGTGGCTTCACCCCATTTCCTTTCCCGGGGCTGTTGTAAGAGGCAACTAAGGGACTTGAATTCAAGTGTATTGCAATTTTAGGCGACAGGCTGACAACCTGTCGCTATAGTAATACACGATTTTTCTGAACAGGCCCTCAAATATTTGTCAGACGAGGCGATAGCGACAATAATGAATCGCCTCTGCCTACCCCACAAGGAATAAAGGCGTAATATGTGTTTTATGTAGTTTTATACAGTAACTGTTTTAGTGGCGTAGCAGTTTGAGCTTTTATCAGGCTCTGGAGGGTTCTGGTATGATTCATGCATGACAGTTAAATTTTACTCTGAAGGTTTGGTTAATTTTGAATCATTTAGCTTGTATTTGTTGAGGGTTTTGAGCATTTAAGGCACTAAGCAAGCAAGCAAGACTGTCCATTATATACGTCAGGTGGGTCGGTTGCTTATGTAAACCAACACAAATCTTTCGAGAAGCACAGGTGTGCCTCAAGTTTTGGGAAGTTCATGAACTTTTGGGAGTGATCTCAGGATCGCTTGCGGAATCTTTTATTTAAAAAAAGCATGGAAGCGTTACATTACCGCATTGAAAATAACTCTCCTTTGACGACACCGTTTGTCCCCTTTTTGAACCGAATTACTTATTAAACATTCCAGTTTACTTCTAGTAGACTCATGTTTGAGTTTACTCGGAATTGAAGTAATAGGGCGAAATGCAAGTTGAATAAAAATATGGGTAATTTATTATTGAAGGCCTTTTCAATAAACGTTTGCAACGATTTCTTGGAATCTGATTAATGGATGCCATTTATCGTTTTGTTGTCACATTCTAAAATATTATATATCTGAAAATTTTGCCGTGTGATGCCGGCCTAGATTGCCGTGTGATGCCGGCCTAGAATAGCATCACCCCATTTCTTACTCATGGGTGTCGTAAGAGGCGACTAAGGGACTCGAGGGCGTGTATTGCAATTTTAGGCGATGGGCTGACAACCTGTCACTATAGTGATACACAGCTATCTGATTGACCCTCAAACTTTTGTCAGACGTGGTGTTAATATCCGTTTTACGGCCGTTAACGCTCTGCCTACCCCGTAAGGGATAAAGGCGTGATTTATGTATGTATGTATGTATGAAAATAATATTTTAATATTACCAATTTACTAAATTAAGTTTTATCCTCAGGTTATTTTAGCGAATAAAAAAGTTTCTTGGAATCACTATGCTTTATATTCGAATAATATTTTCCAAAACAATTGGTCTGATTTATACGGAAATAGTTTAAAACGCCGCTGTCACATTCGATTCATGAACGATGAACTCCAAATTCGATTCCAACGTCATTCTGTCTCCTCTATGCTCTCCTCGCCTCCTCTCATCCATAGACACAAATGTCTATGCTCACCTCGCCTCCGCACCTCACCACGCCTCACCTCTTTGTATAACATCGCTCCACACCACTTCGGTTTACACTGCACATCTCGCCAGCCAATAGCTCCTCTCCTCACCAGCCGTTACATAAGTTTTATTCCTTAAATTCAACAAATCTCACCCTATTTGCTGTGTGCACCATGACAGCCGGAATTCAGACCTTGGGATAAAGTGGCGTTTTTGAAAAAAGATGGGTGGATGTTAAAATGAAATAATAGATATATTAACGTATTTTCTATTTTTTTATTTATTAACGATTTGCTCTTGACTTTAGTCTAGGTCATAGGACAGATACAGAGTCTAAGATGGAGCGAGCTCACCCAGAAGAAGTCTGGCCACTCTTACTTTGAAGAGATTAGGGTTGTATGCGTTTGGAAACACAGACGCAAACATTTATTTGCAATTAAAGGCCCATTACTTGGCCGATGTGGTACAGTGGTAGTGCGACTGCTTGCGGCGCTAAGGTTCCGGTTTCAATTCCTAGTGATATCAATAAAATGTTCAAAGATGATATTTTTCACTTTCTGAAATTGTTTGCAGTCTGGTTAGAACATTGCAGGCTGAACCGCCCAATTGTCCGTAAGAAAGATGGTTTTATGCTTTGGAGGGCACGACATGCCGTCGGTCCCGGTTGCTGTCTTCAATTACTATTACCTGTCACCCGGTTCGCACATTGCGAGGAGAAACCAACTTCTAAAGGCACTGCTATTTAAGAGAAAAATCACGAAAAATACCTTGGTCTAATTAGACGATAAAAAATTACTTGGAAACCGCACTTAAAAAATTTGAGGTCAAAATTGTCATCTCTTACTGAAGTCCTATACGGAGCGACACGTTGCCTACCCAGACCAGTCAAATACACAATGTACAATTCGCTCGTCAAACCACATCTCGACTACTTGATAGAACTATGGGGATCGGCGTCTAAAACTGACCTGGCTAAGTTGCATAGGACTCAAAATAAACTAATTAAAGTACTTTTCAATTACAAGCGCTTAACGCCCACAAAAAAACTGTACGGAAAATTATAAATAATGACCTCCACTCATAACTCACATTTACGAAAAAAGTAACCGTTCAAAAGCGTGTGTTGAGGCGAGCTTGTTGGCTGTGTGTTAGACCGCCAAAAACTAATGTAGGCAAAAGGTGCGTATTATACGAGGGAGTGCAGCTTTATAATCGATTACCCACAGATGATGTTAAAAACTTGAAAACATAACAAACTTTTAAAAAGACTCTTAAAAATTACACATTAAAACATGTTTATTGATTTTCTCGGCAGGTTTAGATAAATCATTAAAAAACTAAAAAAGAACGGCGTTCATATCCGTTGTTATGATATTTTTGTGTATACTCAAGTTTTGTTAATGTTTCTCAGTAGGTAAGTGAATCAATTTGTATTCTTTTGAGAAATTAAGCACCTTAAACAATAGAATAAAGCAAAACAAATTCACTTTTACAGAAGTAACGAACAAAGCTATAGAAGTAACGTTAGCTAAGTAAACGATTGCTTTAATATAGGCAAACGTAATATGTCCCTTGCCCTTGAAAGAAATATATTATTTTCGAATACTCACATAACATGACCTTTGATTTCTATCAATAGATGTGCTGAGTCACAATACTATTGACCGATCGCCTATTACCAACATGACAAACAATGGGTTTTATTATGCCCCCATGAACTTCTGAACTTGGCTGTGCATGTTTTATGGTTTGATGACATAACTACTTATTATTTACGGTTTAATCGGGTCTACGCGCGGGATCGTTAGTACATAAAAATGCAAATATTTACCTCTACGTTACATAGACCTGATTAAACCATAATAATATGTATAAAGCGCGAAAGTCTTAAACAAATGATATATACTTATGCCTGAAATTATTGCCGTGTGTTGCCGGCTGAGAATAGCATCACCCCATTTCTTGCCCGTGGGAGTCGTAAGAGGCGACTTAGGGACTTGAGGGTGTGTATTGCAATTTTAGGCGATGGGCTGACAACCTGTCACTATAGCGATACACAATTTTCTAAATAACCCTCACATATTTGTCAGACGTGGCGTAAATGTCCGTTTTATGCGGCTGTTTGTGCTCTGCCTACCCCGCAAGGGATTATAGGCGTGATATATGTATGTATGTATGTATGAAATTATTTACTTATGGGGTTCCTTGATGACACTTTTGTAAATAGTGCGAAATTTCGATTCAGTTGCATAGATTCACCGTGTGGTGCTGGCGTAAAATAGCATCAAAATACGGCTATTTGCCATACTTGCCGGGCTGACAAGCGCAGTGCAAGATAATTCATTCATAGGAACGCTACTGCCCATTCCCTGGGTTTATCGCTTTTCTTAGTTGCCTTGTATGACACTCATCGGTAGAAATGGGGTAATGCTATTCTAATCTGGCAGTATAGCGGTAAAAGGTGCATTAAGTGTTTTAATGCATATTTATTCTTCAATCCTTTAATTTTGAACATTTTAAGGAAATCAATCTATTAGTAAATCAACAAAATCGTTAATTTTTTTTTGTAAGCCCTTCAACGTGATGGCTTTTTAATTTTGGAGAACTTGTAAAATTCCACCGCAAGCAGGTTTGAAGTTGCGTCTTTCGCTATAACTGGTAGCTACGCCTCTACCGTTTGAGTTACAGCTGCTTAGCTTACCCTTGGCGAAATTATGCAATTGTATCTTAATGCCGATAACGCGTGGCTCCATTTACCGGAATAGTTTTGCAACTAATTTCCAGCAACTGAAAAATTCTTTACAGGTTGAATTTAGCCGGGTTTCCATCGCTTCAGCTAGTATCATTTAGCATGTGATATGTCGTGTTGGTAATCGTTGTATTTGGTCAATGTCAACTTACATTATTGATAGACTTGTAAGTTATTCATACTAACATTACACTGAAAGCCTTTCTTCGATAAGTTTCGGTTCTACTAAATATGATGTCATTTTAGCTGTTTGATGTTGGTCTACATAAAGTAACAAAAAGAAAAAACACGATGTTAGAAGTAGTTAAATATGTCATGAAGCAAATTGTACATGCTTAGGATATCATCATCATCAATATAGTAGCAATGCTGTTGTCTGTGAAGCATTCTCAATTTATTTCCACCTTTTCTTTTAGGCTTTTTCAAAAACTTAATTTAAAGTAAGGCCATCTCAATTAGCCATATTTGACAGCTGTCAGTTCCAAACTAAATGAGATGTCGACAAAGAAAAATGACCCTCTACCATAGCATTAACATGAACCTGACAGTTGTCAAATATGGTTAATTGGGTTGGCCGTACTGTAGGTATGAACCGGAAAATAACTTGTATTATTTACTTTTTTTGATCCCTTACTCGTCAATCAATAAAAAAATGCTAAATTGACACAGATAAGCATCTAATCTACAAATCTAACCAAGGTAATGACTAGTTCAATTCCCACTACTAAAACATCAGAAAATAACAGTAAATAAATGAGAACCTACACACGTGATGTTTGGTGCGATTTGTTGATGTGGCGATAATACTAGAAGCATTAGCGTGGGTCACAACAGGGGCAAATATTTTAAGGTGCGAAATTTAAACTGATCAACTTTCCACAAGGAACATAGGTCGATATTTAAAAACTGTACCTGCCAACCGGGTCAGTTTGTGTGGCAGGTCAAATTTTTCTTCATTTCGACCTACCGTTAATGGGGAACGTAATTTGTGGTCTTATGGTGGGCCACGAGGCACCGGTATGCGTTCTTCATCGGGGATCGGAAACCGGTTAAGTTTTGAAAGTTGTTCAGTTTCATCGTGAACGCTGGCGTAAGAATTTCTAAACTACGGCACTACTAGTGGGCCTTTAACATGTTTGTGCAACGACCGCTGGCAAAGTTATCACAGAAATCAACCAGGATCAGGACATACAGCTCAACGTACCCTCCAAAGTACGGATCCATATTTCTTACAGACTACTGACAATTCGGTGACTCAGCTTGCAAGTCCTAACCAAACTGGGAAAAATCTTACAAAGTTCTAAATTGTATTTCCCCCCGAGAATCTAGAAAAAGCATCATTCCATTCATTACCGCGGGTGTCGTAAGAGATGACTAAGGCGCTCGAGGGTTTCATGTGTATTACCATTTTAGACTACAGGCTGTCAACCTGTCATTATAGTGATATAAGTACAATACTTCTGAAACAGACCTCAAATATATGTCAGATGTCGCGATTGTGAACGTATTTTACGGCCGTTACTGCCTACCCCGCAAGGGATAAAGGCGTGCGGTGTGTTCGTATGTATGTATGATTCATGTGATATGTCGATGTAGCGATAACACTACTCGACTCATAATTGGCACTCGTATATAGGTCGGGTCTAATGTGCTGCACTTTATAATGAGAGATGTGGGGTACATTTAGATATACATGGTCTTAGACACTGATCACTCCTTAAGATTACTGGTTATATTCACGATCCTATCAAGTCTTTATTCCCAATCTGTAACTAGAAAATTTGGGAATAAAAATTCCCAGCTGTCACTCTCTTATTTGTAGCCGCGTCCAAAAACTTCCCCCATCCAACCTCGCGTTTTAAATGCCGTCCGAGACACGTCCTTTCGGAAAATGATGACGATATCACAGTAGCTGCTGCTGCAGCCATTGCGAGTAGATCACACTCCACAAGCTCCTCAAGCAACCGACGCCCCCGCCGGCGGGGACCATTTTGGGAACTACCGGCACGTGCCGAGTAGATTCAGTCCAATCCGTTCTTCTCAGAACAACCACACAAACTTCACCCGGGTGAGCTACAGCTCCCCACTAAATAGTCAGTTGTGGATTTCAAAACCCCGGGGTCAAAAATATAAGATTCCAGCCGAAAAAAAACAGCATTCACTAGTAACAAATGGGTATAATTTGTCCCCACTGGCATTTGTTGTATATTGCTGGCGCCATCTTCCGCGCGCCCCAAGCGCAACTAGCCGGTATAATTTTTTTTTATTTATTTATTTAGGACACATGTATACAGTCATGTATACAAAAGAAAAATATACAAACGTGTATTTGAAAAAAAAAGAACTGGAGGTATGGAGAAGAAAAAAACAATTTATTTTAAGTGAGCAAACGGTATAGACTTATGAATTTAATTTAATTTAATTTAACCGTTTATTGTACACAATATAACACAAAGGACATAACATATAGAACAATACACAACAGGTCAGCTCATGAAAATACTTATAAGTAAATATTATTATTGCTTATAAGTATTTTCATAAGTAAATAATGAATATACATAGCAAAGCAAAGAGTGAAACAGCAATTTATAATTTGATTAAACAACAATATCTACTTGTCACAACAAAACCACTCTCACCAACCAACAGGCTTTGCACATCATTATGTCACAAACCCATCACAAAAAAGTCATTACACCCTGTATAGTGATGGGTATGTGGTCAGTAATAGCCCTGGGGTGATGCGAGGCCTGATAGCGAAGTGAGGGAAAATTACGGGTGCTTTGGGGAATTCGCTCCACAATATACTTCGGATCAAATCAAATCAAATCAAATGCTTTTATTGTATAACCATAGGTAGTAATTACAAAAGTTCTTATAAAATAAAATGTCCGCTATGATTTACCTGACTAAGGTGTACAATACATTTCCACATAAAATTAAATAGAATTTAAATAAACATTGCAAAGAATCTAATAGAATTTATAAGACGTAAGTTTCAAGATGTCAAATATAACAATTAAATCAATGTCTTAAGAATAAAAAGTCTGTGATTATTTAATATAATTATTTAGGTATAGAAATTTTATAAAATCCATAAATTAAAACTATTCAACAAATTACACAAATATAATCAAATTCTCCCTTTGTTGTCCAAAAACTCTCGCACACTATAAAAAAGTCTCGTCAATAACCAATCCTTCAAAGTCTTTTTAAATTGGTGTTCATTTTGATTTTTAAAGCAGTCTGGAATATTATTATAGATACTAATTGACATATAATATATGCTATTGTGATATTGTGATGGATAGACTGACAAATAGCTGAACGGGTACTAATGGACTCTATAAATAATAACTGGGTAGGGTTTTTGAACGAAGAATAGCTCTACATTTTCTACTGATTGTTACACCTCCGTTTTACACCTTTTTTGAAAACATGCAAACTACAATTTTTGAAAACATGCAAAATTTTCAAGCGCGGGCAGGATTTGAACCAGCGACTTTCGTCATTACTAGTGACGACGCCTCTTTCGTCTGGGCTACCGCAGCTCGTTCCTTGCCCGCCAATTTTGCAAGTGTATTTTAATGCCAGTAACGCATGGCACGGCAACTAAATAAAATGAGTCGATTAAATTATAATGACAAAAAGTAAGAGGGGAGAGTATCGGGGCCTTGGAAAGTTACTTAACTCCAACCTATAAAACCATTTTCAGTGAATCTTTGCACCCTATACCTATACATATAGGAAGATAAGCGCCAGCCCCTAATGTCGAAAGTTGTAATCACTCTAGTTACGACCATGACCTATCTAATAGCGACAAACTTTGTTTGGTTGTGAATTAGTTACAGTTTTCGTGGTCGCAATAGGTCACGCTATCCTATCTTTACCGTAATTTGACTAATTAATTATAGAAATATTGATTACAACAATAATAAAAGTAAAGAACAAACATAGGTATTACGCCTCTGTCATTAAGTTTCAATAGCATTAGAATAACAAAATAAGAGAATTGGAGCCCTGGACTATTCTTTCCTATGTAGGTGCAGGTAAAACATAAGTAAATTATGACTTGACTATTTTATAACTGTGAGAACAACAGGTGCAATACGGAGAAACAAACGCTACGGTGAAAATTGGAAATCTGTTTTCCATTTATTTGCAGTGTAGGTATTATTTTACAGTAGAACTGTAAAATTTTTTTTTACACTGTAAAATTCTTTTTGTGATTAGTGATTACTTTTACAAAAAGCCTTTGCTTTTTGCATTTTTGCCATCGTCGAACGGTAATTGCCAACCTCGGTCTGGTAATTGTCAACTCCTAGACCGTACAGACCGACTTTCAACAGACGGGGTAAAATATTTTTGCATAAATAAGAAAGTAAGAATAAAATAAGGAAGATGTAGATCCAAATCGAGACCATTGTAGTTCCTTTTAACCTCTATAAAATGAGTCCCATTATCTACTTACATTTATTTGTTATGAACGAAAAACTTGGCTGCAACCCAAACATGACTTTCCTGGTACCTGCCTAGGATTATCGTTCACCATTTGAAATTCCTTCTACATTAAAGTTTCAGTTTAAAACTGGTTCAAAGCAAAACTCGATCGTCCTATAATTTCTGAAATTGGTTCCGCAATTAGGCTTCTCCATGTCTTTTTCAGGTTATTTATTCATTATTCGATCCCTGTAATTTCAAAGTTTCAGTCACGAAGGAAATGTCGCGAAGGAATCTTAGACCAATATAAATTGTTACACATAGCACCACGAGTAAACAACGAAAGCTGAAAAACTTGAACACATTACACACACACACATACCTACGACTACAAACACATACATGAAACACTTACAAGTAGTTAGTAGTAGAGTTTGTAAAAAACATATTTTTTTTAAACAGCTAGCTATTTCTGGCGGCGAAGCCGAAGTTCTTAATTTGGATCACCAAGCCTCGTTAAGGAAATTCTTATAAAATACTAGAGGCCAGAACAGCAGTTTCACCCGCTGCTTACAAATTTTCCCGTGGGAATAAGTCATTTTCCTACATCAAAAGTAGCCTATATTGCTTAGGAATGTTTAGGTGTCTTTTGTTCAAAGAATTTTTAATATTGGTCCAGTAGTTTATTGATTACATACATACGAAAACTCATTTTTTCCTGACTGGTTATAGCAGGTATCGGTGAGGCTTTCTCTTC
Organism: Tuta absoluta; assembly: GCA_027580185.1. Classification (NCBI taxonomy): domain Eukaryota; kingdom Metazoa; phylum Arthropoda; class Insecta; order Lepidoptera; family Gelechiidae; genus Tuta; species Tuta absoluta. Next base: position 3,466,740 of record JAQAHW010000038.1, read on the forward strand.
CATATTCTTTTGAGTTAGAAAGTCTTCATAATAGCGTTTTCTTTATTGATTGATTTGTTATTCGTGTCAAAAATGAGAAAGAAATTATAGGTTTGTGTGGAAAAGGCGGAAGTATTTAAGCCTGCATCATGTTTGAATGTTAAAATATCCTTACGGTAATATTTGCCAAGTCTTTAACCTCTCAATCATGGACTGTCTGAAAAGTCAGATTATGTAGCACTTAAGTTGCTATAGTCTATTTCTGACTCATGTTATTGTTTTTGATTTGGTTAGTACTAGGCCCTCTTCCTTACCATCTTCAGCTCAGTACGGCTTTTTAGTAATGCACTTGCGACGTCCGTAGGCCTCCTGCTACCGTTTCCAATACTGACGATCCTCTGCAGAAAACTATCTATCCAATTGTTTGGTAATCTTTGCCAGGATCTTTTGTTTCACCTGGCAGGAAAACCGATGCATGGCCTCCAAAACCTTCCGACTATATGTTAACTTGTTTATGTTTGTCAACAGTTGTTCGAAGGTTTCGTGTTGATGATGTGTCCCTGCCGAGCTCGAAGTGATGGCTCATCGCACCCTTTCTCCTTCTACGCCTAGTAGCCGTGGCATGGACAAGTATGAGCAGCTAGCAGTGGTGAGTATCACTTGTGGAGCAGGCAGAGCGTCAACAGCCTCAGACACTTACTTCTTCACGCCTAGTAGCCGTGGCATAGACAATTATGGTGGTGAGTATTTCCTTGAAGACTTGATGATGCAATCATCTTAAACTTTATCAGGGAATTGTACTGATACTGTGACCATGGATCGCAGAACAGAGAAAAAGACTACTGCTGTCGATCTTCTGAGTGGTCTCAAGATCTTCCTAGCCAAGATCTGTACATAGAGTGTCTGTCTTTTAGCCTCTTGGGCTCTTGACTTGAGTTTAAGCTAATAATGAAATAGATTTTGAAGTTATAGAAACCCAAATAGATACTGATTATTCTAAACGATGACGAAACACAGCAAGCTGTATTTCACTGAAATTAAGTTTCTTAATTTTTCTATCAACATCTCATAATTATGCTGAATAAAATACAGTTTTGAGTGTTATTGTTGACTCTGTTTTAACTTGTTCCACTTGAGGTGGGCGAGGGATCGTACGGAGTGGTGCTGAAGTGCAGGCGACGCGACAATGGCCAGCTGGTGGCGATCAAGAAGTTCCTGGAGACAGAGGAAGATGCCGCCGTCCGCAAGATGGCGCTCAGGGAGATACGGATGCTCAAGGTTAGCTCCTGCTTCTTTATCTGGCTTGGTGGACAGTTGGGGGACATCAAGCAGTATGTTTGCATGTTTGTATAATCTCTTTATTCTACCTTCTTAAAACTAATATTAAAATAAAAACAAGGCACAAAGGCGGAGTTATCCCATTAAGGTATCTCTTTCAGCCAAGCCTTGAGAAACTCTTAAGATACGACCTGAGCTGGTAAACTAGAATAAAAGGTAAAAATTTAGAAGTTCCTGGAGACAGAGGAGGACGCCGCCGTCCGCAAGATGGCGCTCAGGGAGATACGGATGCTCAAGGTCAGCTTTTGCTTCTTTATCTGGCTTGGTGGACAGCTGGTGGCCATCAAAAAGTTCCTAGAGACCAAAGGGTATGCTGCCATCCAAGATGGCGCTCAGGCGATGTGGGTGCTCAAAGTCAGCTTCTGTCCATCAAGAAGTTCCTGAACATCGAGGAGAAGATCGCCGTCCACAGCAAAACTTTAGACTTTTCTATACCTTCTCCCCCCAAAATTTGTCCCACCTTAAAGGTTAGCTAAATCCAAGTTCCCAAGAATTTAATTACTAATGGTTTTCGACCCATAGTTCTATCTACACAGTGAAGATGATGATGTATTTATACGGGATAAATACTTCACATGTTTCTTTGATCTGAGCTTCACATTTCGTAAATCTTTTATTTTAGAAGCTTCGCCACGACCACTTGGTGAACTTGATCGAGGTGTTCCGTCGCAAGCGGCGGTTCTACCTCGTGTTCGAGTACCTGGACCACACTCTTCTGGACGAGCTGGAGGCGTCCACTGGTGGACTGGGAGAAGAGACTTCGAAAAAACATCTGTACCAGCTGTTGAAAGGCATCGAGTACTGCCATCAGAATTCTGTGAGTCATTGATGTGATTCATGTTTCAGAGGCAGACCAACAGAAGCATTGCTAGAGGTCCAGTTCACATACAGCAAATTCGCACAGAGCCTGGGCTTTTATACCTTGGATCTATTACCTACAACTTGAGTCTTTCTGAGTGAATACTTATGGATAATAGATAAAATTGCGCCGTGTGATGCCGGTTTAGAATAGCATTACCTTAATTCTACCCGTAGATATCGTAAAAAGCGACAAAGGGATAAATTCGTTCAGGGAACGGGCAGCAGCATTTCCTTTGAATGTAACATCTTAAACCATGCCAAGCCAAGCCAAGCGTGGTGAGTATGACAATACCCTCCAATAGGGCAGGCCCATGTCCAGCAATGGATTGTTTTGGCTGTTAATGTATGTATGTTATGTTAAAATTTAACACGCAGCATTATTTTGCTGCGCTGGCATTTATCGAAAAATCCTTTCGCATTCAAATTGCTGCGCATGTCAGTCAAAATTTTTCATTGGTTTTGAAATCTTTTGCGGGTAAAGATAAAGTTCAATTTTAAGTGGGAACATTCTTACCATCGCCTAATACTTTTCTATTCAAACCAAAGTCTACATACTTCAAACGTTATATAAATACTGTTTCAGATAATACACAGGGACGTGAAACCAGAAAACGTGCTGATATCGCAGCAGGGTATCGTTAAGCTGTGTGACCTTGGCTTCGCTAGAGCTCTGGCAGCTCCTGGTGAACCATACACGGAGTACGTGGCCACCAGGTGGTACAGGGCTCCTGAGTTGCTGGTCGCTGAACATAGGTGAGCTTTTGTGCAATTTCTAGACTACATAAACTGAAAAAGACGAGAGTTACTTCACGATTAATAGAAATAGAAATGAAAATATCAACTTATCATTACAGTCACAAATTTAAAAACGATGATAACAAAAAGGTTCTCACTCAGCATTTGCTATGTAGGAGCTTACATTTTGTTTGTAGAGCGCCACTATAGCGCTGGTCTTCCGTGAGACCTAAGAGGTGATTATCAACTTATCCACTTGTTTATGGGTTTACTTTTGAATATTAAGATTGATTCAATACCCATATGCCTCGGGTTCTCAAACTCCTTGTAATAGTATTCTTCAGAACCCTGAGTAAAGTTCGAACTGCTGCGTAAAACAAAATGAGGATCTTCCAAAGAAAAATTACTAATGAAACCGTACTTTCAGGTACGGTCCTGAGGTAGACATCTGGGCGATCGGGTGTCTCTTTGCTGAGATGCTGACTGGCGACCCTCTGTTTCCTGGTGACTCCGACATCGATCAACTGGCTCTCATCGTCAAGATTGTTGGTAGGCAACGGTTTATCTTTTTTGTGTTCTAATCATGTAGTTTTGGCTTTGGAAGTCTTTGAGTAAAACCTGCAGGTCTTAGTTTATAATTCTGCTCGCGGCCTACAAATATTGCAAGTTTCGAATTAAATAATAAATACCTACCTTGACAATCTTCTGTAGAGGTTGCCTGGAAAAAACTTTAAAGTAGAGATAAGCAAAAAATTCATTGCTTATCTATAGTTTGAAGATTTTTATTAGGTTGTAAGTTGTGAGCAATAAAGTGTTTATCTATCTATCTAATTATTAAGCCTCATCATAAAAAATTCATCAGAACAATCAGCATTGTTCTGATGTTTTTTTTTTGCCTCTAGTTACGTAATAGAAGGTAACAGGCAGCTGAAGCATGCGCAGACGCAGGTTTGTTGCAGGTTTATTTGTATTTGGAAGATTTACAGACAAATTTTAACTGCATATGATACATAGAATATTACAATGCTATTAACAAATCTCCGCAGATAGAATATGCGATGCGATTGTGATAACCTACCTGATGACTGACGACTGTCTATGTGATCTTGTCAGTGATTACAGCGAGCCATACAAATGACACGAAAATCTTTTTGCGAATCAAATCATGTCCACTACGGAGCGCTAATTACTTATTCCTACTTTCAGGAAAGCTCGCGCCGCGCCACCAACAAGTGGTTGCGAAGCTGGCGAGCGGGCTGAACCTGAGCGGGCACGGGGGTCGGACCTGCGCCCTGCCCGGCACCGGCTACGCCCGAGACCTGCTGGCGGCGTGTCTGCGCACCGAGCCCAGAGCCAGGCCCTCAGCCAACGCGCTGCTGAGACACAAGTCAGTACAAGTGGAGCTATGAGCACGGGGGTGGAACCTGAGACCTGCTGGCGGCGTGTCTGCGCACCGAGCCGAGAGCCAGGCCCTCAGCCAACGCGCTGCTGAGACACAAGTCAGTACAAGTGGAGCTATGGGCATGGGGGTCGAACCTGAGACCTGCTGTCGGCGTGTCTGCGCACCGAGCCGAGAGCCAGGCCCTCAGCCAACGCACTGCTGAGACACAAGTCAGTACAAGTAGGGCTATGGGCACGTGGTTGAACCTGGGACCCTTTTTTTCAGAAGGACTAAATGACCATCGAATTGCGAGTGAAACCAGCCAATAAAATACATACGTGTTGGTCTCAGGGAGGCTCGGCCAGACAAGCAGGTGAAACAAAGTCTGTGTGTCCCCGCAGAAGCATTTGCCGTTGTTTGTGAATCCCCATTTTTTGCGGTTTTCCCCACTCCTGCCGACACCCACACGGGTATCATTCGTTGACTCGGTATCTCAGATGATTAGCTAGCCAGTTGACACCTACACACGTAACGTAATCTCTTACACTGTACGACATTAGGCTTTTGCGATTCAGTGAACCTACTTATTTACAAAACTGTTTTTTTTTTCAGATACTTTGTTGCTGATGGCTTTTTGGAAAGTTTCAATGCAGAGCTGAGAAGGAAGTTAGGAAAAGATATAGAAGTGAGTATTTTTAATCGTCTAGAATCAAAGATGGCGCCAAGCGCGACATGGGACTGCGATTGACATCGAAGGTGGGAGAAGCTTGCTGAGGATATACGGCGAATAAGGAAAGGTGTACCGAAATCTTGGCAGGCATGATCAGACCATGAAACGGATCAAATTTTTCTATGAATATGTTAGGAAACGTTTTTGTTTCGAGTTTATAAAAGAGATGAGTGGTGAAAGCGTAGGTTTCATGGGCGTAAAACATACGACAATGCATGGTTTTCTGGTTTCAACAACAAAGGCAAAAACTACACCAAAAAATGCTTGTGTTCAGTCCCAAATTTTACCTTCACCCGAGAGCGTGCGAAAATTATACCGCTCCCGTATCGGCTTACAGAGTAGTCATAAAAGTAAGATGCCGTGTGATGCTGGCTTAAAACAGCATCACCCGATATCCTTCCCATGGGTGTCGTAAGAGGCGACTAAAGGATTCAAAGGTTGACATGTGTATTGCAAAATCAGTGGATGTGCTGACAACAATTGAATAACCCTCAAATGTGTGTCAGACGTTAATGTCCTTTATTCGGCCGTTTGCGCTCTGTCTAAGGATAAAGGCGTCTCTCTCTTTTCGTGTGGGACACGAATCGTCCAAGGACCCGATGAACCCTGGTGTCAGAGTTTTTCAACCGATAAAGGCGTGATATATCCTTTTATGAAAAGTATTTCTCGAGACACTGATGAAAATCGTCTGACACGGACGTTTGAGACCAATGATGATGATGCAAAAACACAACACAATGCTGATTTATTCCATCATTTCATTTCTACCTGAGAAGGTCATAAAACAGTTTTGGTTAGTAAGTAAAGTTGATACTAAACTGGAAATAATGTTGCAGACTCCCTCAGTGTCGAAGCAAAGCAGTGCTCCTCGGCTTGGCAACAAGCCTAGGCATCAGTGGACCTTAAATATTATACCTGTAAGTACATTATTTATATTATATTAGTATTTCCCGTATGATGTCGGCTTAAAATAGCATCACCCCATATCTTTCCCGCGGGTGTCGTAAGAGGCTACTAAGGGACGCGATGGTTACATTTGATTTGCAATGTTAGACGATGGGCTGACAACCTGTCACTATAGTATAACGATACACAATACCCCATTTTCTGAATCATATATTTACATACATAAATGTGTAAGTGTTTGTATATACATATATTACCCTGTTTTTTCACACTGATATCCATGACCCTTCACATTATTGAATTCAGATTTCTGTAGCTCTAAAATACGTCATTTTCCTACCAATTATTATAACATCGTCGTCGATCACGTCTATGCCGTGGTTGTAGGAATTTCAGCTACTCTTGAAGATATATTTCCATATAAACAGTACATACTCCTACTCATACTCTTTATTTCATAATAATAATATTACATGTCAAAATATTTAAATACATTTTCATTAATTACATAACTATCATTTACTGTATAACAAGCACCTTTAATTAATGATTTATTCGAATTATAAACAAAATTATGAGAGTTTTTTTATTTTTGGACCCATTGCATGGGTAGTCTTCATTGACTTGGCAAGTTTGCATTTTACATTATTTTATTTAGTTTTTTTTTGCTTCTTAGGTTATGGATTTTTGATGGTTATCAATTTCGTTAAATTAAGTCTAGATTTTTCGGATGAGGATCCCCATTCGGGCCGTTCTGGGCATTCTCAGTTCGGAAAAAACGAATCACCTCCATTCATACTTTGCTATCCCTTTCATCCACAGAGTTTATACCAGTTTTTTTCGCTATCGTGCTTCCCTAAGCTGGCTGACGTGCCAGGTTTATGTCTACAAAGTTTCCTTTCCTACACCGCTTCACTGAGAGTTTCCTTTGCTTCCCTACTTCCCTGCTTCCCTGAGAGTTTACTTCTCCTACCCTGCTTCCCTGAGCTGGCCGACGTGCCAGGTCTTTGTCCAGCAGTAGACATTTCATAGCCATTTTTGTTGTTGCTGTTGATGATGATTGTATTGTTATTGTTTTTGCAGGACCAAAGCAGATCAACAACGGACAGTACCCTCGGAGAATCACTGATCGATTATAAGTACACCCCAAGTAAGAGATTCATTATTTCTTTAATTCTTGTTTGTTTATCGTGTGACGCGGCTTAATGGGCATCAGCATACTCCATAAATACAAAACCTTGTACTGCGCTCACCAATCCACCTGCAAAGCACGGTAATAATGGCAAATAATAACCCTAATAGGGTGTGGCCCGTGTCCAACAGTCATTAGTTGTGACTGTTGATGATTATGTTTATTTTAGCGGGCTTTTACAGAAGCCCACTTGTTGTTATCCTACACAACGGCGATACACAGCATGTTGTATTGCGCAAGACTCCCGGGCCGCCGCAGAGCAAAAGCAGTTTTTGCGAGTGACAGCTCGAGCACTTTACACTAGTAATCCGAAAAGGAACTCTATCGTTATTGAAATGAAGGTACCATTGGTCAGAATGACAAACGGGTCTCATGGTCTCCCGGCGGCTACCGGCGGCGTTTGTAATTCTGGGCAATGTCACCTTTATTATTATTACGTACGGCTCTTTTTTGGAATTTCTACGAAAAGTGCTCGAGCTGTTGCTCGCAAAAACGTACGTTTGGTCTGCGGCAGCCCTAAATAGGTAGTCTGCTTCTATTTCTGCGCGGTTACAGACGTACGCGGGCTCTACGCGTGTTGCACCCAATGAGCAACCTACCACGCGCACAACCCACGTATAGCCTTTGTACGTCTGAACCCGCTCTTAGTATGATTGCTACACTTTAGCCAAACCTTGTCATAAGTAGACGGTGGTATACTAAATAATACTCCCGAATAATAGAGAATGAATTAGTCGCTGGGTATTAGTTGCAAAACTAACCCGGTAGATGGAGCCGTGCCACGTGTTACTGGCATTAAGACACACTTGCAAAATTAGCGAGCAGGAGATGAGCTGCGGTAGCCCACATGGAAGAGGCGTCGCCACTAGTAATGGCGAAAGTCGCAGGTTCAAATCCTGCCCGCGCTTGAAAATTTTGCAAGTTCACAAAAAAACTCCCGAATAAATCATAATTAATTATTTATCACTGAAAATCGTATGTAAGGAAATTCACTTAAACACTTACATTGGTATTTCCAGGTTCAGAAACAAACGTGGACCCGACAAAAGCGGCAGACAAAAAGTCGGCACACAATATCTGTCCACATTGCCCAAACTGCTACGATTGCCAACATAAAATTTACGTATGTATTTCTTTTCTTCTTTTGTGTGATAAATAACCCGATGTAATTTAGTGTTCAAGCAAAATTTCAAACGCGGGCTGGATATAAAGCTTATAACCTGCGGCTTTCGCCATTGAAATTTTGCAAGTTTTAAAAAACGAAACTTGGTAATCGCCTATGGTGAGGAGAGAGGGTTTTGCCCAGCAGTGCGGACACAATTTAATAAAAACAATAACAAATAGGTATTGTTTGTAAATGTGTTATACTGAAATAACATAAGATGGCGTACATAAACCGGAACGTAAAGTGATTGTCTTGGAATTTAGCTAAACTAAATACGGAACGGTTTGCTTTTTATCTCATGTTTTTTAATATTATTTTTAATATATAGTATTAAGTTTTTAAACGGGGTGTAAGGGACAGCCCTCCGAATACTGATATGGTGCATGCATACAGACCATGAAAATGAACAACCTTCCCAGAGGAATATATGTTAGGAAACGACAAAGAATATTCGATCTCCCATACAAAATTACGATCAGCTGACTGCATTTACTATGGCAAGTCCAATAAATTATGACGTTTCCTGAAATATTTTTTATGGAAAGTACGTATTCAGTTACATGGTCTGAATGCACTCTATTAGTATTCGGAGAGCTGTCCCTTACACCTTGTATTTTGCGGCCGTATTGAAAGCTGGTAATATACTGCCGAAGTAATTGAATTTCCTTTTAAGCACAGCATATTTTGTGAATACAGTATTTTTTTATTCACAGGAGAAGAAGATAGAACAAAACGTCGAGCTGCCTCCAACTAAAGCTCAACAACAAAAAGCTTTCACAAAAGCTCTGAATGAAACATTTCAGGTCAGTTTTACTCAGTTTGTTGACTAAAGTACCGCCGTTCCAATAAGACAGCTAAAAGAAATGTCAACAAAAGAAAATAGACCCTCTGCTATAGTATTATCACGAATCTGACAGCTGTCTAATACGACTTATTTTGTTTCTACAATTTGTAGGGTATATTAAGTATATATGTAAGTCTATTATATTTACGTCGTATTTATGTAGTATATTATTAAGTAGATAATATTGTATTCAGTTTGGTCCCAAGTATGTATATAAATAGCTTTTCGTTCACCTTTTCATTCTAGTTTACCTGCTCACATCGTATCCTCAGAGTTTCTCAAGGGTTGACTGGAAGAGATCCCTTAATGGGATAAGTCCGCCTTTGTGTCATTTCTAGTTTTTGATTTAATATATGTTTTCTGTATTAGTTTTAAGAATGCACAATAAAGAGATTATACATACATACATACATACTTATTGGAACGGAGGTACTGTAAGCTAAAGTATTCACTCATAACGTAAATGGATTGTCATGTATCTTTATACTAGTGCTAAAACATGGTTTGTATGAAAATTTCTTACAAGGCGATCCATTTACGTTTTTGCTTCGATTGTGCTAATGTGCAGTGCAAAAATGCAGGCAGATTTATTCAAGACCTACAACTACCTCTAAGAAAGTGGTAGTCGTAGCATGCTAGTTTCAAGAAAAGGGTTTCTGTCGCACTTTTTTTATGCTACTGAACCAGAAAGTAATAATTTCGCTAGCGTTGGCCGACGTTATTATTCAATTTAATCCTCTATCTTATCTGGCCCAGTGTTGGGCCAATGAACAATGTCGGCCGATGAACCAACAATTTCAAGAGTGGTAAACTAGCCGTGTTGACATCTTTTAGCGTGCCAGTACCCAACTAACTCAAATTTTAATTATTTTTTTTAGAACACGTTCTCCATACCAGTCAACAACTATCCAAAGACACCATACATCAAGAAGTAAGTTCAAAATAGGTATTTTATAAAAGCTATTATTTTGAAATTATCGGGATCGGTCCACTTTCTAGAATGTTCATTTAGTTTAGGTAAGTAACTACCTACATTTGCGTTGACCCTTCGGGGTTCATGTACTATATCTCTCTAACAGCCAGCCAGTACTATATCTCTCTCTGGTTTTTCTTTGTAACTCTACGAAGCCAGTTTATGATGATCCCTTTAATGAATAACTATAGATGCCTACTCAGTACACCTCTTGCAGAAAGCTTCTGTCCTATTTAAAAAGTTTTTCAGATCATGACAAAAATGGTTAGTCTTAAATGCTGGTTACTTTCAGGGTAAATAACAAGCTAATAATGGATGAAGACCTTCTGAAAGGCCGAGCTGGAATAAAAAAATTGACTAAGAAAATTCCTGCTGATTTCTCCTTGCCCTATGTACCAGGCGGTAAGACCATTTTGCCTTTCTAGCCCTTAGGGCTTGTGCGCAACTAAAACTGTTTGACGCTCTATTTTAAGTTAAAAATTAAAAATAAGCTGTATTGTAATTGAAGCAAAGTCGATATTGACATTTATATAAGCAATAATGCTGGCATTAGTGCCTGTTACCGTTTTTATTTTATTACTTGTCCAACATCTGTTTTTGTGTACGCTAAATGGTTACAGATAAGTAATGTTTCGATCACAAGACCAATAATATCAGCTTTCATACTGACAAGAATCGAGCAATTCCAGTTTATGTGTGCCAACCGTAAGTTGATACGTATTCATGGTAGCAAGATCGTAGCATAATGCTACGACCGCTACGACGCAGCTTTCAAAAACTTATGATACCTAATTAAAATAAAAAAAATATTTTTCCAGCCAGCAACAGTCCCATGAAACGAGTAAAGAAGCCTCTTCAAAGTTCAAAGGGCTCCGACACGTGGGAGGGCGCCGTAAGTTATGCTTCGTCCTTTTTGCACAAGTACAAACACAAGCTGTACACAAGGTAGCACGAGTGGCACCGTGTATGTCATTCGCATGTTCGATACACGCACGTACGAGCGCGTACTACAAAATAATTTAAAAAGTACTGCTCGCCTCCATTTTGATTATTTTGATACCTACTTTGCTAGGATTGCTGCTGTTTTCTTTATGAATGTTTTACCCGAGTTAAACATGGTTACACTACTAACAATACAAAATGTTTTTGTTTACCTGAACTAAATTGCAAGCGCAACCTATTTAAATTTACTTAGATACTTATCTAAAACAGTATTGTTTTACTAGCGATAAATATAAGCTATTGGAAAAGAAACCCCTCCATTTCTACTTATTTGCAAGTTTATTGAAACATTTTTTTTGTGTTTTATTATATCGAGTTTGATTTACTGTTCAATATTACCCGGGATTTTCAAAAACATTATCTGGACAACCAGAAACATTGTAACATTTGCGAGAAGTCATTTACCGTGCGCAACAAACGCTGTTGACACTTGACTTTTTGCGATACCAGGATGAAACGGCTTCGCCCGTTAACGGTGGCGTGTAGTTGTGTGCGTGAGCTATTAACGTTTCCTTGTAGCCGTCCATCTGCTTTAGGCGCGCGCCAATATCCAATTTATGCGCTTACCGTCAGTTACGCTGGTCGCGATAAGCTAAAGAACTATAAGAACTACATAGAAAAAGCTACTTTCCTTTGATTTCGTATACTCCAAAATTTTATAACATCGTGAGACACTATACTAACTTTTTTCTACTTATTGATTTGTTGTATTGTAATGTTTATTATTAATGTTTATTGGAGAAATAAATATATCTTTAAAACATTTTCATTTGTAGTAATTGCAGTGTTATCCTTGCTCGTTTTTTTTTTTTATTAATGATGGGTTTGCTCTTGACTCTAGTCTAGGCCATAGGACAGAGACAGAGTCTAAGATGGAGCGAGCTCACCCAGAAGAAGCCTGTTAAGGCAGTGGTACTCCCACACACTGACGGAACGCAGCAAGCTACTTGGCGCCAGACTTCGGTGGGATGGTGGTCGCGAGCCAGGCGGCCCCTTACGGAGCCTTCCACCGCGCACGTGGGATCGTTCAGCCGGACTTATCCACAGCAAGCCTGTGTTGCCGTTGCCCGGGGTGGACCGCTAGGAGGTAGATCCCATACCACCCCAAAAAGTTTAAAAAGTTTAGCAATCTGCTAAAGCTGTGTAACATGTAGCTCAATTCCAGCTGGACTTTCTGGAGGCTCGTTATAGATATTTTAAAGAACCGCCGTTCTAATAAGTCGTATTTGACAGCTGTCATCTCCATTCTAAAAGAGATGTCAACAAAGGAAAATGAACCGTCTGCCATAGTATTATCACGAATCTGACAGCTGTCTGCCATAGTATTATCATGAATCTGACAGCTGTCAAATACGACTTATTGGAACGGCGGTGCTTTAGTTGATGCGTCCTCTATAATTAGCATACTATTCCGCCAAGTCAACTTGACCAACATACTATGCAGTAATTTTTTATGACAGTCCGCAATGGTCCATTAAATCTGCTGGCTTTGATGAGCCCGCCCATACTGATTGGCTTGGTGGGGTAGTGAACCTTTAAAAAAACTTATAGTCTTTTCCATATTTTCAGCGTGGTACCGAGCCTGGCATGAAGACAGCAAACAACCTCCCGTTTATGTGACTATACGAAATCGGCTTCTGGAAAGCCGCATACTACCATCCCACCAAGCCAACTTGACTAACGCATTGAACGTGTTATCATAAGCCAAACAGCTGAAAAACCTACCGAACGACTGACGTTTATTTGGATATTCGTCAAGTTGACTTGGTCGGGTAATAAATTAACCAAAAAACTTATGTTAGCTATCGACCAATTGTGTCTGTATGATATCATATTCTATATACTTGTGTTGATGGTCGACGTGTTTAAAATTTAAAAAGAAAATTCTCAAGATTTATTTTTATGTGTCTGTATATCAAACGTGCTTTAGGGTGTTTTACCAACAATTACTGTGAACACATGCATATAAACAAACATATATCACGCCTATAATCCCTCGCGGGGTAGGCAGAGCGTAGACGGTCTCAAAAACGGACATTTACGCCACGTCTGACAAATAAATTAGGGTCATTCAAAAAAATGTGTATTGCTATAGGTTGTCAGCCCATCGCCTAAAATTGCAATACACAACCTCGAGTCCCTTACGACTCCCACGGGAAAAAATGGGTTTATTGTGAAGCACTAAAAATACTTTGGCATAATCGTACGAGTTAATTTTGGACCACATGATTCCTGTCAAACACCACTGACTGAATAATTTGTGACAAAAGACATGTCAGTTTTATTTAAGCATCAATAAGGTCACTTTGCAACAGCAGACGACGCAGTGCTGGTAACACTACTGGTTTGTAAGGATTCCAATGGAAAATAATAAGTACCCATCCATCCCAATGAGCCACATTTTGACAGATGTCAGTTCCATACTTAAAGAGATGTCAACAAAGGACCCATGCCATAGTTTTTGCGTAAGGTCTACAACCGATCAATTGTCAGTTTCGATCTTTTTAAAGTTGTAACGTGCATCCCCCATCTTAAACATTGGCAGAATTGTCCTTTGCTGACAGAGGTCATTTCTTAAAAAGAATTGAATAGCATTAGCATGAATCTTATAGGTGTCAGATATGGCTTACTGCAATGGCTTTACTGTAGTAGAACCGCTAGGATTTGACATCGTCTTGTGGTAGAGGGGCGCGAGGGCGCAGGGATAAGGCGTCGATGTGAATGCGCCTGCCGCCCGCACCTCTTTTAGTCCCCTTTATCGTCATCCTCCACACCCCGCTACCCGCGCGGGCGATGTCAAATTTAAGCGGTTCTACTATAAATTAATATTTATGTTGGCATAAGAGCTGCCGCAGACCAAACGTACGTTTTTGCTAGCGACAGCTACAGCATAATTGAAGTAAAGGAGACATTTTCTAGAATGACAAACACCGTCGGTTGCTTGCTGCAAAACGACTGTGAGAGTCGTTTGGCATTCTATCCAATGTTACCTTTATTTAAATTACTATAGATTTCCTTATCGAATTTCCCGAGGTGTCGCATGTAAAAACTGTTCTTGCTCTGCGTCAACGATAATGACAGTGTCGTCCATTGCTGATGTGTGTCGTCCATTGCAAATTCACACCTTTGTGAAGGTGCAGGCAGAGTAAATTGTTACGCTACCTTGTTCGCCATTTTGTAAATCTCGATAACAAGGGTTAATGGCTTCAAGAAGATATATTTTTGACTTTCACTAATTGTTTCATACATACATACTTTAGCCTATTGCACTCCACTACTGGACGAAGGCCTCCCCCAGGGTACGATTTCTCGTTTTCGCCATCCAGTTGCTACCAGCCGCCATTTTTAAGTCATTGGTCCATCTGGCCAATGGACGTCACACAAACACAATTGTTTTAATCGTCCAAAATATAACTTTGTAATTTAGGGCCTTACCACAAAATAGTTAAAACATGCGTTAAACGCGTATTTACTTTTTTTGTGCTCAGTGTTTTAGTCCGTATTTATTGTTGTGTTATGTTATTGGTTAAATAATTCTAAAAGTATACCTAATTATTATTTTGCAATCGATTGTTATATTGTATTGTTTACTAATGAGGCCTTTATTTACAGCTAATTTAGAAAAAAAGTACTTAAAATAGCTCTAAACGTTTGGGGTAACTCTCCAAACAGACTTGTGGATGAGGTTAGAATATTTAGGTTATCTATTGAGGATTTTTATTAACTTTAATTAATCTGAATGTAGTGTGCCTTTAGGCACAAAAGTCTCCTTTCTCGAAATGGCTACTTCTCTTCGTAGACGAAACAAAGTTCGATTTTAAAACTTTTACCTATAGCAAAGGCTGAAAAATGCAAAATGTATCGACTACATATGAAAATTTGTACCTTTCTTTCGAATAATACTTAGACTCGCCAACATTTGTACCTACAGTTTGTTACTTAATAGTGCTAACGTATACGGGAAAATAAGTACTTACAGAAATCAAAAATTTCATACTTGCTAACGGGATTCAAAGTCTGTTAGTTACACCGATTATGATATATAATATACTCTAAAAGGGGTAATAAAGAGTGCATAACATGCCGAAAGGACGTCAATGCCTATTCATGAAACTGAAAAACTTTCCCCATGAAATAGGGGTCAAAATATTTAAAAAATAACCTCCCATCCAAAATTGCCCACCATAGCAAGTCAATTTACTATGGAAGATCCAATGTTATGTTTTCACATTTCGACCTTTGTTTCATGGGGAACATGGGAAAATTTATCAGCTACATGGGGTAACTTAACTTTCTTTCAGTTTAGTCAAATATTGAATCAAGAGATTAATTAAATCTGTTTCTGATTGACTTGAGTCGACATAATGATACAGATGGTGAGCGATTACACTTACTAACCTAACTCTCGATTCGATACCCGAATCGAGCTCGATAAATCGGGATGTTTTAGAGCATTGCAAAATTCCACTGCAGGTAAGATGGAGCCATGCCACGCGTTACTAGCATTAAGATACACCGAAACGTGCTGTACGCCGAAAGTCGTGACTTCGAATCCCGTTCATACTAAATCTTTGGAAAATAATTTTCTTGAATTTGGATCTGACTAGAACTCTTTATCTGTCTAAAATTTGATACTGCCAAAAACATTTGTACGGCTGAATTTTCTTGTTTGGAAGTTTTTTGTACACTTTATGTAGGTTTCTTATCTAAAACTGGACAATCTCTTTGTACATAGTGTATAGTGTTAACTTTTAATACACGCAATATTAATAAACACTTTACAAAAGTTTTGTATTTCATTTAATTACTTAGATACTTAGGTAGATAGGTTGTTATCTGTGTATTTTTGAATCTACTTACTACTGTACATCTTACCTACATGTTTAAAAATTAATAAAAACATTTCTAAGGAGAATGTCACGCAAGAAGCAAAATGACACGATCGCAAAATGTCTAGACTGCTGTAAATGTTAATAAATTATGTTATGACGTGTGACATTTAGCAAGTGCATTTTTTAAGTACTTGACATTTTGCAAAAGTCAAAACCAAAGCAAACTAGGTACATCGTACTCCTGTTGAGGTTTTTAGTGAAGTTTTCACAGAGTATTGGGTGGGCACATTGACCTAAGTACACCTACTGTTATTAACTCCGTTAATTTGTCTCAATCCTTGAGTATGTATGTAAGTTTAAGTATTATTTATTGGTATAAGTATTTGTGTAAGTATATTTTTATGTGTAATAACTATGTATTGGTAGGTATTTATTTTGATAGTCGTTTTGACATGTTGTTTTCCTTAGTGTTATTTTCTCATTAGTGCACCCGCTTCTTTCACTCTCTGTTTACCTTCTGGTTGGCCGGTAGAGAATGCCGTCTGGCATTAGGCCCGCCTTTTGTACGATGTGCAATAAAGTATAAATAAATAAAAATAAATAAAAATCCTGCAAAAGGGTGACTCAGGCTTATAATACGTATCAACATTCCCATTTTTTTGGAGTGACATAAAATTAATTGGCATTTAATTCTCTCCCTTACAATAAACGAATTTGCCCAATAAATTGTACATTTGGTGTTTAAATCCATAACATAAAAAACAACTGCTGGAGTGCACGAAGGGCTACTATGTCCCTATATCCCAATAAGAACATAGTAGAATTAGTAACGAAACAGTGATTAATAGTGTTGTTTCGTACCTATCTAGTTACAAAAAGTTACGAATGTGGAAAAAAGCCGTGTTCATTGGTAACTAGTTACGAAACAGTGAATAAAAAGTGTCTTTTCGTAGCTAGTGACGAAAACTGGTTACGAAAGTGCACGAAGGGGACTTGAGCATCCCCCAGGAGCCACGGGCCTATTGAAGGTTATTTGCCATACTCACCACGCTTGGCAGCCGTATATGCGAAGGCAGTGCAAGTTATTGCATTCACAAGGAATGCTGACGCCCATTCCCTGAATTTAAACCTTAGTCTCCTTTGACACCCTTAAGTAGAAATGGGGTGATGCTGGATGGTGAATGGTGCGCACGACAATAGCAGGCACTTCTTTAGCCGTCAAACTTTTCAAGCTTACATGCTAAATCTAATGGGTGGACACACTGGTGGGAAGGCTGAAAATAATAAAATGATGGGTTTTAAAAAAACGACAGTTTTCTATTTTAGAATAATTTTAATTCTAAATTGGCAGTTTATGACTTATATTAGGTATAACATAAAGTAAATTTAGATCTACAGAATAACTATCATACAAACGACACAATGGCAAATAATCGCTTCTTATGACGCAATCTTAGATCATAGAACATGGATATAATTAACGAATAAGTTATAAGGTGCAGAGGGGAACAACCGACTGCGGGGTAATTTAAACTAATCAGTGCATAATGCAACTCCACTGCGATTTTAGGAAACTAACCGTTATAATTGCATTGGTTTAACAGCTATTTACTCCAACTTTAGCTAGATGTTTTCAATGAGAACGATGTTATGCTCTCTTACCAAAAACAGCCATTTATTAAATAATTCATCTCACCTACTGAACTTGGACACCAAGTTAAATTGGGCTGTTCGTCAAATTCGGTGTTCCATACGGCACAGTCCTTATTGTAAAGAATGAATGTTGTAAAATACGGTATTTGTATGTTTAAATTTGAATTACCTGGTAATTGAAATTGCCCCGCTGCACCAATTACTTTCAATAACCCCGCCGTCGGATTTGCCCCACTGCAGTTTAACTTATTCACAGCATGTATAAGCCGATTCCTTCAAATAAACTTTGGTTCTAAAATTCAGGTTTCATGCACTTTTCCGTAATACTAAAGCGATAGAATGAACGTTATAATTATCACAATAAATAAATGTTTGTTCTTTATAATTTCTTAGAAATGCAAAGAAATACGATTGAAAACAGAACTATGCTGTCGAGATCAAAATATTATTATATTTTAGGCCTACATTCATCGACTGTGTTTTAACTTTTGTACCTAAATCTATTTTTGAGAACTTGTAACATTGTTTTACATAGTCAACTAGCTGTAATCGTCCTGGTCCCAAATTCCTATTTTAAAAAGGTCTCAGTTGTGTCTCGATAGCGTTTCAGTTGGAAGGTTTTGGTGGTTTCGTATTCCGCTATCAGTTTGTAGTATAGAATAAAACAGTGGAAATAGAAATACAGTTGATTGTCGCTGGCATTACGATAAAATAAGCGAATCGGGGCTCTGATAGACTTAATGATGAAATATTTTGTACTATCCGTGAGTAACTTTATCAGCAAGTGACTAGGTACTTTGTCGATGAATATAAGCCATTAGTATTTGAATAGCACCCATTTTGTTTCCTGTACAATCCTCAAATAAAGAAATAAGCAGTTTATAAACAAAACACAGAGAATGACAGATGCACTGTTATTCGAGTTTATGCAATAATCTTAAGCCAATAACTCTGTATAATCGTAAACGAGGGTTGATTACAACTTAATGACTAAATATTTGACTGACGAGTAAATTGGTCCCCATTGGGTATAGGTCGTATCTATAAGATTCTATCGTGACAAGTTAATAGGGAATGTTCTAACGATCACTCTTCAAAATGTTCGATTGCTTTCGATACCTCTTTCGTATTATGTTCGAGTAGATAAACTTAGTCGCGAAAATTCCAACTATATCTCAATGGATAAGAAAACAAGATCTTATCGCTGCTGGAGACGAAATATTCATTTCTTTTAAATTTCTCAAATAATCTTCATAGATAGGCATTTATCAAAAGAGAAATTTCTAAAGATGGTGTTGTACGCCGTAGACGATATCGGATTAGCTGTAACTTTTTGACAGTGATTTTTGTGTACAAATGGTTACATACGACACCACCTCGGCAATCTGCTTCCATAAAAAATGCCTATTTTAATAAGTTCACGATCGAATCATTATCATATTCATCCCATGTCCTTATCGCAATTAATTGTATGTCCACGAAAGAGTATTCTCTGTTAACTAGTCACAGTGGCTAAACTAGGTCGGTAAACTATAGTGCGGGCGCCTTGCTGGGCGCGCAAGGAGTGGTGAGGTACTCTCCGCCAGTCTCGGTGATCGCCACCGTGCCGTGGTATCCCACGAGATCCGCTGCAAAATTAAAAACAAATTAAATAAATAGAAAACAAATTAAATTGAATAAAAGGACTAGTTGATCAAGTGTACCAGGTATCAAAAACATTAATGTTTCAAATGTGCTAAAAAGGTCATGATATTCAAAAAGTGTTTCGCAAGTTTTAAACTGTGTTTTAAATGATACGAAAACGGGCACACATTATTTATTTACGTAATGCAATTGACACTCAGAGGAATAATTTAAAAAGCTTTTGCTTAGGCACATAATAATATGTCCCTTTTTTAACATTTTCTGCCTCAACAGGCTACTGCTGGATATTAGCCTGCCCCTATAGGGGGAATATTGTATACTCACCACGCTTGGCGGGTGGATTAGCGAGCACAGTGCAAGATGTTGCATTCCTAGGGAACGCTCATTCTTTTTACAATTATCCCTTAATCGCATTTTACTATACCCGTAGGTAGAATTGGGGTGATGTTATTATAAGCCGGCACCACATATCCCTTCCTTCAGCCCTTCGGTCCCTTTCTCATAATAATTCTTACCGGATAGAGAGTCACTTTTATGTCATATAAAATGTAAACAGCATGTACTTTTTATCCGGAACCCTTACCTAAACTATCATGAGTGCGCAGACTGGACGGCAGCAGTCGGTAGCCAGCAGTGGCCTCCACCAGGAAGTGCTTGCAGCGCCCCTCCCCGCGGTAGGAGATAGCGTAACCCCACACGCGCTCCGACACACGCACCAGGAAGCTGCCGGCTGGCTGACTGGACAGCAGCTGTTCCGCTTCTGATCGAGTGATCAGACCTGGAATTGAGAAATTAGTTTACGGGTAGCTCCTTCTTTTAAGGTCTCATCTACCCCGCTACAGCATGTACCAGTCATTATGAACCTTACTACTTACCATCAAATAAATTCAATATCTATGAAAAAAGAACATTAGCGGGTACACTAGAGGTTAATGGCAGATTTTTCTTGTGTTACTAGATTTCCTCCCCGCGCGGTTTCAACCGCAGTTGTTTGTCAGTTTTCCTGCAGTAAAAAGCAGCCTATGTGTTCTTCTAAGTTATTCATCTCAATCCATTGCAATCAAGCTGTTTGAGCGTGCAGAGGTAACAAACAGAAACTTATAGTATGGACTTTTCACAGAAATACACTCCTTGACCAAATTATAAGGCTTCTCGTACACCTACAATTGAATCACAAATGGAACAAGAGATGATGATATTTTATAGAGTAAGTGAAAAGATTGGACTACTGATTCTATATGGCGTTGCGTTTCAAGTATGCCCTGCCTCACGTATGGGTCCTCAAGGTGTTTGATCCTTAAGCCAGTAGCTTCGTGGCGCTTCCACTCACTGGAATTTCCACTCGGTTTGTTAAATCTATTTCACTGAACGTCCACTTCACCAAATGTCCACTTCAGGTAACTTACCATGGAACCAATCAACAGGTTTCTTGTTTGCGTCCAAGCCGACGCCGCGCTTTAGTTCAACGCTCCTGAACCATTCTACTACTGCCTCGCGATTCGGTGGTTT
Organism: Tuta absoluta; assembly: GCA_027580185.1. NCBI lineage: Eukaryota > Metazoa > Arthropoda > Insecta > Lepidoptera > Gelechiidae > Tuta > Tuta absoluta. Next base: position 3,487,484 of record JAQAHW010000038.1, read on the forward strand.
ACCAGCTGCAAACAAAATAGAAAAATTATTATATCTACATTAATCTACATCATCTATTGCGCAAAACGTCTAGGAGTTGAAGGTCAAGGCGTAAAATTACGAACTAATAAGGACAAGACAGAGATATTGATAGAGTTTGTACCTTGTGGTGCTGGCGGTGCAGGAGTCTTGTCCAAGTCAGCATTCTTGCGATGCGCTTCTCTTGCCGCCCTTGCAATTTCTCGCATCGCTGCTTCGGCCTCTTTTGCTTTGCGTTCTGAAATACAAAACAAACTCTTTATGTGAGGAAGTTAGGAATAAAAGGTGACAGACACATTGTGAAATTTACTGGGTGCACCACACCTTTAGTTCCTTACCTCCTCAAATTTTCTAATCTTGTAATGATACAAGGTGGATTATTATATTTTCCGGTAATTCGCTGGCTCTCACGTCCTCAGAGTAGAACACAGAAGTGTGAAGACCTTTTTAGATTAGTGTGATGGTGTCTCATCCTTGAGCAGGCTTTGCACAAACCCTACATCCTCACCTGCTTTCTCTAATTCCCTTGACTTTATTGTGCAAGGAAGTCTAGCTAAACCTTAAGAAGAAGGATCCAGATCTAAAAGGTCGTGTAGCAATGCTAACGCTTTTAGCTTGTGAACAAATATCTCAATTTACAACTCTGTCTCGGCTTTCACTGATCGCTAGATCTGACCAAGACCAGATTCTGGAATAAACAAAAAACATCTTTACCCTGCTCTCTCCAGGCCGCTTCATCTTCTTGGGCATGAAGCTGGGCATCCCTCAGGGTCTTGGCTCTCCTAGCCTTTAAGCCTCTAAGGATGTCACCAGCTCTGGCTGCAGCCACTCGGCGCTCCCATGCAGCTACCCTGTGGCTGACCCCGTCGCCGTTGTTTGGGATGCCTAAGTCCTAGAAGATACAACGGATCCGTGCAGTAGATAATTAAATGGTTCACCATCATTTTTCAAACACTTGACAGTGAAAACACTGTTCAAAGCAGTAAAATCATTTATCATCACAGCCGAAAGTGAGTCAGGCCCTGCTGGTCAAATACATCAACAGGCGCTTCCTTAAGGCTCAGCTTTAGGCCGCCTGCTTACAAAAGCAGCTGTTTTATAAAAATTTCGGTCAACCTGATAAGCTACCCCACTATGCGCTTGAATGACAATCCAGAACCTTCCGATCACTAGTTCATTATGACTGAACTTACCTGCAAAACATCCCTTTTCCCTTCAATGAAGTTGAAATTCAGCGTGTTCTTGTTTAACTCCAGTTTCATGTTCTCGTCATTATAGCTGGTCTTCTTCCCGATGTCTGGCTTCGAAACTTCGGGCTCCAGGGCTTCGATGCGATGCCTCAGCTCCTCCACGGTGCAGTAGATCTCCAGGTTGTCGTCCAACGATTCTATGCTCTTTGGAGACAGGTCAAATTTCTGCAAAGAACAGCATAAGTATCTATCATAAAATGAGAGAAAAAGTTAAAAGAAAACTATTAGACCTTCCTATAATGTTGTTCGGACTTCGAGCAACACGGTCTTCCGTCTCGTTCCGACGTTGATCGAAGTATTCGGACGGGTAATACATTTTGTAAACGATAAGTCCATAATTATTTCGACAAAGAACACATTTTTGCAAACCAGTTCACACACAATTTTGTTCACTTGGAAACCTACCATGCTTTCTGACAAGTTGGCATCCATATTATAAATTATATATCCCCATCGATCATAGGTTTCAAACTATACCACAACAGAATAATAACTAGTAACTAGCGTTATACGGCCTTTTCACTGTATGTCAGTTCTTCCGAAACTGTATGTCAGTCCTTATGAAGTTGGCAGTTACATACAGACCTACTCCAAGCTACCCAGTGGCTTATAAATAATTAATCAGTTGAGTCAGCTCTTTCTTCACTTATTTCCTCAACTGATCGCCTGCGCGAGCGGTTCCTGTTTCGCCTCTTCAACCAAGTTCAACTGTAAACTCTTATAAAGTAGTTTGAATACTGACCTGCTCCAAGCTATCCAGTGGTTTATAATCAATCAGTTGAGTCAGTTCCTTCTCTACTGACTTCCTGAGCTGATGCGCCTCTTGCCTCGCCTGCGCGAGCGCACGCTGTTTCGCCTCTTCGGCCAGGATCGTGTCAATTGACTTGTCGTCTTTGTGCTCGCCCATCACCCATACCTGGAAATTTGATAAGTTGACAAATATTTAAGTTGATAGAACAACAGGTAAACACTGATCTTCAGCGTTGGACCTTTGGAAGGGTTTGGCTTAAAACCAATTTCTAGCCTGTCTCATAAAGAATATGGTTGCCATAGAGTACACAGAAACAAAAACAAAGAACATTCAGGTCCTGAATAAAATATCTGCATCCAATCCACATAATCCAGAACCACTGCGCAGAAGTGCAATGCATCTAACCTTTAACAACTAAGGCAATAGATGAATCTTAAACCTCTTCTCAACAACAATTTTCACTGTAAAAGTATCTGTTACAATTAAAATTGTCAAAGGTCAGTTCAATACATTATCCTTGAATGAAAAGTCTGAAAAACACATTCTTCCGTGATAAAGTCAACACATAACAAGAAAAAACAAAATATCATGTTTTTTATTCATAAATGAATATGAACAGAGAACAAAGAATAAATTGTTACTGTTGCCGCGAATCAATCACAATGTGATACAAAAACTTAATGTGCGATAACCATATCCTGTCATGTCATGTCTGTCTGTTGTTGCATTCCATTCCTAGTAGCTCTACCATCACAACATGATACGTTGTTTATTATTATAATAATGTAATGTAGAGCACGTTTTATTATGGGCGTAAGCGGCGTAACCACTACTAAAATGCAACATTGTAATTATGACTTGCACTGAAGATGACCTAATCTTAGATCGTTAAAACAAACCAAATCAATCATCAGAAAAGAAAAAAATATTTTAACGAGTAAGAACATCACTTGAACATTTTCGATGACCAAATACGGTATTTAAATAATTGAAGGTTCCGAATTACGACTGCGTTTTGACCTGCATTGTTTTTACTGTTCAAAACTGGGTCACAACCGACACAACTGTTTGTTTTTGAGTTTGCATCCGTCATGGTAGGTGCATGCCTTTTGTTTTGCGTTTTACAACCTGTGTAAGTAAAGTACTTAAGTAGGTATGCCCAACTTATTTTGTTGCTTTCATTATAGAGGTCGTTGGTTGAATTGCGTCAATTTCATTTACATAACGTGGATTGGATAAGGAAAAACGCTCAGGAGCCGTAGCTTTTTACAGACTAATTTTAAATTGTTACCTACTTTTTGTATGCAGAGAGTTGTTTTCTAGATACCTTAATAGCATCACTCTATTTCTCCCGTGGGTTCCGTTATTTTTTATGAATTCTTATGAAATCTTTTGATTCAAAGGTTCAAAGACATTTATTCAACACGGAATTTAGTTGGTAGAGTTACATAACTATTAAAATAGTACAGTCACGTTTTACACACATATTACGCCTATAATCCCTTGCGGGGTAGGCAGAGCGTAAACGGCCGCAAAAACGGACATTTACGCCCCGTCTGACGTATAATATTTGTCACGTTTTGCTTAACAAATATAGCATGCATACGAAAACTAATGTCAAAATATTTATTTTATATCGTAAAAAGTATTTTCTTTAGCCAATTAAAAAGAAACCTAAACATTTTTTCAAAAGGCTACTGAGGGATAGGTAAGGAGTAGGTATAAGCTTTTCCTCCCGTTCAAGTATGGTGAAAGAAACCACCCCCAATTGGGGAAGGTCCATGTTCAGCATTAGACTGTGCTATCGATGATGATGCTAATGGTGAAGTGTTCACTCACCCAAGGCTCTCCGTCTTCCCCCTTTAGGAACTGGACCTGCTTCTTCCCGTTCTTGGTGAATTTCGGCTGGTCTTCCTCCTTATTCACTTTGTTGTCCCACGCCTGCCAGCGACGCACCTGGAAAAAATAAAATTGTGATTGCTTTTTTTTGTGATATAGACAGCAACCGAGGCCGACGTCAACATTCAAAACACGAAATCTACATCTTAAAAGCATGGTCAACACTAATCAGTTTTTTTTTATCCATGTAGACAAGAATGAACTGCAGACGGTCCGTCCTAAATGCGCACGCGTCGTGTTGATTATGTTGGCCCTGATGCTCACAGGCCAACACTTACAAATTACATGATATGGATTTTAGCAAGGTCTCAACCATAGGAACCATTTGGATGATCAGGTGAGTAAGTAAGTAAGAGACTGCGGTGACAGGGAATAATGATATAGTGGTTCCGACTATGAAATTGAACAAGTTTCGCTTTCGAACATAATGTCAGAAAACGCCAAATCACCATCATTTGACATGCAGGCCGTGAACTCGTAAACGTCCCTTTCTTAATAACGGCAATTCCTGTGTGTAAGAACAAAGCGGAATCGCCATGTTTTGACGATATTTCACTCATTTGGAAATTTTTCGCCAAATAATCAAGTAAACAAAAAACTGTACAAGACGTATCATAATCGCAAAAAATTATGTGTCATGTGTACTATACACCACCCAAAAAATTTAAAAATTGACCAAGTTTTGGAAAATAAATTTTGTCGAGCAAACTTTCCTTTTTTCAGAATCTAGATAACATTTAAAATTATTATACATAAAAAGAAGGTGTTTATCGTGTGTCCCAACAAAATTTTGTGCATTAAAAAAAAACATTTTTCTAACTAAGAAGAGTAAAAAAAGACTTTTCATGGAATCGTGTGCATTTCAAAATACCCATTTCTATTTACTACGAAAAGTAAAAAGACGTTTCCTGAAATATTTTTCATAAGCAAAGTTAACGAGTTTTATGGTCTGAATATCAGTATTCGAGGGCTGTCCATTACACCCTGTAGGAACTCGTATAGTAACATTGATCCGTACTAATAGGTATTATAAGTCTGAGAGTTTGTATGTACGTTTGTTATATAGGTAGAGTACAACCTGGAATAACACATAGGCCACTTTTTACTGTGGGAAAACAACTGTTACTCGGGAAAATTTGTGGCAGCGGGTAAATCGCTGGGCGGAAATCTAGTAAGATATAATTTACTTTTCATATTCTCAGCGCAACTCATTTCGTGTCTCGAACTAGAGTCGTTCATTATGTCGGCCCTGATGCTCACACGCCAACACTTACAAATTACATGATACGGATTAACAAGTGTGTCACCCGTTATACGTTGATGATACTCTGTGAGATTACCCACCTGTCATCATCTACCAGGTAATTATGAAGGAAACCAGTAAGTAGGTACTTGTTTTATACTGTAAAGCAATTCGGAGGAACTTGGTGGAATTGGTTCGTTCTTTCAATCCAGTTTATAAAACTCAACAACGTTTCACAAGGAATAAGGACTTTATTGTTTTTTAAATTGCTTTATTTCTAACATTCAAGGCCCTTGAAATTACTTTCACACATCATGGTTATTTAAAAGAGACTTATACCTATAGTTTATATGTGAATTTGCGACCACAGCCAATGTGGTTGGGTTAGATAACTCAGTTGAACATCGGAATTCAGGTAAATTGCGTTAATTTCCCTCGTTTAAATAAAAATTATGTTTCCATGCTTACTTGATAAAAACTCATTACTTATTAAAAAAAAACACACAATTTTCTATATTTTAACCTATTTTCCGCGGATAGAATGGTGATGTTATATATGTATTTCATGAGCTAGGTTAGGGTAGGATAGGTACTTAGGTAGATACAGTCAGTCAGTAGGTAGGTACCCAACATTCAGAATACAAAAACCAGCATCAGTCGTGCAAGTAACAACCTTGGACTACAATCGAAAGTTCAATTCAATATTAGATCAGATCAACGACGGTACGCCCATTGGTACCTAATGGAAATGACATTATGGTCAATCCAAGTTGAAAAGTTAAATCAATTGTAGATCAATCAGAAAAATGCAACCGCGTCCTGGTACATAAAGGGCGGAGCACACCGCGTCCGTATGAGTGTACACGCACGTGGTCACGCGCGTACCATGACGTTTTAATGCATGGGACTGTATGAGATATGGCACACTGCTTGCGTATGCGTTGCGTTACGTAGTGCATGCAAGCAGTGTTCCATATCTCATACAGTCCCATACATTAAAACGTCACGTATACACGCATAAGGACGCGGTGTGCATCGCCCATAAGGCTAGCGGTGCAAAGCATTACAGTACGGCCATCCCATAAAGCCATATTTGACAGTTGTCAGATTTGTGTTTATACTATGGCAGGGCGTCCATTTTACTTTGTTGACATCTCATTTTGTGTGGAACTGACAGGTGAGAAATATAGGTTTTTGTGATGGCCTCACTTTAATTATCATCGCGCCATAAACAATACTTGCAACATTGTTTCAAGTGTTCATATCCTGAAAAGTGTGAATCATTTTGTGAAAAGAGTTTTTGAGATAAAAGTGACAGGTAACTGTTTAAATCTATAAAATAATTGGAGCCAGCACAGATAGCGAAAGTCACAGGTCACAGGATCTTGTATGCAGCATAAGAATTTTTCAAATCCCCTATAATTTCAGCTATTTAGCTGTTCACCGTTATTCACCAAAAAAGCCATGACTCAAAATCCTCTTAAAATAACAAACCGACAAACAAAGAAACAAGGAACAAACAATGCAATTCATCAACCTCGGTTGGTAACACTATAAGACTAGCAAAGCAACATTGTATTCTGACAAAGAGCTGAGGGCTACAAGGTCCAACTTTGTCATTGATTTAACAAGGTCTAGAATAGAAGGCCAATGAAAAAATGGGTGCTTTATTGTACAGTCAAGGTCTGATTAGACACTCAAGCCGCAAATGTAAGTCTTTTTCAAAGTCCAAACTGTCTAACCCAACCTAATACATACATATAATCACGCCTCTTTCCCATAGGGGTAGGCAGAGACTACATCTTTCCACTTGCTCTGTTCCTGACACACCTTATTCGCTTCTTCAACATGCATCAATCAATCTTTTCATACATGCTCGTCGGTTGTACTCTTGACCTGACCTTTCTCTGGAACGTCCCCGATCCGATCCTAGTACGTGCGTCTTGGTCTTTCCCTTCCAAAGTTACCATCAACACTCGCCATATACACCTGTTTCGTTAATCTCCTTTAATATCATTGACTGTACCTACCATAGAATTAGATTTTAGTACCTAAATAGTACAAACATTCTTAACCACGATGTCAAATTCCATGAAATAAGCAACAGGAACTCAATTTAGTCCAATCAAGCATGTCTGATTTGCTATGTGCGCAATAATGTAACAAAACAAGTTATTTTTCTTTATGTACTTGTTTAGCTCAAAATAATAACAATAACATGTTTTTAAGACTTTTAATGTAATTATATTGAGTTAAATTGAACTAAATCGTAACAAGGTAATACTGGTTCTGTTATGTTATGCCTTTATGAGTAAAAATCATTGGTTAAATAAAATGTTGTTAAGTATAACAACCATCTTAGAAATGTCACCTTTTTAATGACACATTTATCACGACATCCACGACTAAAGGAAGTCTCTAATCATTATAAGGTCATTTGTTCAGTGCATGCTTCTTTTGACCTCACTATTAGGGCTGGCGTACATCTGGCGCGATTTAACATGGGCAGTTTTCGTACTCTGTAATGTTAGGTGTTCATAAATACTAATATGCACACTCCTGATTGCAATATGGAATAAGTTTACGGGGTAACACTACCGACACCAACAAATTTTCTACATGTTTAATAAACTAACCAGTAGTCTGGTTGCCATATGCAGTCGTGTTATGGGGCAATATTACCGACAGATGCTAATTTTATTTCCCCGCATGTACCGAATGATCTGTAGTGTGAGACAGAGACAAGTGTTACCTGTTCCTCCCGCATCTTGCAGAACAGAGTCTGCTTCTGCGTCTCGTCCAGCTCGGCGAGGATCTCGGGATCCACCCACATGTCTCGGAGGATCTGCTGCAGCATCCTGCTGGTCCTGGTGACAAGGAGAAGAGGATATTTAGATGTGATTTTTTTATTATTTTGATCAACTTTGGTCTATGTAGGGAAGGGGTCCGGAGAAACATTAGCTAACTGTTTATCTAATCCGGCTTAAAAAATAGTATGATGTCAGATACACAATACAATCAACTGGCTAAGAGAAAAATAGACCCTGTAGCATAATAAACAGGAAGCGCTTGTTCAACGGTTCATAAAATTCTAGAGTAAGTACAGTATTTCCCATATATCTCCACTGACCTCAATTGAAGTTATGCGTAGTATTCCACGCCTATATGTTACATTCCTGCAATTTAAATCCTTGCTGACCCGAGAACATATCAAAAGGTCGCCCGGTCTAGTACTGCTATTACTAACTAATACGGAAGCTTTATGTACATGTACTTACATTCCAATACCCAATTACAGACTCATTACAGGTCATCAGAATGTTCGATCGAGCTAGACGGAAATCCTCAACTTAATACTAGACAAACAGTAGTCAAATACTTTCACTATACACTGCCAATTTTGACATAACCCCTTCCTGGTGCTGTGACCAAGGACTGGTATGAAGGCTTTTACATAATGTTGTGACATTGGCTTAAACTGGAATAGAAATCTGCGCCAGAAAACTTGATTGTTGCAGTTTTCGTGACTTTACTGTGACATTTGAAATGGTAACGGCTGACAGTAATCTATGCTCTTGGTCCACTACCTTTGCAACATTTCGAGTTTGGTTTTGTGTGGGTTAAGATGATCTGGGCTTGACAGGCTGTTGAAAACGTACCTACTTGTTTCATGCTTCGAGTGGCATGTCTAGATATTACGATGGATTTTGTAATCAACAGGATACCGTGACGATTTTGGTTAAAACACACTTTGCGTCTAAATTTTTTTCCACCAATAAATAAGGTGATAAAAACTAACCGAAGTCATCGCTCTTCCCTCAAAAGTCATCCAGAGAAACAGAAACAGCCGGATATTCACAGAAGCTGATATTTGAGCATGTTTTGAAACAATAACTGACAGCCTGACATAACATTCTGTCACAGTACACCGAGTACCGGTTTGCAAATACGCATTCCATGAAGTCTGTTGTGTTTTTGCAAAGCTTTTCGGCTAATCAGCGACGAAAATCTACTGCCTACATAAATATGCTAATCACGGGGCACTTTTTAAAAGCTAGTTCTAAAGGTCAATATTTCTTTGTTGAAATCTCTTCAAGTATGGATTGAACAGCTGTCAAAATTGGCTATTCAGAGTGGCCTTAAATTAATTTGCGACAATGTCGTCCGATCCGACCCGACGAACATATTTCCCGTCAAGCTATCACAACAAAACATAATCCTCAGGAATAACGGCACATGAGTAGAATATTTTATTTGTTTTAATATAAATCAATCAACTTTATCAAGGTAACAATCTTAAAACCAAAAAGGTTCTCACTCAAAAGGAGCCTAAATTTTGTAAATCGCCACCATAGCGATGCTGGTTATCCGTGAGACCACACTAAAGACAATCTTATGACGTATGGGTTACCAAGTCGACAAACGACCCGATGAAATATTTAAAAAACTCGCCCCAAAACAATTTTAAGTTCAACTAGATTAATAAATAATACATTGCAAAATAATTTCAGCCACATCTATGCATGCATTTTCCCCCTCGTAATTTCACATAACTTTTAAACTTTTGTCCAAAATAAGGCCTTGAATAGTCTACTCCAGTCTATTCGATTATTGTTTCAGCCAATAAAACAATTTGAATTCGAATTATCGTTATAGTATAGGCTCCGAAGCTTTTCAGACAAGTTTAACCAATGTTGTCTCGGCCCTACCTACAACCGGTATGTACTTATTCAGTACGTTTTCTTGAACATGGAAAGTGCGGTTGTAGCATCAAAAGTGGAAGTGGGGGGGAGTTATGACGTAACAAAGATGGCGGCCGGACCAACTCTACTAAGCGGTTTTTCTAGATAATTACTGGGCCGATATACATAAATGAGGTGTCAAATGAGAGAGCATACAATGCCCATTATTTTATTTCATACATTTATGTACGTGAAACTAATAGCAAATGAAATTTTTCAAAAACATCGCATTTTATAAAATTTTAGTTTTTTTTTCTTGCCTATATCTCGGTATCCGTCAGAGTTATCAAACTTTTGACAGATACAAAACATTTTGCAATTTTAATCAACTCTCTAATGAACCCCCAGTTATTGATATCAAAAAAGAAACAACGGAGATACATCAGTTTGAGTGGTTGGAGTCGTTGGTACAAGTGATCTAAAATTGACGGAGCTTGGCTGCGTGTTCATTTAAAATAATAATATAGTTTAAAATATAATGATAATCTTATATTGATCACGGGTCTTCTCCAATGGGGGGTACTATGTGTAGTATGGGTTGGCAAGTGCAGTAGGTACAGGGTGTTAATTTACTTATTTTCACTGTGTTGAGGTTAACATCGGCTTTAAACCACTTGATGATGAAATGAGAAAAACACTGTGGTATTTGAATAAATAAAACTAGAAAGTCAATAACAAAGTGCGATTGTAATCATTTTTACATTAATTAAAATAAAATAAAATAATCAAGAAAAATAAACTAATTATGATCATCATCATTCTGGATCAGTATCATCTAGATATTCATGGCATATCCCCCCCAAGCATTTCTGTTTTTTGACACTACACCCACAACGGGATGAACGACATCCAGCTTTGCAATGACAGGATATCAATTCAAGAACTTTTAATGAAATCAAATTCACGGATGATGTAATTGGCACTAGGCATCCCGTAACCCGTTTCTTCAATCTTCCAGCCGCTGTCCGTGGGTGCAGGTAAAATAGGCTCTACCACGTCAGCATACAGCCAACAAAACGTCTGGTAAATAGCTCTTAAGGCATGTTGGTTTTAAACTGTCTGAGGATTATTTTTTAACAGATCGTGTTATTGAAAAACAGACAGATTTTTACAGCCCTTTAAAAAAAGTTAAACCAAAAACATTTAAACACTTGCACTTGGTAAACGTAGCTGGTAAATCTGAAAATATAGTAAACACTGTTGACACAAATATGTTAGTCCGTAACATGTTTTCTGCAAGTAGTGGACATCAAATAGATCTCAAAATTATTCTAAAGAATGAGTTACGTGATCCTCCACCATCTCTTTTTGACACTAATGGCCTTATCAGATCCACACCAAAAGCAGTTCTCGGTAATTTGTTAGCAGGCTTATCCATATCTGAAACTATAAACAATGAAACAGATATGAAAACTGCCACTCTAATTGATGGTCAAGCTTTGGTGCAGAGTAGTGGAAAACCGAAAAGTGATAAAACATTTGGAGATTTAAGTGAATTTATATTGAAGTCTATAGTGTTTTCGACCGATACGATGACTTCCATCAAGTCTAGTACTCGTGACCAGAGACGACATACTATCACTCCAATAGTACATCAAATAGCAGGACGTGAGACAGTTTTTCCTGCAAAATGGAACAGATTCATACACTTTTCTGAAAACAAAGCCCGTCTGTCTGATTTTGTTTCAAAAGAAATTGCAATGCATGCATCGATGCTCCCAGCTGGACAAGAACTTTTGACCTCTGGTGGTTACTTGGACTCGAAAGAAGTCAGCACAAATGCTCTGAGAAACGTGGATCATTTACGAAGTACTTAAGAAGAAGCGGATACCAGATTCGTTTTACATGGTATTGACATCAAACAATCCGGTTATGAGAGATTAATTGTTAATAGTCGCGTTACTGACGTGTTACTACTCATTTTGCATTTTTATGAACGTTTACCAAATGTTGTCTGGATTAAATCAGGCACTACCAAAAAACAAAAAATCATTGACCGAAAACATATAAACGCAAACAATGATTTATTAGCGTCAGAGAAAGGAAGAAAAGCTTTGTTGGCTTATCACAGCATAACTAGGTGTGATACCACAAGTGCACTGTCTGGGCACACAAAAAATCAAGCTGGCCTATTTTTCAACGGCACATTAATCTATTATCCGATTTTAGTACAAGCCCACACCCTACGGAAGTGCAGCTCTGAAATGCTGAGAGATTTGTGATTTTTATGTACAGTCGGTTATAGCACATAAGGTACCAGGGGTACTCCAAAAGAGCTGAATTATTTTTGTCCTTAGTAATGTTTTTTTCTTGACATGAATATGTTTTAGTAGAAAATTACTTCTTTTATGAGAATAAGTTTAAATTTTGATTATGTATTAACTGGGGATAAAAATAATACAGTTCTTTTGGAGTACGCCTGTTACCTTATGTGCTACAACCGACTGTACACAAATAAGAAGCCGGGCCCTCAAGACTCAAATAATTTAGACGATCTGAGAGCTGCGATATTCCAAAATATAAGGGAGCTTGACAAATTACCGCCAACACGAGAAGCATTTCGCCAACATGCCTTAAGAGCCAATTACCAGACGTTTTGTTGGCTGCATGCTGACGTGGCAGAGCCTATTTTACCTGCACCCACGGACAGCGGCTGGAAGATTGAAGAAACGGGATGCCTAGTGCCAATTACATCATCCGTGAATTTGATTTCATTAAAGTTCTTGAATTGATATCTTGTCAATGCAAAGCTGGATGTCGTTCATCCCGTTGTGGGTGTAGTGTCAAAAAACAGAATGCTTGGGATATGCCATGTTGGATTCAAATGTTTTAACCATTTTAATTATCTAGATGATACTGATCCAGAATGATGATGATCATAATTAAGTAGTTTATTTTTCTTGATTATTTTATTTTATTTTAATTAATGTAAAAATTATTACAATCGCACTTTGTTATTGACTTTCTAGTTTTATTTATTCAAGTACCACAGTGTTTTTCTCATTTCATATTAGGGGGTGATTTAAAGCCGATGTTATTCTCAAACCAGCGAAAATAAGTAAATTAACACCCTGTACCTACTGCACTTGCCAACCCGCCTGTCAAGCTTAGTGAGTATAACTTACTACACATAGTACCCCCCATTGGAGAAGACCCGTGTTCAATATAAAATTATCATTATATTTTAAACTATATTATTATTTTAAATGAACACACAGCCAAGCTTCGTCAATTTTAGATCACTTGTACCTACGACTCCAACCACTCAAACTGATGTATCTCCGTTGTTTCTTTTCTGATATCAATAACTGGGGGTTCATTAGAGAGTTGATTAAAATTGCAAAATGTTTTGTATCTGTCAAAAGTTTGATAACTCTGACGGATACCGAGATATAGGCAAGAAAAAAAAACTAAAATTTTATAAAATGCGATGTTTTTGAAAAATTTCATTTGCTATTAGTTTCACGTACATAAATGTATGAAATAAAATAATGGGCATTGTATGCTCTCTCATTTGACACCTCATTTATGTATATCGGCCCAGTAATTATCTAGAAAAACCGCTTAGTAGAGTTGGTCCGGCCGCCATCTTTGTTACGTCATAACTCCCCCGCACTTCCACTTTTGATGCTACAACCGCACTTTCCATGTTCAAGAAAACGTACTGAATAAGTACATACCGGTTGTCGGTAGGGCCGAGCTAACATTGGTTAAAATCGTTTAGAGACGTGTAATCGAACATTGGATACCACACTATTAAGATCTTCGTCCCAAGGTCCACCTCTCTCAAGATGTTGAAATCTTTGTTTGATGGATGAGAGGATGAGTCAGAGATAAATAAATTATAATTTGTGAAGATATTTTATCTGAGTCTTTCGTTGTTTTTGTGGATTTTATTCCGTATCTATTTTACCAGTGACCGATACTGAAAACAAAGTACGGGCTATTTATAAGGAACAACATTCTCCATGGAGCATTAGCCGAAATATGAATTCATTCATACCTATCACCTAACTTTACGGTATCTTTGTCCCTTTTCGAGGTCCTTTTCGCCACTGATCCATTTTTTTTGTACTAAGTCCATATTATAATAACACGGTAATTTAAAGAAAACAACCCGAAATGGAAACATTGTTGTTTGGACTTTTACACGTTAGTACTATTATATATTCTGTGCTTTTACATAATCCATGAAACGACATAAAAAGATATAATAAACGTAGGTAACGAAAGAATCGTACAATTCCTATGCCAAAAATATTGCGCATCTTAGAATGTAGTAACTTTTCTTAGTTTACTAAACGACACTTGTTGAACAAGTTCTAAGTCGCCCCAGAGGTCAACACTCCGACAGGACTGGACAGGACGAGACAACAATGCGGGACAAGCTTGCGCACGCGCATGGCATAACAATCGCACAGGACAATGGTCAGTTCACACTGAGACGTGACGCGACGATGATGCTTGATAATTTTGACGGCGGCGCGGCGCGGCGCGGCGCGGCGCAGCGTGACGTCGGCAATGGCACGTTTGCACCGTAATTTCATGCGATATATCCAGCTTGGTCAACAGAACTGTAGTCATTGACGCAATTTGATTAGGTAGAAAAGCAACCAATGTGGCTTTAAACGGTCTGGGTCTGACGAATATCAAATCTACTTTATTAATAAACTAGCAGTATTAATAAACTGTTTTTCAATAAGATTGTGATTCCCGGCCTAAAATATTTTTTTTTAATCAGCCTACTATTAAAAAAACGAATCAAAATCGTTCTTCCGTTGTGAAGTTTTTTATAATTTAAGCATACGACAGGACACCACCGGGACACGAGAAGTATTCTATGTAGTGATATTATGTACCTAATTACCTCTATAAATATATAAAGGTATGATGTGTCAGTGTTATCAGTGCCAAGTACTCTCAAGTTAATATGCATCTAGTAATACATACCTATATAACATTCATCTTGTTAGAGTGCAATATTTTATCACAATTTTACAAAACATGCATAAATTTATTTTCTAAATCAGTATACTAGCAAAGATCACTAGCATTAATCTATCGCACTACCTTGTCGCGCGGCGCGTCGCATCTTGGTGTATATTGAACCTTACCTTGAATTATGTATGAGTTGGTTATGGAAGTCGCCGTAAGGTACGAAAAAGCGGTTGTTGATTTCTAAAGCTGATGTAAATCTTTCATGTTTACATGAATTTTAAATGTAGAGATCTCTACGATGTTATTGCTTCCTACACCTCTACATACGGCGTGTAAAGGACGGTGTACCGAAAACCTTGCAAGCATGATCAGACCATGAAAGTTAACATCTTTTTCTATTGAGGCTACGTTGCTGAACGATAAAAAAATTCGACCTCCCATACAAAATTCCAGAGCAACTTACTGACTTTCTATGGAAACTCGAAACTATTTTTTCGTTTCCCTACATTAAGCTCCTTAGTAAAAGTTGCTCAGTTTCATGGTCTAATCATACACCCTGTATACCTACTAAATTCAAATATGGATGTTTTTGTGTGAAATCATGATTATTAACCATTTATTGCACACAAGAAACATTACAAGAGACATAATATACAAAGAATCACGAAACATTAACAACATTAACAACTTAACAGGCTTCTTCTGGGTGAGCTCGCTCCATCTTAGACTCTGTCTCTGTACTAAGTATGACCTAGACTAGAGTCAAGAGCAAACCCATCATTAATAAAAAAAAAAAAAACAGCAGGACAACTAATTTCTACTAAGAAATCTCTTACAGCTGACCTACAGAAATCATATTTAAACGCATGACTCTAGTTGGTCTTCAAATTATTTTTGGGTGAGATATCTGAATAGTTTATTGTATATCATGTTTATTGTATGTGATGCCAACTAGCGGTGTGATGCTTGCTTAGAATTGCAATTCCCCCATTTTTACCCGTGGGTGTCGTAAAAAGTGGCTAACAGATACCTAAATTCATCCAAGGAATAGGTAGCAGCGTCCCCGGTAAATGCAACATCTTGCACTGCACTCACCAATCCGTAGCCGTATTTGTATGGCAATAAGATCGAATTTTCATTCGTTTGACAGACGCATGCGTTACGATGCGTTAAAAATACGCAGCCACGGATGACAAGTGGGAAAACCGGCAGAGTTCCGTTCCATACATACAAACATACATACATACATAAATCAGGCCTATATCCATTACGTGGTAGGCAGAGCGTTAACGGCCGTAAAACGGATATTAACACCTAACGGGTCAATCAGATAACTGTGTATCACTATAGTCACAGGTTGTCAGCCCATCGCCTAAAATTGCAATACACATGTAACCGTCGAGTCCCTTAGTCGCCTCTTACGACACCCATGAGTAAGAAATGGGCGATGCTATTCTAAGCCGGCATCACACGGCATGGAGTTCCGTTCCGTCGCCGATAAACGCGATAAGCGGACAAGCATTGCACCAACACAACGGAATTCACGGAATGCGTATTTGCCAACCGATACTTGGTGTACATATACATACACACACATATTACGCCATTATTACTTGCGGGGTTGGTAGTGTTAAGGATAGCGTGCGAGCAAGATTTTGAAATCGGTTTTATTTCGACAATAACATACCTATACTGAAAACATGTATGTTATTGTCGAGTATCTAACAGATATTTAACAGTTACACAATTTGACAAACTTTACTTGATAGAAAAATCCAAAGTAACCTCTATTTGAAACCTTTTTCAATATTATGTCTACAGTTTTAAAGTTATTACAAAAAATGCTTTAATTTAGTTCAATACCTTTTCTAGTAAGAATGGCTAAGTTAGATATTGTAACGGTATTTTTTTCGATTCTATGTCGAAAAAAAATAAAATTTGGCGAGTATTATTAATATAATTTGTATTGTTTGTTGTCTCGACTGATGCAACAATCACATGGGAACCACGGAAAACCAGCGCTGAAGTGCTTTAAATAAGTGCTTAAGCATTATGCTGAATGGTTACCCATTTCAGTGTACCTAATCTAGTATGTAAGTCCAAAATTGTATTATGTTTTCATTTTGTTTCAGTATACATATATATGTAGGTATGTAGTTTAGGTAGGTTTATGTAGTTGTATGATATTGAGGGGTATTTTATGTAGTTGATATTAAAGAATATTAAAATTATTATCTAAATTTTTAAATGATAGTGCACGCCTTATCTGCCTCACTTTATGAGATCTCACTGCCCAAGGTCTGCTGGAAGAGATTTCTTTTTAGAAATAAGTAGACCTGTTGTGAATTGTTTCATATAATGTATGTGTCCTATGTTTTTATTGTGTGCAATAAATGGTTTAATAATAATAATAACTATCATTGTAGCACTGAAATAAACAGTTTCTATTCTATTCAAAATAATTAGCTGTTTTTCTCTGCGTAGCGAGAATAAAAGGACCAGCTTTTTAAGTGAAACAGGGCCTTAACGGCCGTTAAAATACGGTAGCTATCGCCACGTCTGAGAAATATTTTAGTTTCATAAACATAATCATAATAACAACATAGTAAATATATTTACACAACACAAACCGCAGGACAATAACCAGCTAATATAGAAAGGAAGTACTTTGGTGTCGATTCTTATTTATTTAATAGGTCACCAACAGAGTATACATCAGTTACATACAAAAACCAATATCTTAGTCATAGTGTCTAAATGTTACTCTCTTTATCTTTGTACAATGCATGCCGTCGTTGCCTATAACTAATAGGCAACGACGGCATGCATTGTACAAAGATAAAGAGAGTATGGGTAAAAACTGTTACAATACAAAAACATTTTATGGAGCATAAAAAAAAATACATGACACAACATTTTTAAAACAAAACAAAACAGAAAATTTTAAACGATTAAAATAAAATGTATGATAAAATTTGATTTTAACTTATTACACCATCCAGATTTAAAGATATAAAGATTGGCATGCATTAACGAAATTTATGTTTATTTGTATATTTATTTCTTTATTTCTTTCACCCTAGATGGCAGCACAGTGCCCTTGAAGGTACTGAATACCTGAAAAAATATCAATATCCCTTAACTTGAACAGCGAGTTGTATTGTCTCATGAGTCGGTTCATAAGTGAAAAATGGCCAAGATTAGTTCTAGAAGCTATCTTTGAAAAAACCTTATGAGTACCTGGTCTGGGTAAATGGTATGGAACACGAATATTAACACAAGTGACCAGATCGGGAGAGTCAATGCCGCCATTAAGAAGTTTCCACAGAAAAACGTTGTCCAGTAGTAATCTTCTATCACTTAACGAATCCATATCAAAGAAGCGTAGCCTATCCTGATAACTACAAAGTCTCTTGGCCAAAAAACACCCATAAGACACCCCTTGATAGTTGCCGCGTCCAACTACTTCCCCCATCCAACCTCGCGTTTTAAACACCGTCCGAGACACATCCTTACGGAAGAAGATGATGAAATCACAGTAGCCACTGCTGCAGCCATTGCGAGTAGATCACCCTCCACAAGCTCCTCAAGCAACCGACGCCCCCGCCGGCGGGGGCGCGGAGGTCACTCATTTGTTCCCCATTTTGGGAACTACCGGCACGTGCCGGGTAGATTCAGTCCAATACGTTCTTCCCAGAACAACTCGTAAGCCCAATCGCGCCCCAAGGGCGCGATTGAGCTGGTTGTTTGAACAACCACAAGCTTTTCCGGGTGAGCTCCTACTCCCCACCATACAGTCAGGTGTAGATTAAAAGCCCCGGGGCTAAAAATCGTAGGGTCCACAACTAAAAAACAAAAAACACCCATAAGATAAATGCCACAGAAATCTTTTCTGAACACTCTCCAAGCGCTTAATATAAACTATTCTTGTTTACGCATTACGTCGACTCTGTTATATTACGAAACCAAGTCTAGCGCGATCTCTCTCTCTTCGTGTGGGACACCGAGTCGTCCAACGACCCAATGAACATTGGTGTTAGAGTTTTTAACCGCCTACTACTAGCAGTAGAAGCGCGAAAATAATTATCTACACTTGCTCCAGGTCTATCTTTTCCTATTTTCAGATTAGATAAGGCCACTGATCTTAACATTTTGCTTTCTGTTTGAACATATTTTTGAACTTAGTTTAGAAACCGTTCGCCACAATCGAGGCCGTGTTTAAAGCGAGTCGTGACGACTTATTGCAACACAAAGCCACATCGTTGCTGCACCTTAACACTATTGACTTAAAGGTTACATTCGTGAGTCTGCATTTACTGCCTTAACTTTAAAGCAGCCAAATACATTTTGACGTATACCCGATCACTCCTTTTCAGAAATAAAGTTTATTTTCAATGCAAAGTGGTTAAAATTGAAAGGTTAGAAAGGGAAGGTGAGGTACAATGTCAAGCTTTCAAAGCTGGATAACAAAGGCTGACATGGATTAAGATCGTCCATTTAAGGGCACAGTAGGTGTAGTGTAGGTGTATGTATAGGAAAAAATTGTCAGACTCTGGTACAAAGACTCTCTCTATCTTTCTCTCCCTGTTTTTCTCTCTCACTCGTCAGTTGGGATATAAAAGCTGCTATTATTTTACCTTCTTCTTCTTCTGATGGTCTTGGGCTTCCTCCCGAACGGGGGTTCAACCTGGGGGGCTTGATCTCGCGGGCGGAGAAGAAAATAACCGGATGTGACCAAGGGGACATGTCCCCGACCCAAAGACCTGCATGTTGTCACATGCAGCGAAGAAGGCCATGGCCAGGAGGCAAAGTCTCGACGCCATCTCCCCCGAAACGGCTACGCCGTTTCAGAGAAGACCCTAACGGATTCTCCGTGTGATGCCGGCTTAGAATAGCACCACCCAACTTCCACCCGTGGGTGTCGTAAAAGGCGACTAAGGGATGAATCCGGGGAACGGGCAGCGGCGTTCTCTGTGAACATCTATAACAACTTGCACTGCGCTCGCCAATCCGCCCGCCAAGCGTGGTGAGTATGGCAAATACCCCCCAATAGGAGGAGGCGCATGTCCAGCAGTGGACTGTTGCAGTAATTGTAGTGGTAGCTCCTCATCATCGGCCTAACACGTCTGTGACAGACGATTTAATTAGTATCTGAGGCAAGAATTCATGACTGTATAAGCCGATACGGAAGCGGCATAATTTTCCGCACGCTCTACAAGTGAAGGTGGAATTTGAGACTGGCACATGCATGTTTAGATGACGTTTTTGCTTTTTGTTAGCGAGACCAGAAAACCAGGCATTATCGTGTGTTTTACGCCCATCAAACACACGCTTACGCCATTCGTCCCTATCCTCAGCAGGTAGCTTCTATCTAGGTAATAAACTTATGAAGTGGGATACTGAGTGAACGAATGACCCGATGACTAGCCACGATAATCACAATAGTCCTCAGCATAATCTAGGTGCTTTAAATATTGAATAGCAAGCGAAGCTGCAAGCTCGCAAAAGGCTGCGCGTGCGTCGCTCGGCCTGCTTGTAAGAGTCAAGGGCAAATACTTAGGTAGGTACTATACCCAGTATACTATCGACAGCAGCACAAGTTACTTTTAGGAATCTTCGATCTTGGATTTTCATAATAGCCATGTGAAACTAATTTACGGGTGAAATTTTTCTCATAAATAAAATAAGAAATTGAAAAATGTTAGCCTTGGCCGAGGCCGGAACCCGGGACCGTAGGGACAGGCCCACTACTATATGTACCAACTGAGCTACCGGCACCTAGGCTACCACTACTGCGACATCTAGCGAAAGTTCTTTACAACTAAATACTTTGACTAGTCCACTTTACAGTAGGAACTCAAACCACATGATGAAACTAGGCTATGATTAATATATACGAGTATATTGATTGAGGTTTAAGCGCTATATTATTATAAGAAATTGAAATTTTTTAGCGGCAGCCGTAGCTTGAACCTGGGACCGCGGGATACCAGCCCACTGCTCCAACAACTGAACTACTGGCTCTTCATAACAATTATATACCTCTTATAATAAAATGTTACTACTAACCAATACAGAATACTGAAAACTCAGAGGTGGGAAAGATAAGGAACAGCTTTCCCCAAGGAACATAACGCTGAAAGTAAAAAATATATATTTTGTTCCTCCATACAAAGTTTCCGATAAAATCATTTGAATTACTATGAAAATTAGTAATTTATTACATGTTTAAATCTATGCAAGAACATTTAACCTAAGGATAGTAAAAGTTAGTTTTTTCTTTATTTTCAGTTTTCTATATCAGTCGTCTTGTTGATGTCTAAAATAATGAGTAAGTAACTCAAGCTGATGCCAATAGTACACAGCTCGATAGCGGCCTTATACGATCCTTTGTGTTACGGCTGTATAGCAATCGAAGGTCTATAGGTACAATAGCAAGTAGGTATGTATGAAGTAGTTTAAGCCACATCCACTACATTACAAACAAATTTTTTATGCATGTTCTGATACAAACATCCAGTAGAAAAGACTATTGAACTCACTTTATTGTATCAAAACAAGTTAGGTACCATCCGTACTTAATATTAAAAATCTGAGAGTTTGTGTGTGTGTATGTACGTATGTTTGTTACCTCTTCACGCTCAAACGGCTTGACCGATTTGAATGAAATTTGGAACACAGGTAGAATATAACCCGGAATAACACATAGGCCACTTTTCACCGCGGGAAAACAACTATTACCAAGGGAAAATGAGTGGCAGCGGGTGAAATCTAGTAAAATATAATTTCTCTACCGGGTAATCTTTGCCAGAGGACATGGTTCTCCAGGTGAGCCCTTGCTGCCCACCAATCAGTCAGGTATAGATTTCAAAGCCAAGGTATAGGTTTAGGTTTCAAAGGCTTAAATCGAAGAGTCCAGTTTAAAAAAAGAAGAAGACATGGTAAACATGCAGGTCAAGAAATGAAACCCAGTTAGGTTTATATTTAATCGATTCCCTCTCTCAAAAATAAACAACCAAACATACAAAAAGAAAAACATTGCGCCAGTTTAAGGTTAAGCGGCCATATGTGGCACAAAACAGCGACCACATGTGGCACAAAACAACTGCAAAATGGCCGCAAAATCACCACAAATTGTGTCCGATTAGCGTGCCGGCTCCATTCCAACCAAATGTGGGTTATTGTTTGTATCCGTATGAAAGCATTTCGTGGAAATCGCTTTTCTTTTTACAGAATGATGTATACTGCGATTTGTAACGTCCATTTTTGGACGTACTGGATTCACTGTGTCAATGTTGACAATAGGTAATCTTCAGAATTTAGCTGTATGTCTAATGCGATTTTTAAAATATCATTATGCTTTTCGAGTGGGACACTGAGTCGACGGACGATCCGATGAACCCTGGTGTCAGAGATTTCCAAGCGCCTACTACTACTAGTAGGCCTCTAAGATGGGCATGTAAAGACCTTTGTATTAAATATTCATGCAATTCGGTATGCGAAGATGGTTCTTTTCAAGAAAAATTTAGAACCATTTGGAGAATTATACTTTATTTACAATATAAACCTACTTATAAGAATGATAAACAAGTGTATTATTATTAAGATATTTATTTCAAACGTTATGTACCTTCTCCATTTTCTCGGCACCAGGGCACCATACAGCTACGAAAGTGAAACGGAACGGTGTTAGAAATTGCGCACAGTAGGTACCTCATCGTGCCGTGTAACCTCTAATTTGTTTTGTCTCCGTGGCGTGGCACACTTTCGATACCTTTGTCTCCTTTATGCCACTCGATGACACCGTCAAGTGACACTTTTGTTCTCGTTGCGAAACGTGGAGATTTTATGTAAACTGATGTATTGTGCCGTGTGATGCCGGCTTAGAATAGCTTCACCCCATTTCTTTCCCGTGGATGTCATAAAAGGCGACGAAGGGACTCGAGAGTGTGTATTGCAACAATATTGTATTGTGTTGAAAACTGTGTATCACTATGGCGATACACAGTTTTCCGAATGACCCTCGAATGTTCGTCAGACGTGGCGTTTTTTTTATCGTTTACGCTCTGCCTACCCCGCAAGGGATAAGGGCGTGATATATGTATGTATGTGGTAGCAAGTATTAATATACAGGGTGTAAGGGACGTCGTACCGAAAACTTTGCAGGCATAACCATATCATGAAATTGAACAGCTTTTCCTATGGCGCCTAAGCTGTTTTTTTTAGTGTTCCCATAGAAAGTGAGTCAGCTGATCGGGAATTATGTATGGGAGGATGAAACTTTTTTCATGTTTACCAACATAGCCTCCATAGAAAAAGTTTTTCAGTTTCATGGTCTGATCATGCCTTACTCCCCGTACATATATTTAATCTGTGGCCTGTGTTGTCATTCTTTACGTCGTGTGATGCCGGCTTAGAATAACATCACCCCATTATTCTGTACCTGGGCCAAGCTAGAGGCTGAAGGGGACCGGATCCTACCTTGCCTAACCATTTTGTCTAGCTGGCTAGTGGCCAAGTAGGTGACAGGTGCTTGCTTATTTGGCACACATACCTTTTACCTCTATCTTTTACCACAAATACGGAATACGTAACAAAATGTAGTAGACGAACGTATCCGTACTAATATTATAAATCTGAGAGTTTGTGTGTGTGTATGTATTTTATGTGTGTATTATGTTTGTTACCTCTTCACGCTTAAACGGCTTGACCAATTTGGATGAAATTTGGAAAACAGGTAGAGTATAGCCTGGAATAACACATAGATTTTTTACCGCGGGAAAACAACTTTTACCACGGGAAAACGAGTCGCAGCGACTGAAACCGCTGGGCGGAAATCTAGTTGAAAATCATACAACACTCCGGCCTGCCATAGGTAAAGTCAAACGACTTGACAGCTACGCACCGTAAACGCACCGCAGCCGTATTTGTATGACACTAAGATCGGAATTTGTAATTTCCTTTTATCTGAAACTTAAAATGCCGGCTTAGAATAGCATCACCCCATTTCTTGCTCGTGGGAGTCGTACGAGGCGACTAAGGGACTCGATTGTGTGTATTGCAATTTAAGGCGATGTGCTGACAATCTGTCACTATAGTGATATACAATTATCTTAATGACCCTCAATGTTTGACAGGCGTGGCGTGAGTGACCGTTTTTTGTTTTTTTCCGCTCTGCCTACCCCGCAAGGGATATAGGCGTGATATATGTATGTATGTATGTAACTTAAAACATTTATTTCAAATACATGTAGTCTAATGGTAAAACTTTGTTAAACGAACATCTCAATATGTTTCCATGTTAAGAAATTAAAGCTATCAACATCGTTTGTAGACTTTTAACCTTTTCGCCGCCAAGCTATTCGAGTAAAAAATTGCAACCAGCGCCACACCAATTTCTTGGTAAAGAAATACTCAATAAAATAGAGATGTCCAACAGTTCATATCGATAATAAATCTTCACTTTTTAAACCGAGTTTTAATTAATCTAAAACCATTATTTTGCCCCCTACTTTTCAGTTCTGATTTCATATAGGTCAAAATAATAATATAGGATAGTGGTAGTCGTGGTGGCCTCGTAAACAAGCACTAGTCATATTCAACAAGTTTATTTTTAGTTCAGTTTTCGATCAGCACTGGCGCATCTCTATTACGCGTCTCTCTATATCGCGTTGTCGGTTATAGACGACTGTGGCGTCGGTGGCATTTCTATATTCTCAAACCCTTAGGACAAATAAGGATGTAATATAGAATATCGATAAAATAAATTAGAACATCATAGGATTTATGCTGGTATTTATTTTAACATTTTATTGTGACTATTTGTTTTCTTTCATTTCTTTTTCTTATTTTACTTACGTTGAATATTAATTAAAAACGATTTTGAATGGCACAAATTTCATGTGAACTTAATTTAACGGGTCAAATTGTGATACAAGATTATTATTAGATAATAAGAGATAAGATAATTATTTATTTAATAAACTTAATTGCAAATAGGTACACTTATATGAAATAATTCTGTGGCTTAACCATTTCCTAAACTAAGAATATGAATTCCTGTATCTCAGGCAAATGGGAAACCGACATAACTATTATTTTAAGATTTATGATATATTATTAAATACGTGAACATTTTTTTTTCTATTCCTACCCGGTTTATTTGATTTTTGCTTCGGTTTCTTTCTATTTACTTTTTATAACGCCTTTCGTAAGGTATTGTAATTAGCGGTTATTTATTAGCATTTCATAGTTACTTATAGTTATAAAGAAGAGGTCTATGTCTAACAGTGGGCTAATATAGGCTAATTAGATAGATAGATGGATAGTTACTCTTACGTTTATTAAATAAATAATTATCTTATCTCTTATTATCTAATAATAATCTTGTATTACAATTGACCCGTTAAATTAAGTTCACATGAAGATGAAACCCTCTCAAACGCTCCTAATTTATTTATTATTATTTATGATTATTAGGTATTTACGTTCCTCTAAATCTTCTTCTTCGAGTAATCCAGGTTCAAACGACAGATCAACGTCATCCTCTACGCTTTCTAAAATCTGTAGAAGTTCTGCTGAACTAAGCTCGTCGGCACTCATTTTTTACCCGACTACGGCAAAGCAAAAAGGAGGGTTATGATTTTGACCTGTATGTATGTATGTATGTATGTATGTGGACACGAAAACGTTTGTTCCGTCCTAACTTCTAAACAACTTATCAGAATTTGATAAATGAGGTATCATTTGAAGCGTCTAAACAGTCCGCTGGTTATAGGCTACGTTATGTCACTATACATTACATAGGGCGCCCTCTAGAGCTAAGAATTGAAAAAGTTTATACTACTAGTAATGTCGTGTTGGGTATCAAATGAAAGGGCTTAATAAGCACAGTTCAAAAAAATAGTTGCCGTGTGATGCCAGCTAAGAATAGCATCACCCCATTTCTTTTCCGTGGGTGTCGTATGAGGCGACTACGGGATAACGAGACGCGACGGGTGTCGTATAAGGCGAATAAGGGACACGAGGAGTTCATGTGAAGGTATTACAATTAGGCGACAGCTGACAACCTGTCACTTAAGTGAAACACGATTTTAAGGGTTAACCTATTAGTCTTTGATGACTTAATGCCACCCGTATCTGCAACTCGTGTAGGCGCATATTGTTACAAACAACCTGACATTTATGCAGCTGAACCACATTTATGAAGAATGTTCAGTTTCTGTGAATTGGGTCAAAATATGCGACAAGTAAATGACAACAGTTTCGTTGATCTGTTGAACAGCATCAGAATAGGAAGTTGACAATGGAGCAATTAACAATATTAGACACAAGAAGAATAGTGAACGACACAATTAAATACGATGAAATTGTACATTATTTCCAACTTTAAAAAATGTAGACCAATTTAACAAAAAACGTCAGAGCGCTTGGCATTACGAACAAAAATCTATACGATCAATGTAATAGACACTTCAACAGAGTCAAAAACATATGGACAAATACCTAAGCAAGAGCACATACCAAACGATCCAAATAGAACAGGCGGTATTATAATAAAAACTATTCAAATCGGTCGGTCAGCCGTGTGGTGCCGGAAGAGTAGAATAGCACCACCCCATCTCTTCCCGTATCCAGCCAGGAAGGCCGAGAGGTTGGCGCAGGTCCTGGGCAGCCCTGCGTTTTCCATAATTGCGTCCCAGGCAACGCAGTGTCTGTGGAGAGGACACTTCACCCGCGTCACTCGGATACCAACACGGGAAGTGGCAGTGATTGGTTATAAGTCCGCACATATGGGCGTAAGTGCGGGCGCCAGGGGTCGCTTCCGACAGTGGGAGGGTTCATCGTAGGCCCACTGATCAGTTGCTGGTAACTGATCAGTTACCGCGCGCTCCAAGTTGGGCAGCCCCCGACCAATAAGGTACTGTTCCGCCCCGGTGCTGGTTTGCTCTTTTAGGGTGTAGAGAGCACCAGCCTCAACTGGACAACATTTTACATTTTACACCTGCGACTAAAAGGCATAATACAAACAATTCCCAACACCGCTTATCCATGCGATTTGTAACATGGAATGTCCGTACTATGAGGACAGGCCTCCCTGACACCTGTGTAGGCTCTACTACACTTCTACTGACGCACAAGATCTGCGTAAAACTGCCATTCTCGACGACGAACCCAACAGACTTAACATTGTTGTTTGTGCCTTACAAGAAACCAGACTCCCTGACGAGGGTTCCTTGCGTGAGACACATTACACATTCTTTTGGAAAGGAAAGGACAGCAGCGCTGTGTGTGAGCATGGTGTAGGCTTGGCTATCCGCAACGATCTCTTAACATCAATAGAGGCTCCTTGCGGCATATCGGAACACATTATGTTGGTGCGGTTAAATACGAATCATGGATACGTAACACTTATTTCTGCTTACGCACCAACATTATCCTCAACGGATGAAGCCAAAACACAGTTTTATGACCAGCTCTACCAGTCTCTACGCGGGTTAAGACCATCTGACCGCTTATACAATCTGGGCGATTTTAACACAAGGGTTGGACAGGACAACGAAGCTTGGCCTGATTGTATAGGTAACCACGGTATAGGGAAGTTAAACGAAAACGTTTATTAGAGCTATGCTCTAACCACATACTGTGTGTTACCAATACCTACTTCAAAGGCAAATCATCTCGCAAAGTATCCTGGAAACACCCTCGTTCTGGTCACTGGCATCAACTGGACCTTATCCTAACCAAAAAGAAAAATCTCCGCGAGACCCTACACACGCGTACATTTCATAGCGCTGATTGTGACATAGATCACTCCTTGGTGGCTTCGCATGTTGCTATAACTCACAAAAAGATCCACTCGTCCAAACTGCCCGGAAGGAAGAAGATCGATCTTCCCAAAACCAGGGATGATGAGTTTGTCCGAAAGTTTGAGGAGTTGGTACGCGACGAAACTGCCACCTGGGACGTAGACGCTCCTATAGAGGAAGACTGGGGCAAAGTAAAAAAGTTTCTAACAGATGTGGCTGGTACGGCTTTCGGCCACCAGAAAGTCAAAAACCAGGACTGGTTCGCTGAAAATCTCGAACACATAACACCCCTGCTCGAGTCCAAACGGCAAGCTGCGCTTACTCATCGCCTTAACCCTTCCGAAAAGTGCAAAAGCTGTATTACAACGCACATCACGGTACTTTGCTAATGCAAACTGGACCGAGCCTTGCCAAAGTATCCAATCGTGCGCTGATGTCGGAAATTTTGGTGGTGTGTATGCTGGCAGTAAAAAGGCCCTTGGTTCTTTGCCTAAAAAACAGCCCCCCTTAAAGAAGTGTATGGCACTGTTATTACAGATGCCCAACGCCAACTCGAACGATGGATAGAACATTATATCGGTCTCTATTCGGAACCAGTTAATATAATGCCGGAAGCTGCAGACTGCATGCCAAAACTAGCTACCTGGGCCGAGTTAGATGACCTTCCTACCACAAGGGAATACCACAAGGCTGTTAAGCAGCTTAAGATCGGAAAGTCTCCTGAAAATGATGGTACCCATGCCGAAATCATCAGGCTCAAGTGCATATTACCCATCCTGCACAATCTGTCGTGTAAATGTTGGGAAGCGGGATATATACCACAAGATAGGCGCGATGCTAACATCGTTACCCTATACAAAGGCAAAGGTGACCGCGGTGACTGTAACTGTTATCGTGGTATATCCCTTTTAAGTATAGTAGGTAAATTATAGTTAGTCTAATTAAGACTCCAGAAACTAGCTGATCGTGTATATCCCGAATCGCAATGTGGATTCCGCGCCCAGCGTTCCACAACAGTTATGGTCTTTACACTTCGCCAACTTCAGGAAAAGTGTAGAGAGCAAAGAACACCCTGTTTTTGGCGTTCGTAGACCTTAACAAAACCTTCGACACCGTTAGCAGAGAGGGCCTTTACACTGCACTTGTAAACATCGGGTGCCCGCCAAAACTTCTGAGCCTCGTTAAATCCTTCCATATGGACATAAAAGGATCTGTTGTATTTAACGGCAATACATCCGAGCCGTTCGTAGAGGTGTTCGCCAAGGCTGCATGTTGGCTCCTACCCTGTTATGCATGGTCAAACATACATACATACAAAGATAAGATTATGATGAGTGTATTTTGTTTAATTAACGAGTGATGTTTTAATTGTGAATTGAGCTGCATTTCTATCCAGAAAAAAAAAATACATACCAAAGTGTTAAACTTACCTTCAACCCCAAAATAATTAAAATAAAAACCAGTTCAAAAACTAACACCCGACTACTGAGATATCGCGCTCTAAAAAGTAAGAAACAAGAAATCTGGAATATTAACTACAAACAATTTAATAACTATAGTCCACGAAATGTATACGAAGATATGACATATAATTATATATTTAAATGTATATTTAATAAAAAAATATTTTGGTTTATAGGTGATAGCCGTGGTCGTATGCCACCTACTCTAGTACTTAGTAGGTGATATCATAAACTTGCACAACATAATTAGGTAAGGCAAACTGGCATACGTCCACGGCTATCACCTATAAACCACAATATTTTTTTTATTAAGTATACATTTAAATATATAATTATATGTCATATCTTCGTATAAATTTCGTGGACTATAGTTATTAAATTGTTTGTAGTTAATATTCCAGATTTCTTGTTTCTTACTTTTTAGAGCGCGATATCTCAGTAGTCGGGTGTTAGTTTTTGAACTGGTTTTTATTTTATCCATCACTATTTTTATGTCACTACGGCAATGACGTCAGAGCATGTCGTCTTTACCCGACTACGGCGTACAGTGCACTCACAATGTTCAAGCAATTATTGCTGTGCACGAGTCGCCGAAACCGGTTTTTTCGATACTCAATCAAACAAAGAAAATAATGTCTGATACTTGGCGTATTTCTACAAATCGATGTCGGGAATATTTTCAATATACATTAAAATAATAAGAAAATGTTATTGTTATGACAAACTTGACAAATATCTAGGCATAGTATATTCCGTAAATATATTATAGATGTATCGATATTTCACATTTGTACTAGTAAGGAACAACACTTCCAGTCGTGTGGGGCCGACTATGGCGTGTGCGAATGGTACTTCTGACAGCTTCAAAACGTAATCAGTATTTTTCTTATTTATACTACAAATCTAATAAATATCTAAGCGCAAAAGTTCATAAATCAAAGTAGAGGGTACAATAAATGCAATATGCGAAAAAATAAAAGATAGATACGGTTTTAAAATGCTAGTTTATGAACATAAACTTTAACGACGTTTTGTCGGCTGTACCCGACCGTGGCGCTGACGGCAAGTCGCGGGTTGTCGGCTATACCCGTCTGTGGCGGTGAAAAGGTAACGAGCGTTTAACGGATAATATTGAGATAGGTATGCGAGGTATAAACCTATCTAAATAAAAGCAACTCAATTTAATAGTTAATAAATACTTGTGCACAAATTAATACCTAAATACCGCGGGTTATTGCACATATTCTGTTGGCATTTAGTATCTGGGTGTGTCAAGGTGTCAGACCCGGTCAACACGTGGTTCTGTTAAACTGGTTTGGTTTATACCTTTTATTTATGCTTTGGCGTGCTATGACGCGTGTTTTTGTCTGGGCTCCGATTCTTATATATTTTTATCATTGTTATGCCAACGAAACTCAATTGTCATTCTATTGCATACATACATACATACATAAATCACGCCTATATCCCTTACGGGGTAGGCAGAGCGTTAACGGCCGTAAAATGGATATCAACACCACATCTGACAAAAGCTTGAGGGTCAATTAGATAACTGTGTATCACTATAGTGACAGGTTGTCAGCCCATCGCCTAAAATTGCAATACACATCCCTCGAGTCCCTTAGTCGGCTCTTATGACACCCATGGGTAAGAAATAGGGTGATGCTATTCTAAGCCGGCATCACACGGCATTCTTTGCTATTGTGATTTTCTACACTTTATACTGTTCGCGGAATACGAAACGGGCAAATCCATCCAACTGACACTCTATTGGATCACGAAGACGCTTTTCTAATAGATGAATACGGCCCGGAATATGCTCGGCGATGTTTTTTTTTAAAATAAGTACCTTCTATATTTTTTGGACATACGAGACTGGTTGTTGGTACCTATATTGGGCACCCTACTCGCTATTTTAGGATTAGGGTTACACCCAGAATCTTCATTATTAATTTAAGAGCCTCGCTCTTGTCGGTGGAGTAATATCCAATCTGCTCTATTTTGAGCCCTCTCTTTGACTTCCTCATACCATCACCTCTCTTAAAAAAATCGAGGGGTGATAATAATAACGGGATGTCCAAAACTTACTAATCTTACTATTTATCACATTCATTCTTTATTGCAATCATATGGTACATTCAGGTCTTAAAATGGGTTCATAGAGTTCCGCACATTAAACCCATTTTTATGTAGGGCATTGCAAAAGAAGAGGGGTTTAATTACAAATTTCCTAAGTTCCTACATATGCAAGTAACTTATAAGATCTATCCTTTTGTAGCAGAGTATGAAAGTATGATCTTATTTTTTTGTATGAGCACCCTCTTTGACTCTTTCTGTTTATCCTTTGGTTGGCCGGTAGAAAATGCCGCGTGGCATTAGGCCTGCCCTTTCCATTTTCTGTGCAATAAAGTTAAATAAATAAATAGTATGCTCAGGATCTTGGTATTACCTCAGAGTATCTATTACCTACATTGATCCGAATAAGTATTTCACTGCGTAATTTCATCATAACTTATCATTGGGGTACGGATCATTTCACAATTATTTCAGTCTATTGCTAATACATCACCCATATTACATATTTCTACACCATTATGTAGGTGTACCTACTTAGAATATGAATCATAAATTCATAACATAACTTGATCACGGGGCCCAAAGCACACATGATCAGGTCAATGACCCGCGGGAGAGTAAGCTGCGGTGCGCGTGCGCACCTCGTGTGCAAAGGAGTGTGTTCTAACAGGTTGGCTGGGAAGGTGCAAATACGTTGCGTTGGTTTTAAATAATGGCTTAAAATAGCATCACCCTGTTTGTCTCCCGTGGGTGTCATAGGAAGCGACTAATGGACTCGAGGGTTTTATGTGTGTTACAATTTTTGGCGACAGGCTGACAACCTGTCACTATATTTATACACGATTTTTCTGAAACGGCGCTCAAATATTTGTCAGACGTGGCGATAGCGACCGTATTTTAAGGCCATTAACGCTCTGCTTATCCCGCAAGGAATAAAGCTGTGATATGTGTATATATAATGTTTATTTTTATTTATTTTCATCAAATCAGTAGGTACTGAGTCAGTGCTACTGACTGAGCATGCAGCGTAAACGAGTAATTTAGCTTATTCACTCGAAATCAGTAAACTGCGCGAAATTGAGTGCGTGCGGTCGTCGCCCCGTGCGTGCGCGCAAAAATAGAGTGTCGTGTGCTTTCAGGGGGAGAAAATACTAAAAATTACTTCGAACCACCGCAAAACAGTTTTAAGACAGTTAAGGATGTGCCAATGTCGGGAATATTCTCTAAGTGGGAATGTTCCCAAAAAAAACTTTAATGAAATGAGGAAACAGTCTAAATTGCAGGGAACTAGCGGGAAAAAAATACTTATAAAAAATAGTTATTTTTTGTAAGGCATTAGCTTCTACGACAATTATATTGCACTTTTATTATGTGACGTATTACTAGAGGCATATTTCTTACACTAAATTATAATTTTAACTATGATAGTAATTTTATGTAGTTTTTCCACTAGTTCCCAACAATTTGGAATGTTTCTGGGCACCGAGAAGTTTATTTTGGGAACATTCCCACTTGGAGAATATTCCCGCCGTCACGGCTCATTCCTATTCTGTCTTCAAACTGTTTTGTCTCTAGTGTGTGATGGTGCTAGGCTAGTCTAACAATATTATGAATATTTATAAAGAAGCGTATTCGAAAGCCAAGTAGTCAAAAAAGTGACACAAGTCCTGTACGCTACGTACGTTCCACGAGGTCTCTCTCAGTCGGGGTACTCCAGGGAATCGTTTGTCTCCAAAGCTTCGCATTTGTGGAATGAGTTGCCGTCTGAAATCCGTCACTCTAAATCTCCTGCTATATTTAAATCGAAATTGCACAATTATTTCCTTTTGAAATCAGTAAGTATTTAAATGTCCATTGTCATGTGTGTATTTATATTTTTTTATGTAGGTATGTATTTTATAATATATATCTTTAATTTAAATATATATTTATTTTTAATCATATTTGTATATATTTGCATGTATGTATGTATGTATGTATGTATGTATGTATATATGTATGTAGTTATGTATGATTGTAAATGTACTTAGTATATAAGTGTTGTTATTAAATTTAATAATTTGACTGATAATTTGCTTATGCAACTACTTGCAAATCTTGTAATTTTTGTCTCTATTTTAATGTAAAGGTTGCCTGGAAGAGATCGCTGCAAGCGATAAGGCCGCCTTTGCTTACTTTTAGTCTTAAGTTTTCTGTATTGTTTTGTTTCTGTTGTGTATGTTGTAAGCAATAAAGTGTTCATCTATCTATCTATCTATCCTGTACTGGACAACCTACGGCCTATGTTATGAAATTACAGGCTACAAGTGATATTCTTAGTACATTGCGTAGCCGGTTAATATTCTTGGTATCATAATGGCAAACCGACTCCGCAATTAACATCGAATTTCACCTGTAAAATTGTAGCCTGAAGTTTACTAATATAGAGCACTCATGGAATCCAAACACAGCTATATTCCGAAATAATTAAACTCAACTGATTAGGTAAAATGTGCAATCTATATGTGTTGATGCAATTCACGTTCATTAATGCATCCGCTACACACAATTTGGAAATGTTATTTTAAATTAGGTAGATGTTATTGAGCAAACTTATTAGGAATGGTGTAAATTAATAATCTTTTTCTAAACGACAATGTAATATGTCAAGGAAATGTTTGCAAGAACAGCAAAATATACATACATACATACATATATCACGCATTTATCCCTTGCGGAATAGGCAGAGCGTAAACGGCCGCAAAAAACGGACATTTACGTCACGTATGACAAACATTCGAGGGTCATTCGGAAAACTATACATGTACATAATTGCGCAATAGTGACAGGTTGTCAGCCCATCGCCTAAAATTGCAATACACACCCTCAAGTCCCGTCGTCGCCTTTAACAAACCCACAGGAAAGAAATGGGGTTATGCTATTCTAAGCCGGCATCTCACGGTTTAAAATAAAATATGCCACATTACTGACTAAAACGGCTTATTAAAAATAGCACTGTCACTTTCCGTTACAGATGTCATAAACTATTTTAGTCATGTCAACTTCTATTTTCATTTTCTGCCCTTGTCAAAGCATAAGCCTATTTAACAGAAAGTGACAGTGCTATTTTTGGTTACAAAATTAGTCGGTATTATGGAATTGAGACTATATATTTATTTTGGTAAAATTGGATTAGAATGCCATTCATTGAAATTGGACCTAATTTTATCTCTTCTTATACCAAGAATGAAATATGAAAATTAAACAATAAAATAATATGTAGGTAATAAAAAAAATCTATTATTAAAGAAAACTGAGTTAATAAAAAGTTTATTTTAAATGAAACTGCGTCCATATGGAGTACTAGTGCTGCACTGCGAGGCATATCGGTCTCATGAGTCTCTTACGCCAACTCGTGTGTGAGTTTCGTCCTATACGATAAGCTTCTTGTACCCGAGCAAATATACCTCTAATTTTCGTCTTACGTATTCCTTTACAAGTTCAGCGTAAAAACTGAACTAAACTACATATTTTAAATGAGATCATAACTTTCTTCACACACACATCAGCTTTATTGATTAGCGCTATGTAGCTAAGTACTTCTTTTTCCCTGAAAGTCAACTTAAGTGTTGAAGTTTCTAACTCCCATAAGATTTCTTCCCGAGAAAAACTGGCTGGATCTAATTCAACCTAGATAGTAATTACACTTAATACACGGTGTCCGAGAACTTAACTGGGTCGTTTGATTTGACTCGTACATTATTTATTTATTTTACTTTATACACAAACATGTACTCGGGCGGACGCCAAAGGCTTTATCTCCCAGTCTACCTTAGGGCATGTGGAAAGGTCAAAGCAGGTGCATTGAACAAAAAAATAATTAAAATATATACATCCATCATCATTGATTGATAACTGGTGACATGACCAGGATTATACATAAATCTTCTTCTTCTTTTCGTGGAAGACACCGAGTTAACGAACGACCCGCTGAACCCTGGTGTCAGAGGTTTTGAACCGCCTACTACTAGTAGTAGTACTACTATTATATATTCTGTGCTAGTAGGCCTTTGACATTGTTGACTAACGAACATCCTCAGGACCGACAGCTTAACGTGCCCTCCGATTTTCTTACAAACAATCAGGTGGTTTAGCCTGCAATGTTCTAACAAGACTGGGAACAAATGTACAAAGTGATAATATCAACTTTGTGAGTGCCTCACCAGGAATCGAACTCGGAACCTTTGCACCGCATATATAGTTGCACTACCTCTGCCCCAGAAAAATATTTTAAACACAGCCTAAAAGCCCGTCTAACTATACCTATTGTAATAACATGGATAATTATTTCTAACAGTTTGTAAGATTTTGGAAATATTTATCGTGTAAACTGTATACCATGTGGTTGAGTATTGGGACACCCTGTTTCCCACACATCGGTCATCAAGTGGAGAGCTCCATCAGCGATGGGCATAGAAAGCGCACATTACTTGTGAGAGCCGAGATGTACACGTATATGCCTATTTTATCTAGATTTATCGATAATAGAATAGAAATCCCTTTTTCTTCTTGATCCTTCGAATCTTCTTTGTTTCTATATGATTAAGTATACTGTAGTAACTACTCACTAAAAGTCTTTTCTATTCGTGTTCCCACACGAATCGACGAACTAACCGATGAGCCCTGGTGTCGAGAGTTTATTTAAACCGCCTACTACAACCAGTAGGCCTCTGACATGGTAACACAACCACCGCCATCTATGAAATCATAGACACCAACCGGGACCGACGACGGCTTAACGTGCCTGCCGAACCATAAAACCATATATCTTTTACTAAGAGTAAAGTAGATACATTGAACTTTTAATAAAAATAAGAGTCAAATCGGGCTAATTTGGACGGCCTAACTATATGTTGCAGATACATCTCAAAGTGTTAGTCACAGAAAATTACTTGAAAGAATTGTGCCAAAGAAATTTCCTACAAACACCGCGATATTCACTTATATCAGATATGCGGTCAACTCTATCAAAGTACGTTTACAGTCGTCCTCTTTAGGTAGACTGGTGGGTTGGTTTTCTTTTATATTTTCTACTAGATGTTTTTGTATGCGGTTGCTATTCTAATGACATTTGATTAAAGTGTCTACGTGTTATTTAGTAAGTACCAGAATGTTAGACCAGAAGGGTTGCTTAATTCTTAAAATACTAATATAAAAATCATATGAAGACACAGTAAAAAATCCAAAGGCGCGATTGGGCTGGTTGTTTGAACAAACATAAAAACTCCTACGGATGAGGCCTTGCTCGCCACAGGTTAAATCGTAGAGTCACATACTTATAACAAAAAACTACTTGAAAAAATATATATTATGTATTAGCGCATAGCGGTGTAAAACGTTTGACGGGTCTTTCGTTTACTAGGTGTCCCTGTTGCATATGGTAAGCAAGGCATTGGGAAAGGCTTCGGTTCCTTCCTATGTTCCTTCCGTTATTATTTCGTTCCTTATCATATCATTTTGCAGGTCGTTTTCAGTTTCCAGTAGCTATGGGTGGTAAAATTTGTCACATGCCTAGGTCACCTCCGACCTAGAGTCAAGAACAAACCCTTTGCAAAAAAACATAAACAACTAGCTCACCATAATGAGGTAAACAAAAAAACAATGGTTTAGAAACTGTCGGTGGAAATTGGCGGTCAGTCAAGGTCAGATTGCTAAACGATTAGGTATAGTTTGGTATTTGTCATTATTGACCTTTTGTGTTATTCTTCTTTTGTTAATTGTTAAAGTAAAAAAAATATTTATCCATTGAAATGGCCGCTTTGGTTACCCTTTTTATTTATGTGATATACCAAGTACCATTGCGGCCCTTAAAACCTCGCTGGGAAGAAAAGGGTCACCCTGAAAATCTTGCCCTTGGGTGGGGCGAAACTGGGATTAGAAATTGCTCTGGGAAGAACGGATTGGACTGGAAAGTAATCAGATTACTACGTAAAGATAAACAAATGAACAGCTGTTTCTCGACAAATGTTCTAGTCTATAAATCCAGCGGCTAATTACGACTGCCGTCTAACAGTACAAGCAGAGAAAAGCACTGTTTCTGCTGACGTTACTTAATCACGCAGGAGAAAGTACTAACAGCATATTCCGATATTGCAAAGTAATGCTAGCAAATGTTTTCAATGAGTTTCTTTGTGGATGAGTCGACAGAAGGATAGAAGAGAAAATATAAAAACTATAAAATCGTGTAAAAATATTAGTATTCGTAATCCATTTGCTCATTATAATTATGCTATACAAAAACTAATTAAATATGATGAATTATCTGTGATTCATACGTATAATTAAAAATACTGTTATATTTTTATATTTTGAAATGCGTAACATAATGATGTTATCAAGTAATAATGTCATTGCACTGAATCTATAAAAAGCATAAAGTAGTCGTAGTAAAATAATCGTCAAACTTATATTGTGTAAATGATAAATTATGTGATAACGACAGAAAATGCGAAACGTAGGTATCAGCTAAGTGCAACTCTTTATACCTCAAAACGCAAATACCTTCTTACGTCTTCTTGTACTTAAAAGTTTCACATATGTACCTCAGTAGTAATAAACAAATAAGTAGCTGCAAATATTGGCCGTATGATACCGGCTTAGAATAGCATCACCCCATTTTATTCCTTTTCTGAAACGGCCCTCAAATAATTGTCAGGCGTGGCGACAGTGACTGTATTTTTACGGCCGTCCTGCATAACCCACAAGGGATAAAGGTATGAATGTAAATATTTCAAAGGTTGAAACAGCTCTAAAATTGAATTATGTTTCCCCAGGTTAGATATAAAATATGAAATAATAAGTAATAAGTAAGCCCTCCTATAAAAATACCTACCAATTTTTTTAAGTTAGTTTTTTGGGGAAAGTTGGTCAGTTTCCTGGGTTGGTTGACCGCTTTAAATATTTTCAGCAAAAATATTTTTACACCTTACATAATTCAACACTTTCATTTTCTAATTGTATAAGAAACTGCATGTTGCTGCTAATTTGTATCTAATTATTGTATTACACAACTTATTGGATTTAATAAGCCTTTTATTATCATAAATACACGTTTTCTTTTTTTTAGTTGGTATAATGAACTGTCTAAGTCTCTTTTTAATAAGTATTATTTAGATACGTCGAAAAAAGATTTTGTACTATGTTATACCGGTGTAAGTTACAGGTTCCGGCTAAATTAATAAGTTATATCTAAAAAACCTTGCAGGGTGATTCATTCTACTCATGATTATTAACATCTTTTATCACGGAACCTCCTGGGAAATCTTAGGTATATGTTTCATATTAAAAAATAATACTTTCTAGACTAAATTGTATGGATCAGCTGTTTTTATTTTTTCGATTTTACAGGCCCTATAGTAAAAGTTGTTCAAAATCATGAGTAGAATCAGACTGCAAAGTTTGCGTGTTGACCGAAAAACATCCCTCAATAATAATCATTACTCATGAGACGAATGTTTACCTTCTCGAGAATATTGTGCTTGTCCTCTTTGTTAACAAATATAATCACCTAATATCAGCTTCTATTTCGGAAATTTTAATGTACAATGTAAAATTTGACAGGCATATTTTATGCATGAATATGTTGTGTAATACAGTACAAACATCTTTTTACTTTATTACAGTAAACTTTGGAGGTGTCTCTATTTTTGTAAAGTCATCAAAACACTTCGCGAATACTCAATGCAAAATTATTATGCAGTATTACGCAAAAGAGAATTTGTAATATTTTTAGTTTTTCACAAGAAAGTAAATTAAAGGAATAATAAGTAATCGCAGTTTTAAACGGAAACAGCTGGCCACTTAGAGACAGCGGCCACCAATTACCTTGTTATGAAGTGGCCATTAGATGTCATGAATCATCACAAATCTAATCCATCATTTACAGAGCATTGAAATCAGTTGAATTGAAGAATTTAATATAAGACAGGGTGAAAGGTAATTCCATACATTTCTAGCATATTCGTCCGTAGAGATATGGGTCAGAATTCATTAGGATACAAAATGACGTGGACCATTGGTTTTGCGAAATGTATGAAAAATGCGTTATCTACATACATTACTTTTCTGGTTTCACGATATAACCAAAAAGGAACAATCGACCAAATCGTTTTTAAAAAATAGTTAAACTGTAGGTAGGTTTTATTTAAACCAATCAGATATTAATATTACTATATACAAAGCATTGTTATATATTAATTCAAGCCATATTAGACCCTCTCCATATTCAATACTGCCTGCAGCATCCGGACCAAAGAAACTTTAAATTCAGCCAATAAGGATGAATAAAAGTATGTTTAATTTATGTTGCTTGCGCCGCCTTGAGCTGTTCCATAAGGCTACTGTGATAAAAGGCTTGGTGATGCCCTGTGATGCCAGCTTAGAATAGCATCACCCCATTTTTTTCTCGCGGGTTTCGTAGGAGGCAACTAAGGAAATCGCGGGTTTCATGTGTATTACAATTTTAGGCGACAGGCTGACAACCTGTCACTATAGTGAGACAATATTTTTTAAATAAGCCCTCAAATACCTATTTGACAGACGAGGCGATAATGACAGTTTTTTACGTTTTAAAAATACGTCTGTGTCATAGTGGTAGAACCGACATTAGTTAGAACATTTTAATCCACAATAATTTAATTGATGCCGCCGTGTGATGCTGGCTTAGAAAAGCATCACCCCATTTCTTTACCCTGGAGTCGTCAGAGGCGACTTAGGGACCCGAGGGTGTGTATTGCAATTTTGGGCGATGGGCTAACAACCTGTCACAGACTGTCATGTCACTATAACGATACACAATTTTCCGATTAACCCTCAAACGTTTGTCAGACGTGGCGTAGATGTCCGTTTTACGCGGCCATTTACGCTCTGCCTACCCCGCAAGGGATCATAGGCGTGATATGTGTGTTGTGTGTGTGTGTATGTGTGTGTGTGTGTGTATTATTGAATTAGTATACTCGGGTGACATTCTAGAAAAAATTAACTAAAGTTAAACACCTCGCATTCGACATTGAATGCATTTCCTATAAAGCCACTCTTGAAGGCAATATCGAAGTCTTACAAGAGCATAAATAGATTAGAAACTCTATGAATAGTGGGGTCAGCACAAGATCAAGTAGATATACAATTTACCCAAGTCGAAAGATGAATTGCCTATGATATGAGCATGGGATACATACACATTTCAAGCCTTTGTCCCACGCAGGGTAGGCAGAGCGTCCGTAAAATACGGTCGCTATCGCCACGTCTGACAAATATTTAAGGGCCGTTTGGACAGTCGTGAATCACTCTGTAGTGATACCTCTATCCTGTCACTGTTGACATATTGTCAGCCTGTCGCATCTTACGACACCCGCGTGAAAGAAATGGAGTAATGCTATTTTAAGCTTAGGATAGAATAATGCTCTTTAAACCATTATTAATAGGAATTTGAAAATAGACCCCGATGTCACGATCATTAGCCCAAAACACAGTAAATAGACTTCGGAGTCCTTTCATTAACAGGATATTATATAACGTACATTGAATTCTAGATAACATATGCCGTGTGATGCCGGCTTAGAATAGCATCTCCCCCTTTCTTGCCCGTGGGAGTCGTAAGAGGCGACTAAGGGACTCGAGGGTGTGTATTGTAATTTTAGGCGATGGGCTGACAACCTGTCACTATGGCTATACACAATTTTCCGGATGACCCTCAAATGTTTGTCAGACGTGGCGTAAATGTCCGTTTTATGCGGCCGTTTATGGTCTGCCTACCCCGCAAAGGATTATAGGCGTGATATGTGTGTGAGTGTGTGTGTGTGTGTGTGTGTATGAATTCTAGATAAAAAAGTATGATATGTAAACCAAACCAAATCCATTTCAATGACACAGTACAACCTTCACCCAATAAAACTAGGATAAAATTGATAAGCCTGTTAAAACTAAACACCAGCATAAAAAAAAAACTTTCGCAAAACGGATGTCAAATGGCACAAAAATCACATTTCGACCCAGTTCCGCGGCGATTACGACGCGTGCGCAGCCACGATAACAGCACTAAGCGGCAACGGCTCTCAAACTGTACGTTTAAAGGCACGGAGTCGTGGGGTCGTATTCCGCTATATAAAACGTCTCAGTTGTAAATGTCAGCTTGATGGTTTTGGCCGTTTAGTATTCCGCTAATAGTTTGAAGTATGGAAAGTCACAATGGCAATAAATGACAATTGAGCTTCGATGGCATTACAATGACAAAAAATAAGTGAATCGGGGCCCTGTTGAGCAGCGCAGACGAAGCGCTGCTGTCATCCGAAAGAAATATAAAGTCATCGCATGGAATTTACACTAGGTACTCAACACCCTACGTCACTGAACTGAGGTTCTATGTTTTGTTCTATTCTTCTGTCATTCATTATAAAAAAATCGGATCATTTTATTATACCTTCGTTTTTACCCGCGTACACTTAGATTTTTTATATTATTACCAAAAATTACTTCAAAACCCGGCGGTCCCCGTAAACAATCTTGTATTTTGTTTTGTAGAGTGTTGGAACATTGAAATTATATATATTCTAGATCTCAAGCAAGAATCAGTGAAAGGTTGCATTAATTGTCAAAGTTTGAGAAACGCTGTCTTATATCATATTGTGCATTCCAATTGGAGCAGAAACGGCAGATTCATAGTTATAGTTATTTACGTGGCTGTGCTAATGGTAATGACTCTCAATTTTTAAAAGGGACGTTTGAATGGATTACCTCATTTGAATTTAGTATTGTCTTGTTTTGTTTTATTCAATTTATTTTTTTCATATATGTCAACAAGTATTTGTATGTTTTTAGTGAATTGTAGTTATTTAAGTTGGTAACGTTGAGTTTATAAAATAGTTCAGTAATGTTTAAACCCTTGAGCCACCAGTATTTTTCTACAAGGAGTAAAAAACCGGCCAAATGCGAGTCGGATTCGCCTTAGAGGGTTCCGTACCATACACATCAAGCTTTTATAATACCCCATTCGAACTACTGGCCTTAATTTAAAAAAATTGATCTTAATGAAAACTACAAAACCTCCCTTAAAAAAATATTTAAAAATAGAAAGTGAACAACTTTTATGAAAATGTATCAGTTAACCGGCCGGATCAATTTGAATGATATTTTTATTTTATTGTTGACCTATTTTTCTTTGGGAAAGTTGATTAGTTTTATGGACTGGTTCACCCCTTAAATATTCGCAGCTTTTTTTTTAGTTAAGTACTATCAAATATAAATAATAATGAGAATGATACCTTTATTGACCCCTGCTACAAATCTAAATCTGAGACCGGCATCAACACCTGTAACAATAATAACACTGATTAATACAAAAATATAACCTGATGGTAGATAGAAATATCTCATTTTAAAAATACGGATGCGTATGTCAATCGACCTGAGAGTCGCATCCGTAACGCACCGTAGCAAACACACTTGTTCCACCCTGCTACCATCGGACATCCAGACGCACCGCCGGATACCATCCGTACCTGGTTGCCATTCCACCAATTCGGACTAAGCGCTTCCAGTCATCATTTATAATGCG
This sequence comes from Tuta absoluta, assembly GCA_027580185.1. Taxonomy (NCBI): domain Eukaryota; kingdom Metazoa; phylum Arthropoda; class Insecta; order Lepidoptera; family Gelechiidae; genus Tuta; species Tuta absoluta. The sequence continues at coordinate 3,530,263 of JAQAHW010000038.1, forward strand.
CACTGCTAAAGAGTGGAACTCACTACCTGCGTCTGTGTTTCCAAACGCATACAACCCTAATCTCTTCAAAGTAAGAGTGAACAGGACCCTTCTTTGGGTGAGCTCACTCCATCTTAGACTCTGTATTTGTCCTATGACCTAGACTAGAGTCAAGAGAAACCCCGTCTTAAATAAAAAAACACACTGTATCCGTATTTGTATGGGAATAAGATCGGAATGCGCAATTTCCTTTCGCCTGACAGATGCATGTGTTACGGACGTTACGGTGCGTTAAAAATACGCAGCGACGGACGTCAAGTGGGTAAACCGCCTATAATATCATATTAGCAATCTGGGGGCTTAATGGCGCCACTCTAACTGTGCATTTTGTCTGTAATTCGTCGAGAATGTGTTAATGTCAAAGTGCAGTTAATTCTTGTTGGTGCGATTAGGCACAGGCGCGCCTGCTGCTATTTGCAATAAGCTTTGAGCTTCCCTACCCTCCCATTCGAACAACCCGAAAATCTACGACTGTACCTACTGGACACAGCAACCCCGGTTTTATTTACATCTGTACCAAACGATACTATACAGGGTGTAAGGGACAGCCGTCCGAATACTGAAAGGGTGCACTTAGACCATGATACGAAACAACTTTTTCTAAGGCACAAAAGCTAAGAAACGACAGTAAAATGGTATCCAATACAAAATCACGACCAGCCGACTGCCTTTACCATGAGAAGTATTTTTTTTTAAGTTTCATCAAATATATTCCTAGGAAAAAGTGGTTCAGTTTAAAACTTTCAACCCTATTAGTATTCAGATAGCTGTCCCTTGACCCTGTATACTTTTGATAACGTTAGGTTTTCCTTAGTAACAAGTCACCGGTCCAGGGGTTAAGTAGAGTCTGTGCGGAATGAAAATAGACGTGAGAATTGACGGCGCCTCTGTACCTCAGTATGAGAAACTAGCGGCCTGATCAGCGGTTACTCCTGCTGCTAACCATTTTCCCGCGGGAATTATACATTTTAATAAAGCCTATGTTCATCAGGGGTTGTAGGAATCTAATGGTAAAAGATTTTTTTAATCGCTCCAGTCGCTTCGGAGCCTATTCAATTCAAACAAACAATCAAATCTTTTCTCACACATATCACGCCTATTATCCCTTGCGGGGTAGGCAGAGCGCAAACGGCCGCAACAACGGACATTTACGCCACGACTGACATAATATTTGAGGGTCATTCGGAAAATTGTCTACCGCTATAGTGACAGGTTGTCAGCCTATCGCCTGAAATTGCAATGCACACCCTCAAATCCCTTATCAAATCAAACCATTTCTCTTTATAATATAATTATTAGAATAGATAGCAACGTATGAACAAAAAAATTGTTCTCTTTTTGCACACACCTATTCCCTTTCCGCCCAGACTTTAGGTACTCTTACTACTACTACGTACTCGATAATCTTATCACTATGTTCAGTGCATCACTATTTAGTCGTTATCTCAGTATTTTCATTGCTCTGCGCATTTTTATCTCAATCTTATCGTTACTATTTGAATACTTTTGTACTTGAAATTTTTTTTGTGTATGTACTCGTATCTCGGTATTAAGAAAAGTACTGTGGTGCTTAGGTAAAGTGAACAGGCCTATAAAATTAAACAACTTTCCCCAAGTATCAAATAAATAGACCAAAGAAGTCCAATAGGATTTTAGCTACCAAGCCACTTTGTTTGGGAGATCCAAAAAATATCCTATCTTGACAAAACACACCTTTGGCAAGGCTTTTTCACACCTTGGGGAAAATAGTTCAGTTAAACGGACTGAATCACTACTCGGAAGAATCCTTTTCGGACACCCTGTATTTTTAACCTATTTTTTTGTTGGATCCTATAAACAAATCAAACTTCTAAATGATTCGTAATAGAACAGTAAACAATCACTGCTAAACGTTTTTGGTTCAAGGGTGATTTAATTCAGTAAGTAGGTTCTTTTTATCACTAATCTACTATCGAAAATGGGTAGGTAGTGCCCTAGCCCCATATAAAAATAGACAAGTTAGTGGAAAAAAATATCTACCTTGGGATTAAGTCCATAAACTTGAATGAAAAAAACAATTGTAAAAATTTACCTTGGAAACCAGTCAATATACTTTACGTACAATTCAAGCTACTTTTAACTTTTTATTAAACTAGAGTCAAGAAATTGATTGCCGTGTGATGCCGGCCTAGAATAGCATCACCTCATTTACTCCCCGCGGGTTTCGTAAGAGGCGACTTATGGACTCGAGGGTGTCATGTGGATAACAATTTTAGCGCGACAGGCTGATAACCTAACACTACGGTGCTACTCGATTCTTCTGACACTGCCCCAGACGTGGCGACATGACGATAACACTAAAATTCATGCCCCTAATATGCACGTTCACACCATGCACCTGCTCCTGCTCCTGCCGCTGTCGCGAATATTGCTAGAAATACTTCCGCGGAAGTATCAACGCGAGTGAGTGTGTGAGTGTGAGAACACTCGTTCACACACTGTCGTCATACTCGTCTCGCACCAATACGAGTGAGCGAGATAGCAATACATTCCAAACGCGCTCGCGCTGCCCTTCCTTTGGGAGGGAGGTTCCGAGGCAGCACGGAAAGTGGCAGCGGCATGACGAGTAGCAGCTAGAGTAACCTGTTGTTTACATACTCGCGCTGCCCACTTCCTTTACTATTTCCGTGCCCATATTGGCATTGTGTGAACGTGCTATTATATTTTCGTATAATTTCGTAGTGTCCATAATGGTTAATGACCATTTGTGTACCTATCTTTCCAACAAAATGACATCACCTTTTATCGGTCAGTTTGCAGCCAAAATGGTGGCCAGCTAATAGGCAAACTCGTTAACATCAATCAGCTGATGTCATACTTTGATTAATGGGCCGGTCTTACATAGTCCTAATCTCAGAATAACTAATGATCAAAAACACCTAAATAGCGTTTAGACTAAAACGCAATAAATCCAGTTAGTTCTTGAAGTGACTAGTCTTAGTAGCAAATCGCCTAAGTCGCAAAATTACTGCACTGTGTTTTTTAGGCCGTGTGTTGCCGGCTGAGAATAGCATCGACCCATTTCTTGCCCGTGGGAGTCGTAAGAGGCGACTTAGGGACTTGAGGGTGTGTATTGCAATTTTGGGCGATGGGCTGACAACCTGTCACTATAGCCTCGTAACACCCAGATACCTTTTCACCTGGGCAGCTATCTGTGAAAAGCTCCTAGAAGCCTGGGCGTTACGAGGTTATGGATACACAATTTTCCGAATAACCCTCAAATATTTTGACAGACGTGGCGTAAATGTCCGTTTTATGCGGCTGTTTACGCTCTGTCTACCCCGCAAGGGATTATAGGCGTGATATATGTATGTATGTATGTATGTGTTTTTTAGGGTCGGTTTTCCTAATATGACGCTTTACACCCGTTTTTTTGTAAATAATAGTTTGAATAATACTCAAAACTTGGGCAATGGGCAACGAACATAAAGAGAAAATATTATGTTTGTGAAGTACGCCACTGTCATGGTCGTTCACGAGTACACTCGAAAAGATATGGACTGATTGATATTTGGCCGATATATGATGTCTCTCTTCAAATTTAAGAGTCAAACTCTTGTCGGTGGAGTCACTTCAATTACTCCGTTCACATTGATACATCATTGGGGTTATTAGTAATTCTATAGGTAAGCCCCTCCCACATGACTTCCTACCACCTCCTTTAATCTCTGCCGCTTCTTGGTCAGGTTGCTTATTCAGTTAATTCGCAGCTAACCAACATATCTGGATGGCCGTTCACTATCCGCCACGTGTGAACCCATTTAGCTCAGCCCCAACAACCGATAGGTATAATGTAAGGACAAAATACAATTAAGTAAGTATTTTTACTATGGGCTACATATGACCCCATTTCTCTCCCGTGGGAGTTGTAAGAGGCGACTAAGGGACTAGACGGTGTGTATTGCAATTTTAAAAGATGGGCTGATAACCTGTCACTATGGCGATACAGTGATGGTTCGAATTAGGTATTCGAATGACTCTCGAATATTTGTCAGACGTGTCGTAAATGACCATTTTTCGGCAGTTTACGCTCTGCCTACCCCGCAAGGGATTATAGGCGTGATATATTATATATTTATATTATATATTACTATATATGTATATGCTGGAAATTGGCTTTTACCCCATGGACTGCAATTTTGGACATCCTACATCCAGTAGCGTACCTGTAGCAAATAGGTATCCTACACATAATAATACTTAATTATGCTATCTGTACACTCTTTAAGATAATATTTCTAAGTTATAGTAATAAAGGACCTACTTTCGAAGGTACAAATCTGCACCTAAAGTATATACAGTTAGGGTGAAATTTTACTAGTGACCGATAGCAAAAACTCATCATAGGCTGTTGATAAGGAGCAACGTATGAATAATAATATATGTCATATAAAAACACGACTGCTTTCTGAAATAAATTCTTGCCTATGGCACTCGGATTGTAAGGATTCTTCCGATACGATTCCCATTAGAATCTGTTCAGAGGTTAACGAGTTTCAGTCCTTTAAATAATCGTACATATACCAGAAAGTAAGTATTGGCGGCTGCGCGCCGCATATACTATACATACATGAACTCGAATAAAAAACATTACACTCCTTTTTTTGTTTGGGCAATAAAAATTATCTGCCATACAAATCTTGGTCGGTTGGTACATTTAGTCTGAGAGGTAATTTTTTAAATAATTCGACCTATTTCTTGGATAAAGTTGTTTCTTATCGCCAACCTGTTGTCGTTATCGGTTGGTAGTAAAATTTCGCCTTCTTCTTCTTCTTTGCGTGTCGATGGCAAGTGTTTTTAAATTGATATAGACCAATGAGCAGCCACACGTACAGCTTCATCGGTGGCTCTCCAGAGGTCCTCCAGCGAGCAGGTGTCGGGGCACGCTGGACATATTTGTTATATCTCACCCATCAAACTTTCTTAAAAACTCGTTTAGCAATCGTACTGTATGTCACATGTAAGCTTGTTTCCTGCTTTGAATACAAAATACATTTTAATGTGTTACATTCGTGGAATGTTATGTCAATTGAATAAGATCCTTCGATTTGATAATAACCGGTACATGGAACTGATCAAATTAAAATTCTGTGCGAATAACAGGGTATTGGATTATTGTGTAAGAATTAGAATTGTATTCTGAATTCATACATAAGTAAAAACAGTTATTTGAGTTAGTTTGTTATTGCAACCGGTAATCCAGTCTATGAAACTGAACAACTATTCCGAATCTTAGGAAAAAATAAAAATAAAATTTTGATAAAAACAGTTATTTCAGTTAGTTTGTTATTGCAACCGGTAATCCAGTCTATGAAACTGAACAACTATTCCGAAGTAGGTATCTTAGGAAAAAATAAAAATAAAATTTAGATAAAAACAGTTATTTCAGTTAGTTTGTTATTGCAACCGGTAATTCAGTCTATGAAACTGAACAATTATTCCGAAATAGGTAACTTAAAAAAAAAAAAAATTATCGTGCTTACCAGGCTTAGCCGGTTTGAGTACGGAATATATCCCCAATAGGGGAAGGCCCATGTCCAGCAGTGGACTATTGTGGCTGTTGATGTCGTGATGTTCAGCAGCACATAAACCTACCCGTTTAAGGGATCTAGTTACATTACTGGTTATTTGTTAGTAAACCTCTGAAAAACCGGTATAAGTTTATCCCTTAAATTGGTAGGTTATTCTGCTTATGATAGTACATGATAATCGCAATCATTATCAATCATATATATCACGCTTATATCAATTGCGGGATAGGCATAGCGTAAACGGCCGTAAATAACGAACATACACACCACGTCTGATCAACACTTGAGGGTCATTCAGACAATTGTGTATCGCTATAGTGATAGGTTTCAGCCCGTCGCCTAAAATTGCAATACACATGTGACCCTCGAGTCCCTTAGTCGCCTCTTAAGACACCCACGGAAAAAAATAGGGAGATGCTATTCTAAGCCGGCATCACCAGTCACAATTGGCAACAATATCCAACGCTCAGAACGTATGAACTTCGTTATCTATTGCATTAATAATTTCATTACATTGTTTGTTTCAATTAAATATTACGATGATTGATTAGTTAGTTAGTGGATTCCCCTGCTATCAGCGTTTACTAACAATTATTTCGTGAACGACTGATAAAAGTATTGAAATTGTCTAGGAATGTGCAATTTACATTGAGAATTTACCGAGCCGGTTTTCTATTAGGAGTATACAAAATTGTTACAAAAATTTTATTATACATATTTGGACCTCCTATACAAATTAACCCAAACGTCTGAAACATTTTGTATGGGTTAACCCAAACGTCTGAAACATTTTGTATGGGAGGTAGTCCAAATTTATTTTTCTTATTTCGACCAATAAATTTGACTTTGGGAAATTTGTTCGGTTTCATGGGCTGGTTCACCCCATATTTAAAGCTAATTTTTTTACTTCCGTATTTCAGGTCAGATCTAAATAGTATATGATACGGTGGTGAAGGGATATGAGCGTATAGGGGGATTTGATTGCCCTTGCCGAGACCATAATTTGTTAAGATTTTTATCATTGTAAAAACATCTGTCACTTATTTGATGGACGTAATCTTATCTACAGACTGCCTGACAAACGCTCTCTACGAAGAATTTCATGATTACAGAAAGTGTTTACTTTTATTCAATGAATAGTTTTCCGTTCAGTTGTTCAAACTTTTGAGTAATTTTAAGCCCATCTATCAAAACCGAATACACGCCATAGGATTTTTGTAAATAGATTCTTTGGTCTTATAACAAAAAAGAAAAAATACGTGGTTAAGGCTTTTTGACAGCGTCAAATCGTATTGAAAATATTTCAAACACTTCCTAAGAGCGCTTCCGTGTTCCATTACAAAAAACTTAGAGGTTTTTTGTAATCACACGGATATTGTTTTCCTGATGTTTTCAAAAATGGTACGAACGGACGTAAAAGTGTTTACAATGTAATGGAGAATATTTTCAAAGGACATTAATATACCATTTTAAAAATTAACTGTGTTTTTATGAATACCGCGAAACTTTCAGTGTTCTCCTCGTAGCTTTATTGGTATTTTTGTAACACCCAGTATAATATATTGATGTAGGCATACAAGTAGGTATCTACTTATTTGCACAAATGGATTGCTCTGCAAACCTACAATTACTTCATATTTATAAGTATAATTGCGTTAATTATCTACACAATTAATATAATAGAGTAGGTAGGTAAGTTAAGTAGTGACCGTAATTTATTATAGCCATGTTCTTTTATAATGTTACGCAAAAGAGGCCTTTGCTCAGCAGTCAAAATCAAAATGAAATCATTTATTTCTAAGTAGGAATTTACAAGATTCTCTTTTAGAAAGTCCAATCTACCAATCTACATAAAATTATACATTAAAAAAACAGTCATGTAAAAAACAAATACTTACATGACAAAGTTTAAACCTATGTCAATTCATTAAACCTATGTCAAATTCATGTTTAATTATTATGATTTATCTATCTTCTTCATGCATTGTGTTGAAGCAACTGCTGACCAGACGTCTTTATCATTAAGATAATTTTCTGGCCTGTAATATGTATTATGCTTTTGAACATAAAGTATTCTTAATTTTTGTTTTAAATTTATTATCATTAAACTTTGATATTTCATCTGGATTTTTTTTATAGTTACATATATACCTATACATGTCAAAGAGAAGGCTCAAAATAGAGCAGATTGGATATTACTCCACCGACAAGAGCGAGGCTCTGAACGTATACAGTTCCCCAAGATCATTTTCTGACCTCACTGAATCTGGTTTGTGGCTGTACAATTTTATTTTTATTTGTTGTCGAATGAATATAAATGTTTTTTATATAGCAATTATAATTCTGGTATACAGGACAGAAAGTAGAAGTAGGATACAGAACAGATTACATACCTAAAGGCGTTTTGTTTTCTATTCATATAAATTATTTACCTACTTGAATGACAAATTAGTTAATTTTGGCCACTGTAAGTGAAAACCTATATAAATGAAATAATTTTAATCTTTTACTTTGCTAAATGGATAACTGGGTAAGAAATAAGCCTCTATAATTGAGAAAAAAACGTAAGCACCGTGAGGTCTTAGTTAAACAGGTTTCACTGTACAACGAAATTTAATTTTCCTCCGGGAATATTCGTGTCGCTGCGCAGACAATAAATGGTTTAAGTTTAAGTTTTGTTTATATAAGGAGTACCAAAAATGGTATTACAAGCCGAAAGGATGTTAAGGTACTCATGAAACCAAAATATTAAAGTAAAATTCGGACCTCCTATACAAAATTACCGATCAGGCAGGTCCAATATGTTTGCATATTTCGACCAAAGTTTCATAGGGACAGTTTTTCAGTTTCATGAGTAGGTACCTTGACATTTAACAAACCCTTTTTGTTAGTCCTTTCGTAGATATTTTCCTCCGTAGATATTATTGTAGGTATTACGCAGTAGAAAAATACGCAATAAGCTGTCAACATCCTGTGGCTGATTTGATAATGAACTACAAACTTCCTCTAGTCGTGTGTTGTTATTGTTTGGAGTGACCGCGTTGGGCTCAAGATCCAGATGTGCGTAGTTTGGTTCCTATATACACATATCACGCCTTTATCCCTTACGGGGTCGGCAGAGCGATAACGGCCGTAAAAATGGACATTTGCGCCACGTCTGACAAACATGAGGGTCATTCAGAAAAAATGGTCATTGCCATAGTGACAGGTCGTCAGCCCATCGCCTGAAATTGAAAAACACATGTTAGTCGCCTCTTACGATACCCACGGGAAACATGCATACACCCACATGGGGTGATGCTATTCAAAGCCGATATCACATGGCTTGATTCCTAACGTCATCATTTTGAAGCTAAATCAAAATCTGTTCAGTATTTTCCAAGATACAGGCAAACTGTTTTTCACTTCCAGTTCATATTTTGCTAAATTTACGATTGGTGGCCTTATGTGTAATGTGAACCTTGGCTTCCCGTTATTGTAACTTCTGACTCATACTGAATGTATGACAGGCTGAGGACACGGAGCCATACACATTACATACGTACATCAATTACAACTGCGTATTATCACGGCACGCCCTTATTATTCATGGTTTTTACTAGTGAATTACCACACCTAACTATATCGGGTGAAATTTAACTAATTACCGATAATGAAAACTGAGGACGGGCTGGTGATAAGAAACATCTTTCCCCAAGGAACATAGGTCGAAATATGAAAAAAATATTCGCAGCTGCCATAGTTTTCCAAATCAGCTAATCAGCAATTTTGTATGGGAGGTCAAATTTTTTTAATATTTCGACCTATGTTCCGTGGGGAACGTTGTTTCTTAACACCAGCCGCCATGAGTTTTCGCTATCCGTCACTAGTAATATTTCACCCGTTAAATCGAAGTGATGTAAACTAAAATGTGTTCTTTCCATGTATACGCGACAAATAATTTGGTAATAAAGTATACAGGGATTCTCGGGTATACATACTATGTGTGTTTAAGCGAGAAGCGTCTTTAATTGTCAAGCTCCCTTCTACCACCGGATACCATCCATACCTGGTTGCCATTCCACCAATTCGGACTAAGCGCTTCCAGTCATCATTTATAATGCGCACTGCTAAAGAGTGGAACTCACTACCTGCGTCTGTGTTTCCAAACGCATACAACCCTAATCTCTTCAAAGTAAGAGTGAACAGGCTTCTTCTGGGTGAGCTCGCTTCATCTTAGACTCTATCTCTGTCCTATGACCTAGACTAGAGTCAAGAGCAAACCCATCTATAGAATATCACAATGACAATAGAATAATAGTTCAGTGTCGATGGCATTACAATGGCTAAATAATAAGAGAATCGGGGCCTGTTGGGAGGAACACGTTAGAGTATATACTTGCCTCGAGCATAAAAAGCCTATCGTATATAGAATTGACAACGAAACAAATGTTTTGTTTTATCGACCTTTAAAAGATCGTTAACTTTCGTATACTGCAGTTAACTTTGCATAACAGTAAGAAATAGTGCAGGTGGGTAAGAATCTCTTGTGAATAATATGGGGACCGGATTCTGGTTTTTGATATGTGTTGTTGTGACTTTAATTTCACAGATGTTGTATTATAGTCCGGAGGGTGGGGGTTCAAGATAGCGAAATGCTTTTCGTGTTGTGTAGGGTATCAAATGAAAGAGATTTCAAAAATACATTTTACATTTTAGGCAGGGAAAGTCGTTTACTTTCATGTCAAACTACAGTGGTATCCGCGCGGTAGGTGGGTACGGGATAGCCAATCGCATACCAATCAGGATACCGCATACCCACATACCTACGTATTGTTAAAAAAAATGAAACGCACTGCACTTTTCACTAAATGTCGTTAGCGTGCCAAATGATATCGCAACGCATGGAACCGTGAAATCAAATTTTCAGTTCACGATAAGCATTCAAATACGAACTTTCCTACCAGGTTCGTAGGTACACATTACGTACTTTCCCTCTAACAATACTTACAGTTAGTAGGAAGTTACTTTATTGCACTCGCGTTATAAAAGTTTCCAAATAATATTCTGAATTCCTAACAAGAAACACTCACCACACGAAAAATGTAGAGTCCAGCTTTTCTCTCGAAAAACGTTATAAATTCCAAACACTGGCCACTAAACATCCACAATTTAAAAAATAAAAACTTCTCAGTGAAAAAGAAACAATGTGACTTTTTACTTTTTAATTTGCGCGGCGATTGGGAATTTAAAATTCGAACAGAGAAAGCGCGCGCTACGCGTGTCGCCGCTTCGCGCTCTCGATAGACTAGCTGGCTTGAGCGTTCGGAAGAGAACGCTACTCTACGTTTGCGCGTTTGAGCATGGAGTGGGACTATTCTGCACTTAGTATTGGTATCATTTGACGGGCATAAATCACATGTTGACAGAGAGAGTTGGATGATCTGAAGACAGTCATCGAAATATGTAGAGCCAATTCTTTTGTCACATTCTTTAATTAACTTGCATTAAAACGTGCACTAAGAAGTTTAAACTGCAAATTTATCAAAATACATTTGAATTATTATACACACTAACATCATCAACAAATAATTAAGAAATATCGTCTAATTGTTTGAATTTAATTAAACACAAATTACTACGATTGAAACCTACTCCTTCGTAGACAAAATATCGGCCAAGTGCGAGTTAGACTCGTGACGAAGGATTCCGTACCATTATGTATAAAAATAGCGTACAGATAAAATTTGTTGTATATTTTAACTATATTTTCTAGTATTTTATTATAAAAAAACGACATCTGTGAAGATTCCAATTCTTTAAAAGTCACGGTTTTTAAGATACCTACGGCTTGGTAATTTTGTTTATTATCATTTACTTGGTAACAGACGGACCGACATTCAAATGGAGAGACAGCGAAGTCTCAGTTCAAGGGTCCCGTTTTGAACCATTGGGTACCGAACGGTTATAGAATCGCTGCACCTTAGAATGTTCTGTCATCGCCTCTATCATACAACACATAAGACTCCATCATTTTACTTGAAATAAGGCACATCTCCTTTAAGTAAAATTTTTCCTTTCTTTCACTCATCTAGATTTCTTAAAATCACATGACTTCAATTTAATATTATAAATTAAAATTGTTCAGTTTACTTGAGGTAGTTATACCTAATTAACCTAACCTATGTTATAGAATATTCCTAGGCGACATACTTCCGACGTTCAGCCTATCACGAATTGTAACTGGCTGGTTGCGATGCATTATCGGCACACGACACGACACAATCACTCTCTGTGGACTTCACCTACAAGTAAAGCCCGGTTTACATTGTCTTAGTGTTTAGTCGAGTGCTTTAGTACAAGTTGAAAGGCAAGTTCAATTCAAGTAGAACTGTACTAAAGCAAGTAGCGTTTACACGTTTCAACTAAAGTACCTACTATCCTAAAGCACTCGACTAAACACTAAGACAATGTAAACCGGGCTTTATAGGCGGTTCTCCCACTTCGACGTGACGGCATATGTTTGACGCATCCTTTGACCAAGTAGATTGGCAGACGTATCAGTTAATCCGTCATAATATCGAATTGGCCATATCTAACAAAACTAGGTCAGCAGTACCTACAGTACTTACATTAAATGCTTGATTTTCAAACAGATATTATTATTAGCTATTATTGCTAGATGAATAAGTATAAGCAGTATAAGTTGACCAGTATAGGTTAATCTAAAAATGTGCTCTTAATGGAAAAACAGTCTGTCTGTGTATGCAAGTAACATATTATTTACGCTATACACTAGCGATATCCCCAAAACGCCAAGTTCTCAGCTGGCTATGTTCGCTGATGACTCCGCTATATATATGCGTCGAACCACAACCATGCCAAACTAGTATATACTCCAGAGCGCGCTAGACTCCCTCGGGACGTGGTTCCTCGGGAAATGGAGAGTCGAGGTCAATCCCAAAAAAATGCACTTTTGACTTTCGTATGGGCTCAAAACGGCTGGACATTCCTGCTGTAAAGCTTTACAGCCCATCCATCCCCTGTGCAAAGACAGAAAATACCTAGGAGTCAACCTTGACTCCAGGCTTAACTTCTATAGCTACAACATGAAAGTTCGTAACAACGCGGTGTTCGTTTAGAGCAGACTACATCTGATGTTGACCAAACGGAGCAAACTCTCACTGAGAAAAAAGTTAAAAATTTACACCACCTGCATCTGACCTATCATGACCTATGCCAGCGTAGTCTTAGCTCACACTCTCGATTGTCTTCTCTTCTCAATTCTGAAAATGCTAAATGTAATCCGAAACCGTTTCATGTGCATGCCTACATATGGCGCAGGGCCCCCTAGTACTTGCGGAACGCCAACCTTCATATCGACTAAGGTCTCCCTACCATCAAATACTATATGAATCAAGCGTCACGTCCTTCTCCGACAATGCTCCATAAAAATCCGCGTCCAACTACATACCCTATCCCAACTCACGTCTAAAACGCCGTCCCAGGCATGTCCTTTCAGGTTTTGATGATGATATCACTGTAGCTGCTGCTGCAGCCATAGCGAGCAGATCACACTCCACAAGCTCTTCAAGCAACCATCGCTTCCGCCGGCCGCTATTTTTTGGCATTATTGTCATGTACCGGGTAGATTCAGCCCAATCCGTTCTTCTCAAAACAACTTCTAAGCCCAGTCTTTTGATTTGATTGATCAGAATATACTTTAATACACATTCCCTGTGTAAGCCGGTACCCACTTATAGGTATAACAGAGAGCATTGTGTCTGCCAACAAACTGCTATGCAGTTAGGCGAATTTATGTAAAATTTTAAAATAAAGACAATTTTTTTTAGCTGGTTGCTTAAACAACCATACAAATAAGTCTGAGTGCGCCCTTCTCCCCACCAAGCCAACCGGCGTAGATTTCACGAACCATAAATGCGCTCTGACTACCCTGCAAGATATTAAGCGTGCTTTGTGTATGAAGGTGCGTCTCCTGCGCATGTTTTTTGTTTCAAACAAAAGACAAAAACATTGTTTTCTATCTGTATGTAAACACTTTAAAACACTTCTCGTGTTAGGTATATAATTTTAGAAAAATTGCATAATTTTCTACTGTGGACAGGATTTGAACCTGTGACTTTCGCCATCACTAGTGGCGACGCCTCTTGCATCTTGGGCTACCGCGGCTCGCCCCTTCCCCGCGAATTTTCCAAGTGTATTTTGATGCCAATAACGCGTGGCACGGCTCCACCTACCGGGTTAGTTTTCAACTAATTCATTCTTTACAGATTGAATATACTCTAAGCTTATTGGCAATCAAAATACACTTGCAAAAAAAAATATTGTATTGCTAAGCTTCAATGTATCGATGTTTTATCTTTTGTTTGGAAAAATAGAGGAAGGAGATCCGCCCTGAGACAGACATTGACACTGATGTTTCGAATTCTTCGCTACATTCAGATCGAATGTTTTTTAAACATATAGCTGACTAAGAAAAATGTTTTCAAAACATAGCCACTGAACTCTCAACAAAGTATTCCACATTATATTCTGCAGTGTGCCGTGTGGTGTGATGCCGACTTAAAATAGCATCGCCCCATTCAAAATCGTAAAAATCCACTCATGTATAACTTCATTCAGAGAATGGGCAGCGTCGTTCCCTGTGAATCTTTCACTGCGCTCGCCAATCCGCCTGCCAGTAGACTGATGTGGCTATCAATGTAGGTTAGGTATGTAATGCCATGTAAAGAAGTTACAAGAATTTTGATGTTTTACGGGCCTTTCGCGAGCTCTTGAGAGGCGACCACGCAACGGAGAGCGCAGTGTGTGAAGGCCTCTTACCAGGCGGAGCTTGTGTTGCGGGCAGTGGGATGCAGTCGGCCCAAAATCCCGATCAATAAAGGTCCCGGAGAGGCCTGGCCTATTCTAATAACCAGCAGTGGACATCTCACAGTTGTGCCCTCCGAAGCACGGAATTATCTCTAACTAATTTAAGTGATTCAGCTTGTAGACTTGTCACACGATAAAGGAATATCTGTGTTATTTGTGTGTATCATATCTGCCTAGTGCATAACAAAACATTGTGCTTCCTTGTTAGAGAGACGTTGGACTCGATTCTGATCGTACTCTTCAGGCGGTTCATCTACTTGTCATCCGTCAACGCATGCGTCTGTCAGACAAAAGGAAATTGCGATTTCCGATCTTATTTCCATATACGACTACGGTGGGTTAAAGTTGTGTAATGGATGTGACTGTCAAGTCGTAGCCGTATTTGTATGGGAATAAGATTGGAATTCGCAGTTTCCTTTCGTCTGCCAGGTTACGCGTTACGGTGCGTTAAAGATACGCAGCGACGGATGACAAGTGAGAGAACCACTTTAGCTACTAGATATGTCTAATTACTTTCTTCCATAAGCAAGAAGAAGTATTTTTCTTTTAAGTGAAGTTTGTTTCTCAATATACAAATTTTTACATAGGACCATAGACTGTGCTCACTAATTTGGCCTTTTAAAGGAATGAACCAATCCTGTCTTTTTCTCTTTTGCTTGCTTGTGAGTTTTTTTAATGTAGTTTAGTTCAGTGTTTACGCGTAACATACGAAAGACGAAAAGTATATTCGCAAAATAAGTTGGAAACTGTTTCGCTTGCTAGATGTATTCAGCTCTTCAGGTAAGGTAAATTGGTATGAAACTACGACCTTTTTTATTTACAGGTTGATGAACCGGCTGTAAAAATGTACTCACAGAATCGAGATCGTTGTATTCCGTAATAGTAAATTACTATCTAACATGCAGGTGTGCGTAATCGTAACTTAATGTAAAGCTGCGTATCCACCACCTAAGATATCGGGTTTCATTTGAACTGTGTTAGCTTAGCGCTGTGATGGCACGGTACGGCGGTGTACGAATCTGCCTAAACCTGATTCAGACTCAGAAATTACATAGTTTGGTTCACATATTATGGTAGGCATGTATAATGGAAATAGAATAAATAATATAGCAATATCCTGGACAATTTACACTGCAAAAAAGTACCTCAGCAAAGCTTGTACTATGGGAGCTAGATAGCTGATATGAATACTTGATTACTTTTCTTAATAAATAAATATTTTACATAGAAAATACCCAGACTAATTACAAATAAGATTTGAAAACTGACTAAACAAATATTTGTGTTTTGTGGGGATCGAATCCACGACCCTCGAGGTAGTAGGCAGGGGTACAATCCGCTACGCCATAGGGCCAGTCAAGAAGGGCAGTTGCGTCTGATTAGTACTGTAATAGCGAAAATAAGAGAATCAGGGCCCTAATATTACCATTTCGTTATATCTAGTGGACACGTAGCTTAATCCGTAACATAGCGTCTCCGTTGGTTGACTACGCCTGCATAAAGTGTAAACGTATCTACACAACTGCATAAGGGCCGCTTATCTGTTTTAAACAATGTTGTTTCTGTCGGTAACCATGTAGGTATTTAACCGACTTCTAAGAAGGAGGTTATACGAGGTGTAAGGGACAGCCCTCCGTATACTGATTGATAGGGTGCATTCAGACCATGAAACTGAACAACTTTCCCCTAGGAACAACGAAAAACGACCTCGCATACAAAACCACGATTAGCTGACTGCATTTACTATGGGAGGTAAAAAAATTTGTAACTATCCTGAAATATATTTTTACGGGAAGTTGTTCAGTTTGATAGTCTGAATGCACCCTATCAGTATTCGGAAGGCTGTCCCTTACACCCCGTATACCATACCTACGATCCATTATGTATATTTTTATATGTTATTTTATTATTCATATGTTCCCAGAATCCTAAACTATTAAGATGTAAACTGCAACAGCAAGAAACGACGATCCACATCCAGAGCCCATCATAAATTACAGGCTGTAAAAATATTAGCTACAAATATTTAAAGGGTGAACCAGACCATCAAACTGAACAATTTTTCCCTAATAAACATAGGTCGAAATACGAATAAAGAAGCCGCTAGCCGACCGGGTTAATTTGTTAGGGAGGTTCAAATAATTGTTCCATATTTCGAGTATGTTACGTGGCGAAAGTTGTTTAGTTACACGGACTGTTTCACACTTAAAAATATTTTTACATCCTGTGTAAAATCTGCATTTTACTAAATACATACAGTTGCGTGGATTTATACTATTCAAAATTCTGGGTAAGTTTATATAAGGTACCTAGATTGAGAACTATATTACTAAGTTAAGTATTTATTTCTCCGCGAGACTCATTTTGTAGCGCATACACTAGTCAATCATTCGTTCACCCCCCCAGGGTCAGCAGTCCACATTTAGCCGACAATCAGGTTATCGGACGACATGACAGATGACAAGATGACGGATGACAGCGCGGGCGCACGCGGCAGTCAAAAATAAAACCGCGCTCGGGTGCTATGACCATGTTACAATGATTGATGGATCAGAAGGTAACGATCTGTGGAACTAATTAAAGTTAGATTTGACAGCAGTCAGTTTCATGCTAAAAGAGATGCCATCAAAGGAAAATTGACCCTCTGTTTTAGCATTAACACTTAACTGACAGCTATTAAATCGGACTTATTAAGATGGCATTGCTGATGATTAAAAAGATGGAATGGTGAAGCAAACATAGACATTTTTAAACATGACATGAATAAGATGTTTTCTAAATCTTTTGACGATAAGTACAAACATACATACATCAGGCTTTTGCAGTCCACTGCTGGATGTAGGCCTCCCCCAAGGTGTGGGGTAAGGTCATAAGGCACGATCTCTCATTTTCGCCATCCAGTCGCTACCAGCCGCCTTTTTAAGCCATCTTATGACGAAAAGTGACTGCGCTATTTTAAAGTAAAGATTTTTTAAAATATATTATCGAACACTCGGTTAGGTTGGGTTAGCCGTTGCAGTATCAATGCGCACGGTAGAGCGCCAGCCAAATTCTAAGCACATGCTGCACACACTGCCAAACATACACTGTGCACTATTTACTTACCTTAACCACTTCAAGCCATTTTTGAACCCACCTATCTCGAGTTAGTGATATTACCCGCGACCACAGATGGTGTAACTCAGCTGAAACGGCGGGATCCAGGGCCCGGATTCTCTTGTTTTTGTACCCTTGCAATGTCAGCGACACTTAACTGACAGTTTATTGTCACTATGATTTTCTATATTTCTAACTGTTAGCAAAATATGAAACGCCCAAGACCATGCCACTCACACGCTATCTACATATAATATAACTGAAGTGATTTTTATTTAACTGACTTCGGGCCTTGGTCAAACTTTAAACTTTTTTAGCTACCTGCGAAGGATGTGGGAGAATACATAGAGTCATGCTGTCAGAATCGACACCACTGTCTGTGTTTTTACAAAAAAAGCAAGTGTTACACAATAACCGTAACAACGAGACAGCCTCCGTAACACTACGTTGAATCATTTGATTGGTTTATAAAAAATATATTACATCTTTCACATGATCTATCTCTGAGAACTATTTCTGTAAAAAAAATAGACGTGATCTAGATCTTTATACCTACTTAGCTTACTTAGAGAGGTACCATGCTGCACCATGTTTTCAAAGCTACTAAGTTTACTATTTACTCTTTTTCTATAATATTTACGAAATGAAACTTGGTATTTATAGCAGATAACAGAAGTGTTCTCAGGTATATGAAATTTTATTCAGGTCCCTTAATTTGATAAGTATCTTTATAGATATATAGGGGGTCAAATGTGGTTTAAAGCGGTTCGGGTACGAGTATACAGGGACAGCCCTCCGAATACTGATAGGGTGCATTCAGACCATGAAACTCAACAACTTTCCATATGAAAATATTTCAGTAAACTAGAAATAAAATTGACCTCGCGTACAAAATCAAGATCAGTTGACTGCAATTACAATGGAAAATCAAAAATTTCCTTGCGTTTCCTGAAAATTTTTTTCAGAGGAAGTTGTTCAGATTCATGGTCTGAATGCACCCTACAAGTATTCGGAGAGCTGTCTGTTACACCCTGTATAGTGCACGATGCGCGTGCGGCCTGTATTCAGAACTTGGCCGGCGCACTGTCGTGCACTGTAATAATAGTTCTATGCAAAGTTCGACAAGTAGACAAATAACGACGATGAAATAAGAGCAAAATCACGCGAACATAGGCGTTTCGCTCGCTTAAAAGAACTGATATGATAAATAACAGCTATTACTGTTATTATGCAAGCTACTCGTATTATTTAATCTACGTTGTACTTTCACGTCACGTAGGCTTCCGCGGTTGTAGAGTTTATTTTTTACAACTCAACACGCGGGCACAAAATTTAATACGCAAAGTACGACAAAATTACGACTCCTATACATAACGTCTTTTTTTATGGACTCTACGATTTTAGCCCTGGGGATTTAAAACCTAAACCTTACTATTTAGTATGAAGCAAGGGCTCACCTGAAGGAGTTTTTGTGATTTGGGCGCGACCCTTGGATCCGTTCCTCCATTGGATCCGTTCTTCCTAGGAGTAGTTCTAGAAAGAACGGATCGCAATGTCTTGATGGTAGAGACATATTTATTCTTTGGTAAAGGCTAAGAGTTGCCACCCCAGGTCTGTTCGTGGTTCATTAAAGGCAAAGTAGAGTTTCTGACTTTGGCTGAATATCTGCCGACCATTATTGTGATGGTCAACCGCATGGTAACGGTGGATCCACTAACTATAGCATTATCAAAAATAATTGACGTCAGGCAGGCCGAAAAACGATTGTTAAAAACTGGGCATCCTTTACAAAATGACTCGTTCGGCTAACACATTTTGTAGCGAAGGACCTAACTTTTTATATGGTTCTCATATGATTTTATACGGCTTAGAATAGCATCAACCCATATGTGGATGGATGTGGTAAGAGGCGACTAAGAGACTCGAGGGTGAAATGTGTATTGCAATTTCAGGCGATGGGCTGACTTACAAAACACTCTTGCGATACACAATTTTCAGAATTACCCTCAAATGTTTGTCAGACGTGGAGTGATGTCCGTTTCAAGGCCGTGTACGCTCTGCCTTCCCCGCAAGGGATATAGGCGTGATATATGTAGGCGTGATTATCGGTTGTGTGGAACACCGATGCGACAAACGCCCTGATGAACTCTGGCGTCAGAGTTTTTCCACCACCTACTACGTGATAGTACTTTGTATAATGGTAATGTAATTAATTGCATTATATAATGCTAATGCACCTATACTGGGTGTTGGGAAACAGATTATGTTTTTGAGTAAAGAAGTATGGGAGGTCGAAATTTTTTTTCATTTACCAACATAGCCTTTACTGAAAAAGTTGTTCAGTTTCATGTTCTGATCATATCTGCAAAGTTACCTTTCGGTGGAAACTATGCGGAAAGATAATAGGCGTGGAAATTGAGGGCGCCTCTGTGCCTCAGTATGAGAAATGTCATAGCAACCTATAAAAAAATAATTAGTTCACTTTTTTGCTTACGCCTATTCTCTTTCCGCACAGGCTCTACACCTTCCCCCACACCACGCACTTTGTGCGTAACACCCTGTATAAAGTGTCAATGTGCAAACTATCTCCTATAGGATATTAATGGGCTAATTCATGTATACAAAGGTTATCCACGGTTTTGTGTCGATAATGGAAGCAGAAAATCAATGAGAATAGCTAACACAGAAGGTATTTACTTCATATTGAAAGTAAAGTAAAAATACGTAGGTATTATTTATACAAGACAGTAATAGCAAAGGTCTCTCTTCTCTCTTTTCGTGTGGGTGTCAGAGTTTTTCAACCGCCTACTACTAGTAGTAGACCTCTGACATGGTAGTGTAACGATCGCCGTCTAAGTAATCTTAGACAGCAACTGGGACCTACGGCTTAACGTGCCCTCCGAAGCACGGAACCATTTATTTTTCGCACGATCAGGTGGTTCACCCTGCAATGTCCTAACCAGACCGGGAACAATATCTCAAAGTGATAAATATCAACTTTATGAGTGTCCCACCGAGAATCGAACCCGGAACCTTTGCTTCGCAGGCAGTCGAACTACCACTGCGCCACATCGGCCGTCAATGCAAAGGTAGTAGGGATCCAGCCTCCGTCCTCTGATGACCTACAATATTAAGTTTCTACATACAGGCATTTTTCTTTTTTTTAGGACTGCCCAGCCAAAAAAGGATTCTAATATTTTTAGAGTTCATGTATGTATGTACCTATATATGTACCTATATGTGTGCAATTCTTTAAAGTGATGCAACTCGTTAACCACTTAACAGATTCGAATGGAAATTGTATTGGAAGAATCATTACATTGTACCTAGTATCATAGTCTTTAATATCTCAAAAAACCGTCATGTTTGAAAGAAACCTACTGATCAGTTCTACGATAATGGGGGTAAAGCTATTCTAAGCCAGCATCACACAATGGTAGACGGCCTATTTGGCGCAGTGGTAGTGCGACTGCCTGCTACGCAAAGGTTCCGGGTTCGATTCTCGGTTCCCGGTCTGGTTAGGACATTGCAGGATGAACCAACTGATTGTCCGAAAAGAAATGGTTCCGTGCTTTGGAGGGCACGTTAAGCCGTCGGTCCCGGTTGCTGTCTATGATAACTTAGACGGTGGTCGTAACACAACCATGTCAGAGGCCTGCTAGTGTTAGTAGGCGGTTGGAAAACTCTGACACCAGGGTTCATCGGGTCGTTGGACGACTCGGTGTCCCACGCGAAAAAGAGAGAAAGACACAATGGTATATTACTCGTAATTAGACATCCCACACGATAAACCAATATACATACAAGTAAAGAAGGAAGTAGGTGGTAATGGTAAGATTGGCATACTAATTCATGTCAATGCAAGTCGGAAGGAGATTGTTTCCACCCATTATATCGAAACAGGAATCAGCAATTATGACTGAGTGCCAAAGAAATGCACAATTGCTTAGTTTAATGACTTGTTTCATGATATCGCTGAATTCGCTGATGAACTTGTTTAAAAAGACTATAAAAACATTCTAGAGACTATGATGACGTGTGACGCCGATTTAGAACAGCATCACCCCATTTATTTCCCTTGGGAGTCGTAAGAGGCGACTAAGGGACTTGAGGGTGTAAATTACAATTTCAGACGATGGGCTGACGACCTTGTCACTATAGTGATACACCGTTTTCCGAATGATCCTCAAACGTTTGTCAGACGTGGCGTAAATGTCCGTTATTTGCAGCCGTTTATTCTCTGCGTACCACGCAAGAGATAATAGGCGTGATGAATGCGTGTTTTTGTGTGTGTGTATGAAAACACTCGGACGGCCGATGTGGCATGGTTCGGTGGTAGTACGACTGCCTGCAGCGCAGAGGTTCCGGGTTCGATTCTCGGTGGCGCACAACTTGATAGACGCATGCGTTACGCTTACGCACCGTAGCCGTATTTGTATGGGAATCGGATCGAAATTCTCAATTTCCTTTTTTCTGACATGACTTTTTTACGGTGCATACACAGCGACGTACAACAAGTGGTAGGACCGCCTCAGTTTGATGTATCGGTACCATGAATCAAAACAGTAAAACCACGTCCGTAACTAACTTGTAAGCTCAATTTACAAGCACCGTAGCGATTGGCAACGAACTACATAATTCGCCCATTTGTATGCTTCGTAGTATCCTCGCCACGAAAGGACTGCTTACCACGCCACGCCACAAAAGGAGTCCCGCAGACGCGGCATTGTCTTTTAAAGTTTTTTTTTTATTTCTGGACCCTATGATTTTAGCCCCGGGGCTATTCAAATCTACACCTGACTGTACGGTGGGGAGCAGGAGCTCACCCGGAGAAGTTTTGTGGTTGTTCAAACAACCAGCTCAATCACGTCCTTCGGGCGCGATTGGGCTTACGAGTTGTTCTGGGAAGAACGTATTGGACTGAATCTACCCGGCACGTGCCGGTAGTTCCCAAAATGGGGAAAAAATGAGGGTTTCAAAGAATATTATGTTATTGCGTGAACACTATTCAACACCCTATGCTACTTGAAATTATGGGCTATTTTAGTGTTCTAGACTCTACATGCGCGCGCGCTGCCTGCTGGTATTGTATGTAGATTATAATTATTTTTTCATTCCAGAACAGCTTTGATGCTCCAATACACAAATAAGAATAGACTTAAATCTGTAGAAAATAAGATCCAAAGTTAAATTTGCTTAGGAGACAGGTGTGATAGATGATACGAGCTTAATATAAATTAAGCTTGAAATATTCAGATCAGATATGATGTGACCGACCGTATAAGTATTCTTGACGCATGTAGTTAAAGCATAAACATAAACAGCCACAACAGTCCATTGCTGGACATAGGCCTCCTCCTATTGGATGGTATTGCCATACTCACCATGCTTTGCAGGTGGATTGGCGAGAACAGTGCAAGATGGCATACACAGGGAACGCTGCTGCCCATTCCTTGTATGAATTTATCTCTTAGTCACTTTTAACAACAGCCACGGGTAGATTTAAGATGATGCTATTCTAATCTGGCATCATTATATATAAATATAGATAAAATTGTATGAACTGTTGACCATCGTGAATAAGAACAATAAGAAATTAGCATCGACGATAACGAAGCTTTACATAATACCTACAAAATCTGTACTAATATTATGAATCTGAGAATTTGTGTGTGTGTATGTTTTTTTTTTTTTTTTTTTTTTATTAATGATGGGTTTGCTCTTGACTCTAGTCTAGGTCATAGGACAGAGACAGAGTCTAAGATGGAGCGAGCTCACCCAGAAGAAGCCTGTTAAGGCACTGGCACTCCCACACACTGACGGAACGCAGCAAGCTACTTGGCGCCAGACTTCGGTGGGATGGTAGTCGCGAGCCAGGCGGCCCCTTACGGAGCCTTCCACCGCTTGGTGGGATCGTTCAGCCGGACTTATCCACAGGCAAGCCTGTGTTGCCGTTGCCCGGGGTGGACCGCTAGGAGGTAGATCCCATACCACCCCAAATGTGTGTTTGTTACCTCTTCACGCTCATACGGCTTGACCGATTTGAATTTAATTTGGAACACAGGTAGAGTATAACCTGGAATAACACATAGGCAACTATTACCACGGGAAAATGAGTGGCAGCGGGTGAAACCGCTGGGCGGAAATCTAGTTGTATTATTAACTAACTAAAATCACAGAATAATAACTAGTAACTAGCGTTACAGAAGCTTTACTTCGCAATGGTTTTCAAAGAAATATTTACTCAATCTGATAGACAATATGATTCAATTTAGCTCGCGTTCCAGTCGACCACGTGTTCATTTACATACCTTCCAATTTTTTTTTGAGGTAATATGGGCCTTAATTCATTGGACTACTACGGTTCGTAATAAGTTAGACGTGGTTATACGTATTGAAAGAGCCGCGGTCTAGGGTTGCTTACTTCAAGAAACTACTAACGTCATCTAGCGCACAACACGAGCGTTTACTCCTACTAAATATGTGCTGAGTGTGAATAGTGCTCACCGAAACTAGCACAATATAATTTTTATCTTGCACCTACAATTTAACTGCAATATTGCAAAATATTATTTTATTTTTTAAATTATTTATTTATATATTTCCAAGCAAGAAATTCGCAAAATGGATTCGCAAACTTTCTTTTAGTTGAAAAGAATTCCATAGACGTATCACATATAAATATTCTGCGTTGGGCTCTTAGTCTAAGTTCGTAAATGAATACGACAGATGAAATGCAACTAGAATGAAACGACTAAACCTTTTAATTTACTTTTAAATACTGGATTTTGGAATAGTAGGTACTTAGTTCAACAAAAAAAGAAAAGTGTTGTTTTGAATTAAATTCATTTCAAAAAGGAACATAATGTAATCCAATCAAGAGTATTTTGCTTTTTTTCGTTCGTCCATCTTGCAAAAAATTGTCGAGAAAGTTGAACAAATAGCGCACGCGTGTGACTTCTTTCGCTTGCGGCAGCCCACTAGATTAGCCCTTTCGCAGTGGCCGGCGCCTGGAGGTATGTTTTTAATACATACACGCGGAGTGAGTGACACAGGCTTGCTAAAATCGAAATTATTATTTTGATTTGTGCCAAACAATTCCTACAGGTGGAATGGTGAAGTTTGTCCATCCCAATAAGTCATATTTGACAGCTATCTGATTCATGCTAATGCTAAGGCAAAAGGCCCACGTCTTTTTGACATCTCTTTTACTATGAAACTTACAGCTGTCAAGACTAGGTTATTGTGATGGCCTTACTATAATTGGTTGTAGGTATGTAACTACCGCAAACACTAACCGAAAACATAAAATAAAATACTTACTTATATACCTACTTACTTATCGTGTTTACAAACTACGAAAACGTTGTATGAAATATTATAAATTAAATAATGTGATCCATATGAATACAAAATTATTTTTACTAATAATAAAATTCAATTTTGATTACTTCAATAAAAACTGCTGATTTTGGCAGTTCTCAAATCGAAATGTAGAGCGGACGGAAGTGGCGATAAAAACGCAATGTTGGCGCAATATGTCGGCCACCAATCATGAGCGCGAGCTGCAATGCAACAGCCGCTGCGCCTGCGCAGACAGACTGCCAGTTTAGGCATATTATATATTCTGTGGTTTAGGGTTGCGACTGGAATGTTTTCCCGCTAAGAGAGACGATGCCGTGTGATATCGGCTTAGAATAGCATCACCCTCTTTCCTTTCCGTAGGGGAAGGTGGTATAAGATGGGGCCTTTAAGGAAAAACAGAAAAATAACTACGAAGTTTTTATGCTAGGACAAAGGTAATTTAATTGAAAATCCGTCAGTCTATACTCTTTCATATTATAATCAACAATAACGCAAAAAAAAAACAACTTCTTATAAAAATAATTAAAAAATTAAAACATTACTTTGTCCCATCTTGCCCCCACCCTTGGGGTAAGACGGGGTTACCCCCTGGGGCATGATGGGTTATAGATTTCTCATACACTTCTTCATTAATTAATCGCTGTCTTCAAAATCGGGGCAAATATCATTGTCGATGTTCTAATTCTATTTTGTAGGGAGACTCAGTAACTATAGCAGTTTTTCCTCTTCTATGGACTTCTCTCTTTTGTTTCTGAGTCATACTTGGGTAAGACATCAGTAGTTTTAGGCTAACTTAATGAAATTCATTTAGATCAGATTGCGGCTTGTTGATGGCTGTGAAGATATACCCCATCATGCCCCAAACGATAATTTCTCAAACACAAAATTTTTTGAAATTATAAAACAAAACCTGTCCGCTTGAAGCAACGCTCATAAAGTAGTAAAATATCTCAGTTTTACGAAAAAATTACTTCCTCAGCTTTGCTGGACATGTATTGAATGCAGTCACGTAGTTTACTGACCCTAAATATTACATCAAAAGTGTTAAAAACAATAAATTACTTACGAAATCACAATACATGCACTTTCCGCCATGACTTTTCCGGCACTGGATAACTTCACTAAATGGCCGTAAGATGGCGTAAGCAGTCATTTGAAGGCGCGTTTGGAACATAGTTTTTTGCTGATTTCCCATCTTACCCCCCTACCCCGTCTTATACCACTTTCCCCTAGGTGTCGTAAGGGACTCGGGGGTTACATGTAGGTACCTATTGCAATTTTAGGCGACAGGCTAGCAATCTGTCACACCATTTTGAACCTGACTCTTAAAAGTTTGTCAGACGCGGCGTGAATGTTTACGCTCTGCCTACCCCGTAGAGAGAGATATATACATGTATGAATTCAAATACGAGTACGTCCAAAGTACGAAAAGTACACAATATATGGGTTTAGACATAACTAAGGGCAGGACACTTGGTAAGATGTAAGGTGGACCAAAGCAGTGACAGAGTGGTGGCCGAGGGACAGAAAGCGGCCAGTGGGCAGACCATCGGCCCGATGGTCAGATGATATAATATCGGCTATAGGGAAAGGTTGGATGCGTGTGGCGCAGGACCGAAGAGAGTGGCGCATTAAAGAAGAGGCCTATGTCCAGCAGTGGGCTAATATAGGCTAATTAGTAGTAGTATATATATATTCTTTATTGTGCATTAACAATACAATAGTTTTTGTTTTAAAAGTAGTTCACAAAGGTGAGCTTATCTCTATAAAGAGATCTCTTCCAGCCAACCTGTAAAACTAGGTAAGAAATAAATACGTGCGGGGACAAGATTGCACACAAAGTTAAAGAAAAATACAATATGATAAATAATAGTAGTAGACATAACTAAAAAAAAACAATATAAAATGTTGATCCTAACCAGGTATGTGTTTTAAACTAGAGAAACAGTAAGTAAATAAATCCTCAGTTACATGGCAATTATTTTACAATCAATCAAAAGAAACATAACTGATGAAATTAGATTAGGAAATAAATGTTGACACCCCTTAAGGGCGGGGCACACCGGCTCCGTATCCAGCTCTCGTCCGTAGTCACGCACGAACTGATGACGTTGTAATGTATAGGATTGTATGAGATACGGCACACCGCTTGCGTTGCGTATCCGTTCCGTGCTGCACGCAAGCGGTGTGCCGTATCTCATACAGTCTCATACATTACAACGTCATAAGTTCGTGCGTGACTACGGACGAGAGCTGGATACGGAACGCATACGGAGCCGGTCTGCCCCGCCCTTTATGCAGCCAAAACGCAGATCAACAAGAATGTTACATCACAGTTAATTTAAAATCTGATCATATCTCGTAAAGTAACTTGCAAGATATCAAAACTAATGAAAGACATTGTTAGTTATGAAATCTTTAGGACACCGAGTCGTCCAGCGACCCGATGAACCCTGGTAACAGACTTTTTTCAACCGCCTACTGCTAGTAGTAGACCTCTGACATGGTTGTGTATCGACTGCCGTCAAAATAATCATTAGACAGCAACCGGTAGAGATGACTTAACCTTTTCACCGCCAGAGACGGGTATAGCCGACAACCCGCGACTTGCCGTCAGCGCCACGGTCGGGTATAGCCGACAAAACGTCGTTAAAGTTTATGTTCATATACTAGCATTTTAAAACCGTATATATCTTTTATTTTTTCGCATATTGGATTTATTGTACCCTCTACTTTGATTTATGAACTTTTGCGCTTAGATATTTATTAGATTTGTAGTATAAATAAGAAAAATACTGATTACGTTTTGAAGCTGTCAGAAGTACCATTCGCACACGCCATAGTCGGCCCCACACGACTGGAAGTGTTGTTCCTTACTAGTACAAATGTGAAATATCGATACATCTATAATATATTTACGGAATATACTATGCCTAGATATTTGTCAAGTTTGTCATGACAATAACATTTTCTTATTACTTTAATGTATATTGAAAATATTCCCGACAATGATTTGTAGAAATACGCCAAGTATTAGACATTATTTTCTTTGTTTGATTGAGTATCGACAAACCGGTTTCGGCGACTCGTGCACAGCGATAATTGCTTGACCATTGTGAGTGCACTGTACGCCGTAGTCGGGTAAAGACGACACGCTCTGACGTCATTGCAGTAGTGACATAAAAATAGTGATGGGAAAATGAGTGCCGACGATCTTAGTTCAGCAGAACTTCTACAGATTTTAGAAAGCGTAGAGGATGACGTTGATCTGTCGTTTGAACCTGGATTACTCGAATTAGAATTTAGAGGTAAGTAATTACCTAATAATCATAAATAATAATAAATAAATTAGGAGCGTTTGGGAGGGTTTCATGTGAACTTAATTTAACGGGTCAAATTGTGATACAAGATTATTATTAGATAATAAGAGATAAGATAATTATTTATTAAATAAACGTATAAGTAACTATCCATCTATCTATCTAATTAGCCTATATTAGCCCACTGTTGGATATAGGCCTCTTCTTTATAAGTAACTATGAAATGCTAATAAATAACCGCTTATATAAGTACAATACCTTACGAAGGGCGTTATAAAAAGTAAATAGAAACAAACCGAAGAAATAATCCAATGAACCGGGTAGGAATAGAAAAAAAAATGTTCAAGTATCATAAATCTTAAAATAATAGTTATGTCGGTTTCCCATTTGCCTGAGATACTGGAATTCATATTCTTAGTTTAGGAAATGGTTAAGCCACAGAATTATTTCATACTAGCAGCCCGCCCAGCGGTTTCACCCGCCGCTAACAATTTCCCCCCGGGAATAAGACAGTTTAATATAGCCTATGTTCATCAGGGATAAAGTAGGATTCTAAAAATCTTGACTTTAATTTGAAACAAATATCGTTTTCAGATGGTGGTGGCGTAAAGTTACATGTCGTGTGATTAACCTGGCCAGCCCCATGGCAGTGCCTTTATTTATTTATTTTTATCCCGCCCGAGCCAGTTTTCTATTAGGTCATAACAAAATTGTAATAAAAAAAAATGTGTGATACAAATTTCTTTTCTTAGAATGACGGTTCATGACGTCAATAAGTGATAATACTATCCTACATTGAATAAAGAATTTCAATTTCAATTAACGGTAAAAGAATTTTTGAAATCGGTTCAGAAGTTTCGGAGCCTATTCAATTCAAACAAACAATAAAAAAATCCTGTTCCTAATATTAGTGTAGATTATATTATTATTATTTTAGTGTGAGGCCGGCTTAGAATAGCATCACCCGATTTCTTTCCCGTGGGAGTCGTAGGAGGCGACTTAGGGACTTGAGGGTGTGTATTGCAATTTTAGGCGATGGGCTGACAACCTACCACTATGGCGATACACAATTTTCCGAATGACCCTCAAACATATGTCAGACGTGGCGTAAATGTCCGTTTATGCGGCCGTTTAGGATAACAGGCGTGATATGTGTATGTATGTATTATTTTAGTGTAGATTTTTTAATGCATTATTTAATGTTTTTTGTCGTCTTTTTTTATACCGAGTAAGGGACAGTGTGCATGAAACAATACTGATAGGGTGCATGAAACATAAAACTGGACAACTTTCCCCTAGAAACATATGTCAGGAAATGCCAAAAAAATGACCTTTCATACAAAATCACAATCAGCTGACTGCATTCACTATGGGAAGTCAGTTTTTTTACGTTTCCTGAAATATGTTCCTAGGGGAAAGTTGTTCAGTTTCATGTTCTGCATGTACCCTATCAGTATTCGGAGGGATTCACTTACACCCTTTAATACAGTAATGATTAAATGTAATCATTACACTACTGGTACGAATAATGTGGCGTAGTTTGTACATTTTTAAATGAAAAAGTAATTATTATGGCATAACTGTAATAGTTCGACATATGGTATCGCAGACATTATTATTGATATTGATGTCCTCTATAAAACTGTAGTACATCACTTTGCTCTATTGTCAATAATTTCCACAGCGTACGCGATATAAGATATTTTTTTGGTACATTTAAACATTTTTAAACAAAAAAGTAGTTATTGTGGCTTAACTGTAATAGTTAGACATATGGTATCGCGGACATTATTATAGATATTGATGTGTTCTATAAAACTGTAGTACATCACTTTGCTCTATTGACAACAATTTCGACAGCGTACGCGATAAAAGATATTTTTTTGGTACATTTAAACATTTTTAAACAAAAAAGTAGTTATTGTGGCTTAACTGTAATAGTTAGACATATGGTATCGCGGACATTATTATAGATATTGATGTCCTCTATAAAACTGTAGTACATCACTTTGCTCTATTGTCAATAATTTCCACAGCGTACGCGATATAAGATATTTTTTGGTACATTTTTCACACGTTGGGTTACATTATCGAAATTTTCATGCGGATCCCTATTTTTTTCTCGTTTAAAATATAGCCTATGTTCATCAGGAATAATGTAGGATTCTAATGGTGAAAGAATTTTTTAAATCGGGCCAGTAGTTTCGGAGCCTATTCGATGCAAACAAACAAACAAACAATCAAATCTTTCCTCTTTATAATATTAGTGTAGATAAGTGTACCTATTAGTAATTAAGTTTATTAAATAAATAATTATCTAATCTCTTATTATCTAATAATAATCTTGTATCACAATTTGACCCGTTAAATTAAGTTCACATGAAATTTGTGCCACTCAAAATCGTTTTAAAAGAAAACAAATAGGCACAATAAAGTATTAAAATAAATACCAGCATAAATCCTATGATGTTCTAATTTTTTTTATCGATATTCTGTATTACATCCTTATTTGTCCTAAGGGTTTGAGAATATAGAAATGCCACCGACGCCACAGTCGTCTATAACCGACAATGCGATATAGAGAGACGCGTAATAGAGATGCGCCAGTGCTGATCGAAAAATGAACTAAAAATGAACTTGTTGAATATGCCTAGTGTTGTTTACGAGACCACCACTACTACCACTATCCTATATTATTATTTTGATCTATATGAAATCAGAACTGAAAAGTAGGGGGCAAAATAATGGTTTTAGATTAATTAAAACTCGGTTTAAAAAGTGAAGATTTATTATCGATATGAACTGTTGG
This sequence comes from Tuta absoluta, assembly GCA_027580185.1. Taxonomy (NCBI): domain Eukaryota; kingdom Metazoa; phylum Arthropoda; class Insecta; order Lepidoptera; family Gelechiidae; genus Tuta; species Tuta absoluta. The sequence continues at coordinate 3,561,333 of JAQAHW010000038.1, forward strand.
ACATCTCTATTTTATTGAGTATTTCTTTACCAAGAAATTGGTGTGGCGCTGGTTGCAATTTTTTACTCGAATGGCTTGGCGGCGAAAAGGTGACTTAACTTGCCCTCCGAAGCACGAAGCCACCTTCTTTCGGACAAACGGGGCCCGATTCTCTTATTTTTTGTCATTGTAATTCCATCTCAATTGTCATTTGCCATTATTATTTTCTATATTTCATACTGTTAGTGGTATACGAAACGGCTAAAACCATCCAACTGACACTCTATTTAACCAAAGCTGAGACGCTTTTCAAATAGCAGAATACAGCTCGCGGTGGAGTAAAAAGTAGGTCACATAGGTGGAACATAGTGCGGCCGATGTGGCGCAGTGGTAGTGCGACTGCCTGCGACGCAAAGTTTCCGGGTTCGATTCTCGGTGGGGCACTCACAAAGTTGTTATTTATCACTTTGTGAATTTTTATCGTATGGTTTGGACATTGCAGGCTGAACGAACTGATTGTCCGAAAAGACAGCTGGTTCCGTGCTTCGGAGGGTTCGTTAAGCCGTCGGTCCCGGTTGCTGTCTATGATTACTTAGACGGCGGTCGTTACACAACCATGTCAGAGGCCTTTTACTGGTAGTAGGCGGTTGAAAAACTCTGACACCAGGGTTCATCGAGTCGTTGGACGACTCGGTGTCCCACTCGAAAAAAAGAAGAAGACGTAGAAAAACATGAAATCAATGCTCTCTTATATTCTATGACCCACTAGACTAGATAATACATAGTAAGGCATAGAATTAAAGAGAACCGTACTGCAATAAATTCGCAAATTGGAGAAAACCACGACAGTTAGGCAAGTACCAGATATAATTTCTTATAGTAAGTACGTGCCTGAAGATGTCCATGTTTACCAGAAGTAGATAACCACACTATTTGGCTTCTAACAATGCATTGTTACAGTATGAAGATTTTCTGTTCAATTTCTTTCAAGCTGTACTTATAGCTGATTTGCTGGTAAGCCAACCAAGAAGATGATGGCATAAATTCTTGCAAATAAGTACTTTTTGCGCTTTCTGTGACACAAAGCACTCTTTAATGTGCTCTAGCGGTATTTTTATCACTTTCTAACATTGTTCCCCACTTTAATTAGGTCAGGCTAAGCCACCTGTAGTCCATCATCATTCCCAGGGTTCTCCCCAAGAAGCTTGTAGGTAAAACTGGAGTCCGTACTCGGAAACAAGGGGTGCAGTCAAGAAATATGACCTCCAAATTCGTTGGATCCTTCTATCTCTTTCTAATAGTTTGTAAGTAGGCTGACCATGTAGTTTAATTCTGTTGGAAGTAACCGGGACAATTTTTCTTCTTTGGTTGATCTGCCGTGTGATGCCGGCTTAGAATAGCATCACTCCATTTCTTACCCGTGGGAGTCGTAAGAGGCGACGAAGGGACTCGAGGGTGTGTATAGCAATTCTAGGCGATGGGCTGATAACCTGTCACTATGGCGATACACAATTTTTGAATGACCCTCAAACGTTTGTCAGACGTGGCGTTAATGTCCGTTTTTTCGGCCGTTTATGCTCTGCCTACCCCGCAAGGGATAAAGGCGTGATATATGTATGTATGTATGTATGTGTGTATCTATAGTTCCATGGTTCCATTTTTCTCCCACTTGTCTACCGTCGCTGCGTATCTTTAATACACCACCGTAACGCATGCGTCTGTCAGATAAAAGGAAATTGCGAATTCCGATCTTATTCCTATATAGATGCTGCTACGGTGCGTTGCAGCGACAACAAGTGGGAGAACCGCCGATAGAGGTCGTTTATGTTAAATGCCTGTGGCGGCGCGCATGCGCTCCACATACAAGTCCTGAAACGCGGTATAGAAGTTATTTCACCGATCGCTATCTATACAACTTCCAAACATGTCTGGTTGGAACAGTCGTTCCCCTGGTCACAACTCCTGACCAGGCGGGTAGCTAACCTTTTTCTCACTGTCATCACTCGGCCTACTGGCCTCATCATCACTCCTCCTAAATGCCTATTAGTTTCAAAGAAGGCGGTTTAACCCTGACACCATGGATTCGGATCGTTTGTCCTAAATGATATGATTGAGCAAATGATTTTAACACCATACTTTGCACATCAGCTATTATTAGGAAGTTCATGCATGCATTGCGTGTGGCCATCGCCAGCCTTGCCAGACCTTCTGTAGACGGAACCACGCATTGATGCTCACCAGACTACGCCAATTTTCAACTGCTGCAGTATTGACTGCTATTACAATGTTGATAAGGTCGAATATGCCAAGGTTTGGTCGCAATTTTTCATAAACCATGTGCCAAATTACGTGGTTTATATACAGCTGTTATTCAAACGAGTTAAGGTTGGTTTTACAATGATTTCTATAGTCATGGTAATGATAATGTTCCTGTCTTTTGTTTATTGACAACTGCAGCTGATGCAGATTCACGAAATGAAGATTGAATGTTCAGGGTTAGGTTTAACATAACGGGCAATTGAAAATATAGAGATAGATAACAATGAACAATAAGAATATTTGTTGGTTGAAAGAGTTTACCGATGTAAACGGAATGAATGATATGATATCGTCGAATACGTCGAGAGTTACGTAATTTTCGGCAATATGGATATTTATATTTATTTTGGATCTATGAGGTGCCGTGTGATGCCGGCTTAGAATAGCATCACCACATTTCTTTCCCGTGGGAGTCGTAAGAGGCGACTAAGGGACTTGAGGGTGTGTATTGCTATTTTAGGCAATGGGCTGACAACCTGTCACTATGGCGATACACAATTTTCCGAATGACCCTCAAATACATGTCAGACGTGACGTAAATGTCCGGTTTTCGGCCGTTTACGGCTGCCTACCCCGCAAGGGATAATAAGCGTGATTTGTGTGTATTCTATGGATTTATGAAATTCATCACTAGATAAAAATTATGACATATTCAAAAGTATTATTCAACCTTATAAATATCAATAAGTTCCAAGTAGGTAGGTATACATCTTTTGAAACTAAATATTAATAACCACAGGAATTAAAGAACTATTTAGCACAAAATGTTCATAATAACACGCAAAATATACCGTGCTCACATCCACAGGAAATATCGTGTAATTCCTACAATAGAACTTTACCGTCTGGTTACTGATACGCAATAAACCATAATAAAGTAATCCACAATCAATACTTCTATTGATTAACTTTATTTAAATTCCCATCAGGAAAATTCCGTGCTTTATATCTTATATACTGTGGTCTAGTCAACTGGATTGGATCTGTTGATTTTCTGTGACTGTTTTACTTTATACCTCTAGTTATAGAAGTGATGAAAAGCATAAAGAACTTTGATAATTGTAGAATGTAGAATGGAGATACTAAAGGGTTTTATTTCAATACGAATATTGGGGGACCTGAATAACTTGCGCCCTGAAAAGGCGAACCGAGAAAGTAGTATTATATTATCTGTGGTTGAACATAGTTACACTACTTACAATACACAACTTAATTATTGTAATGAGAAAAGAGAAGTGTTCACCTTAACCTAATTTTACTTACTAATCTTAAAACAGTATTGTAATTTTATTTTTTTAAAACTTGCCATTTTTTTTCTAGCTCGAGCAGGATTTGTGGCACTAGTGGCGACGCTTCCATCTGCGCCCGCGGCTCGTCGTCGTAGTCTTTTACGAGCGATAAATGAGCTATTAGAAAATAAATCCCTATATTTCTACTGCATTTGAAGTCAAATCAAATGTTTTAACAAACAACGGTAAAATCTTAACTGAATCTCAGTATTTTGCATTATTTTGAGTTTGATTTACTTTTCAATATTAGCCGCGATCTACAAAAATGATAAAACAAACTCTTCTGTTATATTTAACAACCAGGAACAGTGCCACCTGTAGGTATATCACCATATTGCGAAAAGTTATGTAGGTGCCGTACGCACCGAACGCTGTTGACACTCAACTACTCGAGGGTTCGATTTGCTTCCACAGCGGCATGTATTTGTGTGTGTGAGATATTGGCGTTTCTTTGTAGCCGTCCTTCTGTCTACGGCGCGCCAGCCAATACTTAATTTGTGTTACTATCGACTCTGTTTATGAAGAGGAATTAAATCTTGCTAACAAATAAAATAGATGAGACAAGGCAGTATTAGCTTGCAATGCTTCATTTATATTCCAACAAGGAAAATTCCGATCACGGTAACGTTGTCGCGAACAGTTGTCTAGTTGTAAACACTATAGTAACAGTACTAACAGCCGTTACTCGTCGGTCTACTCAAGTGAATCGGAACGGATAAAATGGCGCGTGGGAATCTAGCTATGGGTTTTGAAAGCGATGAGCCGGGAACGATTGAGCGTTGCCAACTTTGGCTAGGTACAACTTTTTATAGGAAGCTTGCAATATTCTTATGCCACGGGAATCGAACCTATGCGACCTTCACTGTAATAGCGACGACCGACGCCCTCATCTTCCGGACTACGGCAATGTTACTGTCTGCGACGAATTAGTGTCATTTGTGTCCACCTTTCCTAATGAAACATCACATTTTTCGTTCTACTAACTGGCAACGGTTGGCTGACGTTGAACGACTCAGAGTCCCACTCGAAAAGAAGAAGGCTACGTTCCATTTACTTTCAAAGCTACAGAGTCACCATACGCTTCCATAAACTGTGATACTACTTATCTAATTTTAGAACTTGTATTGTCACAATGCTTTAAATAGCAAATGTAGGAGATGGTGCTAATATTTCAATATGTCGAAGTCACGCATTTTAAACGAGGCCATTGTCTACAGGTATATACATAATAAATGGACTCCATTTATAAAAGTCGTGTTACAAATATTACGCATCTTGCTATTTTTATTTTCTTTTCATTCGCTGTTATCATTTTTTGGATATTGTAACTTGGTTGTATCTATTTAGAAATATCAAAGAACTAATTCTGATTCTGACAGACATCAATTATTTTCTTTAGGTATTTTCTATACTTAGTAGGCAGGCATTTTCATAATCATAGGTACCTATCACTTATACTTAAAACGTTCGAAATTCAACGATTTTTTTTTAATGAGCTATGGGCAGCAGGTATTTATTTAATCATAATTATGACGTTTTAATTGTCAGTATTTAATCATCATACTCTATGACCATTACGCCAAAATCCCATCATACCGAATTGATAATGTTACGTAAAGAAACACTTTCTTTGATCATAAACTCGACAAGTAGACAGACCAGTCTTACTAGTTTGGCACAAGGAGTATATTTATGCTAATAATATAACTGTCAGCATGTTTGTTACTGCCAATACATTGGTATCAAGAGAACATGGAAATGATAATACTTTAGAACTTAAGTACTTTACTTTCTGGCATGTTCAGGTCTTGTATAATATAGCAATTTATTAAATTTGAAGAGTGAATTGTGATAGGTTAGGTAGATTACTACATTAAAATTACATTACTAGGTACAACAAGTCTCAAATAAGGTGTTCGAATAAATATAGTAGGTAATTAGGTAACTTGTACAAATAGCTCTGAGCATGGTTTTAGGTATGTATACTCTCTTGTAAGTATAGAATAGTATATTATATACGAAAAGAAGAAGAAGAAGTAGGTAACTGCCAAAAATGAACATACATATTCTTATACCCAACATGCTTCCCTGTGGTACTCATATTTAGTAGGTACGTCCATTACTTAGATAAACGCACTGTACCTAAAACATGAATTCTCTCATAACTCCCAAACCAAGTTTTCTAAACAACATTATATTTGTTGCTAAATGGTCTGTCTTCCAGCTTTGCCTTCTAGTGAAGGCTATCAAATGCCTTGTCGAAGTCGACGCGGCGACCACACCCACATTTTATGCGCAAACGAGTTCTATTCAGCTCGCGTGGAATGCTATTGTGCGCATGCATTATAAGAACTGGCGCCTGAGTTTACACATCACGCCTACATCCATAGTGGGGTAGGCAGAGCGCAAACGAGTTGTACACTCAACTCGCGTGGATTGCTATTGTGTGGCTGCATAATAGGGACTAGCGTTCAACACTTCGGTTTATAAGGTTGGCCACAAATATAAGCCAAAATATTTAAGAGTAAAAAAATATTGATATTTGACGTAAGTATGTCAGATTATTTTTATATTTATTCTTTGTTCATAACATACGGATTATCAGTAGCTAGTCTACATATAGTTAATTTGTGATTATCATCTCAGTGCCTAAAATTGCTATGATTCAGAGACGAGAAAAATTTACGATATTGTGATGCAGACGTATCATAGCTCGATAAAACTGAAATATTTGAGTTTCGCAGAAAACTAGCCGTAGCGTACCTAACTTACCAAATAGCTGGCCGTGTGTGTTTACGAAAAAGTTAAATAAAATATTCGCGTTTCGTTTCTCATTCGGACATTAATCTCGATTAGCGCATATCCCGCGCTCCCGGCCGCCACTAAATAACTTTACAGCACTTTCGTGTGCGAATCTTCTAATTGCTTGTAGAAAGTCGGCGCAATGTTTTTTCAGTGGATATACATGCGCTTGCGACTTCTGAGCGACGACGCCGGAATGAATTTTGTGCGTTACTATAATATTTCAGCAACAAGAGTGGACTAACAAGATGAAAGTTTGACAGGGCTGCATGTACAGATCAAGGATTTTAATTTTTACAAGTACCCCTTCATCGTACACAGTTTTTTTTGCGAGTGTCAGGTTTTCACATATTAGCATCAAGGTGCACTTGCAAAATTCGCTGGCAATGGATGAGCCGATGTAGCCCAGATAGAAGAGGCGTCGCCACTGTTGATGGCGAAAGTCGCAGGTTCAAATTTTGCCCGCGTTAGAAAATTTTGCAAGTTATCTAAAATTGTATACTTAACAAGGGAAGTGTTCAAAATTTGGTATTTAGGTTTTAACATATTTTCCAAAAACGCTCACTTTCCGTCCTTTGCTTATTGATAACTACATTTATACCAAATCGCTTTTTAGAAGTCAGCCAGTGCCAAACAACTTGCTCTGTTCGGTCGTTAAGTACCTAAGACATGTCAGTAGCTTTTTGGGCTTCGGTGAGCTCACTTCATAACATACTATACTCGAGATCAAACGCATCATTTATAAAAAACTAGCGGCCTGCCCAGCGGTTCCCCGATGCTAACCGTTTTCCCGCGGCGAAAAGACCTTTTCCCGGCATTAATTATACATAAAAACCTTCCTCTTGACTAAATCACTCTATCGATAACCGCATCAAAATCCGTTGCGTGCATACAGCGCGACACGGGAAGCGACTTAATTCTATACTATAATTTAGTGATGCCATCTAGCAGCCCTGCAAACCGACACATTTCTCGAATACCCCACGAGGCTCCGAAAGTGAATAGCAAGCCACAAGCAAGCAACGCGAGCCAACAAGGCAACAAGCCACGACAGTTCGTTAGTGAAGATTAACAGCAGATTAACACTGAATTCATTACTACTTCATACGATTTACTACCGCTCCTGACTGCCGAAGAAAGTATCTCCATTCGTGTTAATTAATTTGCTTTGCAAGATATTTGGATGTAAAATGTTTATGAAGAAATTGTTGGTTAGCTAGACTAAAAACTTACTTGTTAGTGTAGTAAGCGGATACGCCTTGTTCTTTTGATCGAATGAAACAGTCTAAACATGGTACAACGACATGGCAATTTAGCACGATACAATACTTATTAGGTAGAAAAAAAGAATTGTCAGAAGGGCATTCTGTGGAGGGAGGTATCACCAAGATCATTTTAAGAGTGTGAATTCATTTGCCTTACTATGAAAAATTACATTCCTTTCATGTAACAGACGCATGCGTTACGTTGCGGCGAATAAGTGAAGTGGGAGAAGCGCCGTAAGCATCTGAATCTACATGCCCTAACTTTAGCAACCCAAACGTCCCTAACTCTTCATCGCAAAACGGTTTTGGGCTTCGGAGAGCACGAGAAGCCGTCAGTCCTGGGCCCGAGGTCTGCAAAGTAAAAATCGTTTTATTTGAGTGGTCATTTCGTATTCTGCTAACAGTTTGAATTATAGAAAATCACAGTGGTATTTTAATGACAGTGGAGTGTCATTGGCATTTCTTTATTTCATTTATCTTACTTTATGCACAAAAATGTACACGGGCGGACTATCTCCCAGTCTCCCTTAGGGCATGTGGAAAAGGGTTGAGGCAAGTGCATTAAACAAAAAAGAAATGAGAAAGAAAGGCTTGAATATAATTGCAAGGGTAAAAAGATAAGAGAATCCGGACCCTGGGTTATGTCTGTGATTACTTAGATGGCGGTCTTTACACAAAATCGAAGGCGTCTGACGCCTGCTACTGGTACTTAGTAGATTGTTTATAAAGTATTGACACAGGGTAGGTACATAGGGTCTTTCCTCGACTCGGTGTCCCAACTCCACACGATATGATGCGGATGATGATTTATGATTATTTATAGGGCAAGGCCTAAAAACACGAACTGATTTCTCACCAAGAGTACCTACCCTAAACCGACGAGCATGTATGAAAAGGTTGATGCATGTTGAAGAAGCGAAAGAGGTTTGTCTGGCAGATTTTTGCTATCTAGCATTAAGGTTGTCGCTGTTGTACTGTTTTTTTTTTTTTGTGTTCTTAATTGATATCTGATATTTGTGCAATAAAGAATTATGTAATATTATGTTATGTGTTAGCAAGTGGAAAGGTGTAGGGTCAGGGCGGCAACAGTGACTCGGATTTTTTCGAAGAGTAAAATTTTATAGATAACGTTAAAGTAGCAAACTGAAACTTATACCTTATATGCATTGATTATTTGCCTTCCTCGTCGCATTGTCACTTGTTTGATTTACACTGCAGTAAAGTTTTCAGGCACAGTTTTAAAAAAAATGGGAAATGAGCCACTCTGTACCGGTACCAGACTACTATGACTCAACCCTGTAGTACACAATGACTCTAACATTTTTTTGCAGTATACACTGGCTCAACAATGACATGAGCCAGTGTGTACCAGTACCAGTCTTATTTCATTTCAGTAGTACACACTGGCTCGTTAATAAAACATTATGATAAAACAACAATATTCTAATCAGTCAAATGATGTTTATTATCACAACTTATGCCTTAGGTACATTAATCACATGTTAGTAGTAGGCGGTTGAAAAACTCTGACACCTGGGTTCATCGGGTCGTTGGATGACTCGGTGTCCCACACTAAGAGAGAGAGAGATCACATGTTCATGTATCAAATCATTTATTTAACTTTTATGTTGAAAAAAAAGGCCCTGATTGTTTTTGTTCTCAAAGTAGGAGAAGATGACGGTAGATTGACAGCACATAATCACGACACACAGTATTTCGACAGATTTCGACAAACGCTATCTCGACAGAACGCTAGTTTGACATCCTCATTGTGGTTTCCAACTTTCCGTCCGGTGTCACTTTTGCGACGCGGTTTTCTAAAATAAAATAATAACAAATATTTAGTAAATGATTGGATATTATAAATTGGCTATCACAAACAATTCGTGAAATCTATCGTATTAATAACGTTAATAACACTTTTTAAGAATTCAAGCTTCCACATAATCTGTTAGAATTGAAAACTTTTGTCTTGGAATGCCTTTAAAGATACCCTCTGAACATATGGTCATGGTCATACCTATATTTTTTATTCTAGCGATATTGAAACATGACAGTAAAACAAAGGATTAGTAAGCATTTTTAGGTTACAAATGTGTTAAAAAAGATTTGTTTCCCGTTTTGATATCCTACGCATAGTATCTAATTAACATATACTTCGTATAACTATATTTTTCTAATTAATTGTATCAACCATCTAAAGTTAACACTGACTCACAAAAGTACACACTGACTCGCGAGTCATTGTGTACTTCCTAAAATTGAGTCAGTGAGGCTTCGTCGCCATTTTTAATTTAATAGGTGACACATCTTACAATTGTTCCCGTACGGCCAGCAAATCTATCGCATTGCCTAGCATATTAACACCACTATCCAACAAAACAATGACAATTGTACGAATCTTTAATTATCAATGAATAAAACGAAGTGTTACTTACCTCGTAATTTTGTTTTGAAAGCACAAAAACTATCACACACTTTTTTCACTACTGAACGGCGCCGGAGCAGGCGGGTGACTGGTTTATGCGAGTTCGGCTGTCGCGAACTACCTATGAGTGAGGAAGACAGGTAGATACTTTTGTCCATTCGGGAGATACAGCCGTGAGTCAGAGTACCCGCCTGAGTCACTGTTTCCTACCCTACCCTAGTCTCTGCCCACCCCTCCGGAAAAGTGGCGTAATTATATGTATGCATGATTTCTTAGCGCTGGTGATAATCTTACCTTGCGTTGATGTCTGCTGTATCAATTATAATATTTTTAATATTACAAAACTAATTAATTACATGCTTAAAGCATAGTTTCCTCCCAATTAAGTAAGTTTCATAAGTAACGGCCTTGTCAGCGACTTGCAACAATACTGCATTTTTTTTTTCAACTTAAAATGCAGCGACTTTCACATTTTAGTCATTTTCAGATGTTAGTTAACGTAACTTTATGTTAATTGAGATTCATAAGAGATCTTTGTCATTTCTGTTAACTTTATAATTAGCAGTATTTTATTACCTAACATTAGATTGCATTTCATTTTCTTAGTTTGAATTAATTATTTAATCGTTTTGATTACAGTTGATATTAATTAAATATATAAGGTGAAATTTTAATTTAGGTAAGTTTAGGTTAAGTTAGTATGAATAACTTATTTAATCGTTTTGATTATAGTTGATATTTATAAAATATTTAAGGTGAAATTTTACTTTAGGTTAGTTTAGATTAGGTTAGTATGAATAACTTATTGAATCGTTTTGATTATAGTTGATATAATTAAATATACAGAGTGAAATTTTACTTCAACGTTAACATTTCCAGACTTATCATGAGATAAGGAACAATTTCCCCAAGGAACATTGGTTGAAATAAAAAATACTTGGAGTTTCCTTAGACTAACTAACTCAAATCAGCTGATATCGGCTATTTTGTATGGGAGGTTCAAATTACTTTATCGTATTTGACCTATATTCTTTGGGAAAAGTTGTTCCTTATCACAAGCCCATTTTGAGTTTTCCCTATCGGTCGCTAAATCTAAGTAATTATACGTTTCTCCTGTGAAAAACTGCAATTAATTTGCGCTGCGTTATTTAAATATATTGTATTAGGTTTTTCTTGTAGTGAAACATTACGACTGGCCCGATGGTGTAGTGGATAGCATCCCTGCCTGCAACGCCGAGGGTTGTGGTTTCAATCCCCACAGAGCACAAGTATTTTGTATATTTTTCAAATATTCGTGTTGATTCTGGGCGTTTTTTATTCAGGGTATAAGGGACAGCTCCGAATACTATAGGGTGCATTCCAACCATAAAACTGAACAACTTCCCGTAAAAAATATTTCAGGAAAGGGAAAAAATCATTTGACCTCCCACCGTGAATGTAGTCAGCTGATCGTGACTTTGTATGACATATTTTCCTAGGGGAAATAAACAAACCGTAAGTAAAAACGCGTTAATATGTGTAATAGTTTGCATGGTTAGGACTCCCAGTAGATATGACTAGGTACGTCCGTAGAGGGCTTTGCACTGCAAACCAGCAGTGCCCTTTGTTTTGAAACTACAGGGTACAAGTCTACCAGTGAAATTCTTAGTAAGTACATTGCGTAGCCGGATAATATTCCTGGTATCATAATGGCTGTCCGACTACGCAATCATCGTCGAATTTCAGCTGAAAAAAGCCTGTAGTTTGATAACAGGACGTACCCGTAGACTTACTTACCCACGATAACAGTTTTCACTCCGAAATCCCGATGTTTTAGTCCATCACCAAACGCGCGAAAAGGAACAACAGTTTAATTATCAAAAAAGTATTTTACGGTACCTGCTGTCGGCTGCACGCACAGCACGTGAGCGCGGTAGCTGACCGACTAGCGCCCGGTTGACTGCAGTTACAACAAAAAGTTTCACTGCTTTTTTGCAGGTTTGTTTTCCATAGCCGTGCCATAACATGATTGGGCTTGATTCCATGAACGCATTGTGGAGTATGCTCTACTTCTTAGTTTTTGTAACGGGTGCTGCACCGGTATTTTCAGTATTCTTGAATAAATTGTTACTGATGGCGGCTAGATAGAAGAACGTGCACTCTAACCATCGGTTTATATGAAAATTGAAAAAGTTGAGATAGCAAATTACTATACCTCTACAACCAGTTCACACAAAGACCTAGCTTGGACCACAAAGTAAGTATTGGCGGCTGCGTGCTTGGACCCAGCCAACTTTTTTGAAATTGCCGCGGTCAAACTTCGCAAGAAACACCGAATCGAAACGCAATCCATAAAATTTCCGAACGAAAAAGAAAGTTAGGTGATCACTGATCTGTGATGTCACGGTCAGCTGTGATTTGCCTGTGACCTGTCAATGCCTGTCATTTCATTTCATTTTGTACTTTTTTCATTCCTATTTTCCACGAGGCTGGAAAATAACTTAGCAATTACTTATAATTATCATCAGTTATTATGAGTGTTCTGTCATTTATTAGTTCTACAAGGGGCAGAATTTTCATTGGTACTGTCGCCGCCCTACACCTGACAATTTACTTCGCTGGACCATCGCTTTTCAAGACCCAATCGGTACAAACTAAAGTGTCTTCCGCAAGCTACATGCCAACCGAGAAGTAGATGACCTTGCCGCAGGTTAACATAACAAAAACCGCGGATATTAGCTTAGTGTTAGAAAATCAAGTGTAGAAAAACTCCATTGTGCCTATTTCATGATCTATAAAGGTTTTGTCAGTAGAATTTCTAGCTGTCGTCGATTGGATGTGATAGCGAGAGCCATGAGTACTTCTATGGAGAAATTTAATGTTTTTGTAACCCGCAATGATATGCCAGAGAGTGGTGTAAATCTGCTAAGAAAAGAGTAAGTTGAATTCTAACCTAAAAATAAATTACATATTTTATAAATTTATTCAACCTTGAATTATCTGCCTACTACTGATTCTTCAAGTGATAGTTTGGTTAATGTGCACTTAGATGGGCTGCCATAAAATTATATTTTGCAGCTAAACTATATTTCTAAATTAGTTTATGATACTAATGTAAGCAATGTTTATTCCAGATGTGATGTAAATATTCATAATCAGCCATCACCTGTTTCGAGATCTGACTTTCTTAAAGCGGTACCTGGTGTTGAAGGAATTTTCTGTGCCCTTACGGATAAAATTGACAAGGATTTGTTGGATGCTGCAGGACCCAGTCTAAAAGTTGTTGCAACCATTTCTGTTGGCTACGACCATATTGACATAACTGAATGCAAGAAGAGAGGGATCAGGATTGGATATACTCCCGATGTGCTGACTGATGCAACTGCTGAGCTCACTGTGAGTAATGTATTTACCCTTACCCATTATTTTATGGCAAATAAAAAGTTAAGTTTTCTTGCTAATTAAAGAGCATGATTTTATTCAATTACAGATGGCATTATTACTGACTACTTCCCGTCGCCTTCCTGAAGCCCAACATGAAGCCAAGACTGGTGGCTGGGTATCCTGGGCCCCCACCTGGATGACAGGCCCTGGCTTGGCTGGAGCCACTGTTGGCATTGCTGGCTTTGGCAGGATAGGCCAAGCCGTCGCCCAAAGAGTCAAAGCGTTCAACACCAGCAGAATCCTGTACTTCAACCGCAGTGAAAGACCTGAAGCTAAGGAAACTGGTGCTGTCAAGGTCAACTTTGACAAGTTACTCCAAGAAAGTGACTTTATAATCTGTTGTGCAGCCCTAGTTCCAGAAACAAAAGAAATGTTCAACAAAGCCGCTTTTGAGAAGATGAAACGCACAGCAATTTTCATAAACACAAGTAGAGGTGGTACGGTTGACCAGGGTGCTTTGATTGAGGCACTGAAGAACAACACTATAAGAGCTGCAGGATTGGACGTGACTACTCCCGAACCCTTGCCTTTGGACAGTCCATTGTTCAAATTGAGCAACTGTGTAATCCTACCACATATAGGGAGTGCAACAATTGAAGCGAGGAATGTCATGAGTGAACTCACTGCTCAGAACATATTAGCAGCATTGAAATGCAAAGAAATGCCTGCAGAAATTAAATGAACCTGTTATAAACTTGGTGATAATATTATGAAGTAAAAATGCATTTAAAACTTAAATTACATATTTTATTTTACAGTCTTGCACCTAAAGAATAAATAATTCAACTAAAAGCTTAATCATTATGTTCATGCTGAGCCTCTGATTCTCTCCAGTTATTCTGAATCATTTCAACAATCATCGTCCACCATTTTGACTGCATAAAGTAATAGACCGCACACACAATAATAAAGAACCATGCTAAAATTAAATAATAATCAGTTTCTTTTTCAACAACACTTGAAACAGGCCCTTGAAAGTCTTTTGAAGTCACAAGTAACTGTATAGGATCCTGTCCGGTTATAGCATGAACAAATTTACTAAATGAATGGATATTATATTCAGTGCCATTAAATTTTCCAACTGGTCGACCATTGTGAAACATCTTTAAAGTTGGTACTCCAACAATTCCATATAATGCATTGATTCCATGATATTTCAGTGCATCCAAGGCTACCATTTTCACATTTGGGTATGATCTTGACAGTGCATTAAAATGTGGGGCTGCATGTGCACTGAATGGGCAATACTTGGCATAAAACAGGACTAAAACACAATCAGCTTCTGTATCTCGACTTGCGATGTCTTGTTTTATTTGCAGCAGTTTTGTTAGACTACTGCCATTTATAAGTTCCACTGTGGGTTCTAGATCTTGGTCTTCATAAATTATATCTTTGCATCTGACTAGTTTTCGCGTTTCATTGCTACTTTGTGTTGTATTTTGAATGGTGACATTGGCTGATGTGACGTGGTTGTAAATGCTGGTAAGAGTTTTGTTTACATCAGATACTACATTGGATAAAAGAGATTCTGACTCGTCGACATTAGAGACATCGTCATGAGGAATTGGGACAGGTTTTGCCTCCTCTTGCACATCATATTGTGAGCTGACTTTTGCCAGTGCTGAAAGTAAACAAATAAATTTAGATTTCATAGGTTGGGTAATACAAATAATTGAAATAGTCTGCTGCGTCTTTATTATAGATTCATAAAACAAGTTTAGTGCGTGCCGTACGAATTGCTTTCATAATAAACCAGTATTTAATAATAAAATTGTATGAATTAGAGCAAAGGTTGAAGATGTATTAGACTTACCAATTACAGCAAATATTACAAAAAATACATTGCTGCGTAGGCTTAAATTTATTGTGGACATTATATTCCACTTTATGAACACGGAATTTCAGTAAAATCAATGAAAATCAATATAGAAATACTGAAAAATCGCGATAATATTTTGCTTAATGTGCTTTTTGCTGTTGTTATTTAACGCTTTCGAGTGACATGACCAAGGTAGAGCTTCACAGACATCAAGGTCGGTTTTTATTCTAAAATAATAGCTGTAGCTGAGGCTGTTCAAGAAAATCTCACAATTTGACATTTTGGTTGCGTTTTGTTGTTGCAAAATGTCGATATCTTGCAGTAGCGGGAATGCAAACTACTTTGTCGGGTTTGTCGTCTTTCGATTTCTCTTGATTGAGTGATCGTGGTAAGATATTTGAAAGTGATTTTCCATTTCAAGGAATTTGTCCAGTCCTTGCTTATACCTTGATCACACGTAGCGAGTGCAGCGGACAGTGAGAGGTAAGAGGCGCGACAGTGTACTGCACTCAGCCGAACGTTTGTATGAAAACTTGGGCAAGTGCACTGACTCGCCCTTCAGTCCGATCCCTTCTTCCCAGAACTAATCGTAAGCCCAGACGCACCCCAACGGCGCGATTGGGCTGGTTGTTTGAACAACCACACAAACTTCTCCGAGTGAGCCCTAGCTCCCCACTAATCAGTCAGATGTAGGTTTCAAAGCCCCGGGGATAAAATCGAAGAGTCAAGTCCTAAAAAACTGACTCGCCCACTGTACTTGCTACTTGTGATCAAGGCTTTAGCGTCTGTGAAAAGACCTGTGCTGTTGACCGAAATAGCAAGCGGATAGGGCGGCGTGGATTACTTACTTTAGTCTTAATCCGCCCCTGTACGTGTGATCAAGGCTTAAGCGTCTGTGAAATGACCAGGCCCGAAGTGAAATGAGAATCGCTTCAGATGTATGTAGAAAGCGAGTCAGTGGCATGGCCCAGGGCCCGGATTCTCATAATTTCTAGCCCTTGCAATGCGAGCGGCACTCAACTGTCATTTTATTGTCACGGTGATATTCTATACTTCAAACTGTTAGCAACATTAGCAAGTACGAAACGCCCAAAACCGTGCCACTGACTGGCTATCTACATACATCTGAAGCGATTTTCATTTAGCAGACTTCGGACCCAGAGCCATAGCTTTACGGTCGAATATGAGAATTTAAATGGTGAGTGTTAGGTTAAAGTGTAAATGGTCAGAGCCTAGTAGGCGGTTGAAAAAATAAGACACAAGGTTCATCGAGACGTTCATCAATCGGTGTTCCACACGATAAGAATAAGAAGTAAATGTACTATGGTTTATTATGCACTCATAGTGCTATATTATCTTCAGAACTGAAATAAGAAATTGAAGAAATGTTAGCGCCCGCCGGGGCTTGAACCTGGGACCGTGGGGTGCAGTCCCACTGCTCTACCAACCAACTGAGCTACCGGCGTCTTTACTGACACTTACAAATCTTCAATCTCTTGGCACTTGAAGCGACTTTCATTTTTTCAATTTCTTATTTCATTTTAAAAGTAACACACGTTAGGTCGTTAATTACGCGACTACGCTAACCTACTATTTAACAACTCTGACACCAGGGTTTTCGGGCGTGCATCCACTTTTTGTTCATCCCATACCAAGAGAAAAAGAGATCTGATCATAAGATACACAATTCTCTGAATGGCCCTCAAATGTTTGTTGTCATACGTGGCGAAAATGTCCGTTTTTACGGCCGTTGACGCTCTGCCTACCCCTTAAGGGATACAGGTGTGATATATGTATGTAAGAGAGAGTTGTTAAGGCTTAAAAGGGCAAAATGATCATCTAGATTCAGCCAACCAATCTATATATCTAAAAATACGCCATAGTTACTACGATTGTGGCCCAAATAGATCTCCTATCACCACTCTATAAGAAACCCAGAGACAAATTAGATCACAATAACTAACCACAATATTTATAGAGCGTAGCTCGTGGATATACGCAATTAACTGGGACCTGTCACAATCGTCCTACCAATTTACTTATATATGTAAAATGTGCTCCAACACACCGTGTTGGCAACTGTGACCGACAGTTGTCAGAGTTCTTCACCATTCTTGACTTGACTTGAGTCAATCTACTTATATAGTGAATCACACATCCACATACATACATACTTACACATATCACAAGGTAGGCAGAGCGTAAACAGCCGCAAAAAACGGCCATTTGCACCACGTTTGACAAATTTTTGAGAATAATTCGGAAAATTGTGAATTGCTATAGTGACAGGTTGTCAGCCCATCGCCTAAAATTGCAACACACGCCCTATAGTACCTTAGTCGCCTCTTACGACTCCCACGGGAAATAAATAGGGTGATGCTATTCTAAGCCAGCATCACACGGCACTGACTTCAGTCAAACTCTACGTAAGTATATGATAAATAGCACATCCACATACATACATATATTATATCACGCCTATATCCCTTGCGGAGTAGGCGAAGCGTAAACGACCGTAAAAACGTAACGAACGTTCACGCCAAATCTGTCAAAAATTGAGGGTTATTTTGTTGTCAATGGTAGTCAGACTATCGACTAAAATTGCAATACCCTTGAGTCTCTTAGTCGCCTTTTACGACACCTGCGGGATAGATATTAGTGATGATATTCTAAACCACACGGGAAAACTCTATTCTAAGCACACGTCAAAATGGAATTGCACATACAAAATATTTCAGTTCATGACAGCCATCATACAAATTATAACCTGTGACAGCCTGTCACAATTTAAATAAAATTTAATGCGCCGAGTGGGCCATGATATTATCTGCTTTTTTTGTATGGGATTTCGTAAACTCCTTTTGTTAGCAAACCGGATCCGGCAAAATACCGGAAAATCATGCAGGGCGCGTGTGATTGACAAATGTCTATTTGCCGAGCCCATGTTGCCTACGTGACTGTAGCTTGAAGTGTGGGAGCACCTGTAGAATGTATAGATAGGTACTTCTATAGTCGAGACGTATCACGAAACTACGAGCGACTGTTGCAACCCGGCGGCATTGAGAATACTGAAACTAAGGTGACAATACATTTAGTTTGGTCTTGGACAGGAATCCATTATTGTAAAGATTTACCGAAAAAAGGCAGTCCGCCTAAACTGACGTAGCAACTTGCTACGAAAGCGTATGCTAGCAACTTGTTACGAAAGCTTACCGTAGCAACTTGCTACGCACGCTTTACTCGTAGGTTTTCAAACTAACATAAAGAAAGTTTGGGGTTTTGGGTCGTATAAATTGGACAATTTGTATGGTATATTAAGTATGAAAATAGGTATTTTATATCTACGTCGTATTTATGTAGTATATTATTAAGTGGATAATATTGTATTCAGTTTGGTCATAAGTATGTATTTAAATAGCTTTTCATTCACCTTTTCATTCTAGTTTACCTGCTCACATCGTATCCTCAGAGTTTCTTAAGGGTTGACTGGAAGAGATCCCTTAATGGGATAAGTCCGCCTTTGCGCCATTTCTTGTTTTTGATTTAATATGTGTTTTCTGTATTATTTTAAGAATGCACAATAAAGAGATTATACATACATAGATGTGGACGGGGCGGCGAGTGGCGAAGTAAAATAAACAGATGCTTCTTCTTCTTTTTAAATATTATTTTATTTTATTTTCATCAGTCTTCCTTCACAATAACCACGTAGCACTCGTCTGACATCTCAACCACAAAATAGCGCGCAGCCGCCAATACTTACTTTGTGTCTCAACTAACTATCTTCATGCCTTTCAGACGTCTCTATCTTTCTCTTTCACACGTCATCTTCCTGGGAGATTTCACTCCTACATTCTTACGGAGCATCTTACCTACTACAAAGCCACCCCTTTTTAGGGTTTCGAAACGTGAAAAAACCCAACACTATTATTAGGATCACTTTGTTGTTCGTCCGTCGCGTAGAGATATCGAGTTGAAATTAAAATGAAAACACCATAATATTCAAGTGTACGTCTGCTTGTAGTTGTAAAAATAATCAACCCCTAACTTAACTTAACGTTTAAAGTAGACACGTGCTTTTATATTGTTAAAACCAAAGGGAATCAAAATCTAAAGGGTACTTGGAACTATGAGGGGTTCCAGGTTCTCAGGCATTTGGTCGTTCCATCCTTCCGGGCTTCGGTCTCAAGGTCGCATCCCTTCCACCTTCCATGTTACTCAAAGCGATGCTTCTGGGAAGGTGCTGCTATTCCTTAGACGACTTATAAATGTAAATTATAAAATACTGTACTTTTTTATCAATGATACTCACATTCCGTCTTTTTGCATACGACTAGCTCTACGAGGTAAGTATAAACTGAAAGCATTTTGTTTTGGGATATGAATCATGGAAACTGACTGATTCATACAAACAAATGTAATGTACCTCACTGCTAGTTTAACGCCCTCTTACATAACATTTAGGCACAAAATCGATGTGATGAGTTCGTTGCTGAAAAAAGATTCGTATATTGCGTTCAATTAATAAATCATCAAAGTAAATACAAATTGGTAAATTCTAAACTGATTTTATTTTCGTTCGATATCCATGCAATGGTAGCCGCGCCTGGCTGGCTACCACCCAGTCCCTCACCAACGTCCGGCAGCAAACCCCTCGCTGTTTTCCATCGTTTTACGAAAACACCTTTCTTATTTGTATATATGGCTTGTTGTGGCTAAATCCAGTCGCTCATCGACTCGATGAAGAAGAAACGAGAATGGGTGACTCGTGTCCTCCGTATGTCCAGCCTCCGACGTCAAATCACGTGCACCCTACCAGCCCGCAACTGCACCTAATCTTGGCAGCCTTAACCCTCCACCGGTCAAGCGCATCCCCCGAGCTGCCAGCGCTCTTGCATCGACAGCTCACCATCTCTACCAGCTCAGTAAAAATATTTACGGGGCCGACGCGAGCGTCTCGCGCGCACCTCGCTTATCCCTTTTATTTCGTTTATTCGCAGCTGGGCGGCGCGGCCGGCGGCCGGCAGTTGCCGTGCGACCGCCGCCGCGCTACTTTGCCTCCACAACACCTAACAAACCCAATTCGAAATTCAAATAATCAAAAATGGCGTACACCTGGGACAACAGAGTCGCGTTCGTCGTCAGATTCCTCTACGGTGAGTGACGCTTGCTGACTGGTTTGCCGGGATCCGTGTGGAACGTTTGATGGATTTGAAGAATCTGGAAAAAGCTTTATATACAAACAATGTTTTCTTATTTCTTCGTTAATCTTCTTCTGTGACTTCTAAACAATCTTGAGATATCTACTTGACAAATTGGAATGCATTATTCAGTTTATAAAGACGTCCATAAGATACAAAAGTAGGTAGTTACCCACCCATTAGAAATTGATCAAAACTATTTCATAGTCGGACTCTACACCTTCGCCAATAAATAAGAGCACTCAATATCTTAATGATGCCAAATGCCAATAAATTATTGGATGGTCGATTGTCCATTTGCTTCCATTTATTATGGCCGTAATGAGCTTTCATTGCGCTATTAGTTGAAATAAACCGAATTTAAAGATTGTTCGATAGATACAGTTTCTTCATTGGAACAGAACCAAACTGTATTTTTATATTGCAAACATTTTACGGTCTCGAACATTTGTTTATTAGCTTTTTCCCTCTTCTGATAAATAAAATGTACCTATGATTTTGAAGTATTAAATGTTGAGGTAGTATATATACTATAGTATAGTGCATGTTGTGTTTAATTTTACTATATTATGTTATTGTTTGCGCGTTTGATAAAAAACGTTCGATCGTGTGTCTGTGCACATTCATGGTAGCGAGTAGCGACCCTGAAATGTCATTCAGAAGTTCTTTTGTAGACTCTCCTAGTAGTTCCCAAAAAAAAATAGGATCCGGGGGTCAATAGAACTATTCCGTGCGCTGTCGAAAATCCCTGATATGTATGGAAATGTCAAACTCGTCAACAGTCCGCTGCCGTACCGATTAGACAACGATAAAAAGTTATTTCTGTTCTTCCTCATGTATATCATCGATTTCTTTTCCCTTTCTACGTTTTTAGTCATTTTACAGCGTATTATCCATGCTGTGTTCAGTTATTAAGATAATCGGAATTTCCATTCCTGAGTTCAAATAACGGAAAACCTTCCTTTATAAGTATGTCCCCTAGCATATTTTCCGGGGAACGCAATGTCGCTAAAACTATTTCCTCATCTCAGTTCGACAATTGGCAATACTCCTTAACAATGAAGACATCGACGGCCTTCAGCAATTAATTAACGCAGCATGCTCTCATCAAATGAGAATTTAGCTGTTGTATAGCTGTCACAATTTAATTGTTCCAACATTTGGCAGCAACATACGTAAATCCTACTTATCAATTGTATTCAGTTTGGTCCCAAGTATGTATATAAATATTTTTTCGTTCACCTTTTCGTTCTAGTTTACCTGCCCACATCGTATCCTCAGTATTTCTCAAGGGTTGACTGGAAGACATCCCTTTATGGGATAAGTCCGTCTTTGTGCCATTTCTTGCTTTTTATTTAATATATGTTTTCTGTATTAGTTTTAAGAATGCACATTAAAGAGATTATACATACATACATACATCAATATACATAGTTTCTAGGGTATTTTTTGGGTTAAGAAATTACCTTTGATAAACATCGATTGATTTTATCAACTGTTGATGCGTGATCGTAAAAAATAATAATTTATGTGGCAGACAGTTGATATAGAACATGTTATAGAAATAGAACCCTTTGGTGCTTTTTTTAGGCTGTTGATATTATGCGGTAGACTCTGTAAATATTTTGTTAAAAGCACTTAAAGTCTTAGTTATTGATTGATGGTTCATTTTGAATTATTGGTAACATTTTAGGCTTTTGATGTTTACGAGCTTCTGTGTAGTTTAACTGGTTGTAATGACGATACAACTGATTTTAGATTAAATACCTTCACACATTAATCTATTGAACTGGAGTCTATCAACTGAACCTACCTGCGTTTTTGAGTAATCTAACCGAGATTGGGAGACCCTATTGAAAACCAAAGATACACGTACACATTATTATTTATTTTTCCGATATTTTATGCTTTTCAATATGTTACACTACGTCCTAAACAAAAATCAGAAATTAACTATATGTTGACAAAAATGTTTCGAAATTGCATGATCTGTCCTGACGACAGCCGAAGAATGAATTTAAATTGAGAATACTAGAGTTGCCAGCTACACGAAGGATGTCTCCGACAGTCGGATAAAACTTTACAAAAACTCATTCGAATCGCTAGAACCATGGCACCAGTCAGCTCGCAAAGAGTAGACATATGCAAGGCGTTCGGCTTAAGCACCAATCGCCACAGTACCTTCTTTTAAAATAACAAACATAAAATGTTTCACACAGCGAAAGTCGAATAGTCCATAAACAACCATACCTGCCTTGCTAAATAGTAACGCCTGCAATCTTCTAACTGTCAGTCTGTCATCTCATCTCTGCTATTCTCGTAGATCATTGCGATGGACGAGATATGTCTGCGTTATTATTCCTTGCACCCAATTACAAAGTAAATGATGTTGTATGAGTCGCAATTAGACATAGTTTAAATAGCGATTCGTAACTAGTGTTCCGTGGCGATTTACAAATAGGTTTACACTATTAATAAGTCAGCGAATATTACGATGCAGTTTCCAGAGTTGTACTGCGGCAACAGTTTTGGTTATTTTCTTTGAATCATCGACATTAATAAGGCTCCTAATCTCTACATATCTATAAGAAACCTATAAAATGTCTTCTAACTTTTCCTTGTTCGGTGTTCATATGGAATGTTCAATAATTCCAAATCTTTTTCGTGAGCGATTTTGAAAGGCCCGGGTTACCGATCAACAACCTAGGTATGAAGAAAATTGTAGAGCCCTACCAGGGCCCGGATTCTCTTATTTTATTACACTTGCAATGCCAGCGACACTCAACTGTCATGTATTGTCACCATGATATCCTATACTTCAAACTCTAAGCAGAATATGAAACGCCCAAAACCATGCCACTAACACGCTATCTACATACAACTGAAACGATTTTTATTTAGCAGACTTCGGGCCCTAGTTTCACATATAGAAATATGTAAGACATTTGTAAAACCCCGTGAAACCAACAAATGAATACTGAAACAGCCAGTGCCATAGACGGCCAGTGTCAGTGTTTTAGTGCCGGAAAAAATATATGATTAGGTAGCATACCTACATTTTGTGTAGGTACTTTAAAAACGCGTATAAAACGAACAAAGGACAGAACAAATAAGTACAACAAAGTACCGTCATCCGAATTCCTGATATAATAGGTTGCATTACATCTGGCATTGGACCCTATTCTAATTGGCAGCCATGCCACTGCATTATACGCATCAATCGCTGCGGCGTCTGTCGCAACCGATGGTGTCGAACAACGAGACTGACTGTCAATCTTAGATGTCCCTGGTCTGGTAAAGCTTAAAATAACACTCCTCACAGGTAGCAAATGAAAAAGATTTGATACAAGCATAATAATAATAAAAAACACGAATGCTTTCTGAGATACAGCTTAGCCTATGACACTCGGGATAAGGATTGTCCCGATTCAATTCCGATTCGAATCTGTTCATAACGAGTTGCGGTACTCTAAAGAATCGCACATAGGTACATACGTACATTAGCTCTAAAAACATTGAACTCCCTTTTTTGGTGGGGCAGTCGTGTAAAAAATAGAGGGCATTATCAGATTTTGGATAATCAGAAGGCGTGACGTGTATGGAAGTTACGGAATGAAAAATCATTAATTATGTTAAACCGTGACGTTATGGATGACGAATGCGCTAGTAAAACTTTGAAAATGTATTCTTCTTGTTCTTTTCGTGTAGGACATGACATGAACGACCCGAAAATTTGTTAAAATTAGTTATGCAAATAGACGATTAGTTATTCATACATAACCTTCTTTTCGAAACCCTCTTTAGGTAGGTACTCGATTCGCTAAACCGAGTGAATACGATACTTTTCATTTGCCCCTTCCACTATTTCACAAAATTGCGCTTGTGGAAAGCGCTCTTGACCCTATTTAGTGATTATAGTATCTTAATTAACATGAACTGTGATGATTTCCCTTACAGCTGTCTGATTTACGAAATTTTTCTTTTGTCCTTTTACGTTCATGTGGTTTCCTATCTGGCTACCAGAGCATTCATCCTTTAACGGGCAGAGTATAGCCTAGTCTATGGTTTAAAGTTTATATGTAAATCTTGTTTCTATGTGCACAGGCTGCTAGTCGCTACTTATACCTCCAGAATGTTACACTTATATAATTACATCAAAAAAAAAGCTCGTTCGATGAAAAATACTTTTTATTTCATGTGGCTGTCAACTCTTTAACACTTGTGACGACATTTTGAAAAAGCGTGTCAATCATTTCCACGAATTTCACTCGACAAAAACATGGTGTTCTTTTTTATGCTTTTTTCATGATTTTTGGTCACATACCTAATACATAGATATCCGAACCTGTATATTTAATAGTTAGTTATAAGTAGTAATTTAAGATCTTAATGTCATCCCATGAGTTTAATTTCAGTAAAGGAAACAGAAGTCATCCATCACAACACCATTAATTACAACACGGCTGTCTTGCCAAAAGTTGCACCTATTACAAAATTACGAGTTTCCGTATTTTAGAAAGCAGCTATATATCTGCTTGCAGCTCGGTTCAATAAATTAAAACCAAGATTTATGCTATAAGCGTTCATAATGTTTTCTTACAGGATAAACAAAAGTAGCAAATTATTATAAGTGTGATCATTATACACATATTAACAGATACTTGTAACCTTTGGTGATAAACAATTTTGTTTACCAATTCACCTTCCCAAATGCTAATAGACGTTTGCAAAATGACTTCTGCGCCAAATGTGACTTCCATTATTTCCTTTAACCACATGTGGCGAATGTGAAATAAATTGTCACAATTTTGGCAAACAAAAGACACTTTATGGCCAATATCTCTTTATTAGTAATACTACTTCCCGTTTATTTTGGCTGCATAGTTTTTCATCGCTGACGATAGAAAAACGTGAGGCAATAATGCAGTTACTAGATCTTGGCATAGGGCGTACTATACAATTAATACTGGTCTATTGTTTACAAGCAGTAGAAGCCAACTGGGCACTAGACACCCATTGCGACATTGATTCGGGAAGATACAATGTTATATGACATTTCAACATGCCAAATTTCCAACAATGATACCTGAATCATGTGTATTTGTTCATCGTGCAAGCTATTAGCAGTTGGCATTAAATTGCATTCAGACGTTCATAAAGAATTGGAACATAGATAAAAATATCCTTGGAAAAAATACGCCATAATAGAAAACAATGCTTGAATATTTTACATTCAAAACATTTTGGTCTAGTTTGCTTGTAATATATTTTTTGACTTACGTTATTTCTGCGATTAAATACTATAGGTTGAAGTAGGTTTAATTGTAAGTAGGTAGGTAAAAATCAGAAACTTTAAGACCATTCATAAGTATATTGTTCGACATTTAGGTAGGTATCTATTTGTTACGCAAAACTGAAGTCTACTCAAAATCTTACAATACAACGAATTAGGACCTTTGATCAATAACATTAGAAGAACCTCGCACTTTTTGTTTTTACATAACACATCATAATGGTTTGGTTTCAGACATTGACAACAATGGGTACCTAGATGCCCGAGACTTCCAATGCCTGGCGCTGCGGTCGTGCGTCCTCGAAGGCAAAGGCGACTGCAGTCCAGATCGTCTCCAGAAGTACCAGCACATCATGATGAGCCTCTGGGAGGAGATCGCCCAGCTGGCGGACTTCGATAAGGTGCCAGACTATGTCGGTTATCCCCACTCCTTTTTACATTACGCATGCAAGCCTGCTCAATTAAGCGCGCCATTGTGAAGGTTTTTTTGTATTACGGCAATTAATCATAATTAAATATTTTTGGATCACAAAGGGCCCAAAAAAAGACACAACAATAATTGTCTACAAGACTTAATTTTAGAGCAATAGAGGGCTTACCAGTCTCGATGAGTTGAATTATAATGTAACTACCTGGAAGAGCATCCGTTTGGAAAAGCCTCATGCTTGTCTGCCATCAGTTATCTCATTTTTATATGGGTGCTGCTTCCGTACTAGTTAACATAAAATGACAATAACATATTATGTGTTTCACAAGGGTACGCTTAATTGCTTGTCTAGTTAATTGTTGTAAGTATGAAGATACTCAAATTACCTATCTATGTAATTGGATCTGTTGACGCGTCACAAACAGTTTTTGGCGCAGAATCTAGTCTTTGAATTTCTAGATCTTTTTGTAGTATCCATTAGAGTATCCATCCTGAGTACAATATATACCCTGTACCTATCTATGATGATGACGGCGATATGATGTAAATATTGCATTGAGTGTACACAGATCTCGTATACGTCTTAAATAGCAAGACAGCAAAACACACAATATTCATTGCATGTTTTGTTCACAGAAAGTCCCGAAATTAATCTTAGTCCAATAACGGGTTTGAATGCACAGTCCCCCTGTGTCTAATATATTTGAGATCACAAAAAATGTGTATTAGATAGGTACCTATGGCGTTTTTGACTAACTAAAAGCACCAAATCAATTGCGGTTTCAGAAACACCACCATACTCATCGACACGTCTAAATAGTAGGTATTTGTAATATTTTACACGCAACAGCTACCGCACACGCTTCCCGCTTTTTTGTTTGCCTCAGTGTTGCAAGGGCAGAAAACTGATTATTGCTACATTTTTAGGATGGCATGATTTCCGTGGAGGAATTCAAAACGGCCGTAAAGAGCAACTGTGTGGGGAAGAAATACGAGAATTTCCCTCAAGCAATGAAGGCGTTTATCGAGTCCAACTTCAGAATGATTGACATAAACACCGACGGAGTGATAGGCGTCGAGGAGTTCAGATACGACTGCATACAGCGGATGGTCGTCGATGATGTCAAACTCATAGATGACGCCTTCAATTCTTTATTAAATGTAAGTGGATTTCACATTTCTCCCGTTGTATATTTTGGAAAGTTTAAATATCTGTAGGTATTGCATTTCAAAACATAATAAATCCTATCATAAAATAACTTTCCAACTACATTGGTGTAACAACGATGGGTTTACAGTCTTAACGGATCAAAATTCTTAAAATGAAGAATGTTACTAGGTATTCCAAATCGCTTGAAATTTTGTATCGGTAAAGCCTGTATGTATACAAATACACTAGTTTTTGTTGTAGTCAAAAATACCTAGTAGTTTTGATTTTATAGGCATTCAAAGTTTCAAAAAATATCGAGTCCCGCAAACAGCCACGTGACCGCTTGTGACGTCATATCACAACGCGCGCCGCGCTCCGCTTAGTAGGTCTTAAGTCACCAGCAGCGGTTATAGTAGGTGTAATAGCTTGTACAGTATTTTGTTTGTGTTTGCATCCGTGTAGGGTAAATATTACACATACACACACACACACACACACACACACACATATCACGCCTATAATCCCTTGCGGGGTAGGCAGAGCGTAAACGGCCGCAAGAAACGGACATTTATGCCATGCCTGACAAATAATTGAGGGTTGTTCGGAAAATTGTGTATTACCATAGTGACAGGTTGTCAGCCCATCGCCTAAAATTGCAATACACACCCTCGAGTCCCTCAGTCACCTCTTACGACTCCCACGGGAATGAAATGGGGAGATGCTATTCTAAGCCGGCATCACACGGCATAGTAAAGTAAATATTTTTTTTTTAGTTGTGGACCCTATGATTTTAGCCCCGGGGCTATTAATCTACACCTGACTGTATGGTGGGGAGCAGGAGCTCACCCGGAAAAGTTTGTGGTTGTTCAAACAACCAGCTCAATCGCGCCCTTGCTGCAGCTTGTATACCAGCCCGTTGTACCAGACCTTGTCGAAGGCTTTCGCCACGTCAAGAAATACTGCTCCTGTCGGGGTCGGTTTGTACGAGACATTTAGCTTAAGAGCGATGTATTCGACAATGCGGTGCACTTGTTGGGTACAAGAGTGCTGTTGTCGAAAGCCAAATTGCTCGTCAGGTATGAGATTGTTGGTCTCCGCGTGGTCTCGAAGTCGGGCATAGATCATGCGTTCGTAAAGTTTGGCGAGAGGGTTCAGTAGGCTGATCGGGCGGTAGGAAGTGAGCTCATTCGCCGGTTTACCCGGTTTGTGAATGCCTGTCTATTGCTTCCTTCCAGCAAGCTGGGAAGGTGCAACTAGCCATGGCGGCATTCAAAATCAGGGTGAGGCGATTGATCAGGTGATCGGGGAGAATATTCAGGACACGGTTGGTGATGCCGTCCGGTCCTGGAGCCTTTCTGGGCTTGAGTGCCTTAAGGGCGTTGCGCACTTCCATCTCAGTGATGACTCTGAGTGGAGGGCCCGATGGAGGTAGTGAGATGAGACGTTCGACTTCGGAGTCGACCGTTGAGACGAAGGTCAGGTCGTAAGGGAGTGTGCTGGGGGTGCATTGGGCTGCGAGACTGTCAGCTAGGCATTCAGCCTTTTCGTCGTCGTCAAAGGCTTTGGTCTGGTCAGATGCGTTAATGGTTGCACATTACCTATATATCAACAAATAATGATGTTGCCGCCGAAATGCGAGGAGCAAAAATGCAAGGGTAAGAAAACTTTCCTTGCTACTACTTATTCTTAATACTTTATATGTTAGAATGGAATAGTAGGAAGTGGGGTAAGTACCTAGGATGTAGATGTACTGGTTAAACGTTACAGATGTAAGTACTAAACCTTTTCTACTTGTTTTTTTCTTTTACTAACAAAATACGTAGGACCATTTTATTTCATTTACTTTTTATTTCAAATGTATATGCTTTAGGCGATGGGCTGACAACCTGTCACTATAACGATACACAATATCCCAAATAACCCTCAAACATTTGTCAGACGTGGTGTAAATGGCAGTTTTTAGCGCTGGTGGCTGTTTACGCTCTGCCTACCCCGCTAGGGATTATAGGCGTGATATGTGTATGTATGTATGTATATGTTTGAACAGATTTACCAAACCTTTTAAATTTATTTGTATTTTTTTTTCTTACAAATAGTTAAGGCCAGTTATTTATACAGCTATGGCGATGAAGCTATTGGTTATGTTCAAGTTAAGAGAGTAAGTAGGTGATACATAACGGTTAGTAGGCGGTTGAAAAACTCTGACACCAGGGTTCATCGGGTTGTTGGACGACTCGGTGTCCCACACGAAAAGAGAGAGAGATAAGATAACGGTTAAATGTTGAATCACGCCAGAACACCGCGTACGTACCACACCTTATCATTGCAGTTCAGAATGCAATGAAAAGGATTTTTTTCGCATTTTAACGACCTTTGGAACTATAAAAAACAACTTTTTCGGTGAATTGATAGTTGTATTTTTACATTTAGGCACAACGCATGATTTCCTAGTATTTGGATTGGACATTTCCAAAATTATTTAAGTAAAATTTCGACGGCACGGGCGCGCGACCGCATGCGGACTGAGTGAGCCAGACCGAGCGTGTTGTACGATGACGTCACAGCGTCACCGGCAGCCCGCAGCAGCGGTTGCACCTTGTTTTACTTCTAAATCGGAAACTAATTGACGTATCGAAGTAATTCTTTCACTAGTATTTTTTATTTTTGACAGAGAATATGGAGTGCTAACAATCAAAATTAGGTAACATTCTTCATTAGCTCTATATTTAGATCCGATACATAACATCAATCGCCAATAGTATGTCGTTAGATATTTAATCTACATAGCAAAGCTATAGTTGTTTTCACGACCTCTATAACGGCAAAATAATCATAGTATAATTATTAAACCTGCATAAAATAACACATAAACCGTTGATTAAACATTAAATATGTCACAAAGCTCCAAATAGCAATTTAATGATGTTATTATTTCGTAACTCCCGCGGGAGTATGTTTGGTACCGAACACAATCACTTTTCAGGCAAGCTTCCAGATCTATCGCGGTCACCGAACCAATACAGATAGTTGACGTAACTCCGAGAAATACACTTAATATTCTTCTAAATATAATAGCAGTCAGGCATAGAGATTCAAGAAGTTTATATGAACGCTCTGTTGCATCTCGATATTGATATACGATATAGGTGCGTAAATCAATATCTACTTACAAAGATTCCCTTCGGACTTTAGACTTCCAATAAAAGCTTTACCTTCAAATTAAATCAAAATACTAAAGACGCGTTGACACTATCCAAGTATACTTCAAAGACAAAGTAAATTTGCCATGGCAACTCTGATCAAAGTGCACTTAGATGACGTCCGATAAAAGTGGACTAAGACCTCGTTCAACTGTTACCCAAGCTACTTTGTTCGAGTATACTTTGATAGTGTCAACGCGGCTTTACGATTCAACATAAAACCTTTTTTAATATAGAAATGTAAAGTTATCAATGAAAATAAAAGCAGAATTTCGACGCAAGCGCAACTTTCCTCAAAAAATTATTTACAAATATAAGATCGTATCTACCCACACACCATTTAAAAATACTTATTTGTATTATACTATTAATACTCGTACTGGCAATTTGATAAATAGCTGGAAATTAAAAAATTCAACAATCGTACAACAAACAAATCTTGAATTTAATATTGATTTAGGTAACGTGAAATGCAGAACGTTTGTTTTTGCCATCGGAGATATTTATATACAGTCCACTTGATACAATATGTCTCTCGAACAGTGGTATTCACATTGCTTGTTTATTCACTATTAGACAGTTTAATATAGAGTACCTACTGTGTGATGCCGGCTTAGAATAGCATCAGCCCATTTCTTTCCCGTGGGTATCGTATGGGCGACTAAGGGACTCCAGGGTTACATGTCTATTGCATTTTAGGCATGGGCTGACAACCTGTCACTATGGCGATACAAAATTTCCTCAAATGTTTGTCAGATGTGGCGTAGATGTTCATTTCTTCTGTAATTTTGAATCTCCATTGTGACAGGTTGTAAGCCCATGCCTAAAATGCAATAGACATGTATACACATATCACGGCCGTATCCCTTGCGGGGTAGGCAGAACGTACACAGCCGTAAAAAACGAATATTTATGCCACGACAGACAAACATACTAAATAGTAGGTACATACACGCCTATTTATTTATTGAATAATGTACTTTCTGTCTACCCCGCAAGGGATACGGCCCTGATATATGTATGTACCTACGATAATATTAGTGTTTGTGAGGTGTTTGTACACTCGAAGTCCGTTTGGCACGAGATTAGATCCAAATCGATGTCAATGACGAGTTACGACCGAAGGGTTCGTGATGAATTGCTCTGTGAAGTGTAAAACTAATTCTAATGTTTACGTCACTCTAGACGCATGTTTAAAAAGCAATAAAGACTACGATCACTAAGATTTATTATTATAGAAATAGAAAATGTTTATTTGTTATCCAAATATCAATTATTTATTAATTAATACAAATCCAGAGTAACCTGACAATATTTGATAGGTTAATGATTGTTAATTTTTTTATATAATAAGGACGCTATAGACCGGTCGTTTTTCTTTTAAACACTTAGGTAGATAAGTAGGTACTAACAAACGTTAAATATAAGACCTGGTTAACTTTATGTGCAATAATTTTTATTTCATGCGATCAGTTTTACTATATCTGTTTTAACGACAATCGGTCGATTTAAATACGCTTCCAAAAGTTGTTTGTCGGTTTCATTCAAAATCAATAAATACATTTCCTGGACATTTCACACATCGCCATCTAGCCCCAAACTAAGCATAGCTGATATTAATACTTATATAAGTACTATTTTTTGTAAATAAAATACATATTATACCTATATTAAAACACCCAGACTAAACACAAATGTCTATAACTGTACTTGACAAATATTTGTGTCTTGTGGGGATCGAACCCACGATCCTTGGCGTAGCAGGCAGGGGTACTACCCGCTACGCCATCGGGCTAGTCATAAAAAGAGTAATCATAAAATTAAAACATTATAAAGAGATTCAAAAAGTAAAAAAAAAAACTGTTGCTATTTGGGTTAAATTCAACTCAAAACAAACAAACCTAAGATTTTGTAATTACATTAATACAAATTTTATTTTTTCAGGATGACGACAGGAAGGTAGGCGGTCTGACCATCGCCCGGTATCAGGAGCTGTTCGCACAGTTCCTCGGAGACGAAAGCGACACCTGTCAAGCGAGACACCTCTTCGGACCCTTAGAACTTTAATATAGTCCACGTAGACTATATAGGCCCACGACTGACACACCTACTTTAAGATAAATAACACTATCCATAAAAATATAATATAATTAATATAAAAATATATAAAACACCTGGCTCGGTGACAGTAGATAAAATTGACACAATATTCAAAATGGAAGCAGTAGGCGCAAATACTTGGCAGAGCATAAATAATGAGAAAATTTTGTAATAAGTACCTTCAATGACTCGTCTCATGTAGCATGTGAAGCCGGCCAAACAGCATTTGTGTATTGGCATTGATGAATCACAACATCGATTTCGATTAGCATCGTCAACCTGAAAACGTCACGGGTGGCCATCGCCCGCCATGTTTTCTAAATTTACAATTCCGCTTTCCGCCATCTTCACGGGAAATGCCGCCAAAAATACACACCAACGCCACCACCGCATCGAAACATCACACAAATTCACGATGCGTTCAGAAACGTCTAAATTGTTTACTAAAAATAGTTACTAATCAAAACCGTCAAGCTCTGACAAATCTTGCAGTGCTCGACGGCTTACAATATCTATTTTTAAATAAACGATTTAATTACACTTTTTAAATTTTTATTCATAGATGTTACGCTAGTTGATAAATGAAACTTTAGTTTTTAATTTCTGTTATAATATTTTTATATAAACATGTTACTTATTCAATTGTTTATAAACTTTTTGTTGTTATTTGCACACAGTGATATTTATTACCGTTAAGTTGTTTTTGCTGTTCTGCGAGTTATTTGATTTTCTTAGATTTTTGGAGTGTTATTTCCCCTTATCGTTTTCTTGTGTATGAGATGGTATCATTATAATTATTATATAAAACGAACGAAAAAACTGGCAGGTTTTTATACGAATTTTGAATCCTTATACAATGGCAGTAACTTTAACGACTATGTGGGGAATATATGTTGTGCTCAATCATACAAAATGAATCTAGTCACCGCGATGTTCTTGATATAACATTTAATTATATTTGTAAATATTTGTTATTGATAACTGATTATCTAAATTGTTGTAATAAAAATCTAAAACACTAATGGTATTGTTTTGTTTACCCAATTGCCAAAAACTCTACCTAAATGAGGTATCAAATTCAAAGACGAATATTTTTTGCTTATTTATTAGAAACTCTACGACACAGATTTTACAAATTTAACATACAATACATTTTACAATTATATTTTAAACATACTGCATCATTTACAAATTACAATTTTATAAAACATCATACCTATTTTTAGGCGCTAATAGAAAAATATTTACAATTTAAAGGGAATATAAGGGTAATTAATTATAGTTTCGAGACTTACATTATATTTTATCTTGGTTTCATAAGATGATAATATCAAATCAACAATCAAAATAATAAGCAATATACATTAGATATTTACATATAAAGAAAACTGAAATTTTTGATAAAATTAGATACATACTTCTTTATACAAATGTTACTATTGTTTAGGTCGTATACCTAAATAACAATTTATGTTACAGAGTTATGTAGAAAAAGCACTGCACTATCATAATACTAAATTCCAAAAGCAAGTTAATTGTCATGACGACGTGACCAAATCATGTTCACGACAAGAAACAGACGGAGAGAATAAATAAAACACTTTTTTACACATGTTCCACTACAATTTTAATTAAAATGCTTTTAAAGCGACCGTTGAGGAGAAGGTCTTATTACAATGGATGTTCAGATTTTATTTACTACCACCCGAGACAAAAAATAAACGCCGTGGCCTCGTGTGATGCAATTGAGCACTCTTAATGATTTTCATGGCATAGCAGCATATTCAAGGGGTCCGGTAAATTAGGTACACGCATGTTAACAACACGCTTTGAAAATCTTGACTTCATTTTGAAACAAATGTCGTTTTCCGATGGTGGTGGCGTAAAGTTACATGCCGTGTGATTAATCTGGGCAGCCCCCGAGGCAGTACGTTTATTTATTTATTTTCCCATCCGAACCGGTTTTCTATTGGGACAATACAAAACTGTTATAAAGAAAGAAAAATTATGTTATACAATATTTTTTTTACAATGACGGATAATGGCGTCAATAAGTGATATAATGTACTAAATTGAATGAAGTAAATTTCATTTTCAATTAGCAATTAATATGGAATAGTAAATTTCAATTTCAATTAGCTATTAATATGGGTGTTCCATTACGTCACGCGCGTGATTGCAGTACTTTTTCGTAACCCTGTATAGAATTTATATCTGACCGTGACAACAGTAACAAAATTTAAAAAAAATTAGTTGATACAAATTGATTATGGTGATGTATAATAAATAACAACCTTCAAAAAATAGATCTTTGGAGAGGTATTACGTTGTTAATTTACTGAAAATAGTGATCTAAATTATGCACATATGATAGAAAAGCCGTAACCTATTTATGTTTTTTATGCCTACATTATACAAAAGGTATGTAAGGTTCTCTACAGAAATAAGTATAGATACCTATTTTGTTATATATTCGGTAGATACTATTAAATTCAGTGCAAACTAATTATTAGGCTGAGTCGTACTAGTAAAACTGTACAATTCTCAATAAACATAGCTCGAAACATGATAAAAAATATTAATCTCTCATTCAAAGTGACACATTTATTACAAATTTTTGTATATAAGGTCAAATATTTTTTTTATATGTTTTATGGGAAAAGTTGTAAACTTTACGAGTAGAACTCACCGTAAAATATTTGCACTGAATTTAATACGACCTTATATAAACACTAAATACACAGGGTAAAATGGTCAACGATTATCTTAATTTATTACACAAATTTTAAAGCGTTTTTTGTATGGATTTGATTATTGATACTTGGAATACTGTGTATTTTCGTTGGAGATCGGTCACCATGACACCCTGTATATTATTTAATATACTATGGTTACCTACATAAAGGCCAATTTATAAATGCTAGACATTGATTTAGGCAACACACATAGGTAACAGCATTTGGTAACAAAAAAATGATTTTGTTTGAAATTTGAATAATAAATGTTTTTATCGTTTTGATACATAAGGTATTATTGATAATGATAAGTAACAAAATTATACGGGGTGTAAGGGAAAGCCCTCCGAATACTGATATGGTTCGTTCAGACCATGAAACTGCACAAATTTCCTTTAAAACGTGCGTCAGGAAACGACCAAAAATATTCGACCTCTCATACGAAATCATGATCAACTAACTGCATTTACTATGGGAAATCCGAAAAATTTTGACGTTTCCTGAAATATTTTTTTATGGGAAGTTGTTCAGTTACATGGTCTGAATGCAATCTACCAGTATACGGAGGGCTGTCCCTTACACCCTGAATATACCTACAGTACAGACATATTATGTATGTAACCTGTGTGTAGGCTACAATATTAGAAGCTACATAAAAATGCCACATCCACAATCAATTATTCAATATATACATAGAATATAAATAAATATGTAGGTACTGTAAGGTCCAGCCTCATTTCTATGGCTGGCACCTCACGAATTCGGAATTTGAATAATCGTCACTGATTGACGCTAGGACAGATTGGGCGAAAAGATAGACACATTGTTTTAGCGGCTGGTTTGAGAATGTCCTCAGAAAATATATAAATAAAAAACTTAGTAAATAAACTCCGCGTGTTATTACTTAGTAGCCTCCATCCCGTACATTTCTATGGCTGGCACCTCACGAATTCGGAATTTGAATAATCGTCACTGATTGACGCTAGGACAGATTGGGCGAAAAGATAGACACATTGTTTTAGCGGCTGGTTGGAGAATGTCCTCAGAAAATATATAAATAAAAAACTTAGTAAATAACCTTCGCGTGTTATCACTTAGTAGCCTCCATCGGAGAATGTCCTCAGAAAATATATAAATAAAAAACTTAGTAAATAATCTTCGCGTGTTATCACTTAGTAGCCTCCACCATGTACGGGATGGAGGCTACTAAGTGATAACACGCGAAGATTATTTACTAAGTTTTTTATTTATATATTTTCTGAGGACATTCTCCGATGGAGGCTACTAAGTGATAACACGCGAAGGTTATTTACTAAGTTTTTTATTTATATATTTTCTGAGGACATTCTCCGATGGAGGCTACTAAGTGATAACACGCACTTTTTGTAATCGCAGGATAAGTATCCTTTGTAAACACTATGTTACCCTTAGTAGATATAGTCCCATTGTAAAATAACCATTATTTAAAATGTCAGAGGATAATTTCGATTTAACGAGCTATACGATATTTTCATCTCCTTATTACCATACATACTGATTATTTTTATAACCTACTTGTTTCGTTTGTTATTTAGTTACCTATCTATCATAATGCCTATAAGTAGAAAGACACTACCGAGAAAGATGTCACGCGTGACTAAATGAAATAATGCCGATAGCAAGTATCCTTATTATTTTTATTACTCGAAGGCTATATCTATGCTCAAGTATGCTCAAGGCTATCGATACTCCTTCTGGTTTCATTTAGTCATGGACAATATGTAACATGATTCAAAATAACTGTGTTTCTCAGGTTACCGATGACAACGCCGCGAGACCAAGGCATGTGAGAAAATCCAACCAAAACTAAATCACGAACAAGAAAATATTTTGTACAGTGCCGGTGGTAGGGTCAAAATACCTCGCGTAATTTATAAAACGATTTTTTGGTCGCGAAATTATCACTAGGCGCGTAATATTTTCCTTACTTAGCCGCATCTACGGGGTGAAGTTTCTTTAATGATTTGTATTACCGTTTGACATCAGGACACTTGACTCTTTGTTGATAAAGTCAACTCACTTTAATTTCACATAGTGAATAGTGAGGTGATTCTAAATGGATCGCGTTGACTTTGTTTGCATCGAAGAGGTGTATTTATTAGCTAGAGAGTGATTGTTATGATAGGTAGATAGGGATTTTGTAAATCTATTCTGGCCGGAGATTCCTCTGCCGCGGCACTGATAGTATGCCTCTTCCATTTAAATGAAAATAATGATTTTCTCTTTTTGCTTATGGACTGGACATGCTGGTTGGTCTCGAGGTTTAGGGTTAAAGGACTTAATAGGATTACCATAGGGAAACTAAATTGTAACCAATTATAAATTTATAATGCCGTGTGATGCCGGCTTAGAATAGCATCACCCCATTTCTTGCCCATGGGAGTCGTAAGAGGCGACTAAGGGACTTGAGGGTGTGTATTGCAGTTTTAGGCGATAGGCTGACAACCTGTCACTATGGCGATACACAATTTTCCGGATGACCCTCAAATAAATTGTCAGACGTGGCGTAAATGTCCATTTTATGCGGCCATTTATGCTCTGCCTACCCCGCAAGGGATTATAGGCGTGATATGTGTATGTGTATGTATGTATGTATGTATAAATTTATATTTCCAAGTTAAAGATGTTCGGTACAAGACTTTTTGATTAGAAGATGTTGATAGCTAGGGGTGAAAGTCTTTTGGCCGGGTTTTGGCTTTCGGAGTTGGACTAAGGTAAGCCACCCGAGATGTGCACTTACTCCAGCTGCCTCTTAGCAAGAGGTATGAGCGGTCACCATCTTATCTCTTTTAGATTAGGGTCTAGTATAGGGACTTAGATATAGGCATCCCGGCTAGGCAGGATCCGTTAGGATGTTGAATTTTCCGCCTGACTTGTCCTAGTCAGCTCCAAATTAAACCCACCGGGGGGGATGTAAGGTCCAGCCTCATTTCTATGGCTGGCACCTCACGAATTCGGAATTTGAATAATCGTCACTGATTGACGCTAGGACAGATTGGGCGAAAAGATAGACACATTGTTTTAGCGGCTGGTTTGAGAATGTCCTCAGAAAATATATAAATAAAAAACTTAGTAAATAAACTCCGCGTGTTATTACTTAGTAGCCTCCATCCCGTACAGTACCATACGTTTAGGTACGTAAATCAAACAATTTGTACATTGTTCTCATGAGAATAGTTACTTAGCATAATTCCTATAAATTGACCGCAAAGGCACATGCAAAGTATTATATATTTTATGTATTATAATACAAGGTACTATTAAATTCAGTGCGAATATTTTTTGGACCAGTTCTACTCGTAAAACTGAACAACTTTTCTCAATAAACATAGGTCAAAAATGATTTAAAAAATGACACTTTGTATACGAGGTCTAATATATGTTTTTTATTTTTCGATCTATGTTTACTGAGGAAAGTTGTTCAGTTAAACGAGTCAAACTCACCCTAAAAATATTTGCACTGAATTTAATAGGACCTTATATAAGTGTGTGACTGTAAGCAGTTTTAACAATTTATATTTTATTTATAATAAAGAATACTATCGTATTCCTTACTCAAATAATAATTTCGAGAACTAACAACTTTTTGTTGTTAAAAAGTATCAGCTAGCTATTAAGTCGCGAATTATAAATTATTTAGATTTAAGGTACATAATATTTAATATTATTTATTTTATTACAAAAAATGGTCAATTAAAGATAACAATTAGCGCCATCTGATTTCAATACAAATATATATATTTTTCCTAATATCTATGTTAGTAGGTATTTGAAATACGTACTATATAGATTGTATATAAAAATATATAATAAAGAATAAAAAAGGACAAAAAAGTAAAAAAAAAATACTAGCTGTCTAGTAGGATAAAATCATAAAAATTAAAATAAAAAGTGTCAAAGATTACAAATTGTATGATATTCATTAAATCTAATTAAATTACATACGTAAATTCACAAAATAGAGCAAAGCTTCAAAGATTATTACTTCAACAGGGCCTTTTCTAACTTCAAAAGCATCAACACTCGTACCATACAAACCGTGTAACAATACTCCAGCAGCTTAGACATTATTTCTAAGCTTTAGAGATTTATTAGTACTATACAATTTTATTAGTATACCATCTTAGTAGTCTCAAACCTGCATACAGTAAGTACCTACATGAATTTTTAGACGCTATGCCAATCAGTCAGTTTCGGGACCCGTTTAATTGATTAAACATTTCTTTTTGTTGCTACACTAAATATTGTAAGAGAGGCTAAAAAGTAACTATAGAAGTTTCTTTTATAGCTCGCTTACAGTTAGTCCCTTCTTCTTCCCTTCGATTTTAAGTTTCAATATTGCCGTAAAATTTCTTGAAAATTTACTGCAACACTTCCATCAGCAATTTTACAAACATTTTACTAAACTAGTTATTTATCTCACTTCAAACGAACTTTTAGTTCACTGGAGGAGATCGATACCTACTTACTTTGCATTCAACTAAGTATATCTTCATAGCTCCGATAAACCCATAAGTTACTACTAAATTTGTAAGTTCTACATAAGTGCGACTGGCTTACTTTGATGTCACACATGTCTCGAAAAACCATGGTCATCGGGTGCTTCGTCGACTTTGTCACCCACATGACAATAATATGTAGCCCCTTGATGCTACTGCACATCATAATCAACGATATTGGGATGGGACTCGGAGGTCACAGGGTACGATGCACACGACATACACAAATTGTGACATACCTAGACGACATGGTCATATAGGATGTAAAAATATTAGCTGCAAACATGTTAAGGGATGCACCAGTCCATAAAACTGCATAACTTAACCCAAAGAACACAGGTAAAAATATATTTTTTTAAATAACCTCCCATACAAAATGTTCTAGCCGACCGGGTCAATTTGTATGATGTTCCTTGGTGAAAGTTCTTCAGTTTAATGGACTGGTACGTTAAAATATTTGTATACCTACCTTTACATTCTGTATACCTACGGTGGTGTTGATACAATAAGTAATTATGTTAGCATTTTAGTTTTTGCTTCGACACGCTCACTTGTTCAGTTTTTTTAGTTATGTGGATTAAATTTGTTTTTGTTTTTGTGGTACTGGTTTTTTGGTTATCTTATTTTTTATTTTTTTTTTTTTTATTTATTTATTTCCAAACATAATTTTTACAAAAGTTTGTCCTCATTACAAATTAAAAACAAAATAATTGACATGTGCAACGTGTGACAAATATGCAGTGGACCCTGCACTAAGCAATGCCTGTATCGCAGGGGCCCGAAATTAGAATTGAATATAATATCAATAGGTTCAATAGGTTCGGACGTTACCTTTTTAATTTATATTTGTAGTTATAATAAAACGGTAATACAAAGATAAAATGTAAATGTAAGTAAGAAAAGAAGATACATGCAAAAACAGTGTTTGTGTGTGTGTGTGTGTGTGTGTGTGTGTGTGAGTGTGTGTATGTGTGTGTGAGTGTGCATGTGTGTTTGTATTATAGTGCCTTAGGCATTATTGCTTCAGTTTGTTCATGAGTTAGACTCAGTAGCCAATTTTCAATTTTAAATTTCACTTCACGTGATGATAGGGTTTTGATAGGTAGGACGCGACAGAATCTATTAAATAGGAAGGGAGAAAGATAAAATGGGTGACGTTGAGCAAAAGTTGTGCGGACTCGAGGAACTTGTATTTTAAATACCCTACTACTGAGAAGAGCCTCGTATTCGGGGGAACGTCGTGTAGTTTTATGTTCAGCAACTACGATCCGCAGCATAAATAACTGACGCACCCTCAGTACTTTGCATTCATTGTATAGTAAATCTGTAGAGTATCGAAAATGTTTACGCAGCATGACCTTGAGTACCGCCCTCTGAGCTCGCTCCAGGCGTATCAATATAGTTTTGGCCGCCCCTCCCCAAACTCTTATGCAGTATAGAATCAGGGACTGTGATAAAGCTTTATACACCATTATTAAGGTGTCCTTCGAGGCAGAATTTCTTAGAGATTTCATAACGTAAATTATTTTCCTAGTCCGAGAAGATAGAGCTGAGATATGGAACACGCCTAACTATTTTGATTTGATTAACTTTGTTCTAGGGGTTCAATTTTATTGATGTTTTTTGGTCAGATTTTTAATTTTTTTCCGTGAATCAGATTTTTTTCATTACATTTTTTTGTTTGTTTACTGTATAACACACACAGACGCGGGGTTATTTTCAGAAGCTTTCGATTTTTCTAACACAAGGTGATTTTGCATCAAAGTCGCTGTAGTGAACACGCCTAACTATCGAAAGCATGTCTGATTAAATATAGGGTACCATTAAATTCAATGCACATATTTTTAGGATGAGTTCTACTCGTAAATCTGAACCACTTTTATATATGAAAAAAATGAGCCTCCGATACAAACATGTCAAAAAAATGAGTCAATTTGTTTGGGAGGTCCTATATTTTTTTATTTCTACCTATTTTTATTGGGAAATGTTGGTCAGGTTTGCGAGTAGAACTCATCCTAAAATTATTTGCACTAAATTTAAAAGTACTTAGTTTCTTTTCAATGTATGGATCTACTCGACATAATGATGCCTTCCTTCACCAATAGATGTATATTCAGATATTATATATTTATTATTTAGATATTTAATAATTTAGAGCCTCTTCAAAGTCATTATTTTACAATTTATCGTACTTAAAACTATAATTAATCAATAGTCAGTTACATCATTAATCATTGCACTAATTTAATGAACGGTGTACAAAAATAGCTAGATATATTTCAAAGGTATGTCCATCAAACTGCTTTGCTGCTCTAGGAATAATAATAATCATCATCATCATCAGCCCAGCTCTATTGCGCCAATCTTCACGGTCCTGTGCTAAACTCATTCGTAGACCGCCGTCTTGGCGATATCTGACCCACAGAACTATGACTAAAGCTATAGAACCAACACAATATTTTACTTTTAGACGAACGAAAATAACTATATCTTATTAAATTTTGCTTCATTAGCATATGAAAGTATAAGCGTGATGCAAAAGACTGACTGGGTTTTTTATTATTTTCGTGCATTTCACCAGTTTCAATCGGCAAAATGGAATCCCTGCCATCGGAGTCCAATAAACCAAAAATTTTTAGAAGTAAAGTAAAAAACATTTTGTAGTTCTAGCGCTTTGTTTAAAACTAGGTACTGGCGATGTGTCAAAGTATATCGTCGTTTATGACAAGTGTATTCTAACGTTTAGTAAATGCAACTTGTGGCAACCTACTAAATCGCCAAATACGAATAACCTAAATGTATCCTTTTTCAGTGCATTAAAAGAGCAATAAGTAAAAATAGGGTGAAATGATATGTTCTGTTGTTATTTTAGTATGGTTTCTATAGCTTTAGTCATAGTTCTATGATCTGACCTAATTATTATAATATGTCGTAATGTTAAATTTTATTGGATCTTACAAATAGTAAATTTTCATGGGCAAGTCCAAAATAATTCCAGTTTTGTTTACTTTACCATTAAGTCCAATGATATCAAACTATGATAGTCTTTCGTGTAACAACAAGTGCACAACACGCATAATTTCGCTTGAGTTCGGTAGTGCTGTCTGTTGTTACAATTCGTTAGTGAGGTCGTTGGTTGTGCCGCTGTTGCAGGGCCGCGGGTCAGTTTCCTCTAGACTGCCGTAGGTGGCGCCTCTGCTCCGCACTCGCCAACGGCCTCGATGTCGGGTTATGCCTGTGAAGACCATACAATATACAGGCGAGCTTAACCATCCTAAAATCACATATAAACAGAACTACCGAAAAATATTTTCCGTAACCTACATTCTTGCGCAGAATAGTCGCGTACTTTCCGACACCCTTGTATTGTGTTATGCACAGTGGTTATGCATGCACTCCACTTTTCGAGCATTCATGTGCATTTGGGGATGAAATTTAAGTCATAA
The DNA here is from genome assembly GCA_027580185.1 of Tuta absoluta. Classification (NCBI taxonomy): domain Eukaryota; kingdom Metazoa; phylum Arthropoda; class Insecta; order Lepidoptera; family Gelechiidae; genus Tuta; species Tuta absoluta. The sequence goes on from JAQAHW010000038.1 coordinate 3,604,747, forward strand.
TGTATCAAAATATTTTTTAAAGTTAGATATTGCTTACCTTGTCTTCATTATTTTTTTTTAAGATTATGTAATATACCTCTAAATAACCAATCTAACGTAGCACTATTGTAAAAATGACTTTGGGAATTAAATAGATACTTACCAACATATTACTACGCTGTAAATTTAATTTAGTTTCATCTCTGTAACCTAGTTTTATACAAAAAATAAGTTCTTACAAGAAAATAATTTTAAATAGAAAAAGTTACTGTCAAAGACGAAACCAAAATAAAATAATACCTTATACGTTCACGAAATAAATTATAATTATGTCTTAAAGTTTACACCAGAAAATAGTTAAAAACTAAGTTCAACCTTTGCCGTTTGTGCTAATGCTAAGATAACTAACTAAACGACTGAACATGCAAAGTGCCAAATGTAGACGTATAATAAAATACAATATAATACAGGTCATGCTGTTTATTAAAATATATTTTTGTGGGAATGGCAGTACCCTTTCTGAAGGGTTTCATACGACAAGAGAGAGATAGATGTTTTTGGTACTAGTGGTCCTCCCAGTGGTTTCATCTGCCCCTCGTAGAAATAGGCGGATTATTTATTATTTAAGGTACTATAAAAGTCAGTGCAAATATTTTAAGGGTGATAATATTTTCTTTAGTTTGCACAACTATAACTCATCACAATAAACCAATTTTAAACGGATTTAAGTTGTGTTGAATTTGGATTTTACAATTCCTACGTTTCGAGCTCTTTCTTTACAGAGCTCTTAAATTGTTTTATTGTGATTTTTAGGGTGAGTTCTACTCGTAAAATAGGACATTTCCCAATAAACATGTTGTAATAAGAAAAAGTTGTTACGCAACTGTCATATAATGGGGGTCATAAGAATGCGAGTGTCTAGTCTGACACGAGCATTCTAATGCCTAATTTTATGCAGTTGCATACACTATTTTATCTACACTCTCCAAAAAAAACTCAGTTATACACTTTTCCAAACATCGATTGCAAGGCCCGACAAATGGTCAAATTCAATACGAGAACGTAATACGGCTTGATACGAATTTTTGAAAATTCTATTCTTCAGCAGTTGTTCAGATGTCGAGTCAGTAACTGAACAATAAATTAACTAAACAACTGAACAATATCGTAACAACCTCGGAACACCAACTGAACAACAATTGAACATCTCTGAACAACAACGAATGACAGGTGCGGCGGACGATGGCGAATTGAGTATTGGCAAAAAATAACTTCGTTTCATTTTTCAACTTTATTGAAGTAAGAGCCTTCTTGTATAGACATAACGCGTCTGTAATTTCTATAGGCAAAATGCATAAAGCAGGTCTTTATAAAACAGTTTTCGAGTTCATAATTCGAACATTATGAGACGAGTATAGATAAAATATGATTTGGATCTCCCATAAAAAGGGGCACATATCTTAAACATTGTAGTTTCGGAGGTAATTTATTTTATATTTAGACCTATGTTTACTGTGAAAAGTGGTTCAGTTTTACGACTAGAACTCTCCATAAAATATTGGCACTGAATTTTATAGTACTCTATATAATAATTAAATTACTCAGAGAGAATGAAGCTTTCAAATTTTGAAAGAAAGTACGAGTAGTTACGAAGTTTATTGATCACATACACAAAACCAAATAAATCTTTCCTCTTTAATAAAAATGGTGTATCTACATGAATGATTTAAAGGTTTTTAGCAAAGAATTCACTTACAAATTACTACTAACAAGAAGATTTCCAATACGAAACACCGTGACATACAATAAAAGTGTTGACACTACGGTATCCTTCAAAATAACCAGTTCATCTAAAAAAAGAAAGATTAACTCAGTAGAAAGCATTATTCTCTCTGTTTTGCCTCAGGTTAGCCACGAGGGATTACACTCTGTAAATTATTAGATGATTCCCGTGGCAGCTGTCAGATTCATAGAAATTTTCTTTTGTCCTTTTCACGTTCACTTGGTTTACTATCTAGCTACCCGCTTTCAAGGAAATCATCCCATAATTTACAGCGTATAGGTCCATAAAAAACATGACTAAATTAAATGTTTAAAGGAACCACTTGTGTTCAATTAAAGATTTGACGATAAAAAAATATATAGATAGGTACAGTGTGATTCTTTAATATGAGCACAGACATTGTCTAAGCTTGTTCTATCTAAAGTCAAGCAGAACTTTTTTTTAGTATTGAGGCAACTAAGGTTATTCAAAACAGTAAAAATAACACCTCTTGTATGAAAAGACTTGTTCAGTGACATCGTATCATCGAACTAATATGAAAGATTAATATTATTTCTCAAATTTCAAAAAGACCACCGAGTTTGGTTACACTAAATTCGATAACACCCAATTTTTTCACAATGTTAGCTACTTACTGCGTGACCTAGATTGAATTAACATCAAACTTACAACAGTATCCCGACAAATTCTGGTTTTAGTGCGACAGATTTAGACAAATTATCGACTACTAAATAATAAATTTCACAGACTCTAATTATGGGTACCCATAGTGAAGCTACGGTGAGGTACATCCTATTCTAATTCGAAGTTGTTGAGTTTTTCTTTCTAAGTGCACATATAATCATTGTTCACAAATATTCAAACATTGCTTTAATTTAAGAATAGACATAATAAAATTGTCCTTCATAACCATTCTAACAACAAAATGTTTTCGAATAATGCTTTTCATATTTTTTAACTAATATTTGTGCACGTTTATTATTTTACTATATTATAGATTTTTGCCAGTGTTTTCAATAAGTGTACATTAATAAAAATATATCTTACGTTGCTTTGAATCGGACTCAGAAGCTCCTTCCATTGGCAAAAGAAAAAGTAATAGTTATATATTATTGATTGCTGTACATTGGACCTTTTGATTTGTCGCTTTTTAAAAGTAAATGTGTAATTGTGAGTGTTTAATGTTTAACGTGCGTTTTATCTGTGTATTACCTTTTAAAAACTGAAACTACAAGTAACTCAATTAGTGGCATATTATCAAAAATAACCTTGTATTTTTCTGACCAATTGATAATTTTAAATATAAAATTGTCCACTGCGTCACGGTGATCACGCGTGACGTAGCGGACAGAGCGTATGAAAATTGACTTAAAGTTAACAAAATCTGCCTCTAATTGGTTTTCCATAAATCAGGATATGATACGATATTAGTTTTTAAATCTAATTAAATCATCTACAAGCCAATTTGAATGTGATGAGGTGTATGTATTTATATTGATTTTAAACGAGTATTTTATTTTAATGAGTATGACCAAATTATTATTTAAATAAGAATACCTGCAGTTAAATATTTGATAAACGGTTCACTAGCGTTGATCATGCATTATGCAATCACTGACAATAATGAGAGCTAGCATGCGTGAGGTGCTAGAACTAAATAATGAAACAAATAATAATAAAATAACATAATTTATTTTTATCACATAAAAATTATAATTATAAACTAACGGTAGGTACATAATATTCCATTACCTTTGGATAAGTGAAAAATCCCTCTAAAAGGTACTAATTAAGTAGAGATTCCTGAGCGACAAATTGATGTTTAGCTATCCATTGTGGTATTTTCGAGTAAAAGGTATGTAGGTAGCTAATATTTAACGACAACATAGCCTATATTTGTCAAAACTCAATATTATCTATAATAGGAACATAGAGGGCACCTACTATGTAGAAAAAATCTCTTTAAAAATACCAAGATCACAAAAATAATACAGACGTAGAGATAAAAAAGACTACTTATAATTAGTTTTGGAAATTGTTCTCATAGTCCTTGACGATTTACAGTCATACCTGTAAAAAGACGGCTCCTTTATATTTTTTAAAAACATGAGATTATATACCGACACCAAAATTACGCTCAACACCAGCATTAGTGGAACCATTAAGAGTTGTACCCAATTGTTAGTTTTTAAAAAATAAAAAGAAGAAAAGAAATAATTTGGTAATTATGTGCACAGCGCCATGAAGCTTTGATTTAAAATTTTGCTCCGAGAAAACGAATCACTAAGACAAATAAAAATTTAGATTAATTTGACAAACGAGCATTTCAAAATAATATCACTGACTGTGTACAGATTCTCACGAAATAGAAAGCTAATTATAAATCGTTTTAAACTTTCGCGGTCACAAATGATTACTCAAAACACTAAAACAGGGTTCTTAATATCAGTAACAAAATTTAATATCGTGGTAATAGTTCTAGTGTTACAAGTTATTATAAATTGTTTTCCCGGAAACTAAGCCTAAGAATTAACATCGATTATATATTAAAAAATTATCCTAGTATTCACATAAAGCGTAAAAATACAGGATGGCTCAAAATATATGGAAAATTATACTATTCGTTTTTTTATAATAAAACCTAAACATGTTCTATTATTATTCGAAAATAACCGGTATTTAACGGCATCACCCTATATTTCTCTTGATTTCCATTGCAATTCTAAAATGAAAAATAATTTACTCGCAATCAAATGAACAATCAAAGCTAGTAATAAAATAGCAGCCTTTTCAACTGTTGTTATTTATAATATATTTTTTTATATTACACCTATCTGCCTCGGTGATTAAGTACTACAAAAAATAATAAGTACAAAACGGTGCAGAGGCAGATGTGAATAAGCATACTAAGAAATAAATAACCAAATGAAAAATGATTAAATAACTAAATTCGAAATTAAATAGGAATGGCCGTGGTTACAACTATACACATAAAATATGTCATGCACACTAATATAACATAAATGTGTTTCACTAAAATAATTTAAAAGTGTTTTACATAGCAAGGTGTCCCATAAACCAGTATGGTTAATCCAACCCATTTTGGTTGTGTATTTATATGAAACTTGATTGTATTAAAGTTCTGTCGGACTCGAAGCTTTCTACTAGTAGAACGCGATTTAATTTTTGATCAACAAAGTATACATTATTTTCGCTGAAGCAATACAAATTCTGCAGTTTTTCCTTGATTGCGACTTCATACAACCCACACTTGATGTAAAAATTTCAAGTTTCATATAAAATTACAATTGTATTATCAAAGAAACGCAATCATAGACATATTTGATGTATAAATAATGTCAAGAATTACGTCCTTTTTCACAAATAAATGCTTTTTTACAATACTGTTGGGAAGAACCCATGTTAACAACGAGACAGTATTATTGTACCTGAAATTTCTTGTTTGTTGATTTTTGCAATAATTCAGTATTTTTTATCCCGTGCCAAATTTTTTAGTAGTAAGGCAATTAAATTGGCCATAATTTAGTGGCCAATTTATGTTTTCGTTTAAGTGTTCATTTAAATTTTCGGAGTCTTGCAACTTAAATTTGCTGGCGGGTTAGTATAGCTACTGGAATGAACTGAGGAAGTAATAAATAGCTTCTAGAGCAAGTAAGATAATACTTTCTAAGTGGTATAATTTGTTATTTAGGCATTGAATTAAATCATAGTAATATAATAAAATATAGGTACGTATACGCCGATGAGATTTTTGGTGCACTCCACTAATCTGTGGAATAAACAAACTACCTAAATTTAAAAAGGAGAATGTTAATATTTTTTTGATAAAGAAAATATTATTTAAATATTCAATTATTATTACGATATTTATGTTTCAATCTCCTTTCATTTTTAAATGTATTATTCGAAATATTCATCTAAACTATTCTATAATATTAAGAAACGAAAATAAACTTATTAATTAAAACGTTACTTTGTAATAGTAACTAATATAAGAAAATAATTTGACCACATACACAAGCAGATGGCGGTCACTGAAATTAAAAAAATTATAAAATTATTTTATTAAAAACGTAGTTAATGTAATTTATGACCAAATAATATAATTGTTCACAGATCTGGTGGTACGCTTTTTAATACTATGTATATTAATAATGTAATTGAAACGCACTTCTTTATTTTCGTGCGAGAAAACGAGTCGTTCAACGACCCGATGAACCCTGGTATCAGAGTTGATTGCGTACTTTGAAATTATGCGTTTAGGAAGCAAAGAATTTAATAAAATTCGTTTTATTCAGGGTTAATGTACACTCATTAACATACCATGAAAATGCAGATTATCTATTTCACTACAAGTCCCATCAATTTATATGAAACTTCATTCTGAAACCTTTCATATAAAAAGCATCCGAAATCGCAATATATTTACTTTATTCTACTCCCTAAGAATAAGATCATTTTACTAAGATTCAAAGAAAAGAACCCTCCAACTCGCGCTATTGCATTCAGTTCATTCCAGTGTTCACGCGAGTAGCGTGTCGAAGTTATACTGTCTGTGGCTGATATTGTCAGTTTTTCCGCTTACTCTGGTCAGAGAGGTCTCGGCGACGCTCGCCTCCTTGCCGCGCAGCATCTGGTTGGCGATTTTCTGCTTGTTGACTGGTGAACCTGCAATCATGGCCTGCCTGACGATATTCTGTTTTTTTTTGTATGGTTTTATGCGCTAAATCACGGGGTCTCATTTCAAAATTAGAAAGGGAGTTAAACAAAGTAAAAAGGTACAGGGAGCTGTTACCGGTGACAACCATTACCAGAGTTAGGCCTCACATATTTTAAAATGTATCTGTACTAAGATTGTAATGTTATTGATGCTACTGCAATTAACTGTTTAAAACCGAATGTTAATCAATTTGTGCAGAAAATAAATATGAGTTTACCAGTAAGTACGGCTGAATAGTAAGAAATAAAAAAGATAAAAAAGAGTGTAAAATACGCCCGCTTAAGCGAAACTAAGGATTTAGCGCCATAAAATGAAATCGCATCTCAAGACTAAGATCAATCAGTATATTGGGCGTTTCGACATGACTATAGAAACTAAGTCATAAAAAAGTAACAATTGAATTAAATAAAGGCATTTTACACGAATATCCAAAGAAAAATAAATAATAGTATACAATAAATTAATAAGGTAAAAAGTAAAGCAGGTAAAGAGAAAATAATCTGGCAGAACTATTGGTAGTATATTTTTCTTGTAACACTGAACAAATTTTCATATAAGGCAAGGATATAGAACGTGGGTTCTGTTGTAACATGGTGTACAAGAAGTATCAAAAAGGGTACAACAAGTAGAAATGAGGTCAAGGTACTCATGAAATTAAACAATTTTCCCCATGAAACATAAGACGAAATAATTTTTAATTGACCTTCCGTTGTTAATTCACTCGTCGGATCGGTAATTTTGTATAGCACGTCCATTTTTTTAAATCTACACCCATGTTCTATAGATAGTAGTTGCGTTTAAGTACCTTTACCTCCATTTGGCTTATTATATCCTTTTTGTTACTCTTTGTGTTATATTTTTAAAGTGTATTTCAATTTGAACTTTCATGTTTTCTGAAAAAATGTTCAGTCTGTACTATCTTCAATTATATTAAATAAATGCTTAAAGAATACGTGTTATATTGATACAAAAATATAACACGATAGCAATAATAGCAAAGCGGGTAACACAGTATTCCTTACCTCGCACTGTTAGTAAGGCACTTAACTGTAGGTAATGTGTTAAAAATGGCGAAACCAAAAATACGTACACTATGAATCTTACAGACTGCTTATAAACTAATGTTATCTGAGATAAATTTTGATCTTTAAAAACAAGAATATTTTCAAATAAATAGCAGAAGAAAAGAAATAATAAAAACAAGATTAAACTGTCGTCAGATAGGGGGAAATTTGAAAATATTAGTCTTAGTCTGTAAGAATCCAGAATATTTAAAAACAAACGTAAACGAAATCACGTCGAAAGGTCCAATATACAAGCGAAACAATATTTGGTGCAAAGTAAACGAAAGACATTGGGTTGCATGCAGGGCGAAGAATTTACTTAAAAATATCTTGAATATTTGTGGAATAATCGCAAATAAAAAACTACGTAAATTTTGCCATAGAACTTCCATTTGTCCGAATCTAAAACAACGTGTGACGAAATGGACCTGAGTAGATTAGGGACGTCCACTACGTCACGCTTAATTAAGGTCTTCATGGGTTGGGCGGCCTTAATTAGAATTTGAGTGAAGGTATAAATTGTTGATTTTCAAAATAGATAAATACGTACACAATTTTTTTGGATTTTTGCCTAAAAATATGAACTATTTGATATTATTAAAGTATCTAGTGGAACCATGAATAGACGCACAAAATGAAGATAGAATGAATTGTGAAGATATTTTTTCAGGACAAATGAATATTCCCATGACATCGCTCAACAAAAGGACAAACACAAGTGCTTCCCTACAGTATGTGAACCTATGAACTATGTTTCAATTAGATTACGAGAAGAATACGAAGCAACGCTTTCCAAAATCCCCAAAAAATGCCATGTCAAAAAAATGGTGATCTAATTCACAGAATGACTTAATCAAGAACAAGCTAAGAAAAGTTTTGTTTCTTTTTTCTACAAAAAGACACTTCTTCTTCTTCTAATCGTATCAATGGGATACGCCCAATGCAGATTGTACAAGACACTTGATTCCTAAAATAAGCAAATAAAAGCTATCTGTATGACGTCATAAATTAAAACAAGAATTTTTCTTTTGCGTCGTATGGGGATTGAATCCGGGACCTGTGGAGATGGAGGGCCGTCCCACCGCGCTGCTACTGAGCTACCGGCGGCGCCCCGACCAAACCCATCAAAATTTTCAATCTCTTATATTATTACGATGCTTGAAGCGACGTCTATGACGTCGTCTATAACAACGTAACTTAAGCATAAAAACGCCACTGAAGTACAGGCAAAAAGAACTTACAGCTCCAGAGCTTTTATTGTGCATAACTCGATCCAACAGAATCAAAATAAAGAACAGACGACTAAGAAGTTGTCATATACAGGTTGTAAGGGATCTCTATCTACGAGTCAATCATACAGAGTGTCATATTGTTTACGTAACCTCATTGTTTAGAACAGTGATGTGTGTTGATCGGGTCGTTCGTATTCTCATCATAATCTCATCGAATGGTGATCTGTGGATGTGTGTCGATCGGGTCGTCCGTGGACTCGGTGTCGCACTTTACGCTACCACTTACCGATATAGGAGAGCATGACGGGAAGGAAGACGAGGCCGTGCGCCGCGCCGAATAGCACGATGCCGAGGTACATGCGGAAGTAGAACACCTGTACACAAACGATACTATTAAATACAATGAAAATGAAAAAAAAATGAAAATGAAATAACTTTATTCAATGTAGGATAGCATTATCACTTATTGACGTCATGATCGGTCATTGTAGAAAAAAGAAATTTGCATAACGCAATTTTCTTCTTTTTATAACAATTTTGTATTGTCCTAATAGAAAACCGGCTCGGGCGGGATAAAAAAATAAAAATAAAGGCACTGCGTCGGGGCTGGCCAGGTTAATTACACAGCACGTAACTTTACGCCACCACCATTTGTAAAAGACATTTGTTTCAAATTTTAGTCAAGATTTCCAAAGCGTGTCATTTACATGCGTATAATTAACCCCCTGAACAGGAAAAACCCCCCAAAAAACCTGCCCAGAAGTGCTCCTACTCTAAATTAACAATCTTTCTAGGCCCTAAGCTGCCCTAGTTAATTTTGGAAATAACGAATAATATATATGTATAGCCCAAAAATGGCTACATAAAAAAAATTAAAATATTATAATAATAACAAAAAATTGCAGTAGATAAATCTACTTGTTTCGTCTAATGAAGACACCATTTACAAATACTAAGGTCAATTCGGGAAAAACAATCTCTTTACTTAAGGCGAGTGTACTCGTGAACGACCTCGACAGTGGCGCCACTTCACAAAAAGATATTTTCTCTCTTTATACAAACACTCTATCAGAATGTCTATTGCCCGAGTTTTTCGTATTGACCTTAAGAAAAATTTGAACCTGCTAACTTAATTAAATATTCACTGTAATTAAAGTTACGGCAATTAATACCAAAAGTAACCGTTTTTAGGCACTTTTCTCCATAAATAATTGCAGCGAATATTTCATTGACTTTGCAGGTTCTAATTTAAATTCAGGATTCTAAAAACTTGGGCATCGGACATTGTGATAGATTGTTTGTATAAAGAGAAATCTTTTTTTATCAAGTGGCGCCACTGTTGAGGTCGTTGACGGTTACACTAGCCTTAAATTTGCGCTGTCACTTTCCGCGAAATTGGTTTATAAAAGGATAGGAGATATCGAGGTCAAGCCATGTCTTATTATTATATATTTTTTTATTCCATCCGAGCCGGTTTGCTATTAGGACAATACAAAATTGTTATAAAAATGAGAAAATTGTGTTATACACATTACTTTTTTTAACAATGACGGATCATGAGTACACGAGAGCTTAAGTTTATCAATGTATTAGACAACACTCGCCGGTTAAAATACTGAAGCATTACCCCATTTTCGCTGACCGGTGTTACTTCAAAAATTTAGATACATGAATGAATCTATGGAATCTAGAACTTTGGTGTAACTTGGGTTGACTTTGATGTAACTTGGGGTGGCTTCGATAAAACTTGGGTTTAATGTAACTCTTTTCAGAAAACTCGTTTTTTTTTCTATCCCGGGCAGGATTTAAACCTGCGACTTTCGCCATCACTAGTTCCGATGCCTCTTCTATGCGGTAGCCCTACCGCAGCTCATCCCTGGCCCGCCAATTTTGCAAGCTATCTTGATACCAATAACGCGTGGCACGCCTACCGGGTTAGTTTTGCAAATACCCAGCGACTAATTCATTCTTTACAGGTTTAATGTAGTCTATGCAACGAAAACCTCCGATAAATTGAGTACAAAATTTGAAACACTTCCTGTGTTAAGTATACAATATTTGAAAATTATCAAACTTTTCTAGCGCGGGCAGGTATTGAACCTGCGACCGACTATGGTTAAGCATGGGATGACTAACCTTGAAGATTTGACTCTTAGCGGTTCCCAAAACGATAATTCCTCCAAACTTAGTGAGCGTGATTCCAGAGAGTACACTAGACCCCATGGTGGTCAGGGCGTTGGAAGCTCGCGATATCCGACAGTCGCCGGCGGACACGCTGAAACTGTGCACGAGATGCGAACAGAACTCCACAGCTATTCCCACTGCCATTACCTGGGGAAAAAAATATATTTTGTAAATTTTTTAGCACTCAGAATTACTTTGACACATTTTAAATATTAAACTGATGACCACAACACATGAAACTGCTGAAACGTGGACGCACAGGTAAATTATTAATATATACCCAAAAGTTATCGCGATACACGCGGTTCAATACTGACAATGTGTGAAAAATTTACTAAGTTTTCAAAACACATATATCACTTGCGCGGTAGGCAGAGCGTTAACGAGGGCTACGGGCCAGTTATTGAACCAATGATTGCTGTGTCGTACATATTCGTGTTGTACAAAACAGTGTCGTGCATAATCAGTGTCGTGCATTGATGGTTTCCACTTTGCCTCGAAATTTGAGATTGTATGCCAAAAATGTCGCGCCGCGTCGCTGCGTGTCGCGAGTGCAGGTTCCACCATAAGAGCGAAGTATCTGTTGCGTGAGTAATATCTAATCCGTGGTGTAGGTTATACGAAAACTTACCAAGTTGACAAGCGACACGGCGTTGAGACTGATGTTCCACCAGTACATGAGACCGCCGAGGTTCACCACTATCATCGTGATTGTTATCACCACCACCTGGAACAAACACACAACATGTTAGAAAACATACTGGAGCTAATTTAAAAACCTTTTACACTAGTTCCACTAATATATTTATAAATTAAACTATCAAGCGTCTGGTTTCGTTACAACATCATCAGGCAGTAATATTTAAAAATAATCGAGTTTATTTAGCTTACGAAGTTAAACAGCATTTGTTTTATAAGTTATGAATATTGTAAAGGCAAAAGAAATTTTGGTTCAATATACAATTTTGAGTTGAAAACAGTCTTACTAAAAGAGAAAACAGTCTTACCAAAGTAGAAAACTGTCTGACCAAAACCTAAAATTGTCTGACCAAAATGAAAAATTGTCTGTACAAAATGAAAAACCAAAAGGAAACCCTCTTACTAAAACGAAGAACTGTCTTACCAAACGAAACACATTCCTTATAAACGGAAAACTGTCTTTACTAAAACGAAAAACTGTCTTACCAAAACGGAAAACAGACTTACCAAAACCCAAAAACCGTCTTACCGAAACTAAAAGTAACACTTACCAAAGCAGAGAAGAGATCGAAGCCCATCAGTAAGAAAGTGACAATAAAGATGGATAGCACGGATATTCCCATGCTCTTCAATGTGTCGGGCCATTGAGTCAAGTATTGTTCATAGAACACGTAGAACACTGAATACGGGAACACGTTCACGGTTTTGTTGACGCCCGTTTCGCGTAAGTTGCGGTTGATTGTTTCTGAAAAGAAATATTTATTAAGATTAAATGTAAAAATAAGTTGACTTAGTAAAATAACGGTATGTCTGGAAGTGTAGCAAACTGAAGAGGCAGTGGGCTGGCCACATCTGTCGTAGAACTGAAGGACGGTGGAGAAGCGGGTTCTCGAGTGGAGGCTACGCCTTAGCAAGCGTAGCGTTGAACGACCTCCAGCCAGATGGACCGATGACTTAAAAAAGGCGGCTGGAAGCGACTAGATAGAAAGAACGAGAGATCGTGCCCTATGGCGTACCCTAGAGGAGGCAGCATTCCAGCAGTGGATTGCAATAGGGTGATATTATGTAAGTTGATTTTAGGCGATGGGCTGATAACCTGTCACTATAGCGATACTCAATTTTCTGAATGACCGGCAAATATTTGTCAGAAAAGGCGTAAATGACAGTTTTATTACGGTCTACGCTCTGTCTACCCCGCACGGGGTATAGGCGTGATATATGTATGTTAAGTAAAAATATGTAATAATAAGTTATCCTGTAAGAGACGAGAGTTTTATTGAGTAATTACCGTTTTATGCGGTAGGTTGTCCTAAACAGCTATTACTTTCATGATGCACATATTTCAATGCTAATATAAACTATATTCTTATTATCATTCTAATAGGTACTATCAACGGGCTCATTCTTGTAAGTTTTTAATTTAGCAAAAGCCGCAAACCTCATTCTTGTATACTTCTCAAGCTATCAAAAGGCTCATACTTGTATCTTTTTAATGTCGAAAACCTCATTCTTGTATCTTTCCTTGCTATCAAAAGGCTCATTCTTGTACCTTTTCAATAAGGAAAAGCCGCACACTTGTAAGTAAACAAAATGTCTTACCAGTCAAATTGGCAGCAACATTCCTCGCCGCTCGCAAAGCTGAATAATAATCGTGACTCGTCTTGAGAACAGTGTGGTATCCGCGGAAGTAGGTCGCGCCGACGTCAGCCAGCGTCTTGTTCTTGTCCGAGTACTTGTAGTTGACGCCTGGCGCGTAGGCGGCGTGGCCTCCTGAATAATTACATACATCATATAGTATCAGAGATATTTCATTATGAAACCAACAAGTGCCACCTATTTGTAATTATAATAACTGAAACTGCTGAGGCTACATCCTCGACAATAAGTCGATTTTCTTATTTAAAATAGCAGGTATTTATATGGTGAAATTTTACTTGTGACCAATACTGAAAACAAAAATGGGCTGGTGATCAGAAACATTCCCCAAGGAACAAGACAAAAATATTTTGAAGTTCTATAGTAACCCAAATCGGCTAATCGGCAGTTTTGTATAGAAGATCCAACATAATTTTTTTCATATTTCGACCTATGTTCCTTGGGGGAAGTTGTTCCTTATCACCAGCCCGTCTTGAGTTTTCGGTATCGGTCACTAGTAAATTTTCACCCGACCTATATTTACCGTGTGGTCTCGCCATAAAATAGCCTCAGACAATTATTCCTATTACTGAGGCTACAGGATGAGTCTAGGACATAGGCAGCCCCGTTCCCTGTGAACCCAACACCTTGCAATCCGCCTGCCAAGCGTGGTGAGTATGGCAATACCCCCCGATACGGGGAGGCCCATGTCCAGCCGTGGACTGTTGTTCCAGCGCTGTAATACCTAGTATTATGTCATACTAGCTGTTACCCGCGGCGTTGCTCGAAAATAAAACTATCCTATGTGTTAAACCATGTTACCTTGTATATGTCCAAATTTCATTACAATCGGTTTTGCCGTTTTTGCTTGAAGAAGTAACAAACAAACAAACATACAATCTTTTGCATTTATAATATTAATAGGATTTCTGAGTGACTAGTTTTTTCATTGTACAACTTCTAGTAACTAAGCTCTAAGTGTATTGTACTCTGCTATGTTGTGTACATTGAAATAAACAGTTTCTATTCTATTCTACGTATGTATGTATGTATGTAAGTAGGTACCTTTGGGGCAGGATTCGTCGGGATTGTCCTTGAGGAACCAGGGCACGTAATATTTGACAGCTGTCGAGTTGGGACGCATCTCCGGCGGGACTTGCGTGATGTCACAGTTGACGCAATCTAACAATAAACAAAATATCAATGTGTTAGTACTTCTACTTCTGTTGAAAAATGGCAAAATATATGTTTCTATAGTAACTCAAATCAGATGATCGGAAGTCTTTTTCCGTTTTCCGATCAAAGTAAAGTAGTTTCTTATCCTTATCCAGTTTTGAGTTTTCGCTATCGGTCACTAGCATAACACTCTATACATACAGGGTGTAAAGGAAACATGATTTTTTTTCTTTTTCCAACATATGCACCAAGTTCTTCCGTGAAGATGATGAAATCACAGTAGCCACTGCTGCAGCCATTGCGAGTAGATCACACTCCACAAGCTCCTCAAGCAACCGACGCCCCCCCCCCCCGCGCGCCGGCGGGGGCGCGGAGGTCCCTCATTTGCTCCCCACTTTGGGAACTACCGGCACGTGCCGGGTAGATTCAGTCCAATACGTTCTTCCCAGAACAACTCGTAAGCCCAATCGCGCCCCAAGGGCGCGATTGAGCTGGTTGTTTGAACAACCACAAGCTTTTCCGGGTGAGCTCCTGCTCCCCACCATACAGTCAGATGTAGATTAAAAGCCCCGGGGCTAAATATCGTAGGGTCCACAAAAAAAACAAGTTCTTCCGTTTCATGGCCTGATCATGACCGTCCCTCAAACCTATAAATACATGTAGTATAAAAATGTATTGTATACCTTGATCGTCGCTGTCGTGCGGGCAGAAGGCGCCGGTGGCGGTGTGGTACTTGCAGCAGCCGGGCTGCGACGACCAGTCGTAGAAGTCGTCGAGCCACGAGCTCGGCGGCTGCGCTATGTACGTCTCGTTGGGACGCAGGTACGCTGCCAAACAAACAACACAGTGGTCATCGTCACTACTTGCAAATCATTACACCAAGTGGTTGACACCAAGCTACATCGCCTGGCACATCGCCGCAAGGTTGCCTGCTTGTCGGTTTTTTACAGATTGTACTTCGGAGAGTGTGCTCAAGAGCTTCACGACCTTGTTCCACCAGCTCCCTTCTACCATCGGACATCCAGACGCACCGCCGGATACCATCCGTACCTGGTTGCCATTCCACCAATTCGGACTAAGCGCTTCCAGTCATCATTTATAATGCGCACTGCTAAAGAGTGGAACTCACTACCTGCGTCTGTGTTTCCAAACGCATACAACCCTAATCTATTCAAAGTAAGAGTAAACAGGCTTCTTCTGGGTGAGCTCGCTCCATCTTAGACTCTGTCTCTGTCCTATGACCTAGACTAGAGTCAAGAGCAAACCCATCATTAATAAAAAAATAAAAATATTGTCTCTGTTTTAGTGTAAAGGGTGCCTGGAAGAGATAACGCCGCCTTTGCTTACTTTAAGTCTTAAGTCTTCTGTATTGTTTTGTTTCTGTTGTAAGATAAGATAAGAATACTTTATTTGCACACAAAAGGAAACAGCATGAATATATACAGCCAAACTAGTGTAAGCAATAAAGTGTTCATCTATCTATCTTTCTATCATCAGCTTCTGGGCAGGTTTGTTGTTGGGTTCCGATTGATTAAACGCATGGAAATAACACGCTTTGAAAATCTGGACTTCAATTTGAAAAAAATATCGTTTTGAGGTGGTTGTGTAAAGTTACGTGTCGTGTGATTAACCTGGCAGATTAACCCAAGGCAGTGCCCTTATTTATATTTTTTTAACCCGCCCGAGTCGGATTGCTATTAGGACATTACAAAATTGTTATAAAAAAAAAGAAAATTGTGTGATACAAATTTCTTTTTTTTACAATGACGGATCTGGAGTGATAATAAAAAATTGAATAAAGAATTTCAATTTCAATTTCATTTGCCTGCCCTTATCGTAATTTAATCAAAACTAACCCGATAGATGGAACCGTGCCACGCGTATTTCGCGGGCTTTGGACGAGCCGCGGTAGCCCAGATGGAAGAGGCATCGCCACTAGTGATGGCGAAAGTCGCAGATTCAAAATTTGTCAGCGGTAGAAAATTTTACATACATACATACACATACACATATCACGCCTATTATCCCTTGCGGGGTAGGCAGAGGGTAAGCGGCCGTAAAAAAGGCCATTTACACCACGTCTGACAAATGTTTGAGGGTCATTCGGAAAATTGTGTTTCACTATAGTGACAGGTTGTCAGCCCATCGCCTAAAATTGCAATACACACCCTCGAGTCCCTTAGTCGCCTCTTACGACTCCCACGGGAAAGAAATGGGGTGATGCTATTCTAAGCCGGCATCACACGGCAGAAAATAGAAAATTTATTTAACACGGTAGAAAATTTTGCAAGTATTTAAAATTGTACACCTTACAATTTGGTATTCAGCTAAAAGCTCAACTTGGCTGGTCATCTCCTTACCGGCATACAACTGGTTAGCGACGCTGTCTGGTCTGCAGAACCTGGTGCCGCAGATCATGTTTTGGTGCTCGTTCTTGGAGTAGTCCAGACCCTCGGTGACCACGAAGTAGACGGGGGGACCGATGTTCAGGTAAGTGTTGAGGTGTTTGAAGTACTTCTGCTGGAAGCTGTCTTGCGGCATCGCTAGCTCCTGGTCCAGCCCGACGGTTATGTGTGGCGCCACCTGGAGGAATAAATAAACAAATAATAAGTACAGGCCGTGTGTTGCCGGCTTAGAATAGCATCACCCCATTTCTTTCCCGTGGGAGTCGTAAGAGGCGACTAAGGGACTCGGGGGTGTGTATTGCTATTTTAGGCGATGGGCTGACAACCTGTCACTATGGCGATACACAATTTTCCGAATGACCCTCAAATATTTGTCAGACGTGGCGTAAATGTCCGTTTTTTTGCGGCCGTTTACGCTCTGCCTACCCCGCAAGGGATTATAGGCGTGATATGTGCAGGGACCGGACGAGCGGATTAATTTTCAATACCCTTTGAAGGGGTTTCCCACTCATTTGGCTAGCGCAACGTTTGCTAACCACGTAGGTATACGAGCTAAATGTTTAGCTTTCCCTTTTTATTTTGGGAAAACTTAACAAATCAAAGTGATTAGCGCTAACCAAAGTCTTTCATAGGCTTACCCAGCATTTTTGGTATTTATGGACGGACGGACGGACTCTGTTGATTATAAATTATAACAAAATAAGGGTAGATTGAACTTGAACTAGAAATGATGTTTTTTGAAAAATTCAAAATCTGACGGTACATAAATAATATCCTGTTCTTAAATTTGATAAATATATGTTTTCTGTCGTACTTATTCAATATTTGGTTGAAGAAAATGTCTAGTGATAATGAATCTCCACCTTCTCCAAGCGGCACTATTGCAAAGTCAATTTCACTCATATTAACTACGCATGCGGCACTAACTCACATGAATTATCTCGCGTGAAGCGCTATCGAAGGGTTTCCCTAGCGGATTAGGACAGTCGATCAATAGGCTTTTTTGTTCTGCTTTGCAACAATTTAACTTACCCGTTGGGAAAGCCTTTCATTGGGTTTCCGTGTGAAGGAATAGTCATTAAAATATCAAGCAATATCGCCGTGTATTTTTATCAAATAAAAGAAATATTCTGCTTCCAAACCCTGGTAAAAACCCCTTAAAGGGAAAGCGCTTCCGGTCCCTGGATATGTGTATGTGTATGTATCTATGTTGGTGAACAAGTTTGTTCTTTTTCAACTTCCCATACTTGATTCCCGATCAGCTGACTTCATAATATAATTGACTCCATAAAAAGTTGTTGGAGTTTCATTGTCTGATCGATCATGCCTGAAAAGTCTCTTACACCCGGTAAAAATTAAGTAAAAGTAAAGTTTTACAAATATCGCAGCATACGCAAATAAATCGCGACGAAACACAATTCTTACTAAGTTTGTTTGGTTGGAAGGATTGATTGGTTTGTAGGCTGGATTTGTTTGGCATGTAGGTAAGGTTGATTGGTAGGTTGACACGGAAGTTTGATTGGTTTGTAAGTTGGGTTGGTTAGAAGGTTTAACCTACCATGAGGTTAGATTTGATATTCAGGGTTAGTATGTTTGATTGATTTACAGCATCTGAACTAGATAGTAGGTTTAATCACAATAATATGATAAAGAATCATTATTATTTTTTATTAAGGCTGGGTTTGCTCTTGACTCTAGTCTATGTCTTAGGACAACGACAGAGTTGAAGATGGAGCGAGCTCACCCAGAAGAAGCCTGTTCACTCTTACTTTGAAGATATAAAGTAGTGAAAAATACTTACGGCAACAGAAGAGCACAGCCATGCGAAGAAGATGACCATGACGGCGGCTCTCACTTCCCGCTTCATGAGGAACGGCACGTACACATGCTTGAACATGTTGTACAAGGCCCCTTCGTTCCCGTCCGCCGTATTGTCAGCTTTGGTGCCTTGCACGCAGCAGAATATGTCAAACCTGTTGTGTAACATTCAGTAAATAAGTAGAATATGTCAAACCTGTAGGGAAACATTCAGTGAATAAGTAGAATATGTCAAACCTGTCGGGGAACATTCAGTGAATAAGTAGAATATGTCAAGTCTGTAGGGAGACATTCAGGGAATAAGTAGAATATGTCAAATCTGTAGGGAGACATTCAGTGAATAAGTAGAATATGTCAAACCTGTAGGGGAACATTCAGTGAATAAGTAGAATATGTCAAATCTGTAGGGAGACATTCAGTGAATAAGTAGCATATGTCAAACCTGTCGGGGAACATTCAGTGAATAAGTAGCATATGTCAAACCTGTAGGGGAACATTCAGTGAATAAGTAGCATATGTCAAACCTGTAGGGGAACATTCAGTGAATAAGTAGAATATGTCAAACCTGTAGGGGAATATTCAGTGAATAAGTAGAATATGTCAAACCTGTAGGGGAACATTCAGTGAATAAGTAGAATATGTCAAACCTGTAGGGGAACATTCAGTGAATAAGTAGAATATGTCAAACCTGTAGGGGAACATTCAGTGAATAAGTAGAATATGTCAAACCTGTAGGGGAACATTCAGTGAATAAGTAGAATATGTCAAACCTGTAGGGGAACATTCAGTGAATAAGTGAATGAGCTAGAGGCAGTGCCTTTGATTTTATTTTGCTCATCCCGTCCGGGCCGGTTTTCTATTAGGACAATACAAAATTGTTATAAAAAATAAGAAAATTGTTTTATACAAATTTCTTTTTTTTTATAATGACGGATCAAGACTTCAATAAGTGATAATGCTATCCTACATTGAATAAAGTATTTTCACTTTTATTTTCACTCTGTTCGACGTAGCGTTGGTGCTTAGTGTATTAGTGAGTTTAAAAACAATTTATTACAATTGAATAAACCACTCGCATGTTAGAGTTCTGTCGCCCAGCTTGCGCTCCTCCTGTATTTTGCCGTCGCAGCGTTGGTGCTTAGTTTAGTTTAGTTGGTGTTTAGTTTAGAAGTAAGTAATCCCACTGTAACAAACCACTCGCCTGTTGGAGTTCGCACGGCCGGCATGTCGCTCAGCGCGCTTAGGAAGTAAGTAATCCCACTGTAACAAACCACTCGCCTGTTGGAGTTCGCACGGCCGGCATGTCGCTCAGCGCGCTTAGGAAGTAAGTAATCCCACTGTAACAAACCACTCGCCTGTTGGAGTTCGCACGGCCGGCATGTCGCTCAGCGCGCTTAGGAAGTAAGTAATCCCACTGTAACAAACCACTCGCCTGTTGGAGTTCTGCCTGCAGGTGTCGATGGCGAGCAGCGCTATGAAGCAGGTGACCTGCAGCAGGAAGTCCACCAGCAGCGCGGCGCCGGCGTACAGCGCGAACGCTCGCACGGCCGGCATGTCGCTCAGCGCGCCCAGGAAGTAAGTAATCCCACTGTAACAAACCACTCGCCTGTTGGAGTTCTGCCTGCAGG
This sequence comes from Tuta absoluta, assembly GCA_027580185.1. NCBI lineage: Eukaryota > Metazoa > Arthropoda > Insecta > Lepidoptera > Gelechiidae > Tuta > Tuta absoluta. The sequence goes on from JAQAHW010000038.1 coordinate 3,625,091, forward strand.
TGTCGATGGCGAGCAGCGCTATGAAGCAGGTGACCTGCAGCAGGAAGTCCACCAGCAGCGCGGCGCCGGCGTACAGCGCGAACGCTCGCACGGCCGGCATGTCGCTCAGCGCGCCCAGGAAGTAAGTAATCCCACTGTAACAAACCACTCGCCTGTTGGAGTTCTGCCTGCAGGTGTCGATGGCGAGCAGCGCTATGAAGCAGGTGACCTGCAGCAGGAAGTCCACCAGCAGCGCGGCGCCGGCGTACAGCGCGAACGCTCGCACGGCCGGCATGTCGCTCAGCGCGCCCAGGAAGTAAGTAATCCCACTGTAACAAACCACTCGCCTGTTGGAGTTCTGCCTGCAGGTGTCGATGGCGAGCAGCGCTATGAAGCAGGTGACCTGCAGCAGGAAGTCCACCAGCAGCGCGGCGCCGGCGTACAGCGCGAACGCTCGCACGGCCGGCATGTCGCTCAGCGCGCCCAGGAAGAAGCACACCGACTCCGACACCGACGTCAGGAACATCGACGGACCCACCTGCCCCAGGCTGGAAACGAGAAATTAACATTTTTCCTTCATCTCCTTTTTTCTTTTCCTTGATAGGGTTTTAAGGGGAGTGTAGCCGTCAACGACCTCGACAGTGGCGCCACTTCACAAAATAAATGTTCTCTTCATACCAACAATCTATCAGAATATCCGTTGCCCAAGTTTTTAGTAACTTTTTTCCTCAGGTAAAATTATAACCTGCAAACTCAACGAAATATTCGCTGTAATTAAAGTTATGGTAATTAATACAAAAAGTGGCCGTTTTTAGGTACTTTTTTCCATAACTTTAATTGCAGCGAATATTATTATAAGGAGAAAACTTTTTTTGTGAAGTGGCGCCACTGTCAAGGTCTTTGACGGCTACACTTCCCTTAAGAGTCCTACTTCGCCGGAAGGAACGAAATTCAAATGAAATTCGGAAGTCATGTCAAAGAGTATATTATAGAGGTGTCACCATTTCATATAATGTTAGTCTAACTGGTACTGATACAATACTTGACGACCAATGGTAGTGCGACTGCCTGCGGCGCAAAGGTTCCGGGTTCGATTCTCGGTGGACTACTCACAAAGTTGATATTATAACTTGGAAGGAATATTAACCTACATTATATTATAAGGACCATATTTTGAAATAAGCTGAACCATTCGCCAAGATTTAGCTGAACGCATAGTATCCATATTAATTATGAACTCTATAAACTGTACTGTCTGTTTGTTTGTTATTCTTACACTTTCAGTACATGAAAAGAATTCATCTTAAAATAAGGGCTTAATCAGTTCACAAAACACTTATCTTCATAACATCTCAAATCATATTTACAACTTTTTAGTTCAACGTTATTACAGAAGAAGCAAAGTCATTAAACTAAATAAAGCCAACTTATTAGTTCAGGTTTAAAAATGCAAGTGGCCAGTATCATGTTACGCACTTTGCGCGAACATATTTTTGTTTCGTTTTTTTCCATCCTGGTATTGTACATTTTTTTGCGAACTTCGACATTAAGAAACTTTTTTTGGATATTTCTTTGTCATTTTCGTCATTGCGTGCACCTTAAGCGCAACTAATACTGTTAAATTTAAATTTCAATTTTAAACGTTTATTGCATAAATCAGTATACATAGATGTAAGTTCAAAATATACATACATACATACATAAATCACGCCTCTTTCCCGGAGGGGTAGGCAGAGACTACTTCCTTCCACTTACTACGATCCTGGCATACTACTTTCGCCTCCTCCACATTCATCAATCTCTTCATGCATGCTCTTCGGTTTAGGGTACTCTTGACCTGACCTTTCTTTAGGACGTCCCCGATTTGATCAAGGTACGTTCGTCGAGGTCTTCCCCTTCCGACGTTCCCATCCACACTTGCCATATACACCTCTTTCGTTAATCTTCTTTCATTCATCCTCTCTACATGACCAAACCATCTAAGCATACCCTTTTCTACACCAGTCACTACGTCTTCTTTTATACCACAACGTTCCCTTATCACGCTATTCCTTATCCTGTCACTCAATTTTACGTCAATCATACTTCTTAACGCTCTCATTTGTACTGCATTTATTCTACTTTCATGCTTTTTCTGCCATACCCAACTTTCACTCCCATACATAAGTGTCGGAACTAACACCCCTCTATGCACAGCCAGACGAGCCTTATCAGAGACTTTCTGGCTGTTCATAAAAGCGTGCAACGCTCCATTCACCATGTTTCCGGCATTCACCCTTCTTTCGATGTCACTTTCACACTTTCCATCTGATGTGAACATGGAGCCCAAATACACAAACTCTTTCACTTGTTCCACCCTCTCTTCTTCTATCATAATTTTACACTCTGTCATATTTTCCTCTTTCTCAAAAACCATTGCTTTCGTCTTACTTACATTCACTTTCATTCCTTTCTTTTTCAAAGCCTCAGTCATAATATTTACCATCTCCTGCAACCCTTCAGCCGATGACGCAAGGATAACTTGGTCATCAGCATAGAGAAGACATTTGACGAGTAAACCATTCATTCTCAGACCACATTCACTCTCTTTCAAATCCGCCAAACAACTATCCATGAATAGATTGAACAGCCACGGTGACGCAACACATCCCTGTCTAACACCTTTCTCGATGTTAAAAAGTTCACTGTACGCCCCGTTTATCCTGACACAAGCACTGGAATCCTTATATAAGGATTTCAGTGCTCGTATCAAGATACTGCTCACCCCATGCATGGATAGTGCCGACCACAATTCATTCCTCACCACTCTGTCATAGGCCTTTTCCAAATCCACGAATGCGCAATAGACTTTCTGGTTTTTGGCCAGGAATTTTTCAGCTATGCAGCGCAAGGAAAAGACCTGATCCGTACATCCCATCCCCTTACGAAATCCTGCCTGAGCATCCCATACTTTCTCATCCGTTTCTTTCATCACTCTTTCAATCAACACCTTTGCATACAGTTTGCCGACGACACTGAGGAGGCTTATACCTATATATATTTCAAAATATAAATAGCAAAAACCAATTAGCGACGGCCATTAAATATTCGAGTATGATATTATGATATGATATGATAATATATAGCGGTCGCATTCTCGCACCGTTCATTAGGTTTTGAACAATATTTGTTGACCATCAGACATACACAGAGCCGCATGCCTTAAAATTTTCAAACCTTCGAACACCTTTAACAATCTTTTTCCTTTAATTACCGACACCAGTTGAATTGCTTCATAGTTAAAAATTATCATACATTTTGGTGATATCTATTAAAGTAACTAAGAAAATATTAAAATTGAAGGTGCTTCTAATTGTTTTTTTGACTAAGGTTTTTAATCCATTCCTATCTGGATAATCCTGTAATTTTTGGTCTTGAAATTGGTATTTTTAGAAAAGGGATTTATAGCCCTATACAATGTTTGGTATATTTCGGTGTTACCAACGAACCAGGGTGACCACAACCTTTAATATAATGATACTCTCGACCTTCCCGAAATTTTAACATTAGTATTGACATTTTGTTCTGTGACACTCTAGGACTTTCCAGCTAGGTATAAGTCTAGAACCTTTCAACCCAGTGTTACCCTAGCATGAACATCTTGACCCAGTGCCACTCTAGAACCCTTCTACCCCATAACACTAAAAACCTTCCGAATCAATTGATCCCACACTTGAACTGAAATCTGACAAAAATCTTTTACAAGATAAATAATACTTTTGTATACTAGGTACGCAAGTTGCAAGAGATATGGGCGTGATATGTGTATGTATGTATGTACGTAAGTACATGTACATAATTATCATCCTTGCTTTCTTATAATTTATCCTAAAACTGTGGTTGGTGGTGACCGTATGCGCAGCGCTCCATATTTACAATTAAAAATTTCCGCCGCGGTTAAAAAACTGCTTTTGTGCCGCCGTGCCGCCGTCTAGTGTTGCATATAAATCGAACCTTACTACTTCATACTAATCTGCACTAACAACCACGTCATCCTATTATTTGATCGTAAAAAATTTTTTGATACCTACGTCTAATCGGTTCATATTTTGCGTTTCGTTCGATGTATCAATCAACGTAGTATTGACATTGGCAAAATTATCCATAGCGGATAGAATGCCGTTGTTGTAGGTAGTTGATATATTTTACGGCAAAATTCTAGCTACAATAATTTTTCACGGTCAAAATATCGAACAAATGTAGTGTGTGTCGCGTCTGCATCATATTCCGTTTATCTATGATCAATTTCACGTCAGTTTTGACAGCAGAGGAAACACATCAAAACAAAAACCTTTTATTCCCAAGGAAATCAGCCGGAAACAGTAAGTGTTTTGCTAAATTTCATAATAACTAAGACGTTTTGTCAAAAAATAACCGCCCGGGCGGGTTCAACGTGAAATTGCCATTAATAATCATACTAAGATCAATACAGTTCGATTAGCACTGGCGGAGGAAATCTCTTACGCCACGCTTCATCACTGAAAAATAGAGGTAACTTCAAATTTTAATTTCTCCGTAATTAAATATAAAATGAGATTTTGCGCTGCCCTGGCGTATTCCTCATATCTTGAAGATTAAAAAACAAAATTTTGTTGACAGTGATGTGCCTTAGATTATGCATAAAATGCATTCTCGTAGCTCGTTTTCACCTCACTTCATGGAAGTAGGCCCGTTAAGGGGTTTGATCGAAGTGGCTGAGTGAAAGATGTTTTTTTACTCAGTCAATGAATTTATGGCCTACAGATAGAATGGAGGATTGGAGTAATGTTTGATTGTTATAAAATATATATTTTTAACTATTTATGGGTGTATATTGAATTGTTTTTTGCCGTCAAACATTGTTTTGAATTTACTGTTTGTATTTTGACCATTTTTAGTCTGACAATGTTTTTTTTTTTAATATATGAATTAAGATTAGATGGATATTATTAATTTAAGTAAGTAATTGTATCAGGCGTTACTTTGCGGAAGTCCATCTTGATTGAATTAGATAGAAAGGTATTTAGCTTCTTCCGCACTTATGATGGCTAGTAATGCAGCTAGTTGAATGCACCACGCGTACGACCGCAAGCTAATGCAAATGCACAAGCGATGCACTTTACTCGCACTACTTCCACCGTTTTACACTCTACACGTGTTTCGCCCCTCCACGGAGCATCATCAGGAGATCTTCGACAGTCGAGTTCCGAGCACTGACGTCATTACTAGCCATCATAAGTGCGGAAGAAGCTAAATACCTTTCTATCTAATTCAATTATTATTAATTTGTATATGACATTCGTTTCTATTACTTTTTGATTACAATTTATAATTTTATCATGTAACAAACTTGCGCATACACGGACATTTGCACGCTTGTAAACATGCTGAATATACCGACTGTTCTCTAATTATAAGAACTTTAACAATGGGTATTTATGCAAATAAATGATGATTATGATATTTTCTGAATGACCCATAAATATTTGTCAGATGTGGCGTAAATGTCAGTTTTTGCAGCCGATTACGCTCTGCCTACCCCGCAAGGGATAATAGGCGTGATATGTGTGTGTGTGTGTGTGTGATTGTGTGTGGTTATACTGACCAGAACCAGTCACCCCTTAAAATATTCTCAGCTAATTTTTTTACACCTTTTAGTTAGGATCCTGACAGGATATTTTCTTAACCAAGATTCAAGTTCCATCATTTATTGGCAAAAAAATATTACTTGATGTGCATTTTACGGAACTTTCGGTGGGCAAGTCCGTTTTTTTTTGTTTTATCAGATACTCACGTTCTCCCGATATGTTCTGGCACGGTCTCATTGGGCCGCCTGCCCTCCCGCTGGTTGGTCTGCACCAGTATGAAGATGTTGTCGACTCCGACCGCGAGCACCAGGAACGGTATCACCTCCACAATGATCAGCGTCGCCGGCACGCCCACGAAACCGAATATACCGAGTGAACACACCACTGAGGCCAGCACGATCAATACACCTGGAAGATGATACATTGTGTAATCGTTGTGTTTGCAGATCGGGCGTCGGCTGAATTAGAGGGCTCATGGCCGATGTGGCGCATCGGTAGTGCGACTGCCTGCTACGCAAAGGTTCCGGGTTCGATTCTCGGTGGGACACTCACAAAGTTGATATTTATCACTTTGTGAATTTTTTCCCGGTCTGCTTAGGACATTGCATTGTGAACCAACTGATTGTCCGAAAAGAAATGGTTTCGTGCTTCGGAGGGCACGTTAAACCGTCGGTCCCGGTTGTTGTCTATGATTACTTAGACGGCGGTCGTAACACAACCATGTCGGAGGCCTACTAGTGGTAGTAGGCGGTTGAAAAGCTCTGACACCAGGGTTCATCGGGTCGTTGGACGACTCGGTGTCCCACACGAAAAAAGAGAGACCCCCGCTCTGGTTCGTTCCTCGTCCAAAGGCTAGCGATTGCCATCCAGCGTGGTATTGCCAGTAGTGTGATGGGCACCTTTGGACCGGAAGCGTCCTGGGGTGGCCTTTTTAGTTAATAAGTTTACTAATGTATTTTTATTTTGTATGACGAGATGTATACTTTGTGCAATAAAGAATTTTAACTATAAAAAAATAATAATTGTGTAATCTAATAATCGATGAATCGATGATGAACATAAGATGTTTAGTTTCATATGGCGAACCACGATAAGTTTTGGGGTTTGGAATTTAAAGAAATAATAACTGCCAATTGTTAACCTATCAATGGCTAACAATTTAAGACCAACACTATCAATCGTTCTAGATTTTACAAATCCTATATCATCATCATTTATTGTTCAAAAACAGTTACACTGTGTGTGAACTTAAATAAACACTTAAACTATGACTTAATTAATAATAATTCAATGATTCCTAATAAACATATTAAATCCAAACAGACAACATTTACAATATCACAATATTACATAGTTTCTATACTTTATCTCGATTTTCCATTGTTGAAACATATAAATAACACTACAATCATTTGCACGAATCCCTATAAAATCATTAAAATGTCAAGTTATAATATAAAATAAATTAATCTGTCCTTCTACAATTCCCTTAAATAAACCATTCATTAATGTTAGATTATAAAAAAATAAAAATAAAAAACATTGCATCACAAATACCATAAATAAGCTAATCAAGTAAGTAAGAACGCTTTTCTTGGAAAACGAAACCTGTAATTTCTGTCTGTATGGACGCAGTTTCACATTCCAATCCAACTGTAGTAAAGAATTAAAGGAAAAACAGTTGCCTACTCATTTTGGATATATACTTTTCGTCTTTCGTATTCGGTTCTCTTTTTCCAGTTTTAGATAGATCAATTCATTGCCCCCTAAAAACAAAACTCATCAAACCTGTTGCCGAGATGCCGATTATAAATAAATATGAAAGAATTGCTCGTTTAAAGGTAAACACAATTACTATATATATAGGCAGGGAATAGTAGGTGGGCATTTCCTGTGCTCTCTTTTCGGCTTTTCGTGCGCGAGTCAAAGGAACGGCATCACGAACGCGACAGGAATATATTTCATATTTAAGTAAAATTGACAATAATGTAAATTTCGTTAGACTCTACTTTTATATTGTTATGCTCTCCGCGTCCATGTTTAAATCTCATTATCTTATAATATGTGACCTACTGAATGTATATAATGTAACATGGTATGCAATTAATAAATACTAAATATTGCTACCTCACTCACTCGTATTGGTGCGAGAAGAGTATAACGGCAGTGTGTAAACACTCACTCGCGTTGATACTTCCACGGAAATATTCGCGACAGCGGCAGGAGCAGGTGCACAGTCTGAACGTAGCATTAGATAATAAATCGGTGGAACGCAAGGCCAAGAGGCTTATAGGCGTAAAAAAAACTTTTGGACACCAAGCTACATAGCCTGGCACATCGCCGCAAGGTTGCCTGCTTTTCGGTTTTTTACAGATTGTACTTCGGAGAGTGTGCTCAAGAGTTTCACGACCTTGTTCCACCAGCCCCCTTCTACCATCGGACATCCAGACGCACCGCCGGATACCATCCGTACCTGGTAGCCATTCCACCAATTCGGACTAAGCGCTTCCAGTCATCATTTATAATGCGCACTGCTAAAGAGTGGAACTCACTACCTGCGTCTGTGTTTCCAAACGCATACAACCCTAATCTCTTCAAAGTAAGAGTGAACAGGCTTCTTCTGGGTGATCTCGCTCCATCTTAGACTCTGTCTCTGTCCTATGATCTAGACTAGAGTCAAGAGCAAACCAATCTTTAATAAAAAATGACGGTGTGGCGCAGTGGCAGTGCGACTGCCTGCGGCGCAAAGGTTCCGGGTTCGATTCTCGGTGGGACACTCACAAAGTTGATATTTATCACTTTGTAAATTGGTTCCCGGTCTGGTCAGGACATTACAGGGTGAACCAAGTATTGTCCGAAAAGAAATGGTTCCGTGCCTCGGAGGGCACGTTAAGACGTCGGTCCCGGTTGCTGTCTATGATTATTTAGACGGCGGTCGTAACACAACCATGTCGGAGGCCCACTAGTGGTAGTAGGTGGTTGAAAAACTGTGACACCAGGGTTCATCGGGTCGTTGGACGACTCGGTGTCCCACACGAAAAAAGAGAGACCTCCGCTCTGGTTCGTTCCTCGTCCAAAGGCTAGCGATTGCCATCCAGCGTGGTAATGTCGGCAGTGTGATGGGCACCTTTGGACAGGAAGCGTCCTGTGTAAGTTATTTTAAGGTACAACAATAAGCTTTACATTGTTATGCGTCTTTGATTTAAAATTTAAAACACAAGAAAAAGCTCATTGTTGTACCTTAAAATAAACTTAATAACTCTCAATGTGAAATGTTCTAATGCGTGCTCACCTCCCAGTCCCAGGGTGACTTTGGAGTCGACCAGCAGCCGCGAGTAGGTGGTGAACCGTCCGAGCGAGATGGCGATGTACGCGAACATGATCAGGTAGGACACCAGCACGGTGGACACGTCCGACTCCGACTCGCGCGCGAGCTCGTCTTCTATAGACCGCTCGGACGTGTACGCGATGTCCATGTACTCCGGCATGTGGTTCTCGGTGAAGTTTTTGATGAACGATATGTATTTTTGCTCCCATTCCATCGCCGGCTCCAGCTGAAATAGAAATTTATGTGTGAGTGTACATACATACATACATACATACATATATCACGCCTATAATCCCTTGCGGGGTAGGCAGAGCGTAAACGGTAATTTACGCCACGTCTGACAAATATTTGAGGGTCATTCGGAAAATTGTGTATCACTATAGTGACAGGTTGTCAGCCTATCGCCTAAAATTGCAATACACACCCTCGTGTCCTTTAGTCGCTTCTTACGACACCCACGTGCAAGAAATGGGGTGATGCTATTCTAAGCCGGCATCACACGGGGTATGTGTGAGTGTTGTGTATTTATATTCGTCTTTTGTAATAATAATAGTCAACTATCACCGCGTTTTTGTACGTTAGTGAAAGGGACAGATGAGGACTACTACCGCGTTGAATACCAAATTTTAAAACACTTCCCGTGTTAGGTATACAATCTTTGAAAACTTGCGAGATTTTCAAGCGCGGGCAGGATTTAAACCTGCGATTTTCGCATTTCTAGTGACGACGCCTTTTCCATCTTAGTTGCAAAACTAACCCGGTAGATGGAGCCGTGCCACGCGTTACTGGCATTAAGATACACATGCAAAATTAGCGGGCAACGAACGAGCTGCGGTAGCCCAGATGGAACAGGCGTCGCCACTAGTAACGCGAAAGTCGCAGGTTCAAATCCTGCCCGCGCTTGTAAATTTTGCAAGTTTTCAAATACTACCGCTTTCTTAAAGGGACAAATTACACTTTCATACCGATGGATAAAGTATAGTAATTATCACTATCACTACATAGTATAAAATAAAGTCGCTTCCCGTTTGGTGTCTCCTTATATCTTTAGAAGTACCCAACGGATTTTGATGCGGTTTTTTTTATTAGATAGAGTAACTTGAGAGGAAGGTTTATAAGTATAATTTATTCCGGAAAATTGTCACATTCCCATGGGAAAACGGGTAGCCCAACTGGTAGTAAACTTTTGACCCCCTTTTGACACCTTTAAGGATTAAAATTTCAAAAATGCTGAAACACGTATTTAATTATTTTAGGTTATGAGTCTAATCAGAAATTTTGAAACAGATCACATTTAAGGTAAAAAACTTTCATACAAACTTTTAACCCCCTTTTCACCCATTTAAAGGTTAAAATTTCAAAAATGCTGAAACACGTGTTTAATTATTTTTAGTTATTAGTCTAACCAGAAATTTTGAAACAGATCACATTCATTTAAAAAAACGAACTTTCATACAAACTTTTAACCCCCGTTTGACCCTATTAAGGGTGAAAATTTCAAATATGCTGAAACACGTGTTTAATTATTTTAAGTCATAAGTTGAATTACTAATTTTGAAACGGATCACACTTAAGACAACGAACTTTCATACAAACTTTTAACCCCCTTTTCATCTCTTGGGGGATAAAAAAAAAAGGAATTTAAAGTAAAGTCGCTTCCCACGTCTGTCCCTGTCTGTTTGTTTGTTTGTTTGTATGTATCTTCAAAACCACTTAACGGATCTGGATGAAGTTTTCTTAAAAGATAGAGTGACTCAAGAGGAAGGTTTTTATGTATGATTTATGTCGGGAGAAAGTCTGTTTCCCGTGGGAAATCAGTTAGCAGCGGGTGAAACCGCTGGGCGGGCCGCTAGTGTAAGATAAGATAAGAAGATAAGAAAAATATTTATTGAAAAAAAAAACACTCAAGCAAGCACAACAAGAATAGTTATTTGTACAACAAAAGGGCAAAGGTAATTTTTTCTTCGAGTGCTAATTTTGAATCCCGAGGTAGCGAAGGATACTAAAATTGAATCACGAGCGTAAAGAGTGATTCAAAAATTGTATCCTGAGCTCAGTGAGGGATTCAACAGCACGAGATGCGAATGAATTTGCTCTCGTGTGGTACACACAACTTTTTACCTCAACCAGTGAGAAAATTCTGCCAATGTCAAGTTTGGGAAATTGGCTGTACTGCTCGAATGCCTCAGACAAAATAAAAATACCCGCCAAATTTTTTTTTCAAGATTCGTTCAGAAATATTACATAATGTTTACCAATATTCAGAAATGTCAGAAATTTTTATGGAAAAAAGGCTTGCAAAAGGAAATAAATAAATGGCTGAAATAGTTATCAGAACGCACCGCCGCCATTGTCACGATTAGTTCTGAGATGTTCGAAATTCAAATCACTTGTCTCCATCGAGTGGACAAAAACGACTTTTGCCCACTGAATTTAGCGGCAAAACTGTTCTTTTCAAGTTTTCAAATTATTGTCTTTATATTTGCCAATAGGAAAAGGCTCAGCCTATACTGACACGTGCCTTGAAAGCGTCGCGCATCGCTGATTTTCAGCCTCTCCCTGCTCTCTAAGTAAATGGACAAGAGATATGTATATTTGATATGTTACCATTTTCTTGTCGTACTTGTTGTTGACCAGGAAGGTGAGTATGAGCGCGGTGGCCTGGTAGTACTTGGTGGTCCTGCCGAGCTGGTCCCCCGGCGCCAGGAACCCGCCCAGCGCGACCGCCGGCAGCGCCGGGCCGCCGTACGGCGCCAGGCAGTCCTTGCCGAACGGGGCACTGAAAAGAAAGTTTCAAGTTTTTTATTGCATTATCAAATTCACATACAAAATATGGTAAAAATGATACCCTGTTAGTTAGGGCACAGCAACATCGAGAAGAGAGAGCATATTCTTACCTATTAATAAAACATATATACAGGGTGTAAGGGACGGTGTACCGAAAACTTTGCAGGCATGATCAGATCATGAAACTGAACAACTTTTATTATGGAGTCTATGTTGGGAAACGAATTTTTTTTTTCGAGTTTCCATAGAAAGTCAGTCAGCTGATCGGGAATTTTGTATGGGAGGTCAAAAAAAATTTCTCGTTTACCAACATAGCTTCCATAGAAAAAGTTGTTCAGTTTCATGGTCTGATCATGCCTGCAAAGTTTTCGGTACACCGTCCCTTACACCCTGTATGTACTTTGACAAACAATAAAATCTAACATATTCAATAACAATAATAGAAAACAAAATACATACATATCACGCCTATAATCCCTTGCAGGGTAGACAGAGCGCAAACTGCCACATAAAACGGACATTTACGCCACATCTGACAAATATTTGAGGGTCATTCGGAAAATTGTGTATCGCTATAGTGACAGGTTGTCAGCCCATTGCCTAAAATTGCAATACACACCCTCAAGTCCCTAAGTCGCCTCTTACGACTCCCACGGGAAAGAAATGGGGTGATGCTATTCTAAGCCGGCGTCACACGGCAAACAAATACTGTAAACAAAATAACTGCAAATATTTTAAGGGGTGAACCAGTTCGTGAAACTGAACAACTTTCCCCAAGGAACATAGGTCGAAATATGAAAAAAAAATTGGCCCTCCCATACAAATTATCCCGCCCACTAAGTATGGGAGGGTCAAATTATTTTTTCATATTTCGACCTATGTTCCTTAGGGAAAGTTGTTCAGTTTCACGTACTGGTTCACCCCTTAAAATATTCTAAGCAAATTTTTTTACACCTTATATAGTAAATACTTGCGATTGTTGGCGCTTGGTGAAACTCCATGATTAATTAATTTTGACATAAAACACTTGAACTCGTTTTGTGTTTTTTGTCAAATTAATCACGCGTATTCTCTTTCCGCACAGACTCTACGCGATACTGGTAACAGTGTTAGGTTAACACCAAGGTTCATGGGGTCATTGGCCGACTCGCTGTCCCACAAAAAAAAAAGAGAGAGAGGCACGTGGGGTGGTATGGGATCTACCTCCTAGCGGTGGAGCCCGGGCAACGGCAACACAGGCTTGCCTGTGGATAAGTCCGGCTGAACGATCCCACGTGCGCGGTGGAAGGCTCCGTAAGGGGCCGCCTGGCTCGCGACCACCATCCCACCGAAGTCTGGCGCCAAGTAGCTTGCTGCGTTCCGTCAGTGTGTGGGAGTGCCAGTGCCTTAACAGGCTTCTTCTGGGTGAGCTCGCTCCATCTTTGACTCTGTCTCTGTCCTATGACCTAGACTAGAGTCAAGAGCAAACCCATCATTAATAAAAAAAGAGAGAGAGGCACGTACTTGCTACACTTGAGTATCTGCCGCCAAGTAGCCACCTGCGTTCCGTCAGTGTGTGGGAGTGCCAGTGCCTTAACAGGCTTCTTCTGGGTGAGCTCGCTCCATCTTAGACTCTGTCTCTGTCCTATGACCTAGACTAGAGTCAAGAGCAAACCCATCATTAAAAAAAAAGAGAGAGAGGCACGTACTTGCTACACTTGAGTATCTGCTCTAGATAGTCGTCCTCGTCGAATTCGTCGCGACTGTTCTTGAACCAGCCCCACACGCTCATGACGGCGCAGCGGTTGGGGTCGTCGGTGGTGGGGGTGCTAGACATCGGGGCGAAACAGATGTCCTCCAGTTTAGTGCCGTTGTTGTCCCGGTTTAGGTCTGTTTGGAAAAATGATTATTTTACTTAGATTCCCGCCACTCGTTTTCCCGTGGTAATAGTTGTTTTCCCGCGGTAAAAAGTTGCCTGTGTTATTCCGGAATATACTCTACCTGTGTTCCAAATTTCATTCAAATCGGTGAAGCCGTTTGAGCGTAAAGAGGTAATAAAAACATACACACACAAACTCTCAGATGTATAATATAAGTACGGATTTACACACTAGCGGCCCGCCCAGCGGTTTCACCCGCTACTAACCGATTTCCCACGGGAAACAGAGCTTTGCCCGACATAAATCATACATGAAAACCTTCCTCTTGAATCACTCTATCCTTTAAAAAACTCATTCGGATCCGTTGGTTGGTTATGAAGATTTAAGCATACGTACAAACAGACATAGGGACAGACGCGGGAAGCGACTTTATTTTATACTTTATAGTGATACATACACATATAACGCCTTTAATCCCGTGCGCCAATTTCTACGTCCCTTAGTCACCTCTTCGACTCCCAAGGGAAAGAAATGGGTGATGCAATTCTAAGCCATCACTCGGCAATATTTTCTTTATCAATTTATTTTACACAAGAAAATACAAAACACAGATTGAACGGGAAATGGTACAACAGGTACTGCTTATTTCTGAAGAAATTTCTGCCATGAAATAAATGAAAATAAGACATTGAAAAAATATTTGTATCCGGGACCTGTGGAGTACCGTCCCACCGCTCTGCCACTGAGCTACTGATGCCTCGATCGAATACATCAAATATTCAACCTCTTGATACTCGTCTTGAAGCGACGTACAAGCGAGCAATTTAAACTTATGGTCCCCAGCCGTCTCTAACATTTTTAAATTTTTAATTTCATTATGTTATTATTTAAACGTGCTTACCAGTGATATTCTTCTGCAGCTCGAAAACTTTGAACATGAACTCCTTGTTGAACACCGGTCCGAACTCGTACGTTATTCCGTCGATCTCCGTCTTGATGTTGGGCAGGTTCTTGGCGGATATAATGAGCATCTCAGTGCGGTAGAAGGGCTCAAAGTGTGAGTCGAAGTACTCCCGCTCCACGCGCGACCGCGAGGTAGGCGAGGCCCACAACTCTACGGGATTCGTGGTCACCTGCATGTATTTGATGCCGTGGCCCAGACCCACTACGAGACAGAGACCTGCGAAAATAGTTAAATAATGCTCAAAGAATAAGTTTAGCCACTTAGAAGTAATGCTGTCAGCCTTTTGGGAACCCTGCCAAGGTGTGAGGTTCAGGAAGATATATTTTTTGTATTGTTTTTTATTGTATTTTATTAAATAAACTTCTATTTCGTACAAAAAAAAAATTAAATAATGTAATAAGCATATAGTAATGGCATTTGCTTTTGACTCTAGTTTAGGTCACAAAATAGGTACAGAGTTTGGAGCGAGCTCAGGCCAATGTAGTCGTGAACGGCCACGACAGTGGCGCCACTTCACCAAAAAAAATATCTTAATACAAAAAATCTATCAGAGTGTCCGTTGCTCAAGTTTTTAGCTTTAAGAAAAAATTTGAACCTACAAAGTCAATCAAATATTCGCTGTGATTAAAGTTACAGCACTTAATATTATATGAATATTCATCGACCTTGTAGGATCTAATTCCGCTTTAAGATAACACCGAAAACTTGGGCAAAGGACATTCTGAGGTATAAACAATACATCATGAATGGCATAAAGAGAAATGTTTTTTTTTTTTCCGTAAAATGGCGCTAGTTTGTGGCACGACTCGCCTTATTTTTATTTTTTGCATTATTATTTATATTATTAAGTTGATTACTTGAAAATTCTTTGTGTTTATTTTATAATCCCGAGTATTGGATTAGTCGTGCAACTTGTTTACTGTATGGTTGCCCCCGATACAGGCATGACCTAGTGGGGGAACCACAAGATACGCTAACCTGTTTGTTACTAATACATATTTTGCAAATATTTTCTAGTGGATAAGCACTATAATGTTACATACATAAATCACGTCTATATCCCTTACGGGGTAGGCAGAGTGTTAACGGCCGTAAAACGGATATTAACACCACATCTGACAAAAGTTTGAGGGTTAATTAGATAACTGTGTATCACTATAGTGACAGGTTGTCAGCCCATCGCCTAAAATTGCAATACACATCCCTCGAGTCCCTTAGTCGGCTCTTACGACACCCATGGGTAAGAAATAGGGTGATGCTATTCTAAGCCGGCATCACACGGCGCTGATGTTAATGTTACTTTCATTAATAATAAATAAATTTGTATTTGTTATAATGAAATACCGAGCTCATTCGCTCATCATAGCGTGAATATCCAGCTCGCTTACCAAAGAACAGCACGAGCCAAGGCCTGGACGCCATCTGCGTGCCCCACCACTGGAAGAAGTCCTCAAGCTTGGTCTCCGTGGTTGCTCCCAGTCTCTCCAGGAGCGTGGCCTGCGTCATGGCGCCGTCAGGCTGGTCGATACGCCACGAGGGGTTGGTGGCCATTTCTGTATTGTGCTCTGACGCCACACCTGTTTACAAAGTTGCTGTTTATAAGGCCCTATTCAATTCAGTGGAAATATTTTTAGAGTGAGTTGTACTCGTGATTGAACTACTTTCCTCAAGGAACATAGACGAAAGATGAAAAAATTTTACTTTCCATTCAAAGTGACTCATTTTTTTCAATATTTTTGTATGGAAAGTCTTTTTTCAGTCTTTATTTTCATATTTCGGCCTTTGTTCTGTGGGAAAAATAGTTCAGTTTCACGAATAGAACACAGCCTTAAAATATTTGCACTGAATTTAATCGAACCTTTTAATATTTGTTTGATAACATGCGCCTTGCTATGTGATGTGAACTGTATCTTCAGATTGACCTCCGTTAATTCTTGTCGTTAGGAGAGTTATTTATGCATTTTTTTTATTAATGATGGGTTTGCTCTTGACTCTAGTCTAGGTCATAGGACAGAGACAGAGTCTAAGATGGAGCGAGGAGCGAGTCGATGCATTACATACATATCAGCCACGAGAGTCCACTGCTGGACATAGGCCTCCCCCTGTCGGGGAGTATTGCCATGCTCACCACGCTTGGCAGGCGGGTTGGTGAGCACAGTGCAAGATGTAACAGTTACAGGGAACGCTGCTGCCCATTCCTTATAGGTAGATTTTCTTATACAGGGTGTAAGGGACAGCCCTCCGAATGAATTCAGACCATGAAACTAAACAACTTCCCATGAGAAAATATTTTAGGAAACGTCAAAAAAACTAAGGCTTTTTTTTCCTTTTCTGATATATGTCCTAGGGGAAAGTTGTACATTAACATGGTCGCAATCGGATGCTATCAGTATTCGGAGGGCTGTCCCTTACACCCCGTATTGTAGAAAATGTATAAAGACTGAGTTTAAACAAGACACGCTATCGCTAGTCAGTTCAATCATCACATCACAGAGCGAATTTAAAAACAACCATATAAAAGGTAGTAGCACCTTCGAAATCTTTTAACTTACCCTTAAAATAAGATAATTTATTATTATAAACGGCGGTGCAAATGTCTACCATGGGTGAACCATTATCAGTAGCAAATATGAAATGAAATTTGCAAAAGTCCAAATATTGACTTTGCGGAAATCTCTTTTTAAATTTCGAGAATGCTCTACAAGTTTTTGAACACAGTAACACACATTTCACAACACAGTACAGTAAGCAGTTGTATGTACAAATATTTTGTGTTGTGTCGCCCCATGAAAACCCAAAATGTATCTATCTACACGATTAATTACATAGACTCCAACATGCCGAGCTCACGGCCGATTAGAGCCTTGAACCGCAAATATAAGATCCGATTAAATTTGTGAGTTAAAACTGTACTTTCTCCGGGAATATAGGTCAAAATCTGAAAAAAATGGCCCATACGTTTATTTTGAATACCTAATTGTGTCACTTTGTATAAGGGTTCCATCTTTTTTTCATATTTCGACATATGTTTTTTGGGAAAGTTGTTCAGTATCACGAGCAGAAATCACCTAAAAGTATTCGCACTGAATTTAATAGGGCCTTATATATAAGGTGTAAAAAAATAAGCTGAGAATATTTTAAGTGGTGAACCAGTTCGTGAAACTGAACAACTCTCCCCAAGGAACATAGGTCGGAAAATGTAAAAATTTTTTGACCCTCCCATACTTAGTGTGTTACCCGGCCGTGTTAATTTGTATGGGAGGCCCAATACTTTTTTCATATTTCGACCTATGTTCCTTGGAGAAAGTTGTTCAGTTTCACGTACTGGTTCACCCCTTAAAATATTCTCAGCTAATTTTTTTACACCATGTATAAGTCTTATCCGTGCGGCGACATAAGAACTGTCCAAGGTCCAAACTGTCTAAGCCGGGCTGAGCTTGACTGTACGCATAAATTCGAATATAAATTCTCTTAACTTCCCTTAAATTAGTGCTTTCACTTTCCGTCACATAGGTTTAGAAAAGGATAGGTGATATCTAAGTCCTGTCATGTTCAAAAATTACAATGGGTTCACCTGCAATTTCTAGTCAATTTAGTCACCATTGTTTTCATCGTCGCCTTATTTTAACAGATAACACGTATCTTGCGTCAAATTAGACATGACGTGACTAAGAAAGCTCCTATTCTTCTCTAAACCTATTTGACAGAAAGTGACAGCACTAATTTAAGGTAAGTTAAGATAATTTATATCCTGAATTGAGGCTAATAAAGATGACTAATTGTTATCACCTGGACATGATGCCTAGTGTGAGAGGAACGTACGTCCAGCCATTATCTAATTTACTTCCAAGAAAGAACCAGGCTGTATTTAGTTCATCACATTTATCGAAACATATTTACAGTTTTTTTAACTAAATATTAGTCAAGGGGTTAGTAACAAGGGGCATGCAATACAAAAGATAAAAAAGTAAATAAATTATAAAGAAATTAAAGGAGAACATAAAAATATATCAGCACAAAAAATACATAACATAACATATTAACCTCCTCATAGTCCTCATGTTGAACGAAGTGGTTTTTTTTTACTAAGATGGTTTGGCCAAAAATAAATCGTAAACACATTCAAACAGAAAAAGTTACCCAATATTTTATAACCTAATGTGTAAACTTCGTGTAAAATGTGCAAAACATGACAAAATTCGAAAAGTGTAGGTGTATCTGCAGTGGAAACCATAAGCTCACCTGTTAAGATTAAATAGTGATTTAAACCCCAAATGAAAAATTATCTTACTTAAAATACAAGTGTGCGAGTGTAGGTGTGTGAAAAGGCAGCTGATAGCCTGCTCGTAAAGCATGTTCACACCATGCATATGCTCCTGCTCCTGCCGCTGTCGCGAATATTGCTCGAAATACTTCCGCGGAAGTATTAACGCGAGTGACTGTTCACACACTGCCGTTATACTCTTCTCGCATCAATATGAGTAAGCGGGATAGCAATACATTCCCCACGCGCGCGTACTGCCGTTCCTTTCACTCGCGCACGAAAAACCGACATTCGAGGGAGCACGGGAAGTGGCAGCGGCATGACAAGTAGCAGCGCGAGTAAACTGTTTACATATTCGCGCTGCCCACTTCCCTTACTATTTCCCTGCCCATAGTGGCATTCTGTGAACGTGCTATTCGGATAGTGAGCGACTAGAAAGCGGTCAGATACTTTCTCGGGAGATAACGAGGTCATCTTTGCAACTATTTATACGAACGAATTTAGTATATTAATATGTGATACGCAGTATAATTCGTTGCAAAAAATCCTTAAATTCGCGAGAAACGTCCTGGCCGCTTTAGCCTAGTCGCTCAATATAACCCTTCCGCTCGAATTATAGTCTGCCAGTTATCGGCAGCCAGTTTAAAATAACAGCCAGAGGACGCAAATATTCATTGCATATATTATTTTGCAAATTATATCGAGCGCTGCTCTCCTTATTGTAAATATATTTCCCTGTTAAATAAAAGTGAAGTTGTCGTCTCGTGTTTACTTACGACTAAATATTTAAAATACGTATATTAGACTATCTGGCCGCCGGCGGCCGCGGTCGACTATAATTCGATCCATACGTTGCCGAAAACGTGTGTAGAATAAAAGCGTTTCTCCTGTGCGTGTTTTTTTTTTTCCAAACATTAGACGAAGACATCGGTCTACAAACAAAAGCCGTGTCCTGCAGCAAAACGTGTATGTAAGGCAGATTGTCGAGAACCGAAACAACCCGCGCGGAAAATGCTCCATTGCTGTCGAAAAACTTAAACCTTTTGCACAGACAGGAATGAGTATGGCGACGCCATTTTGTTTCGTTGTTTTGTCCAATGTTTAAAAAAAAATACAGTCGCAGGAGACACGCCGCTTAGAAAGGCGCGTATTCATTCAGAAACATTTGGACCGTAACATTGTAATATCAACATTTTCCCGCCTGTTTCGCGGCAACTAAACTTACGTTGCGGGCGGCCATTTCTGTCTCAGAGACATGTATCCGAACTCGCAGGAACTGGTGCGAACGGTTTGTTTCAGATACAAATGTTTCTGAATCACATTTCGTGGGATACATTTTTTGGGGAACTTTTGTATCTACAGTTAGAAGCAAAAATGGTTTAACAAGTTGAAAGTAGGTCAAAGTACTTATGAAACTGAACAACTTTCCCTATGGAACATAGTTCGCAATTATTTTTTTTATAAGACCTCCCATAGAAAATATCTGATGGCTAATATACTATGGGAGGTCAAATATTTTTTTTTCCATGGAAATTTACTATGAAAGGTTGAATATATTTTTTTTATATTTCGACCTATGTTCCATGGGGAAAATTGATCAGTTTCATTTCACGATTACCTTGACCTCCTTTCGGCTTGTTAAACCCTTTGTGTTACTTCTTGTATACAATGTTACGGGGCACATACATAAATCACGCCTATTACGGGGTAGGCAAAACGGATATTAACACCACGTCTGACAAAAGTTTGAGGGTCAATCAGATAAATGTGTATCATTATAGTGTTAGGGGGTAAATGTTTCTATATGAGTGTTCATATAGCGTGTTATGTGTTACGTAGCGTTTGCGCCTGAATGGTGTTTGTGTAGGACATTGTCTGGTGTGTCTGTACGTACTGGAGCGATGGCTGTGTAGCGGGCTGGTCTCGGGGCCGCCGCGCCGCCGTGCCTCCGCCCCTCGGGTCCACCCGTCTGTCCCCAAGCACCGCCCGGTTAAACAACACTCTACTCGACAACACGCCTAGTAGCCTCTCGATTTAGTTAATACTGTAAACCCTTCATAGAATTGACATGTTGCCTTGCTCTCTTTTTTGGGGTGTGAACAATTCCCGACACTTTGTTCGAAGATAAGTGTGCACGGCAAAATTGTACAACACGCGATTGCTTGTTGCACAGTCTCGCAGTGCACATTATTCTTTCAACGATGTTCCTTGCTATTGCTTCTTTGTAATAAGTTTATCTCCTTTGATAGGCAAGTAACCACAATTCTTTAAAATTAAGAAGGGTTTACTATTTGAATGTATGCGGTGTGGTGCTCGGAAACGTAATTTTACCGATTATTTGAAAAATTGTGTAAATTATTTGCTGAAAATATTTCAAGGCGTACTGGCCCATGAATCTGAAAAATAATTCCAAACAAACCGTTGGCCAGAATAAAAAAAATGTTTTGGTTCACCAATAGAAATAGCACTGGTCCGCTAACACATTTTCTTTGGAAGACCTATTTCTTTTTACATATGTCGATCTTTGTTCCGGGAATTTTGTTCAGTTTCATAGGTTTGTTCACCCCTTGAAATATTTTAGCAATGTTATCACATCCCTTAATTTTTTTACACTTGTAAAATACTTACTTAGCCTGGAAACATATCTGTAGTACCTTTTGTGCAGTAGTTTAAATAACTCACTCGTTGAATTTTTATGTAGCTTTTTTATCTACATATAAGTAAATAATTAAAAATATAAACTATAATACTAAATCCGTTACCACCACACCGCATGCACCCAAATATAGGGCTTTATCAAATAACACTTTTTCTAATTATAACTACAATAAGTTTTCTTTAAGTATTAGAAAACTAACTTCCTCCACCTTACTAATAGAATAATTATACGACGCACAAGTTGCATCATAACCTCAAAAGGAGCTGATTTACTTTATATTATACCGGTTCGCCCGAAAAGTGACGTCCAAAAACAAAGCTTGAATGCTGAGGAATGTTTTTTTGTAGTTTCTGAGTTATGCGGGATAAAATTCACTGACAGGCTATTTTATCCATATACTGAGATGTCATATACTGTGAGGTATTCGAATCACCACCATGAATGATCCACAATTTTGTGTATTTTCTGAGTTATTCAACTTTTAAATTTGTAGGGGAAAAGATCGGCTGCAAGGCATTTTTTTTTGTACGCTAGAAAGTACAAATCATGAGGATTACTCTACAAAAACAACGAAAGTAAGCAAAAGTAGGAAAATAGCATGACAGTCAATTTTGTCCCGCATTACTCATGAAACTACAAAAAAACGCAGAACATACCGGGGGTGATTCGGATACCACTCAGTACAAGGCATTCAAGTCTTCTTCTTTTTCTTTGGACTTCACTATTAAGGCCAACCTGTATGTACAGATAGTAAAATCAAGGCTAGGCGGTGACTTCATTGCGAAAAACTAAGGCATTGATAATATTAAAAGCTAAAAGCTTTTTGGAACTACCTTCAATTCAATGTGCCTTTAGAGTTTTAAGAGTTCCTTTGATTTTAAGAATCATCTAAATGTTTGGAATGTAACTTTGACTCTATTTTACGTTGTATTTTAAACACTAGCAGCTTCGCAATTTTCGCAAAACTAGACTAAATAATAAGAAAGGATGCATTTAGTGCGTAAAATTGAAAAGAATCTTAAAAATGCAAATTTATAATTCGCAGCCACCAAAATAGGTGTAGTATGTAGCTTAGCTTGTCTTAAGCTGACTTAAACCATTGCCGCGAAGCAAATCTTGTGCGTAGTAATTTCAATATTACATTATCACTTTTAAGGAAAAAGCACGGCTCGGTCTCACGCAAGAAAAGAGAGAAAACAAAAAAAATATATATTGGAATTACTTAAAATTGATAACCAAAAAGCCTGCATAATTTAAGGAAGAAAAGTGACTCTAACAACCAATGAAAGGGACTGATACTCTCTCTCTTTTCTTTTACTAATTTATGAAATATTTATTCAGTTCGAAGTATTATTTTGTGTGATGTAATATTGATGCTTAGTGATAATATTAAAAATAATAAAGATAATATTAATATCATTCAAAATCTTTCAAATTAACTTCCGTCACCATATACTCAGAAAAGGAAAGAATTAAGAAATATTATATAAGTAGGTACCTAATAATTTATGGTTTGTAAATAAATAATATGAATATTGCTACAAATATTGTCATACATTACAGCAAAATTTTTATACTTAGGAGAGTTAGTATGTAAAATATTAACATAAGAACTATATGTAATTAATCAACTTTTTATGAGATTACGAATATGAAGCCGATAAACTAATTGTCACTTTGCTTTGTACAAAAACTAAATTATAATTTTAAGAAATACACTGAAAGTTAGCTTTCTCATTGGCGGTTAAGTATCCTATTTTCAGAAATAATTTAGTAATTGATTATATTTTGTATCTTTTTTTAAATGCATATAATTTTAATTAAAAATCTTGACCAATACTAAAGTCTGAGATTGGGTTGGGTAAACGGCATTAATATTTTTGAGACATGAAAAGATGATATATATAGATGATGAGATATAAGTAGAATATTGGACTCACCTATGGTGTTATCCGGGTTGTTACAACAGTACACTCCGCCGAGGAATAGAGTGGTGAATATGACGAAAACGATCGCCATGACGACGGCGTAACCGTCCGCGCCGTTTATACTGAAGGGCTTCGGAAGCGGGGCGGGGGGAGGGGGCGCGGGGCACGCCGCGTCGCAGTCCAAGCATGAACACCCCGGCTGGCCCTGGAACGTTGAGTGACACTGTCACATTCTTATCTAATTTTTTTTTTTACTAGATTTCTGTTCAGCGGTTTCACCCGCTGCCTCTCATTTTCCCGTGGTAATAGTTGTTTTCCCGCGGTAAAAAGTGGCCCATTTGTTATTCCGGGTTATACTCTACCTGTGTTCCAAATTTCATCCAAATCGGTCAAGCCGTTTGCGCGTGAAGAGGCAACAAACATACATATATGCACACACTTCCACATATGGAAGGTTATGTTTTCAAGAGTATGTATGTACAGTCGGTTGTAGCACATATGGTACCAGGGGTAGGTACTCCAAAAGAACTAAATTATTTTGGTCCCTATCCTTTATTTTTCTTGACATAAATATTTTTTAGTAGAAAATGACTTCTTTTATAAGAATAAATTCAATTTTTTATTATTTATTAACAAGGGATAAAAATAATAGTTGTTTTGGAGTTTCCCTGGTACCTTATGTGCTATAACCGACTGTACGTATGTGTAAATTCTTTTACACGGGCTAAATCCCAAACGGCTAGACAGATGTCGACATGATGAGGTGTAGTTGGATTCGTCTTAGCAGTAAGAGTGACACTGTTTTTTTATTTAATTCATAAATTCATAACGCCGGATTTTAAACGCGGAACATAACTTGGAAAAGGTTACCGAAGTCGGATATTAAGATTATTTATAATTATTCTTGTTCTAAGAGCTGACTCAGACTAGTGTCAAGAGCAATACTATGAAGAATCTTAAAAAAAAACTCATCCATGACTTACACAGCATATACGAAAACTGAACTGACCATTTTTACATGTAGGAGCTTCAATATTATAAAGAGTTGTGAGCAGCTGTTGTACTCGGCCCAAAATTGTGGTCCATAGGAGCCTGGGGAAGCCTATGTCCAGCAGTGGACGTCTCATAGCTACTTACATCGATTCCAACGTTACAAGGCGTAGTTTCAGGGTTTAGAGGTGGTCTGCCATCCACCGGTGTCGTTTTGTAGTTGATCTGGAAGGGCACGAAGGGGTTGCCTGTAGCGTCTCCCATGAATGTGAACCACTTCATTGGAGTGCAGTTGGCATCACCGCATATCAGGTCCATCGCTTTACCATTAGTTGATGGGGTTTGAACCTGAAACGAGGAAGCATTATTTTATCAAAGGATGGTATTTACTATTTAGACTGGCCCGATGGTGTAGCGGATAGTACCTCTATCTGAGCCTGTTTTCAGATAATTGTGTTAAGTCAGGGTGTTTTGTATGTATAATATGTATTTATTTGCAAAAAAAAAGTATCTCAGTATAAATATCAGCTATCTAGTTCCCATAGTACAAGCTTAGCTTAGTTTGGGGCTAAATGGTGCTGTGTGAATTGTCCAGGATATCTTTATCTATGTATATCTAGGATATCTATCTATTTACTTCATGTACCTATAGATGTTTTTCTTTTACTGTGACATCGAATTCAAATGTTTATTTTTACGTTCTTAAATTTTATTTGACACTTCGTTCTCATAATACAAATAATGTAATTAATACTTGCATGTCATTACATGTGACGCCGTGTGATGCCGGCTAAGAATAGCATCACCCCATTTCTTACCCATGGGTGTCGTAAGAGCCGGCTAAGGGACTCGAGGGATGTGTATCGCAATTTTAGGCGATGGGCTGACAACCTGTCACTATAGTGATACACAGTTATCTGATTGACCCTCAAGCTTTTGTCAGACGTGGTGTTAATATCCGTTTTACGGCCGTTAACGCTCTGCCTACCCCGTAAGGGATATAGGCGTGATTTATGTATGTATGTATGTATGTATGTCATTATACCGTGTCATTATTGTGTGTCTAAATATGTAATTCGCTTATTTACATTCAAGATATATTGCACCATATTTGTTGGTTGAAAAACTACAAAACCAGGGTTTATCGGGTCGTTGGACGACTCGGTGTCTCACACGAAAAGAAGAATTTGCATTATCATATATTTTTAACGTACCGCTATTTATTCCCGTTTAGCCTTTTGATCCGACTGATAACAGACTTATTTTTGTCAATTAGGTCCACTATTTGGAATATTCGGTGCTTGATCAGTATACATACAGGGTTACTGGTAATGTCACGATCCCGTCAAGGGGTGAACCAGGAAATGAAACTAAACAACCTTCCAATTTTTCAAGGTTTTAAAAAGTAAATAAATATAAATATTTTATTACATATTATAAATAAATATTCATAAACCTTTATAAGGCGATGGGAAGAATGTTCCCACCTAAAATTGTACCTTAACTATCCGCAATAGATTTCAAACCCAATAGACAAGTTTTACATGCTCTGCTCGTTAAAGGGCAACCCGTCCGAAAACGACTACACCTTGCCCTATTACTGCTACCTTAGGCATGATGAGCCTTCTATATTCGGACGGATAATAATGTCTAGACCCGCGCGGGCGGCCCGCACGTGCTGCCCGCTTCAATCAGCGTTGGGCCTTACTCTATAGGTAGGTTCCAAGCTCACCTGCGAGCAGGAATTGAATGTGCCTTCCATGTAGTCCATACTGAGATGGAAGTCTACAGCCATCACGGAATCCACGGTGTCTGTAACAGGAAAATCCACTTTAAAAATAATTCATAATAATTAAAAACATAGACTTAGAATAGCATACATACATACATACATACACATATCACGCCTATAATCCCCTGCGGGGTAGGCAGAGCGTAAACGGCCGCATAGAACGGACATCACCCCGTTTCTTTCCCTTGGGAGTCGTAAAAGACTAAGGGACTCGAGGGTGTGTATTGCAATTTTAGGCGATGGGCGGACAACCTGTCACTATGGTGATACACAATTATCTGAATGATTCTCAATGTTTGTCAGACGTGGCGTTAATGTCTGTATTTTACTGCCGTTTACGCTCTGCCTACCCCGCAAGGAATTATAGGCGTGATGTGTGTATGTATGTATGTAGGTACGACCTCCACGGTAAAGAAACGGGGTGATGCTTTTCTAAGCCGACATCACGAGGCAACGGTTTTATCGTTATTATTACGCGTTTCGTTATTTTTCCTTCCTTATATTAGCTCTCTGGGTTGTGTTGTGGAGAAAAACCGCACAAAAACCAACTAAAGCCGCAATTTGACGACCAATGACGACTAAACATATAAATTATTATTATATTATTATACTAACCATTGACGGCCGATGTGGCGGTAGTGGTAGTGACACTGCCTGCGACGCAAGGGCTCGACGGTAGGGCATTCACAAAGTTGATATTTATAACTTTGTGAATTTGTCACCAGTCCGGTTAGGACATAGCAGGCTAAACCACCTGATTTTCCAAAAATGAAGATCGTTCCGTGCCACGTTAAGCCGTCGGTTCTGTCTATGATTCTAGCGGTCGTTACACAACCATGATAGAGGCCTACTTGTAGGAGGCGGTTGAAAAACTCTGTTGGACGGCTTGGAGCTACACACAAACAAAAAAATACTAACCATTGAACTTCACATATTCGACAGGGTTCATGTAGAGGCTTTGTTTCGGTCCACATGTCATCGCACAGACGTGCTTGAGGAAGGACCGCCAACATGAGGGACACCTTCCCAACATGGTCTTCACAAGGTTGATGTTTGTGTCGAAGCTTATCAACTGCGTCTTGTCGCAGCATGACACGCCGCCAGCCAGGATGTCTGGGCAGTATTCCGCCAAGTATGGCTGGAACAAACAAATAGTTTGGTTATGATTTTTAGCTAGCTGTAGTATGTGGTGCTGGAGAAGAATGGAATGTGCTAACGTTGGTTTTGGAGGAACGTTGTTTACTAAAGATCATTGAAAACCGTAGAGGGAAGATGGTTGGTCACTTGTTACGGCACGACAACTTTATTAAGAACATTATTGAAGGAAAGGTCGAAGGAAAGAGAGGAAGAGGAAGACCTAGACGCACATTCTTTACTCAAGTAAAGGAGAAGATCAAGGCGTTGTCATATCAAGAGCTCAAGTCGCTGCCAGAAGATAGAAAAAATGGCAATTACTCCACCGACAAGAGCCAAACAAAGCTCTTAAATTTGAATAAATGATGATGTTTTTGTAGGATTCCGAACCTAAACGGGCGTGCTTCCTTTCTATGGGAAAGAAATGGCGTGATGCTATTCGTAGCCGGCATCACACGGCGTACAATGATGATTCCTCTTTATTGGTTAAGGAATTGTGTAACTTTGGAGTAGCGACAAATTTTATCAAAGTAGGATAGCAGATTTCAAAATACAACCGTAAACCACTTTCACAACATAACTGTTTTAATCTTATCGAAATTATTAGTGGGTATTAAAAATAGTGTGGTTACTAGTTAGTTGCCGGACAAAGAGTAGGTAAGTAAGTATGCAAAAATTCTTTATTACACAAGAAAACAGAATAATTAAAAACAGAAAATCCTAAAGTAAAGTGCGCAAAGGCGGTCTTATCGCTAAAATCTCTTCCAGGCAACCTTTGATTAGAGGAAACCGCTAAAGAAAACAGCATTGCATTAGAAAGAGCTTGTTCTCAAAGTCTACTTCCTGAAAGGGGGCGCCACGACAAGCTGACTTTTAACCTTTAGTAAGCGAACGTACTCAATAAAATAATACAAACACTTGTAGTCTTATCACTATATTATTTATCATAACAACGGACAGTCTGTTATGTTTGAACGAATCAGAATGTATGAGTTCACTAATCATCCACTTGAAAGGTCACTGGCTATCTGTTAATCATAATTATCTCCGTGTAATTATCATTACCGGATAATCCGGATCGTTTTGATTTAGATTTTAGAAAAACAGATTGTAATATTTAACAAAGCCGGTATAGGTTTCGCAATAAATTATAAGGGCGCAATAGACTAGAGTCGAGAGCAAACCCACCTTAAAAAATATATATTAAGAAATAAAGAAGTATAGTTCTACTAGATTTGCTACTCAATTTCCCGTGGTAATAGTTGTTTTCCTGCGATAAAAGTGGTGTGTGTGTTATTCCTGGTTACACTCTACCTGTGTTCCAAATGTCATCCAAATCTGTCAAGCCGTTTGAGCGTGAAGAGGTAACAAACACACACACACACACACACACACACACAAACTCTCAGATTTATAATTTAAGTACGGATAATGTCCTATTAAATTCAGTGCAAATATTTTTAGGGTGAATCGAATACCTTGTTCTAAGGAACATAGGACGAAATATGAAAAAGAAATGGACCTCTCGTACAAAATATTACCAAAATGAGTCACTATAGGAGGACCACATTGTGTTTCTTGAGAAAAGTTGTTCAGTAAGAGTAGAAATCACCCTCAAATATTTGCACTGAATTTTTGATAATACCTTATATATGTTCAACAGTGGGTAAGTACATATAAGATAGATCAGAGGTGGGCAAACTATCTTTGAGAACAATAATAATGTTTACAAAAAATGATAGATAGGTAGAAAACATGTTTCAAGTTACATACATAGGATAGGTATGCTTCATAGTGACAGTTGTTTAGTTTTTTGAAATGATCTCGCCTCAAAGTTATCGCTACAGAATACCGTCCCTGACACCCGGTACAAATGTAAAAACATCAAGTACTTACATTATACCTACTCGGAAAATCAAGGTACAAATTAAACTATATATTTAATAATGGAATATTTAACATGTTTAAAGCAAACAAATCAAACTTTTAATGGAAAACTTATAAATGCAAAGACATTAAAATATAATTATTTATTCATATCGTGTGAGACACCATATTGACGCAAGCCGTGATTAAACCCTGGCGTCTGATATTTTAAACTAAATATTGTCTCCCCTTATTGTATTGGGTATATAATATTTGCCAAGTGGTTTGTGAGAAATTATATTCACAGGGAACACCGCTGCCCATTACCTAGATTCATCCTTTACCTAAGATGCCTTGGTGAATTGTACGCATGTAAATAACGCGCTATAAAAATCTTGACTTCAATTAGAAACACATTTCGTTTTCAGGTGGTGGTGGCGTAAAGTTACGTGCCTTTACGTGTACCTGGTCAGCTCCGAGGAAGTGCCTTTATTTTTATTTTTTTATCCCGTCCGAGCCGGTGTTCTATTAGGACAATACAAAATTGTTATAATAAAAAGAAAATTGTGTTATATAAATATCTTTTTTTTTTTTTTTGCAATGACGGATCATGACGTCAGTCAATAAGTGATAATACTATCCTACATTAGATGAAGTAAATTTCAATTGCCTTTTACATGGTGTATTTCACACCCTGTATTTCGAATACTTAATATTTTCAGAGGCCACGTCACTAGGTGCCAGTTAGCAACGTCAGTCGAAATCGTTCAGGAAAATCGTTTAATTAGTTTTGAGCAAATACGTTTGGTTAGTAATTGACAACCACATCATTATTTTTTATCAAAGCCAAAATAATGACTACGTATTTACGTCAAACAAAATAATAATCATTATTTTAATCTGATTTCAGTTTTATATACTTATTAATAGGTAGGTAGGTATGTATGTTATAGTATTTTAAATAGATATGA
This sequence comes from Tuta absoluta, assembly GCA_027580185.1. Lineage (NCBI taxonomy): Eukaryota > Metazoa > Arthropoda > Insecta > Lepidoptera > Gelechiidae > Tuta > Tuta absoluta. Next base: position 3,655,218 of record JAQAHW010000038.1, read on the forward strand.
ATATATACCAAAATCATGGAAACGTATAATTTATAAAGGTTGAAATATTTAAAACAGCATCAAGCTAGCTAGATTCGTGTGCACGTTATAGACAAACATACACATACATATATCGGGTTCCGGTTCCATAGAAAAATTCATACCTACTCGAACAAAATGCATGGAACAGCTGGATTTTTTTTCGCGATTTCGCAGGTGACCCCAATAAAAGTTGTTCAGAATCATGAGTAAATCACCCTGTATAATTTCCGGGGTGAATAAAAAATATCCCTGTATACATATACAGGGCGTAAGGGACAGCCCTCCGAATACTGATAGGGTGCATGCAGACCATGAAATTGAACAACTTTCCCCTAGAAACATATATCAGGAAACGACAAATAAATCGACCTCCCGTACAAAATCACAATCAGCTGACTGCATTTACTACCATCATCATTATTAATTTAAGAGCCTTGCTCTTGTCGGTGAAGTAATAGGTATCTGCTCTATTTTGAGCCTTCTCTTTGACTTCCTGATACGACAGCTATTTATGGGAAGTTGTTCAGTTTCATAGTCTGAATGAAATGTCTATAGGTGGAGACTTATTATTTGCATTTGTTTATTAAAAATGCCGTTTTTTGGCACTTTTTGTCAAACTTTAATTGCAGCGAATATTTCATGAGTTTGCAGGTTCTAATTTTACCTAAGGATAACACTAAAACCCTGAGCAAGGGATATTCTGATAGATTGTTTGCTTGAAGAGAATTTTTTTTTTATAATGTGGCGCCACTGCCGAGGCCGTTCACGAATACACTCGCCTTAAATCGTCTTATAGTCTGTAGGTGTTGCCAAATTTGACTGATCAATAATACGACCAAATATGAGTATAATACATAATACAGGTGACGATAAGAGAACACCGTCCTTTTTCGTTTAGCCACATTATATTGGCTCGAGCAGGTGCTTTATAATTCACTGCTTACGTTTTAAATGCACAAAATTATTTTTTCTATAAGCAGTCAGCCCGAAAGCACCAAAAAAATAAGAGAATCGGAGCGCTGGCCCCGAACTTAGCTATTTGAAAAATGTGTGTTGTGTCTCGACAGGCTGTCAGATGAGTTTGAACTATTTGATTTTCCGCCTATGTCTATGACATACTAGTAGGCACAAAAAAATACATTCAATGTAAATTTTACAGGGAAATCAATTACACGAATCAAACCGCATATTTAACCTTGAGGTTACTATGGTATAACGTATACCTAGATATTTTTATAATTCATAAATCCAATTACAAATAGGTACCATGATACGAATAATCATGAGGATTCTATTTCCTAAAACAAGAATTAGAATTCCTGTGTCCTAGGTAATCAGATAGCCGATATAACTATTATTATAATAAAAATATACGTAAATATACGGGGTGTAAGGGGCAGCCCTCCGAATACTGATAGGGTGCATGCAGACCATGAAACTGAACAACTTTCCCCTAGAAACATATGTCAGGAAACGACAAATAAATCGACCTCCCATACAAAATCACAATCAGCAGACTGCATTTACTGGTAATAAAATATTTGTTTACGTTTCCTGAGTTATTTTCTTATGGGAAGTTCAGGTCAGGTCTGGATGCACCCTATAAGTATTCGGAGGGCTGTCCCTTACACCCTGTATGTAATATTCTAAACATATTCTAACTACGGAGACGGTAGCGGCAGCTTCCCTCAGAACTTGAGTTAGCTAAGTAACTACTGTTAGTTTTATCATTGGTCAACTAAAGAAATCGTCACATAATAAGCAGTTATTCCCTCCTACATGTATTGCATCATAACTTACGAGTATTTGCTGGCGTTTGAGTCTGGGTGTTTTATATGTATTAATTTACAAAAACAAAGTATTTATTTATTTTTGAAAACTTGAAAAATTTTCGAGTGCGGGCAGGATTTGAACCTGCGACTTTGGTTATTAGTTGCAAAACTAACCCGGTAGATGGAGCCATGCCAAGCGTTACTGGCATTAAAATACACTTGCAAAATTGGCGGGCAAGAAATGAGCTGCGGTAGCCCAGATGGAAGAGGCGTCGCCACTAGTAATGCGAAAGTCGCAGGTTCAAATCCTGCCCGCACTCGAAAATTTTTCAAGTTTTCAAAAATTGTATACCTAACACGGGAAGTGTTTTAAAATTTGGTACTCTATTTATTTATTATATCAGATATCTAGTCCCTAGACGGCGCTGTGTTAAATGTTTAGGTTATTTATTATAATTATTTTTTATATACTTATAATACATAATACGTAATTAGATGAACGACGGTTCTAGAAGGGAGTTGACATGCTCATGGTCTCAAACAAACCAGTTTTAGTTGGTCCCTGAACTATAAGTGTTTTTTTTTTCGTAAATCCAGGGAATGGGCAGCGCCGTTCCCTGTGAAGGAAGAAGAGACCCATGTCCAGCAGTGGACTGTTGCGGCTGTTGATGATGATGTAAACACATACCTTGGTTGGCTAAATTAGAAAATTATAGTCACGTAATATGATATTGCGAAATGTACGGTCGTGCAAAATTTGTAGCCTTGAGGACGTGTTTGTTTACTTACGAATAGTACTGACCTAGACTTGGCTTTTGATACCATCAAACCAGTGTTATATTAGCTTATGAAACATTTAAAGTAAATTGTGTGATCATAAAAAAAAACAGAAATCACAGACACAAATTACGTACTCACACACTAAGGTCTACAGGGGTTCTCAAAGGCTCACAGGGGAAATTTCCTAAATATTGCTATTCATGAGACTAATATTTAGTTAACTTTTTTCACAGAAGGAACCTAGGCCGACATACATATGCCAAAAAAAATATATCGCCATAAGTTCCTGGGGCAGTTTTAAAGTTCAATAAAACATTTCAGCAATTTTAACATCCTGTATGAATTACACCCTGTATATTTGCGTGGTAAAGATTTATAGTTTCGCCGTGACCTTGTTCACTCCGCGTTCACTGCGGCGCGGCTGTTTATGTACCTAGTTGTACCTACTCGTATATACAGCTGTACAAGTACAAGAAACCCTTAGAGCAAGGGTATTTTGCAAATGGAACCCTATGAACAATCTACAACCAGAATGAAGCGGCGAAAAACAAGTCGCAATCAGATTTGACTTGGCGGGCGCTGAAACGTAATACACAAAAAGACCCTTTCATTAATTAATTTATTTATTAACTCTATTACACAGACAGTACAAAGGGCGGGCCTAATGCCACGCGGCATTCTCTACCGGCCAACCAAAGGATAAAAAGAAAGAGTCAAAACCCTTTATACTGTATCACCATCAGCCCACATCCACCCCCTGCAAGGCATAGGCCTCTTCTCTATTGCGCCAATCTTTACGCTTCTGTGTAAACTCATCCTTAGATATCCCGTCTTAGTTATTCTATTCTGTATAGGGCTTTAAACACCACTTATAAACGTAACTAAAACAGTATTTAGTTAAAGTGGCACGCGCACAAAGATGAGATTTCATAACTTCATTTTTATAGTTTAATGGGTTCTTAGAGAAAGATCTCTCTGAAATATACACCTGCTCCGAGTTCTACATTAAATCTAATTATAAAATTATGCTAAAACTATAACTAGACTGTGGAAAGTCTAGTGTGTAGGTAGTATATAGTGGCGCAATGGCGTTTGTTGTTATTGTATGAAAAATATTTAAAAAAGACTCGATGACTTTCGCTTGCCATTGATAAAAAATAACTTCAAGAATTGTAAGATGAACACAACACTTTAGAAGTTAGAATTATTATATCGGTAAAGCAAATAGTATGTAGACAATAAAAAGTATAGTGTGTAAATTTAGGTACTTATGTTTTTGTTAACAAACGAAAGCAGGTGTTATACATATTTTTCAAGTTTTTACGTACTATAAAATTTACAACATTTCAAACAAAACGAACTAATTTCTAATCAACGAAACATACAAAAACAGTAGTAGTAGTTTTATAGTGCTGTCAAATACTATTAAAAGAAATAAAATTCTTATTGAAACAATTATATACCTATGTACTTAAAACGTAAACAATAAATTAAACTGCTCGAGCTAATATAACGCGGCAAAACGAAAAAGCTCGGTGCTTTCGTATTTTTACATGTATTATGCATTGCACAATATTTAGACGTATAAATGATCTGTCAAATTTCACAAGATAAGAACTTACAGGTACCGACTATACATGTACAAGGTGTAAGTGTAAGGGGCAGCTCTCCGAATACTGATAGGGTGCATTCAGACCATGAAACTGAACAACTTTCCCCTAGAAATATACGTCAGGAAACGACGAAAAAAATCGTTATATTGGAGGACTTCGTATAATTAATTACATAAGATATCGGTACAGCAAACAGTCAGTAGACCAAAAAAGATATCTACTATAAGTATTAGTTTAAGATGGTATGTTAGTAAATAGCATTATCAAAAAGTACAAATTCACGTGTCAACAAGGATTTAAAACTAAGATATACTACGTTTTTTTAAGTCAACTGCGTAAAAAATACTGATTTTGAAATACTTTGGTTGCGAACATTGGTTCGAAATTATGTAACAATTTAAATGCTACTATCATCATTAATGGCCTCACACGTCTGTGACAGACGATTTAATCAGTGTCTGAGGCAAGACTTTTCATGGCTGTATAAGCCGATACGGGAGCTAATACGGGAATGCTACTATGTATATATGTTAATGATATTTTTATGTTGATATTATTATTTTCAAGCAAACACATGTCTCAAACCAAAAACTATCACGAGGGTTTATGGGCTCATTTCAAGAAAAAAATAAGACTGCTCATTAATAAACCTTGCACTTGTCAACTACTAACCAACACGTCACACAGCAATAGATTGCAAGTAGCAATGGCGGTAGGTTCCCTGGGGAATCAAAATGTCGACTGAACGAGTTCGGACGTAAGTAATATAGGGTTGACAGATGGCTAAATTATTAAGAGGCCGTCTCAGATTTGGCGGAAATCTGAACTTTTGACATATTTTGACATTTAGAGGCCGCTTTTTTCTCATAAAACTGTTAGTTTCTTGCAAAAGTATATTTTCATGAAAGATTGCACACTCTGACACCAGAGTGTTCAGGTTGGTTCACCAAATGAAGGCCAAGAGTATCGTTCAATGCTTAGCTATAAGTCAAATTTTTGGAAAAACTAGAAATTGTACCAGTACAGAAACATTTAACATTTAAATAACTGTTTTAGTTGAACTGAATTGCAGATTTTTGTTGTCCATCTAAAAAAAAGAAAGTAAACCTAATATCTGTCATTAATTGCACAATAATGTTTTCTCCATAACAGCTATAATTATATAGAGATAGTTCGTGTTTACACAAAAAAGAAAGATATTAACTACATTAATACTTTGTGTTAGAAGTTTTATATTCATTTCACATAGTGCACATGAAATTATTAAATAGCCCCAAAAACAAGCAGAAATTTGCAATAAATCTAATTGGGTTGGATGTTTCTCTATGACTTAAAGGGCAATTAAATGGACAGTCGCTTAACCCTATTTAAGACCTTCATAACCCACAAAACCATTTTACTAATTCGGTTTCAGCAGTTTTATATCACTTCAGAATAAAATGTGCTAGCCCTGTTTGGATAACAGGCTTTACGTAAGGCTATCATTTGCTGCGCAATAGGCAAAAGATTAGCGTACATAATGCCTGGTTAACGATGGCTAGTTAATACGTGACAGTTTTTTTTAAAGACATGTCACTACGATTTTAGCCCCGGGGTTACACCTGACTGGTTGGTGGGAAGCTAAGGCTATCCATTTACCTAAGATACAGGAATTCTCATTCTTAGTTTAGGAAATGGTCAAGCCCCATAACTATTCTATATAAGGGAACCTATTTGAAATTAAGTTCATTAATAAAGAATTATCTTATCTTAAGGCTCACCCGAAGTTTGTCAAGTTGTCAAACAACGAGCCCAATCGCGCCCTTATGAGTTGTTCCAGGAAGAACGAATCCGATTGAAAATGTTATTAAAACAATTAACGAAGAGCTGATCATTCTAGTTTGTTATTTGACGTAAAGTGCAATTATAAAACATGTTTGTTTAAAATTATTGTTCCAAATTATTACTTTTCTCATTCATTGTTTGTTATTAAAAATATAAACACTTAGAATTAATATATTTCATAACAATTTTAAAGTTTATATTTTGACGCCATCTTTATAAGCTTATAACGTCTTAAGCCTGTATCTTCGTACACAATTACGTTATACAAAGTAGCTCGTTTGACTAGTACGAAAATAGCATATAACCAGTACTCATGTATACAGGTCAACTCAACATTCGTATTTAGTATAACCTTTTATACGCAGTTAATTGTTATATATTTACTAGACTGCCTAAGCAGGAGGGATTTCTGAGAGTATATAATGGCCGACACTATACAACTCAAAGGAGACCGAGCGAAACGTACCCAGAGCGAACAGATATAGGTGATGTTTAAAATAAAGGGTTGTTTATAAAAATAATTTTGATAGAATATCAATTTGATATTCGATGGCTAAACGTGTGATTTTGCTATTTGATTTTTTAAGGCAATTTAAAACAATCTGCAATAAGTATCTAATAATTATCTTTGTACATTTAATAATTAAACAAGGCAATATCGAATAATAATTCTATCAAGAAGGCTTTTTCATGAGCTTGTGGCGGCGCGCATGCGCTCCACATACAAGTCCTGAAACGCGGTATTGAAGTAATTCCGCCGATCGCTATATATACAACTTCCAAACATGTCCGGTTGGAACAGTCGTTCCCCTGGTCACATCTCCCGACCAGGCGGGTAGCTACCCTTTTCCTCACTGTCGTCACTCGGCCTACTGGCCTCATCATCACTCCTCCTAAACTGGTGACCCCGACGTGATCAACAGCGACGACGTGACGTACATCCACAACCTTCATCACCCGGAGCCAGACGTCATCATATCAGCGGCCTCTGCAGTCACATCCAGCATCATCACTGTCTCCATCTGTCATCGATGCCTCGAAGACCTGGAGCCAGAAATCGCCACACCTGACTGCACCATCACGCTTCATGATGTCATCAGCTCCACCGGACATCAGCGCAACTTGGACTTCTCAACCTCAACGCATCTTGAAAGCCACATGATCTTCGGCAACCATCGCAGTACCAGAAACGGATCTACAGTACGACAAGTGCTCTATCCTCGGTCGGCACTCAGCATCGCACGGTCTACAGCAGCCACGACTGTCGACACATTCCAGCGTGCAGCCTGCTCTACCACTGCTACATGCCTGCTAGCCTCACCGCCTGACTGCACGATAAAGCAATCAACTGCCTCAAGACATCAACGGCTGCACAGCGTCTTCGACACTCCAAAATGGGGGAGTGATGTGGCGGCGCGCATGCGCTCCACATACAAGTCCTGAAAACGCGGTATAGAAGTTATTTCGCCGATCGCTATATATACAACTTCCAAACATGTCCGGTTGGAACAGTCGTTCCCCTGGTCACAACTCCCGACCAGGCGGGTAGCTACCCTTTTCCTCACTGTCGTCACTCGGCCTACTGGCCTCATTATCACTCCTCCTAAACTCCCCCATTTTGGAGTGTCGAAGACGCTGTGCAGCCGTTGATGTCTTGAGGCAGTTGATTACTTCATCGTGCAGTCAGGCGGTGAGGCTAGCAGGCATGTAGCAGTGGTAGAGCAGGCTGCACGCTGGAATGTGTCGACAGTCGTGGCTGCTGTAGCCCGTGCGATGCTGAGTGCCGACCGAGGATAGAGCACTTGTCGTACTGTAGATCCGTTTCTGGTACTGCGATGGTTGCCGAAGATCATGTGGCTTTCAGGTGTTGAGGTTGAGAAGTCCAAGTTGCGCTGATGTCCGGTGGAGCTGATGACATCATGAAGCGTGATGGTGCAGTCAGGTGTGGCGATTTCTGGCTCCAAGTCTTCGAGGCGTCGTCGCTGTTGATCACGTCGGGGTCACCAGTTTAGGAGGAGTGATAATGAGGCCAGTAGGCCGAGTGACGACAGTGAGGAAAAGGGTAGCTACCCGCCTGGTCGGGAGTTGTGACCAGGGGAACGACTGTTCCAACCGGACATGTTTGGAAGTTGTATATATAGCGATCGGCGAAATAACTTCTATACCGCGTTTTCAGGACTTGTATGTGGAGCGCATGCGCGCCGCCACAAGCTTAAATAATGTGAACCTGACTTGGGTACTTTTTGATAGACATATATTTTAATGATAGGTTTAGTTCTTAAAATCAACTTGCTTATAAAATAATAAAAAAAGTCATTGTATGCATAAGAATGATCAACCGCCGCTGTCAATTCCAGGAAGTTGTTGCAGCTCCGAAACGAACGAATAATCTTCTATCTCTTTCGTTCATGAGAATATAAACAAAACAAAAGTTGTCTAATTCCAAGCTAAACTCCCGCAGTGGAAGCGATTTACACAGGTAAATTTCGAACAAAATACCAGGAGTTCAACTGGAGGCAGACAATGGCTGCGTTACGCAGCGCTAAATAGCGTACGCTGCACAATATAGCAGCGCATACTATGAATTAAACGTGAACCTAAATCTATTTAACTTAATTAACTAAGTTGATTGAAATTGGCTAATGATGTGTTCCAACCCTTACATAACTCAAGTCGGTAGTAAATACCGTCTGCCGATCTGGCGTTACGTCACACGTATTAGCACTAGATTATAAGTAAGTACCTCCAAATTATATCACCCCACGAATTCCGCAATTCGTACTAAGGAGTCACAATGATATGGTACAACAAATATGACTAAAGGGAACACACCATTAACACGAAAAACAGTTTTATCACTTACAGTCACGTGCCGGCGCAAATGCATAAATACCCAACGGAGAAAGGAAGTTCAGGGAATGGATCAAATAGGAATTCCGTTGGTACTTACAGGGCTGGGTGGAAAAGATATCGACACCCAGCATTCCACTACAGCCTTGGCGCGTTATTCACGTCAAACCACTCACAGCTTCTGTTCGTATTCCACTTTGATATTAGTCATTACGCGTGACCCAACACGAATTAGGGCCGTACAAAACGCGAGCCGATATGGCCACTTGATGCCTATTCAACGCGACGCTCACGTGGAAGACGTCGAGACATCCAACAATCACTAAGCCTGGTATTCTAGTATAACCCAGGAGAACCGCAATAATACGATGCATCAACACGCGCGATCTCAAATTGAATCGTCCATTACACGCGGCATCACAAAACTCGTGGCGGGAAATCCGCACAAACACGATACTCGACGTCCGAACGGTTTTCGAGTGACTGGGTAGTGCGGCGCCGAAACCACCGCTCGGCGCCGTCAGGCGGTCTGCGCGCACGTCGCCAGTCTCGCCCTGCGAGTGAGAAAGGGACAACACACGCCCAGAGCGACGCGTGCGATCGAGCACCGCGCCGCATTCATAGACCGTCATTAATACCTAACTGATTCCCCAGCATAGCAACGCTAAATTAAACATTCACCCGCCCTAGGCCGAATCCCTTAGGCCTATTCACTACTGGGGAGACGAGATAGCGTTGCTATTGCTCGCTTAAGAACTGAATCCCCTACCTGAACTGTCGCGACTCGAGGAGTGCCATCACTACCTGGGAACAAGTTGAGAATGCGCCCTCTGCGCCATCGCAGTGGCGGCAGGTTGGCATCCTTAACCAGAACGAGATCTCCAATGCGAGGGGGTTCAGTTCTGTCCGTCCACTTAAGGCGTTGCTGCAGAATGTGCAAATACTCAAGCGACCATCGCTTCCAAAAATTCTGAGACATTTGCTGCAGCAACTCATAACGCGTCAAACGATTGCTACTGACCTCTGTGTAGGGGTATTCTGGCAAGGCGTTAAGTGGTCGGCCAATTAAGAAATGCCCTGGTGTCAGGGCCTCCAGATCATTCGGATCTGAGCTAAGCGGACACAAAGGACGTGAATTGAGAACGGCCTCAATTTTACAAAACACGGTCGCTAGCTCCTCAAAGGTTAATATCGTTAAACCTATAACGCGCATCAAATGCGTCTTAGCGGACTTTACAACCGCTTCAAATATACCACCCCAGTGGGGGCATCCTGGTGGATCGAACACCCAGTTAATGCCCTGACGGGAGAGGCTCGTGCCGATAGCTTCCTCGTTTTCCGATAAAAACGTTATAATTTCTTTCATACGTCGATCAGCGCCCTTAAAGTTGGTACCACAGTCCGACCTGATCAGCGCTGGTCGCCCTCTTCGCGACACAAATCTATCTAAAGCTGCTAAGAAAGCCTCCGTAGTGAGGTCGGCCACGAGTTCCAAGTGGACGGCCTTGGTTGCTAGGCACACAAACACGCACAAATACGCCTTGATTGACTTCGCGTTGCGAAGGCGTGATGCCTTTACCATAAAAGGCCCCGCAAAGTCCGTTCCCACACCCGCAAACGTCCAGGCTTCCGTCACCCGGTCCGGTGGGAGGTCTCCCATCTGAGGTTGCATTGTGGCTGCCTTCAACCGATAGCAAGGCAAGCACCGAAACACAATGCTCCGTACCGTACGTCGTCCAGACAAGATCCAAAACTCGCGCTGCAGAATAGCCAAAAGTGCATTGCAGCCCGCATGCGAGTTTTTCTGGTGACGATCCCTAACTATAAGTTCTACCAAAGGTCCCTTCTTTGGGAGTAACAGCGGATGCCGTGCTGAAAAGGGCAGGTTAGCGTTCCGAAGTCTACCTCCAACCCGGAGCATTCCATGCTCGTCCACGAACGGGTTGAGGCGCACAAGACCTCCCTTCAGCTTTCCACGGCCATCCCTGAGCAGCCTGGCCTCTTCCTCAAAATGTTCCGCCTGGACGACCCTAACCAATAAACTTAGAGCCGCATTCCGCTCCGCAGGCGAGAGGACAGGTGCCAAGTTCCGTTCTGCTTGAGGTTTTCTACAGTTGTTCACGAACCGTTTGATCCAACCTGTCACCCCTAGAAGTTTGTCGAGGGAGCTGTATCGTTCCAGCAAGAAAGCCGCACTAGGCTTAGGTACGATCTGCCCTACGTTCACTCGCAAACCTCGATCAGGTGGCCCAAGCGGCGACCCGCACTCATTGTATGGCCATCTCTCAGGTGACTCAGTCAGCCACTGAGGTCCCCACCACAGTGAGTGACCTACCAAATCAGGGGCCCTACATCACCGTGAGGCGCAGTCCGCTGGGTTCTGTTCTCCCGGTACGTGTCTCCATACCAACGGAGTTTCCGATCCTTTAATCTGTGACACCCGATTTGCCACGAAAACCTCAAGAGTATGTACCGACGTCTGTAACCAGCACAGAACTATCCTACTGTCGGTCCATGCGTACACCGTTTCATCCAAAGTGATGGTACCGCGTAGATTACTAGCGACATGATGTAGCAAGCGCGTGAGAAGCGCTGCTCCCGCCAATTCCAACTTTGGAATGGTCCATCTTGTCCTAACCGGAGCCACCTTACTCTTGGCCATAACTAGACGCACGTCTACAGTTCCCGTTGAACTGACTGTCCGCAAATAGACAGCTGCCGCGTACCCTCGCTCCGAGGCATCACAAAACCCATGTAGGGTAGCCTTACATCCCACCGATGGGAGCAATTTGCGAGGTATGGCGATGCGTACGATCCCTGGTAAGGTGGTCACAAACTTGGTCCAATCATTCAACAGCTCTCCGGAGAGCTGGTCGTCCCAACCCAAGTTTGCTATCCACAACCTTTGCAAGAAGCACTTCGCCATGAACGTCACCGGTGCGATCCACCCGTTAGGATCGAAAGTTCTGGCGATCGTCGATAATACCGAACGCTTCGTCCAAGTCTTCTGCAAAAGGTCTGGCTCGATCTGATACGTAAAGACATCATGCGTTGGCCTATATTGCACCCCTAGGATGCTCAACGTATTTGGATTGTCCGGGTTCTCGAAAAGGTGCGGGTCCTGCTGGAACTCACCTGGCAACCCGGCCAGGAGCTCTGGACAGCTGGACAGCCATTTCCGCAACTCATAACCTCCTGATTCCATGATCGCGATCAGCTCGTCTCGTAGTAGCAGTGCTTGTTGCACGCTATCTGCACCCGTGCAGATGTCATCCACGTAGACGTCGCGATCCAGTACTGCTGCGGCTCGAGGGAATCTTACCCTTTCCTGTGCGGCCAACTCTCGCAGCGTGCGTACTGCCAAAAACGGACTTGGCTTCAGACCATACGTTACCGTGTTAAGCTCATAAGTGACCATCGGCTCGTCAGGGCTCTCACGCCACAAAATCAGCTGGTACCGACGGTCATCTGGGTGTATAATTGTTTGGCGAAACATCATTTTGACGTCTGCGACGAACGCTACTTGGTGCAACCGAAAATCTGTGAGGATGTCCACAATGTCCCGGTTCAACTTGGGACCCGCGTGCAGACACTGGTTCACAGACACACCATTCGATGTAGGAGCAGAACCGTCAAACACTACCCGTATCTTCGCCTCCGGTGACTTCAAAACAGCCAGGTGTGGTATATAGTAATGCTCGACACACCTCCAATCTATGCTGGACACCGACATGTGGCCTAACTCTAGGTACTCCCTCATGAATTCGATATACTTCTGCCGAAGTGCTGCATCTCGCTTCATCTTTCTCTCCATAGCCAGTAGTCTCCGTTCCGCGATCTGTCGCGAACTACCTAAGGAGGGGCGGTTTGGGAGAAATGGCAGCCTGGTAACAAACCTACCTGACGAACTTCGTGCAGTGTTGTACTGATAGAACAGCTCGCACTCGTCATCCTCTGGCTTCCGTCTATCCGCTGTGGGTGGCTCCTCAGACTCCCAAAACCTCTGCAGCACCTCCGACAACACACTACCATAGAGAACCGTATCGCCCTCTGGTAGGTCCTGAGGTCTCCAAACTGGGCCAAAAATAACATACCCCCCTGTGGTATCAACGGCCACTAAACCAGTTTGCTGAAGTACCCGTTTTCTGCCACACCAGAATCTCCCGAGGACGTCTGACCCGAGGAGAACGTCCACCGTACCAGGAGTATCAAATTCAGGATCAGCTAACTCTAAGCCTGTGGTTAACCCTCGTACCGTTGACGGTAACCGAACCTGAGGAAGTTTCCCTACCACATCATCCAGCACCACTGCTGAGGCATGATAGCTGACCCCTGTACCTGTATTACCTAATGTGAACTCGAAGTTCACCTGACCCCGAACGTCAGGCACATCTACACCTCCAATACCTACAGCCCCATCCGTTGTGGGCCTTATATTTAAGCGTAGCCTACTCACCAGCTTACTAGACACAATACAACCCTGAGCCCCTGTATCTAACAAGGCTCTTACCTGTATGCTGCGGCCACCGTATCCCCATACCCAAATCATTGCCGTAGGCAACAATACCGTAATTGGCCGGGGGGCCGAAGCTGGCGTGTAGGCGGCGATTACCTAGCAGGAACCTAAGCGCGGAGTGTCCGCGTCCTGCGGGGGGGTCCCCTCTCTCCGTACACCTTCGAGTGGGTCCCACTCCTGCTGATAGGGACCTCTGGTCCTGTACGCCATGGCTGGCAGCCTATAGTAACCCTGCGGCAGGCGCGCGTACCGTGGATGCGCCTGTAGCCGCGGGTGCTGAGCCAAGGGGAGAGGCATGCGTGGGTCATGAGACCTCACCATGTTGTTCAGTCCCGCCGAGTACTGCATGTACTGGCCCTGGTATTGGCACCCGCCCGTAGCATCACGTATCTGTGATGGGTGCCCCTGACCTTGGACCTGTGACCACCTACCCTGTTCCGGCATCTGCTGCCGAGGTGGTGACCGTCTCGCGCGTGGTGAAGGGGGCATCACCTGCTGATGTCCCTGGCCTCGTCCCTGAAACCCTGGTGGAAGAGGACTCCTCCTTGGAGGGGGTGGGGAGCGTTGCTCCCGTCTAGGTAGGGCAGACTCCGTCCGCTGACCCGCGTCAGCTCTGCCTCCGTAATCTCCGCTGCGGTTCATGCATAGGAGCTGATGGTGGGCACCCTGACAGTACCTGCAGTTGGTGCTTGATGGGCACTCTCGCACCTGATGCGGCCCCATACACCTAAAGCACCAACGCCGTTGCTGCACCACACCACGACGTTTCTGCACCCGCTGTGCAGCGAACTCCTCACACGCAGTCACCTGATGCCCCGCCTCTCTGCAGTAGGCACACCTCGATTCCAAATTAGCGACATTGTATCGCCTGGGTGGCCTACTCTTACCGTCTCGCGCCTGTGCACCCGGCCGTTCCGGGCGGCGAGCGGCCGCAGACTCCGCGTGAGGCGACTCTCCAAATTGGGCATCTACCCGCCTGCACTCGGCCTCGAGGAAAGACTTGAGCTCCTCGAAGGTCGGGAGGTAATCAGATGTCTTACCTCCGTGTGACTGTTCAAAACGAGCGGCCATGTCGCTCGGCAGGCGGCGCAACAACGTGTGGACCAGGATATAATCATAGCCTGACACCGGCATCCCCTGTCTCTCAAGAGCGTTCACTGCAACGCAGACAGGGTTGAGGACCTTGGCCCTGAGGTCCGTCCCTCGTGTGATGGTCGGCACGGTGAGCCACTGTTCCAGGAGTTGGTCAATCATGAGACGTTTGTTGCTGTATCTCTCGATCAGCAAACCGCGAGCCGTCTCGTAACTTGCATCATCGACTGGTAGATGCTTTACCAGCTCATGGGGCTCACCTTGCAGCTTGGCCATCAATTGTGCCATTTTATATGCCGGCTGCAAGTCAGTGCGGTTATGAATCACACTGTCAAACAGATCCTGGAATCGGGTCCAATCCGTGTAGTCCCCGTGGAAGACCGGAATCGCCACAGCCGGCAGGGGCACTTGCACCCCCGGTCCCCGCGGACCATGGGGTGGGTCCGGCTCCCCAGCCCTACGCCTGGTGATCACAGCAGCCGCCTGCTGGATCTCCTGCCCTATCTCCAGGCACTGGGTCACATTCGCCCGGACCGTAAGTTTGACCTCCTCATCAGGCGTCCCATCTAATAACTCCTCGCATCCAGTGAGGCAATCCAACACCTCCGCGACCCGTTCGTCAATCCGTTGCGCACAAGCGATGAGTGCGTCCTCTCGGTCCCCGCGACCGACCATCGCCTGCTTAGTCGCGAACCACATTAGGTGCGCTCTAATTTTCGCCTGAAGCTGCCTAATTGTGGGAGCCATGGTACCAACCCAAAGTAACACCGAACCTTACAATAAAAAACAATAATAGACAATCGGCCCTGATCCTACCGTTAGGATATCCGCACAGGGTAAACACAACGATAATAACAAGCAATTCACTAATTGATTGGCCCTGATCCTACCGATAGGATATTCTACACAGGGCACACACTACAATCACAATAAATATATTTTTTTTATGTAGGTAGATTAAAAATCTTATACTAAAATAATCTTAAATCTAGTGGTTTTCTGAACCACGCTCTGCTACCAAAAATTGTCTAATTCCAAGCTAAACTCCCGCAGTGGAAGCGATTTACACAGGTAAATTTCGAACAAAATACCAGGAGTTCAACTGGAGGCAGACAATGGCTGCGTTACGCAGCGCTAAATAGCATACGCTGCACAATATAGCAGCGCATACTATGAATTAAACGTGAACCTAAATCTATTTAACTTAATTAACTAAGTTGATTGAAATTGGCTAATGATGTGTTCCAACCCTTACATAACTCAAGTCGGTAGTAAATACCGTCTGCCGATCTGGCGTTACGTCACACGTATTAGCACTAGATTATAAGTAAGTACCTCCAAATTATATCACCCCACGAATTCCGCAATTCGTACTAAGGAGTCACAATGATATGGTACAACAAATATGACTAAAGGGAACACACCATTAACACGAAAAACAGTTTTATCACTTACAGTCACGTGCCGGCGCAAATGCATAAATACCCAACGGAGAAAGGAAGTTCAGGGAATGGATCAAATAGGAATTCCGTTGGTACTTACAGGGCTGGGTGGAAAAGATATCGACACCCAGCATTCCACTACAGCCTTGGCGCGTTATTCACGTCAAACCACTCACAGCTTCTGTTCGTATTCCACTTTGATATTAGTCATTACGCGTGACCCAACACGAATTAGGGCCGTACAAAACGCGAGCCGATATGGCCACTTGATGCCTATTCAACGCGACGCTCACGTGGAAGACGTCGAGACATCCAACAATCACTAAGCCTGGTATTCTAGTATAACCCAGGAGAACCGCAATAATACGATGCATCAACACGCGCGATCTCAAATTGAATCGTCCATTACACGCGGCATCACAAAACTCGTGGCGGGAAATCCGCACAAACACGATACTCGACGTCCGAACGGTTTTCGAGTGACTGGGTAGTGCGGCGCCGAAACCACCGCTCGGCGCCGTCAGGCGGTCTGCGCGCACGTCGCCAGTCTCGCCCTGCGAGTGAGAAAGGGACAACACACGCCCAGAGCGACGCGTGCGATCGAGCACCGCGCCGCATTCATAGACCGTCATTAATACCTAACTGATTCCCCAGCATAGCAACGCTAAATTAAACAAAAGTACCTACTCACTCCAGCCACAATAAGACCTATTGTGACTATTTCTTGCGCGCTCACCGGTACTCGTGCTCCTGCATTCATGGAATGAGAACTTGGGGGGTTGTGCCCATGTAATAAGTGTGATATATTATTTGGGGTGGGCTAGACACGACACATTTTTACATCCAGCTTTAGGCCTTGATACCATTGTTATTGATATTGAAAACAATTAGTAAAAAAATAAATAAATATATACATTTTTCAAATGTAAACTGAGTTTTTTTTACTTTATTACTACAACAATGACTTTTCATTACACTTTTTAAGTATATGTGAATACAATTATATTATCACTACATAGTATAAAATAAAGTCGCTTCCCGTTTGGTGTCTCCTTATATCTTTAGAATTACCCAACGGATTTTGATGCGGTTTTTTTTATTTGATAGAGTAACTTGAGAGGAAGGTTTATAGGTATAATTTATTCCGGGAAATCGTCACATTCCCATGGGAAAACGGGTAGCCCAACTTTTAGTAAACTTTTGACCCCCTTTTGACAACTTTAAAGATTAAAATTTCAAAAATGCTGAAACACGTATTTCATTATTTTAAGTTATAAATCTAATCAGAAATTTTGAAACAGATCAAATTTAAGATAAAAAACTTTCATACAAACTTTTAACCCCCTTTTCACCCAATTAAGGGTTAAAATTTCAAAAATGCTGAAACACATGTTTAATTATTTTAAGTTATTAGTCTCATCACAAATTTTGAAACAAATCACATTCATTTAAAAAAACGAACTTTCATACAAACTTTTAATCCCTTTTGACCCTGTTAAGGGTTAAAATTTCAAAAATGCTGAAAAACATGTTTAATTATTTTAAATCATAAGTCTAATCACTTATTTTGAAACGGATCACACTTAAGACAACGAACTTTCATACAAAATTTTAACCCTCTTTTCATCCCTTGGGGGATTAAAAAATACCGGAGTTTTAACTATCATAGTTGCTTTGTTACATTAAAAATTTCATGTCCAAGTTTTATCTCTCTAGCTTCAGTAGTTTAGCATTTGATAGTATTATCACGAAAACTGAGAAAAAATAGTATTTTAGTTCCATAATACAAACCTAGATGTCACTGTTAGTTTTTCCAATGCACTATCGTTATGTTTTTTCAAAAACTCAAAGGTATTTGTATTTACTTTTTCGCTTCCCACGTCTGTCCCTGTCTGTTTGTTTGTTTGTATGCTTAAATCTTCAAAACCACTTAACGGATCTGGATGAAGTTTTTTTAAAGATAGAGTGATTCAAGAGGAAGGTTTTTGTGTATGATTTAAGTCGAAAGAAGGTCTGTTTCCCGTGGGAAATCAGTTAGCAGCGGGTGAAACCGCTGGGCGGGCCGCTAGTTAGTTATATAATCAGTCTATTATTTTACTGTATTTTCCATGAACCTGACGAAATCAAATAGCAAAATCACACATTTAGCCATCGAATATCAAATTTAAATTTTATCAAAATGATTTTTATAATTATCTCTTTATTTTAAACATCATCCTATATCTGTTCGCTCTGGGTATTGTTTCCATACCTTCCTGCTCGGTCTCCTTTTCTGTTTATTATTTTAAACCGTATACAATATAGGATGCACGCGGACCATGAAACTGAACAATGTCAGGAAACCACAAAAATATTTGACCTTCCATACAAAATCACGATCAGCTGACTGCTTTTACTATGGGAGGTCTAAAAGAAATATTTTCTAATGGGAAGTTGTTCAGTTCCATGGTCTGAATGCACCCTATAAGTATCCGGAGGGCTGTCCCTTACACCCTGTATACTACGCCTCTGCAGTATTTTGGTTCCCTTACCTGTTCCACCTGTTACTTCCAACGACCTACAGACAACCTTCCGCGATCGATCGCTCTAAAATTTCACTACCTACTAAAAAGGACGCGCCGCGAAATGGGTCTTACTGAGAAGAATTAACTAAATAGTATAAAATGAAGTTGCTGCCCGTGTCGTTATATAAGCTTGGATCTTTAAAAGTACAAAATGGATTTTGATGCAGTTTTCTTCAGTAGATAGAGTGAGGCTTTTTATGTATAATCCATGCAGGTAAAAGGTATTTTTCTCGCGGGAAAAAACGGTTAGCTGCGGGTGAAACCGCTGGGCGGGCCGCTTGTTTTAACTAAAAAATCCTCTCACTCAAAGACCCATAGATGAACTTTCAACTTATACATACACATATCACACCTTTACCCCTTGCGGGGTAGGCAGAGCTTTAACGTCTCACAAATATTTGAGGGCCGTTTCAGAAATCGTATATCACTATAGGGGCAGGTTGTCGCCTAAAATTGTAATACATATGAAACCCTCGAGTCCCTTAGTCGCCTCTTACGACATCCGCGAGAAAGAAATGGGGTAATGCTATTCTAAGCCGACCTGACATGGCACTTTTAACGTATAGCGTATAGCTGTCATCTTTTTATAAATAAAGACTAAAACAAAAACACACCCCAAACAACCTTATGACCCCTGAATGGGCTCTGATTGGTTCAAACAAGTAACAACGAAGCCGGTTTCTCAACTGAGAACAATCGAGCTTGTCTTAACAGCCTCTTAATTAGTTGCAAGGAAACTGGCGCCGCCTCTTAAACAAGGGGCCGTTCAATTATTATGTAAGACGATTTAGAAGAGAAAAGGGATCCAAACAAGTCTTACTTATATAAGGGGTGGGGGGGTATACTAGAATGTTCTTACTTAGGATTACATTTAAAACTTATAGTTTTTCAGTGCCTCCTCCTAAGATATACTGTGAAACCTGGTTAACTGGGACCTGGATAAATGAGAAACCCCTATAACTGACACACTCTACCAGGTACCGGTACTTTTCCATCGAATTACCTCTATAACTGATAAAGTATAATATTAAGATTTATTTTTGATAATTTTTTCCATATCTATCTCCATAACTGATACAAAAAGCTTGATAACCTCTGTAATTAAGACAATTATTCATACTTTTTCCAGCTCTTATACATCCGTTTTTGTCTATCAGTAGAAATTTCATTTTTATAATTATCGCGGAGCTCTATGAGAACTTCTAAACTCACTCTATAAGTGAGTTTTTCAATACACATGTAGCTAACTTAATTGGAGATTTGTCAAATTTTCATAATAAATATTGACGTCTTTAAATTATGAATTGGGCAATGTTGACCTCTGTAAGTAAGTGAGAACCTTTATAAATGAGGTGATATTCAAATCTTAAACCTGGCTTATAAAATAAACCTCTATAAGTGAGAGAAAATCGTAAGCACCGTGAGGTCTCAGTTAAAACCACTGAAGTAATTTCGTCGTGAATTTGCACGCAGGATAACATTACACGAGAACGCTTGATTCTTTTGCAGCTGTCTAATCAATTAACGAGACCATTACCTACTCAGGCTTGCATGTCAAGATCAGAACAATAACAAGGGGTCATTCCTCCATCACATTGTGGCCACAAATTGGAAAGCGCACCGTGGGACGGAATCCTACTGTGTTGCGCGGGTAGCCGACGGCACTAAATCGCGGACTAAGCAGGCTTTGTCAGGCCTATATCTAGTTGTTATTGGTTTTTGTAAGGTACTATGACGATCGGCGCTTATGCCGACCGCCTTGCATACGTGTACTCTTTACGAGCTGTCTGGAAAAGCCAGCTGCATTGGCTCAAATGCTTCCAATGAGTTTTTAACAATTTTTGATCCGACAATCGGCAACATTACATGTTTTTATTTTATTTATACCTGATTTTTATAAATTCATTTTAAAATCAATTTTTAACGTTCTCGTGTTTGTTTTAAAAGAAGTCTCCACCAGCTACATTCCCATTTTACCTATCAAAACTAAACAGAATTAAGATCTCCAGATCAAAAGTTTCAAATAGATATTACAGCAGAGGTGCCCAATACGGTCGATCGCGAGAGCTTTTAAGGTAGTTCGCCAAGGATACGTAAAATTATCAGTGATTGACCTTAAAACTATACCTTTTTGCTAAAGTAAAAAGCTGCGTAAAGAAACATGAATGAAATAAAAATAAACTTTCTAATTGGTGTTTTTCGTGAGATTGAGCGCTCGCAGTAGATCGTCAGCGCAGCGCAGCTCAGAATAGCTACTTTGCACTTTCACATTAATGTTGTTTTAATTATGCATTTTTTTAAATGTCGATCTCTTAGTCATTAACTTTTGCTAGGTCGATCTTCTCATAAAAAGTATGGGCACCGCTGTATTACAGAATCAGCTATAGTACTTGCCCTTTCTTGATATCGTAAGGGTTTTAAGACGAGTGGTAGGACGAGAAGAGTAGGTATACAACCTAAATCGATGTCAATTCAATACACTTCTATTGACATCAATTAAGATTACATCATACCCAGTCTTATTACATTCAGTAGATCCACTAAGATTCAGCAAATATAGTCCGGTACGGCTTGCATTATTTGAGGGCATAACTTACAAAAATTCCAAAGCCGCTTATTTTTTTTTACCATTGCGTTATTATCTCCATAAAGCACATATTATAACATTTTGTGTAATTTTTTTGTCAGATGGTCAATGGTATAGTCAATGATTTATTTTTTAAATAAAAGCTCAATATATAAAAAAATTTATAATTAAATATAATGATAAAATATACCAGTATTGTCTGTATCACAGTTTGCACAGGGTAAAAACCCCGTTTGAGTCGTTTTTGCCTAGATCAAACAAAAGTATGCTAAAGCCAAAACTAAACGATTTTGATATTTTTGAAACATGGAAAGTTAGACATAGGGGCCTAATATAGTCAAAAAAAAACGTACCTACCCTATACTAGGTACTTAATAAAAATACCGATTAGTGTGCACTTCCGGCAAAATATTACTTCAGGCCATTATCATTAAAAAACTACTATTGTTATTTTATATTTGAGCCATTTGACAGTTTGTTCGCCATCCAGTCTGGCACCAGGAGATTCTAGAAGATCGTTTGAATAAACCATACAAACTCATCTCAGACAATACGTTTGAGTTAACCTATTTTGATTGACTGTAATTGAAATTGATGGAAGGTTCGTAACTCTTAACGACTAGCACTGATAACATTGATCATTCATTCATTACTCATCGTCATATCACGAAACTATGTTAAATGGCAAACAATTGAAAGAATAATGGCCACGATTCTGCGGGTCACTTCCTTTACCTAAATAAGTAAAAGAAAAGATAGCTAAGGTTTTGTTATGCTAAAGTGACGTTCGTAAAATTAAGCGCATGAATATAAATATGCTTTATTTGATGAAACAAAATGAGCTTTAGTTTATTAGTAACAAAAAGAGTATAACAAGTCGAAAGGAGGTCAAGTACTCATGAAACTGAACAACCTTTATACATGGTACATGGTTCAAAACATTTAAAACAAATTGGATTTCCCATACAAAATTCCCGATCAGCTGGTTTATTTACTGTGGGAGGTCCAATTGTAGTTTCATATTTGCGTGAAGAAGTGACAAACAAGCATACAAACTTTCGCATTTCTAATATTAGTAGGATATGCGTCGTATAGTACAGCCTGTAAGCCGCCGGTGGCAAGACTATTCTACTTTAAGCTTAAAACCCTGTATAGTAGTATAACATCGGGATTCAGGTAAATCGCATAAATATACCCAACATACTATCGCGATAAGACTCGTTTAATTAACCATGATATACATAGAGTAGGAGTGATGCCGGCTCAGAATGCCGTGTGATGCCGGCTTAGAATAGCATCACCCCATTTCTTTCCCGTGGGAGTAGTAAGAGGCGACTAAGGGACTCGAGGGTGTGTATTGCAATTTTAGGCGATGGGCTGACAGCCTGTTACTATGGCGAAACACAATTTTCCGAATGATTCTCAAATTTTTGACAAACGTGGCGTAAATGTCAGTCTTTTGCGGCCATTTGCACTCTGCCAACCCCGCAAGAGATTATAGGCGTGATATGTGTGTGTGTACATAGAGTAGCTACGTGAAAAGACGAAATTCCTCAGATCGTTTTCATTGAACAAGTAATAAATGTTTCAACATTGGTAGCTTATTACTTCCAGATGCTTGCGGATCTGTTTTCGCAAAAGCATTATAATACATGAGCTTTGTAAACCCGTTTTGCTGTTTATTCGGCTAAGACAAAAATATTTTTGTTCATAATATTTGCCTGCAGAGACTGCTACGTAGCAATAAGGCCGCTTTGTAATACTGTTTCTTTACTTGAGTTTTGCATTGTTGTATTTCTGTTTTTGTGCAATAAAGAATTATGTTGTTTTTTTTTACTCTTGACTCATTTACTAATTTTACTTCTACACGATGCCTCTATCGATCTCGAAACTACTCTTTAAACATTATCACACATTTAAAATTTAAATAAACACTCTGTATAAGATATCGACAGCTGTGCTAGGAAACGTGGTAGTTCGTTATCTATATTATACTTATAAATATACTTATCAAAACAATTGTCCCAGTGACTAACTCATTCATCTACGCACTGCTTAAACTACTAATGCTAGAAACACGAAATTAGAGCAGTAATGACATTTTACTATATAACCACCCGCAGGATAGAGCGATCAGTAAATCAAAATCTTTTTAAAATGAGAATTTTTCGAGCCAATCTTTAAATGTACTTAGATGGTGCTGAGCTCAATTGAAAAAGTTTCTTACCATGGAAACGTATGAAAATAGATGAAATGCAATTATGACTCAAATGTCAAAATTACAAGTTAGCTTAAAGCCATCTCGTATGATATTATAAAAAAGGCTCGTGAACAGTAGAAAAATCCCCTTTACCCATACAAGGAGTAACAGCGTATGAAAAGCCGAAAAGAGGTCGTCCTATCGTCGTCCGTCGTCGACTTGTCTTATAATCTTTTATACCGGTTTTCTATGTATATAATGAATGCTTAAAAACTTAGAGATGACAATTTGTAAAAAGGAAGAAATATTACAAAAACGTCTCATTTTCTCAAAATTAACATTTCTGTCATAGCTGATTTCTAAATAACCTGTTGTAATAAATACTTTCAAAACGGCCACAACAGTCCACTGCTGAAACAGGGCTTCCACCTTTTAAAGACATTTGCGATACGTGCCACGCTTGACAGGGGGAACGGCGAGCGCAGTGTAAGATCTTGCATTCACAATACCAAAAATTCTGTCAACGCGTGTTAATTCAACACTCCATGTCACGTGCCATAAGGCTTCAGGTAACTTTCATAATTGTAAATAAGACATTGAATAAATGTCGGCGCCCGCCGGGACTTGAACCCGGGACCGTGGAGTACCGTTCTACTGCTCTGTGTTCGGGTACACCACGGTCCCGGGTTCAAGTCCCGGAGGGCGCTGACATTTTTTCAGTATCTTATTTTCATTTATGGAATTAATATAGCACTGTGAGTGCAAAATAAAACCATAGTACATTCAGGTAACTTTTTCAGTTTGAGTCTTCTCCTCGTTGCTCCTATCACGGAGACTTCAACGAAGATTCATTTGTGCCGTTGACCTTCTGATCTCAACAGATAAAGTACCATCAGAAAAAGGTTACGCATTCGACCTTGCTAACATTCAGACAACAAGTTCGTCAGACATAGCGGTTGAACTTGAACTTGATTTAAAAGGAAACTAAATTAAGGAAGCTGACGTCAAGTCACCATGACACCAAGTCATAAAATCGAGCCCCCTCTAAAGGAATTTCGAATGAACCCAGTGTATAATAAAATCTAATTTTGCGCCGCGAATTTCCGTTATAGATGAAAATACTAATCATACTATATTATATTATGAACCGAAAGTCAAATCACTAGAGTTCTTTATTGCAATTTTATGCCATCTCATGAAATTAATTTATAGCTGAAGCGCTATTTAGGAGTCTAAAAAGCGTACGATAAAGTCCATATTTCGGCAATAGTTAGCCAAGTTTTTGGCAGCGGTCCCAAAGACGCATGCGGCTAAACACAGACAACAACACCAGCCCTAAGAGCAGAGAATAAAATGAGAGGGAACTATGTGAAAAAGACAGTGAAGTCAAGAAAATTTGTAACCTGCAAATTCAATCTACACGTAGCGTACGCTTAAAAACACAAACCTGCGAGTACCTATTTAGTATGTGAGAACATAACATGTTTGTTTCTGTGTGAAAAAGTTTTAGTTACCTTTATTAAGACTCTAACATATATTTACATAATATCATTTATAAATATAGAATTTAAAAGATAAAATAAATAGAAATATATTAAATTTATATATTTTTACATTATTTATCTCTATGTGCTTTTCAGCAAAAGCCATCCCCAGATATTTCCATTCGTCTCTTTCGAGGGCCTCTCTTGGCCATGTTCTTTCCGCCATAGTCATTATTTCATCCTCCCATCCTTTGATCGGTCTTTACATATAATATTTCGAAGTTTCAGGTGCAGTGAGTCGGAAAGCGCAGTATCGAACGACCTCTTTCCAGGCCGACTGACGGACGGCCTTGCTAGGGGTTGAGGGTGGGCTTATAGTTTGATGGTGATGATCGCGTATTATTTTTTTCATCTCAAGAGAGCGCTTATATCTTGTTTTATTAGACGTACTAATAGGGAGTTTTTTTGTATAGATGGCGCTGTGCTTGGTACGTTAACGTAAGGAACCGAACACAACTTTTTGTTCTTTTCGCTTGGATGTATGAGATCGTAAAACGAAACTTAACTAATCATAGTTATAATGCTCGTATCACAAACTTATTTACTGTCATGGGTTTACCTGAATATTAACGAAAACCACAACGAATTCAACGTACAAACAAAACAAGAGTATTAATTAATAACAAAGCGCTAAAAATGGGGATAGATTCGGAAAGAACAGTTACTTTTTCTTAATTTATTTTGGCTTTGGCATCTAGTAACGTAGTCAGTTCAACGACATCTACAGAGTGCAAGGAAACTTAACTTTTTTTTAATTCTCAAAAAGAAAACTCCTTATTAGCAATGTGTATGTCCGCAAAGTTCCTCTACAAGTTCTTCACTCTGTGCACAGGCTATAATAAACGTAGCTCGATTTACGTCACAGGGTGTGTTCTGTTGTGATTGTGTTTCCTTAGTGTATTTTCTTTATTTACTTGTTACAATGGCCATTGAGAGAAGCCTGATGAGATAATATCATATCTGCATGGATTTTTGGTAAAAGACTGTACAAACTATTTTGGAGTGTTCTTAAAGTGAATCTGGACAACTTTTCCAGTAATTTTTCCTTAGTTTGGTTATTGCGTTGCAGGCTGTACAAACATATTGACCGTAAGAAGGCTGGTTCCTTGATTTACAGGGCACGTTAAACCATGTCGGTCCCAGTTGCGGTCTATGATAACTGAGGACGGCGCGGCGGTCGTTACACAACCATGTCAGAGGCCTTCTACTAGTAGCACACAACAAGAAGAAGCAACTTTTTCAAAGTGCATACAGTCCAAACGTAGGTAACACCACTTAGATTTACTTCTTAAAGTAAAGAAAGTTGGTATCTACACGAGCAAGTGTTGAGTAGTTGGAACTATTCTAGTGTTGCCGAAATATCGATAGCACTACGATCGACAGTTTTCATTTGAAAAACCCTGTACAATCGATAGGCCAATCGAGAGTACCGAAAGTTTAAATTGTGGCAATACTATCGACAAGGTGCAATACTATCGATATCGACAATATCAATTTCCCACAAAACAAAACTATTGATAGGATTGTTCTGTGGAAAACGATACTATCGATAGATTTTACTCATGAGCCATGATACTATTGCTACTATCGATTAAAAATCGATTGTTGAACGATAGCGCGAACTGTCGATAGTCCACTATCGAGCGGCAACACTAAACTGTTCACTTTCTAAAATGTCTTAGAAAACTTATATCCGATTTAAGCAAAGACATTAAAAATCACACTAATAGGCTACTTTGGATATTTTCAACTGACTAGATTGAATAGAATCAACTTTCGAATAGGTCTATAATAAACCATATAAGTAGTCAGTAAAAAGCATGCCAATTTCTTTTGGCATATTGACTCTTGCACTTTGCTTTGGCAAGGTATAGGTATACATTAATATAAAATGTATCACCTACTACATAGGTATAGGTGTAAGGGACAGCCCTTCGAATATTTATTTTATTTTATTTATTTATTCAGGACACATACAGTCATGTATACAAAAGGAAAATATACCAACACGTATTTGACAAAAAAAGACCTGGAGGTCCATAGAAGAAAATAACAATTTCTATAAGTGAGCAAACGGTATAGACTTATGAATACTGATAGGGTGCATGACCATGAAACTGAACTACTTTCTCCTAGAAATATACCTATGTCAAGAAACGACATAAAATCGACCCATACAAAATCACAATCAGCTGACTGCATTTACTATTAAAAGAAAAAAAAAACGTTTCCTGAAATATTATGTATGGGAAGTTATTCAGTTTCATGGTCTGAATGCACCCTATCAGTATTCGGAGGGATGTCCCTTACACCCTGTATATTTTAAATAAATGTATATTTGGAATAAATAAACGTCTTAGAAGTTAAGTATAGCCAAGGACCATCCTTGGTATAGCCGAAGTAAGAAAAGTAAAGAAGAAGCAGGTTAACAAAGTGACGTAGTCTATATAAATAAATGAACTAGTACTATAGTCAAGTACGTGTAGGTACTTATCTAGTCAAACATGACAGATCAGTTATACGATCAAATATAAGTGTAATGCATTTATACAGGTGACAATACGAATACACCGACCTTTTTCGTTAAGTCGCGTTATATCGGCTAGATCAGGTGTTTTTTATCTATTTACGTTTTAGGTGTATACATTATTTTCTCAGTAAGAATTTGTTTTATTTATTATCTTTTGATTGTATTTGACAGCATTAAATAACAACTTCTATTGTTTTTGTATGCCTCGTTATAATTACAACGTTTTGTTAAAAAATATTAAACTCTGAAGTAAGTAGTGTAGTACCTGCTTTCATTTGTTTACAATAAGATCAGTACCTAAAGTTAACTATAATTAGTGCTTTCATTTGTTTACAATAAGTACCTAAACTTAACTACTATATGTAGTACGTTCTTTTAAATTGTTAACTAATTAGTTTTATAGAAATATACGCTACTACCGTTGTCCGCGTAGTCTCTACCTTCGTGGCATACCAGCGCTACGCAGCAATTATTTATCTACTGTTGCAGCAAATTCTGAACGAGTTGCCTTTTCAGTATCTAATGTTTTTCTACTGCGAGATGTCAATCGTTCTATCGTATACTGTTAGTCTGTTATCAAGGTGCTCACTGTTTTTTTTTATGAAAATTTACCTATTTGTCATTATAACATTTGATTCAATTTTTGATATTAATTTTGATTTTGTGCCGTGTGATGCCGGCTTAGAATAGAATCACTACATTTAATTCTCGTAAGCGTCTTAAAAGTCGACTATGTGACTCGAGGGGTTGTATTGCAATTTTAGGCGATGGACTGACAACCTGTACTATGGCGATACACAATTCTCCGAATGGCCCTCAAATGTTTGTCAGACGTGGCGTAAATGACTCTGTCTACCCCGCAAGGCTTATAGGCGTAATATGTTTACATACGCCATTTTGATACCACGCCAATCCGTCTAGAAAAAACGATTAACAGTATCTTAATGGTTATAAGAATGAAATCACACTTCGAATACTCTACTGATGACGTCATCCATAGCATGATTCACAGGTGGAAGAACAAAACAGAGTAACTTTGAACTTATGCTCATCAGCGTTATAAGGTTTTTGTTTATTTTCTGCTCTTGGGATAATGAAGATAAGACTTTTCTGTCGTGAGATTAAAACGATGCATAGCTATGGATGACGAATTTTTGGCATTTCGTCAACAATAAAGAGTTGCCGCAATTGAATTGTAATTGAAATTCTTTATTCTATGTAGGATAGTATTATCACTTAAAGACGTCATGATCCGATTCGATGATTTTTTGTAACAATTTTGTAATGTTTTAATAGAAAACCGTCTCGGGCGGGATAAAAAAAAAATATAAAGGCACTGCCGTGTCACCACTCCCACTACCGGCTTAGAATAGCATCATTATTACCTGTGGGTGTCGCAACTAAGAGATAAATCCAGGCAATATGCAGTGGCATTACCTGTTCAATACAAGCCGCACTGCACTCGCCATGCCAACCCGACTGCTAAGTGAGGTGAGTTTGGCAAACACCCTCCCCCCAGTTAAACAAAGGAACATGATTCTTTATCACATACATTATATCACGCCTATATCCCCTGCGAGGTAGGCAGAGCGTAAACGGTCGTAAAAAACGGACATTTACTCCACGTCTGTAAAAATTCGAGGGTCGTTCAGAAGATTTTTGTATCAATACAAGTTGTCAGCCCATCGGCTAAAAATGCAATACAAATGTAACCCTCGAGTCGCTTAGTCGCCTTAGTTACTTAACAATGACGTCTAACACCTTAGTCAGCCGTGACCACGGGCTCTGTAAAGAGTTCGAAACGTAGGAATTGTAAAATTCAAAATAAACATAATATAAATCCGTTTTAAACTATATTATTGTGATGAGTAATAGTTGTGCAAGAAAATATTATTAGTCCCTTTTAATATTATAAATGCGAAATTTGTATGTTTATTTGCTTGTTTCTTCTTGTAATGAAACCGATTGTAATGAAACTTGGCACACATAATATAAAAGGTAACACGGATTAACACATAGGATAGTTTGTACCACCACTTATGCGGGCATCGCCGCGGGTAACAGCTAGTAAGTCATAAAACAAAGTATTCTCCACTAAGCAACGATAACCAGTTTTACAATAACACGTGTACATTAAAGTCAGACACACATACAGTCAGACAGTAATATTGTTGAGTAAAATATGTAGTAATTACAAGATTTCTTTGCAATTATGTTACTGTGCGAATTCCACACAAGGAAACGTATGTTTACACCGTTTACAGAATTTTCTTTATCTTTTGCCGTGTAATGCCGGCTTAGAATAGCGTCACCCCATTTCTTTTCTGCGGGTGTCGTAAAAATTTACTAAGGGAATCGAGGGTTTCACGTGTATGACAATTTTAGGCGACGGACTGACAACCTGTCACTAAAGACTATACTAAACTATTTACAGTTTCAGAAATCACGAAATTTGATATTGCTGATTTTCATTACTGTACCTTCATTTGCATTATATTCAATAGACTTCGGTTCTGAGCCGCTTACGACTAAAACAGTTTATTTCGGTAGACTGTCAAGTTCTAAGGCCTCTATGATTTTGATTCACTAGGCAAAATAGAAAAACAGGAACCGGTGCGTAATTTAATCATTGCCTTGACATTGAACAAAGGCCTTAAGCTCACGAGATATTAGTATTAGCACGAATTACGTTAATCTACACGTAAATATTTGCTAGGGCTCACTCGGAGGTACGTAGTTTTGAGATTGTTCAATCAATCAACAAGTCTAACACAGCCCATGGGGTGAGTGTAACTGTTTTCGGGTACAAAAACGGATACAGTGTAAGGGACAGCCTTACGAATACTGAGAAGTTGAATAACTATCCCCTAGGAGCATATTACGGAAAACGACGACAACAACATTTTGAATATACATTTTTTCACTTTTCCTGGCATATGTTCTTAGGGAATATTTTAGCCGTATGATGCCGGCTTAGAATAGCATCACTCCATTTCTTTCCCGTGGGAGTCGTAAGTGGCGACTAAGGGACTCGAGGGTGTGTATTGCAATTTTAGGCGATGGGCTGACAACCTGTCACAATGGCATTACACAATTTTCCGAATGGCATGTCAGATATATGTCAGACGGGGCGTAAATGTCTGTTTTTGCGGCCGTTTCCGCTCTGCCTACCTCACAAGGGATAATAGGCGTGATATGTGTATTACGACGCTCACGGGAAAGAAATGGGGTCATGCTATTCTAATCCGGCAATGAACCTAATGTCGGTTATTCATTGCAAATATTTTATGTATATATTAAGTTAGTTATTAACACACTACAAGATATTAACAATATTAATATATTGTGTCGAGAGTTTTATTTGTGTCTCGCATATTACACGTGAGTTTAAAAACATTGATTGAAACACAATTTGAAAGAAATCTGATTGGATGTTTCTCTCTGACGCAGCGGCAATGGACAGTCGCTTCACCCTGTTCAGTACCTTAACGTATGAAATGACAGGCATGACAACCCAACGGACCACCGTGCAATAGTCGTAGTCATACCCATAATCATTAAAGTGTAAACATATCTGCGAGACCGGAGATGCTAATGTCCTATAATTACTACAACTTGATACTAGAACCCGCGAATCGCTGTATAGTCCGATACGGCTGGCATTATTTGTGGGCATAACGACAAAAAATATCTTAAGCCGCTTATTTTTGGCTTATAGTGTCCGAACCCAATTTATTATTTTGTGTCATTTTAGGTTTGCCGTGTGATGCCGGCTTAGAATAGCATCACCCCATTTCCTTCCCGTGGTAGTCGTAAGACGCGACTAAGGGACTCGAGATTGTGTATTGCAATTTTAGGCGATAGGCTGACAACCTGTCACTATAGCGATACACAATATTCCGAATAACCCTCAAACATTTGTCAGACGTGGTGTAAATGGCCATTTTTGCGGCTGTTTACGCTCTGCCTACCCCGCAAGGGATTATAGGCGTGATATGTGTGAGTGTGTGATTTTAGGTGTATGCTAACATACTTTATTACGTAACCAACTCAAACTGGATTTTTACATTGCGTAAATTATCACAAAGATAATACTGGTATATTTTATAATATTAATTAAATTAAAGACACTTAAAATTTTAATTAAACAAATGAAATATAAATTGAAACATGGAAAGCTAGCCATAATAGGCTATTATACCTACAATCTGATGCTAATTAATGTTAGATTTGATAACATCAATCACACACATACGCACAAGGTTACATAAAACACGCATACTTTACCCATGCGGGGTAGACAGAGCGTCAGCAATCCCACAAAATTGTCGCCACGTCTGAACGATTGTGTCGGTATAGTTAGAAGTAGAGTACAGCATATTTTATACTAACGGCCCTACCAGAGCAGCGGTTGCACCCACTGCTAACCGTTTTCCCGTGGGAATAAGTAATTTTAATATGGACAGGCCGCTTGTATGTTAAAAGATGCCACTTAGGGATATTAATGTATTCTTTGCTTAGGATGCGTATTTAAGTGTTGGGCTGGCTTGTCACTATAGTGATACTCAATTTTCTAAAACATAGCTGTAAATTATTTGTCAGACGTGGCGATAATTGGGCGATAACGACAGATTATTACGGCCGTCCACGCTCTGTCTAGCACGCAAGGGACATAGGCGTGATAATAATAAAATAATAATAATAAAATTCTTTATTGCACATATAAAAAAAAAACAAATAACATTCTTAACATAGGAATATGTGAAGTAGGTACAACAAGGCGGCCTTCTTGCTATGGTAGCAAGTTCTACCAGGCAACCTTTGGGTGATAGGAAAGCGCGTAAAGGTAAGCGGGATAGTGCATATAATATAAACATACTTACACATACTACATACTATTGTAAACACTAATACTTAAATAACCTAATAATATTATAGACTAATACATAACAACTAACTATGATAGATAGGATAGATAGATATATATTCTGCAACGAAGGAAATAAAAGAAACAGAAATAAATAGCAGTTTAATTTTAAAAGAGACTGTGAGATAGGACATAGGTATTATACTAAACAACAATATTAGACAAAAAATGTTTTTTGACCCGATCTTTGAAGGATGTAAGGGATGGAGCTCGCTGCACGACTTCAGGCAAAGAATTCCACAGCTTGATTGCTCGCACTGTGAAAGACTTTGCGTAGAAGTCGGTCTTGTGCGGAGGAAGGTTGAGCGTGAGACTGTTGCTGGCTCGCAGATTGCGAGTCAGGGTTGAGGAGTGAAAAATAAAGCGCTCTTTAAGATAAGGGGGAGTATTAGGATTGGAGAGGACGGAGTAAATAAGGGAAAGGATATGGCAGTCCCGCCTACGGGATATAGGTAACCATTGAAGCTGGGACCGGTAATGGGAGACGTGGTCGTACTTTCGTAGACCGAAGATGAACCGAATACAAAGATGTGTGTGTGTGTGACCTTAGTTCATACAAGTCGACCGGTCGACCTCAGCTGAGGGTATAACATTGCATAATTATCTCGTTTGATAAGAAAACGAATCCGCCAAGTGTATTTTTTAAACAAATTAACAATTTAATTATTTTTTAAAGTATTTTTAAGGCAGGTAGAGGTTAATTTTATAATTCATTAATAGACGCGAACGAGTTGATTAAATATTTCTTGTATCTGGGTACCTATACAGTAGTTTTCTTAATTAACTTAGTAGGTCGTAAAAAGCGAGTAAGGGTTAAATTCATCCAGGGAATGGGCAGCAGTGTTCGCTGTGTATGCAACATCTTGCACTGCGCTCCCCGATTCGCCTACTAAGCGTGTTGAGTATGTCAATACCCCCTAATAGGGGAGGCCCATGTCCAGTAGTGGACTGTTGAATTGAAGCTATTAATGTATGGATGCATGCTAAGTTTCTACTTTTTGAGTGCCCCGCCAGGTATCGAACCCAGACCCTTTGCGCCGCAGACAGTCGCAATACCATTGCGCCACATTGGTTGTGAAATAACTACAGCATAGTTATTTATTATCTTATCATATAACCTTAAACTGTAACATTTATAACATTTTCGGATATCCACTATTTTTATAATCGAAGATAAATTATGACTTACGTCCATTACTGTGTAGCGTTAGATATATTTAATTAATGCAATCTGGCAGGCAAAATAATAGTTATTTATTTATAATTTATGTCCAGCAGTGGACTTTTGTGGCTGATGTATGTAATGTAAGATTTCTAAAAGATGTGTCGACTTGTTTTGTGTCGGAATACTTACTACTTACTTGCGTTTTTTATTGATTGATATTGTAATAAATTATGACGAGGATTTTTTTTCCTAAAGATTGATATATTTTATTTAAATGAAGAACTATTTTTTTTATAAAGTTTTGTTTTATGCAGAAAAGAATACTAATGTCCTCAGGAGTTCATAAACTCTGCCTTAATACGGATCAGATTAGAATCAAAGCAAATTAATCAGAGAGTCAGAACAAACTTCATCAAAATCAGTGCAGTTCTATTATTGCTATTATTAACTTTAACTTTATTTCAATGCAAGGTAGTACTATTACTGAATGTGGTCATGTCGCGACATTGTAAAATAAATGTGCTTAATATTTTTCTTATTATGTCCTGACAGAAAACCGACTTGGACGGGATAAATAAATAAAGGCATGTAACTTTATGCTACCACCACCAGTAAACGACATTTATTTCAAATCAAAATCTTGATTTTCAAAAGGTGTTATTTACAGACGTATTTTAGTGAAGACAAACAAGTTTTTTCCCTCTGTGTAGCCTGTTGATTTTTGCAAAAGTACCTTAGACTTGTTGATATTGAACTGCAAAGAAACCCACCAAAACGTACAAAACTTTGCCCAAAAAAAGGATATAATTGAGGTTACTCCACCGACAAGAGTTTGACTCTTAAGTTTGAAGAAGAAGACCTAACAGACTGTTTAGTATTAAAAAAAAAAGCTTGAAAAGTTATTGCATGACCGTTGACAATCAGAATTTCTTGCACCTTGACCGAACCCGGGAACGCAATCCGCGACCTCCGTTTAACATCTGGGCCAAGGAAGCTATCGCAATAAACTAACCGCACTCATGAAAGTAACAACTGGGAGACTGAAAGTAATAGACGGTGTTTTAAAGTGTTTAAAGTTTACGCGAAACGCTGAAAACTTGTCACTTCGCTGATACACAATTTTCGGAACAATTCGGTATGCTAAGATTCGATAAGGTCGATTTGAAAAAAATCTCATAACCATTTTGAGAATTATGCTTGATTTGAAATTTTTACTGATTAGAATAATAAGAAAAGGTATTAATATATATATACCTTTGTATGAAGCCTCAGAACCTGAATATGAATAAAAACTTTTGCCATAGTAAAAAAATATGTTCGTAACTGAAATTGATTAACAATGATTAACTGTTACTTTGTGCAGGCATGGGCATTTTAATACTTTACCAACAAGTGTGACATCACAAGCCGTGTGATGCCGGCCTAGAATAGCATCACCCCATTTCTTACCCATGGGTGTCGTAAGAGCCGACTAAGGGACTCGAGGGATGAGTATTACAATTTTAGGCGATGGGCTGACAACCTGTCACTATAGTGATTCACAGTTATCTGATTGACCCTCAAGCTTTTGTCAGACGTGGTGTTAATATCCGTGTTACGGCCGTTAACGCTCTGCCTACCCCGTAAGGGATATAGGCGTGATTTATGTATGTATGTATGTATGTGACATCACGTCTTCGAAACTTTAGAAAAATAAGTAATATAATTTCGAACGAAATAATTTAAATATTTTCTTAAAATCTCCAATATTTTCAGAACAATCCATAAAAATATAATGCAGCATATTGAATTGCACAAAATGAGAAATAAAATATCAACTTTGTATGTTTGTTTCCCTGAGAATCGAAGTATTGACCTCCGGAAACTCAGACCAAAAGACCACAGGGGCAACATAAGTAGGTCACTACCGGCGCTATATAAGGTCCTATTAAATTCAGTGCAAATATTTTTAGCGTGAGTCCCACTCGTGATACTAAACAATTTGCCCTAAGGGACATAGGTCGAAATGTAAAACAAAAATATTTGACTTTGTATGGGAGGGCCAATTTTTGCTTTGAATTTAAGTGTCTTAAATATTTAGCCCTCGCATGCAAGCGTGTTAAAATTCTTCAATATCACGTCTAATATAACCCCAATTTCGGTTATTTATGCGGACGGTGGTGATAACGACTACTTTCACTCTGCCTACCTCGCAAGGAGTACAGGCGTGATGTATGTACCCCACCACAAGTGGGTCAGCGCAGGTTACTGCCGGCGCTATATTTAGCCGTCGCATGCAAGTGTGACGTCACGAAGCCCCAGTTCTCAGAGGAACTTGACCCGCGGCTTCCACTTCCATAGAGGTCGGTGGATGTGGAGCGTTGTGACGTCATAGCAACAATAACCGCTTCGGTGGTAACGCTGGTTCGGGATTCGGAGGTCCCTGGTTTGATTACCGGGAACACACAAGTATGTGGGGCGTTGTGACGCCATAGCAACAATAACCGCTTCTGTGGTAACGCTGGGCTCGGGATTCGAGGGTCCCTGGTTTGATTACCGGGAACACGCAAATATGTGAGGCTTTGTGACGCCATAGCAACAATAACTGCTTCTGTGGTAACGCGGTCTCGGGATTCGGAGGTCCCTGGTTTGATTACCGGGGACACACAAGTATGTGGGGCTTTGTGACGTCATAGCAACAATAACTGCTTCTGTGGTAACGCTGGTCTCGGGATTCGGAGGTCCCTGGTTTGATTATCGGGAACACAAAAGTATGTGAGGCTTTGTGACGCCATAGCAACAATAACCTACGTGGTTTAGTAGTTGCGCTGGTCTCAGGATTCGGAGGTCCATTTCGCTTCTTGGGTGGAACACTCAAAGATGACACGTGTATCAGTCAATGGACTCAATTCTGGATATAAATTCTCCTTACTTACCTTAGATTAGTGCTGTCACTTTCCGTCAATTAAGAAGGATAGGAGATATTTTAGTCATGTCATGTCCTTTAATTTGAAGAAATATACGTGTTATCTGTCAAAATAAGGCGACGATGAAAACAATGGCGTTTATATTGACTAGAAAATTGCGAAGATACCATTGTCACTTTTAAACATGAGAGGATATCTGGTATCCTTTTCTAAAACCTATTTGACGGAAAGTGACAGCACCAATTTAAGGTAAGTTAAGATAATTTATATCCCGAACTGAGGACAATAGAATTGTTTTCAGTTTAGTTAGGACATTCCAGATTGAACCACCTGATTTTCACTTGCACCTATTCTCTCTATTTACCCTCTGGTTGCCCATTAGCAAATGCCGGCATTAAGACCAATCTTTTTTACGCTCTCCAATAAAGAACAAAACAAATAAATCGGCTCCTAGCTCTAACATTGTTATAGTTTTTTGTTGGGCAGACGTGTTTGTCTGGATGTCAAATGCCAGCGAGCTGCGTTTTTTTTTTTGTTGAAGGC
The DNA here is from genome assembly GCA_027580185.1 of Tuta absoluta. NCBI lineage: Eukaryota > Metazoa > Arthropoda > Insecta > Lepidoptera > Gelechiidae > Tuta > Tuta absoluta. The sequence goes on from JAQAHW010000038.1 coordinate 3,692,094, forward strand.
TCAAAACTGCAAATTTAGCCACCACGAGGCTTTGAAATCTACGCATGTCTAGTGATGGGGAGCGAGGGCTCACCCAAAGAAGTTTGTGTGGTTGTTCTAACAACCAGCCCAATCGTACCCTTGGGCCGCGACTTCATACTGTCCCAAATTTCCCAAAACTTTTTGGAACAAATAGTTTTTTTTAAAATATATATTTAGTAGCTTACCTTGGCATCTTCCATAATAGCTTTCGCTGTGCCATTATATGCACAATTCGGGTGCTTTCCATTTACTGGGCACTGGCCGTACCATATGCAATGGCCATCATCAGCTGATGCTGTCGGGACCTGAGGAACAAACATAGGAAAGTTAAGAATTTTAATTATTATCATCTCTTAAAAATCTGCTTAAGGTGAGTCGGGCTCGCGCACGAAGGATTACGACAGCTCCGTTAAAAAATTACGTTAGTTTGGGAGCCCCCTTAAATATTAATTTTTGGTATTTTTTGTTCAAAGTTCGTGCGGGACTTTTAATTTATATGGTTACTATACTATTGGTGGTCACCCAAGAAAAGCTGGAAAGACGAGGTATATACCCACTCCCAAAACGGTATGGAGGCGCCCCAGGATAGGGAAAAGTGGAAAATAGGGAGGGAGGCTTTTGTCATTTCTTATCTCTTTTTATCTTATAGAGCCTTCGGAATCCCACTGTTGCGCAAAGGCCTCCCTCCCTTTCCTCCACTGATCTCGATCCTGTGCCTCCACCTAGCAGTTCTTAAGAGGATCCGTCTAGTTCATGTCACTATATACACCAATTACTCTGAAATGCCTGGACCTGGACTAGTGAGCGCAGTGTTAGGTGCAGCATTTACAGAGAAGGCTGCTCTATCTTGGGTCGTTAATTTGCCAGCGAAAGCGTAATTGATAAACATGGATTTAAAGAGATACAGTAGCAGTTAAGGAACTTCCATGAAATGCGGATTTTTTGCTATATGAGAAAGCGTTTTATCTATCAGCACTACTACAAAATGCACTGAGCAGTGTTACTTGGCCGGCTGTCATCCAGACGCCTATACTAAGGCTTACTGAGAAAATTCTCTTTATTAGTCATTGTAATGCCATCAGATCTCAAATGTAATTGTATTGCCATTGTGATTTTCCTTACTTCAAACGGTTAGCGGAATACGAAACGGCAAAGACCATTGACACTCTATTGAAACACAATTAAGACGCTTTTCAAATAGCGAAATACAGCCCCTGGTCAGTTAAATTTCTATATCGACCATCCTTCAGCGTCAGGGCACAAAGTAAGTATTGGTGGCGGCGCCATTTTGTGGTCAGGGGTAGTTTGAATAGAAAGCTAATTAGGGCCGAGCACCATAAAATATCGATCTTTAGCCCCGCACAGGTTGTCCATTGCTATCAACGTCAACAACAGTCCACTGCTGGACATGGGTTTAGTCCTATTGGAGGGTTTTTGGTGCTGCACGCTTGGCAGGCGGGTTGGTGAGCGCAGTGAAAATGTTTTATTATTTATAGTCTGCAAATAGTCAGCGAATAGTCGGCTAAATTGATTAGCGATTAGTAATAGCTGTAATAACGACATTAAATTTTAATATAATAAGTTATTAAAAGTGGTAATAATACTGTTTAAAATGAAACCACAACCATTTCAATTGCTAGACAAAGCTCAAAAAACATTCACAGACGCGATTAATTTTCCCAATCATCACCGAAATAATGATCGGTTAAGCGGACTACTCGGAAAGGCCATTTTTGTAGAAGGTTACGGCCAAAACCATAGTCGGTGCATCTCTAATTAATAATTACACAGGGAACGCTGCTGCCCATTCCCTGTATTCATCCCTTTTTAAAACGCCATCGAGTAGAAATAGAGTGATGCTATACCTACCAAGCCGGCACCACACGCCAGTTTAATTGTATCTAATATGTACCATACAGCCACGGTCGGTCGATCAATGAATCAATTATCGATCTTGCCGTTAGATGCTGGTAAATTATTCATAATCCCTGATACATACGGGTCAATCTATCAATAATGGATGCGGGCCTGTTGTTGCGTTGGTACAATCTAGACTACAGGCTGTTTAGATTATTTTATAAGCAAATAATACATACCTAAGGGGTGTAAGGGACGGTGTACCGAAAACTTTGCATGATGGCATGATCAGACAACTTTTTCTATGGAGGGTATATTGAAAAATGAGAAATCGACCTCCCATACAAAAAGCTTAAAGCACATTAAGCAAAAAAAAAAGCTGACTGACTTTTTAAGGAAACTCGAAAAAAAAAAATCCCAACATAGACTCCATAGTAAAAGTTGTTCAGTTTCATGGTCTGATCATGCCTCAAAAAAATTCGGTAAATCGTCCCTTACATTATAACTTTTAATATTTTTAGGCAAGAAAATACTAAACCAAAAACCTCACTCGTATTTTTTAATTTATTAATTAAACTTTATTGCACAGAAAGTTTCATTTATTAATTAAACTTCAAAGGGAAAGTTCAAAGGGACGGCCTAATACCACGCGGCATTCTCTACCGGCCAACCAAAGGATAAACAAAAAATGCCATGCGGATGATACCTACTACGTAAAGTTCTCACGTATACAATACATAAGAAGACTAATAGATATAAAGTAATTACTTACATAAGACCTTAATATAATAAAATAAAATATGGCGGATTCCTAAATTTTCTTAATGGCAGTCTCAGTGATTGTCCTAACATCCTATATAAAGTATACTATGAAAATTAACCAGAATTATAAATCAAGTGAAATGGGTGTATTGTGCATTGACGTTGGTTTTGTTTGAAACTAATTCATATTGCAAGCCACGTGCGTGACGATATCGTATTGTTTTAGAAAATTATGATAAAATAAACAGTGCTTTTTTAAGACTGGACTTTTCGATTTTAGCCCCGGAGCTTTGAAACCTACACCCGACTGATTGGTGGGGAGCATAATTGATTGGTGGGGAGCATGATTGATTGTTGGGGAGCATGACTGATTGGTGTGGAGCATGACTGATTGGTGGGGAGCATGACTGATTGGTGGGGAGGTATATAGATACAGTGGAGATAAACGTTTGTTGAAAGGAAACTTTGTCCTCAAAAAATACTTTCTCTCGCACAAAATAATTAGGCCACAGTAAAGTAAATTGATTGCATTTTATTTAGAAAACATGATTTCCTAATTTTTCTTGATTTAATTAAGGAAATTTAGTCTCAGTGATTTTACCAACATCCTGTAAAAAGTATACAATGAGGATAAACCCGAATTATAAATCAAGTGAAATGGGTGTATTGTGCATTGACGTTGGTTTTGTTTGAAACTGATTCATATTGCAAGCCACGTGCGTGACGACATCGTAATGTTTTAAGAAAATTATGATAAAATAAACAGTGGAGATTGACGTTTGTTGAATGGAAACTTTGTCCCCGAAAAATACACATAAATGACTTAATAACAGTTTCTCACATTTAGCTACAGTAACGTACCTAAATCGAATGCATTTCAAATTCACGTCATTTTGGAGGTAGGTAATTCCTATCTACGAGGCTATTTGGAAAAATAATTGGATTTGGATAAAATTTGCTATTTGGAAATGAACTACTTATTAAAACGGTACATAAGTATGAATGTACCACAATTGCAGTCACTATCATTGTAAACAATGCCGTCGAAATAAGATAAAAAAATGTTTAAGTAGTAATTCTTACTTTGCATATTTTCGATAATATTGTATGAGAATAGTTATATTTTTGGACAATAATTTGAAACATTCATACGCATTTTATTACCTGCCCATGCAAGTAGCGAATTGTACGACACGCGCTTACGTACTACATGTACCTATCCTAATACTCTAATTACTGACTAGCTATAAAATAAGCATAAAACATAAATTAGTAGATTTCCGCCCAGCGGTTTCACCCGCTGCCACTTATTTTCCCGTGGTAATAGTTGTTTTCCAGCGGTAAAAAGTGGCCTATGTGTTATTCCGGGTTATATACTCTACATGTATTCCAAATTTCATACAAATAGGTCAAGCCGTTTGAGCGTGAAGAACAAACATGTACATATACACACAAACTCTCAGATTTATAATATTATATTTATAATATGCCTACCCCGCAATGGATAATAGGCGTGATATGTGTTTGTTTTTTTATAATATTATATTGTAGTACGGATTTAATTTAAGTATAATAGCAATAAAAAAAGTTGATTAATCTAGGTACACGGAAACGAATCTCTACTATTACCTCAGTCCCGTACCGCAAATTATAAAACCGCACACGAACCTAAATAATTGAATCGAACTTTGCCCTTTAAATTATGAAACGAAAATAAATATAATGTAAAACTGCGAAATGTTCATTGCTTTTATCTGAAATCATTTATCAACCGACTTGAAATCAAGGAATAGGTTCGAAATAGTCGAGGATATATTGCATCTTTTTTAGCGCGTTATTGGCATCTTACACTTGCAAAATTCGCGGGTGATGGGCTGCGGTAGTCAAGATGAAAGACGCCGCCACTTGTGATGGCGAGAGTAGCAGATTCAAATTCTGCCCGCGGTAGACAATTTTGCAAATTTTCTTAATTTATTTTTTGTATGTAAGTTCACTAATTACTTTGAAGTTTTTTGGTTTGTGGGCGTTTACAGCAAGTCCAAAGTGGTCTCAAAGTTATCAGCTATGGATCTGACAATGTCATCTTGAAGAAATCAAGGGAACTCTTCAAAATGCATAAGTACAGCACAGTTGAAGTTGGTTCCAAGAATCTATCACAGCAGTTTCATCCCAACTGTCGTAAGACAGATTACCTTACCTGAAGACTTGAATCGAAAGCGAAACAGTTTCAGACTTATTTTGCTCATATACTTTTCGTCTTTCGTACTCTTTTACAAGTTCAGCGTAACAACTGAAATAAACTACACCGCTTGTCTGTCACGTACCGGGAGCCGGACAACAATTTTGAACCTTAACTACCCACAATAAAATTCAAAACCAATGAAATTGTTATAGTATCAAGCGACAGACGAGTGATTAACATTATTTTAAACAAAAAAGTGACATTGTGCAGTCAAGTTCAGGCTGATTTAGATAGTTTGGTTTTCGTACCTTTCTAAGGTCACGTGTACCTATAAGACTTAAGTTGGCAGCCGATGTGGCGCAGCGTTTAGTGCGACTGCCTGCGACGCAAAGGTTCCGGTTTCGATTCTCAGTGGGACACTCACAAAAGTTGATATTTATCACTTTATGAATTTGTTCCCGGTCTGGTTAAGACATTGCAGGGTGGACCACCTGATTATCCGAAAAGAAATGGTACCGTGCTTCAGAGGGCACGTTAAGCCGTCGGTTCCGGTTGCTGTCTATGATTTCTTATAACGCGGTCGTTACACAACCATTTCAGAGGCCTACTACTAGTATTAGGCCGTAATAAAACTCTGACACCAGTGTTCATCGTGTCGTAGGACTCGGTGTCCCACACGAGTAAGAAAGAAAGATGAGACTTACATTAGCGATTCAATTGTCTAACCGGATGTGAGCTTGACTGTACGACAGTGACCTCTGAATGTAAAATATTCTCAAAACGGTATCTAGATTTTGACTATTGATTGGCTTGGCCATATCCCAGGCGAATCTAAAAACAAGGGGCAAGCAGATGTTTTTGGGTCACCACTGAATCGTAAACGCTATCAAACTATACAGGGTGTAACTTAAACATTTTATTTAAAACTAACAGCCCACCCAGCGGTTTCACCCGCTGCTAACCATTTTCCCGCGGGAATAAGATATTTTAATATAGTCTTTGTTCATCGGGGATAACGTAGGGTTCTAAAGATTTTTTAAATCGGTCGAGTAGTTTCGGAGCCTATTCAATACAAACAAACAATCAAAATATGTTTCCTCTTTATAATACTAGTGTAAAAGTGTAGAAAACGGCCAAGAGCGTGTCCGACACGCCCAAATATAGGGTTTCGCAGTCATAGATATCAATTGAACTTTATTTCAATGTTTTAAAGATGCCGGATTAGAATAGCATTACCCAATTTCGTTCCCGTGGGAGTTGTAGGAGGCGACTAAGGGACTCGAGGGTGTAATTGAAATTATTTATTCAATGTAGGATAGTATTATCACTTATTGACGTCATGGTCCGTCCTTGTAAAAAAAAGAAATTTGTATCACATAATTTTCTTACAACAATTTTGTAATTTCCTAATAGAAAACGGCTCAATAATTAATTTACAATATTGTTAATATAGTTTAGTTGGAGCTGGCTTGATCACCTAGAAAGGATGAGTGAAGATCGGGGAGTCAAAAAAGCGTACGCAGGTCGACCGACTGGCCGAAGACCGGTCGGGCGCCCCCGGTACCGGTGGTATGATGTGGTGGAAGCGGATCTTCGCGAGCTTCTGGCAAGCGATTGGCGAGAAACCCCACAAGACCGAGACAAGTGGCGAAGTCTCGTATCAGAGGCCAAGACTCACTTTGAGTCGTCGAGCCGGCGAAGTAAGTACCTCTAAGTTTAGTTCAGTTGTTACGCTGAACTGGTAAAAGAGTTCGAAAGAGGAAAAGTATATTTTGCAAAATACGCCGGCAACTGTTTCGCTTTCGATTCAGCTCTTCAGATAAGGTAATCTGCCTTAGGTATAACAGTTGGGATGAATCTGCGTCCAAATCAGAGTCACCGAATATTCGCCAACTATTCTGGTCGACTATTTGTTTTTTTTATTATTATTATTTACCTAGCCACTCGAACGAAATACCTAAACAAAACATCCATCTAAACACCCTGTATTTTACTTCCACAGCCAAACTCTCCATAGACCAAGCTTGTCAATAACATTATTTCAGGCTAACGGTTTATTTCAATTTACATGTCCTCAAAAACGACATTTACACTAATAATAAAATGGAAATATTGATGTGTATGTATGTAATCGATCAACTTCGAAACAACTCGATCGATTTCAAATTACTTTCACCGTTATAATGCTACAACATGCTTGAGTAACATAGGCATCTTTGCCCTCTGAAAAATAGCTAGCAGCAGCGGGTGAAACCGCTGGCCTCTAGTATCGAATATTTTTGTAAGTTAGTTGACGTATTTATTGTGTTTTTTAAATTATTATTCTCAAAAAGCTTCAAAAATAATTATAATTCACAATTTCTTTACATTTAAAATCTTCTTTTGTCCTGTAGGAAACCGAGTCGGCAAACGACCCAATGAATCCATATAATAAATGAGGAGTGAAGAACGCACCTGCTATTTTTTGTCATTTTCATTAGGGTTAGTCCGGGATAAATGCCCAACCTTTTTTATTTTGTTCATATCTTTTCATTTTAAAATAATTATCAAATTATTTTCTTAAATATATATAATTTGGCAATTATTAATTGATTTTAAATGGCCTTTTGAAAATAATCATTTTAATAAGCCGTATATTTTAAGTTTAAAATAAAAGTGAAAACCGGGATATACGCCTCACATGCCGGATATTTGCCCCAGAGTGATTTTTTTTTGGAAGGGATATGTGCCCTTGGCAAGAAAACAAATATTTTAAACATAATTGACTAAACTATTACTGTATTTTTATATTTTTTTAATACATACATATATTACTAATTAGCAAAACCTATTTATAATATAATATTTGATCCATTAAATAAATGAACAGAAAAACAACAATTTATTTGATATCTGTAACCAAAATTATCCGAAACTAACGGGTTATCCGAAATAATTACATATCCGTATCCATATTTGTAACCAAAATTACATATCCATCTTCTTCTTCTTTCGTGTCGATGACATATTCATAATATTCCTGCATAAAAGTCAGAAAAGGGATATGTGCCCTCAGGGACTATCCCAAAACGTAACTGAAATAAACAAAAGATGAACTATTTGTATGATATCTGCAACTAAAATTATCAAAAACTAACGGATAATCCGAAACAATAACATAGCCGTGTCCGTATCCGTAACAAAAATTACATATTCATAACATTCCTGCATCAAAGTCAGACAAGGCCCTAAGGGCATATATCCCAAAATGTATCGAGGCAGATATCCTTTTTTACAGGGATATATGCCCGTATTAAAAATGAATACAAATACATTTATTAATTCAAAAATTGGCCTATTACATAATCTACACACCCCACTCCTTATTTAGACGTAAAGAAAGAGAACAGTTACCAGTCAAATCCAAAGTTATGGTAGGTCAAAGTTCATTCATAAAGTAAAATTCCGATTGTTGATCACGTCGCCGTCAAAAACACTCCTACGTATGTCCGCACGCGCCAACGCTTTGTGGCAGACTTAAGGGGGGAAGGGGTACTTTTGTTTAATAAAGGAATTTTTTGTGCGTATGTTTTACTTTTCACACAACTAAACTGAGGCGCATATCCCGCTGAGGCACATATCCGGGAATTACCCTATGATACATACATACACATATCACGCCTATAATCCCTTACGGGGTAGGCAGAGCGTAAACGGCCGCATAGAACGGACATTTACGCCACGTCTGACAAACATTTGAGGGTCATCCGGAAAATTGTGTATCGCCATAGAGACAGGTTGTCAGCCCATCGCCTAAAATTGCAATACACACCCTCGAGTCCCTTAGACGCTTCTTACGTCTCCCACGGGCAAGAAATGGGGTGATGATATTCTAAGCCGGCATCACACGGCACGGCACTTCATTATGATAGCAAATGAAAATGGCCAGGACATCATCGATAATACATTTCGGCATTATCCTGTAGAAGTGCAAGTCCATCTTGACGCTTTAGGTAAGTGAAATTAAAGAAATCGTAGTATTTGGTTCTCCCTTGGGAAAAAACGTTATATTAGCATACAAACGCGGTATTAAAGAATCAAATGACAGACGTTGATGACGTTGATCTTATGATCTTTGTTTATAAAACAACAGAACACAGCATGAGACATGACCCGCTTGGTGCATTATAGAGCACGGATATATGTTTTTATATCTATTGTTTTCCAACTCCCGACAAAATATTGTCTGTCTCATCTTGATCTTTTTAGTGCTTTTGTAGCCATTCTTGTTTTTAGTTTTCTGCACTAGTATAGGGTGAAATTTGACTCGTAACCGATAGCGAAAAAGGAAAGGTGACAAGGAACACCTTTCCCCAAGGAACATAGGTTGAAATATGACAAAAATATTTGAGTTTGCCGTGTGATGCCGGCTTAGAATAGCATCACCCCATTTCTTATCCAAGGGAGTCGTAAGAGGCGACTAAGGGACTCGAGGGTGTGTATTGCAATTTTAGGCGATGGGCTGACAACCCATCACTATGGCTATGCACAATTTTTCGAATGATTCTCAAATATGTGTCAGACGTGGCGTAAATGTCCGTTTTGCGGTCGTTTGCGCTCTGCCTACCGTGGCAGACCTACTAGGCGTGATGTGTGTATGTATTTATGTACTAGCAGCCCGCCCAGCGGTTTCACCCGCCGCTAACAATTTCCCCCCGGGAATAAGACAGTTTGCCGTGTGATGCCGGCTTAGAATAGCATCACCCCATTTCTTACCCATGGGTGTCGTAAGACCCGACTAAGGGACTCGAGGGATGTGTATTGCAATTTTAGGCGATGGGCTGACAACCTGTCACTATAGTGATACACAGTTATCTGATTGACCCTCAAGCTTTTGTCAGACGTGGTGTTAATATCCGTTTTACGGTCGTTAACGCTCTGCCTACCCCGTAAGGGAAATGGGCGTGATTTATGTATGTATGTATGTATGTATGAATAAGACAGTTTACTATAGCCTATGTTCATCAGGGATAATGTAGGATTCTAAAAATCTTGACTTTAATTTGAAACAAATATCGTTTTCAGATGGTGGTGGCGTTAAGTTACATGCCGTGTGATTAACCTGCCCAGCCCCATTGCAATGCCTTTATTTATTTATTTATTTTTATTCCGCCCGAGCCGGTTTTCTATTAGGTCATAACAAAATTGTAATAAAAAAAATTGTGTGATACAAATTTCTTTTTTTAGAATGACGGGTCATGACGTCAATAAGTGATAGTACTATCCTACATTGAATAAAGAATTTCAATTTCAATTAACGGTAAAAGAATTTTTGAAATCGGTTCAGTAGTTTCGGAGCCTATTCAATTCAAACAAACAAAAATAAATCCTGTTTCTAATATTAGTGTAGATTAGTGTAGATTATATTATTAATATTTAAGTGTGATGACGGCTTAGAATAGCATCACCCGATTTCTTTCCTGTGGGAGTCGTAGGAGGCGACTTAGGGACTTGAGGGTGTGTATTGCAATTTTAGGCGATGGGCTGACAACCTGTCACTATGGCGATACACAATCCGTTCAAGTCCGTTTTTGCGGCAGTTTACGCTCTGCCTACCCCGCAAGGGATAATAGGCGTGATATGTGTATGTATGTATTATTTTGGTGTATATTTTTTTAATGCATTATTTAATGATTTTTGACGTCATTTTTATACCGAGTAAGGGACAGTGTGCATGAAACAATACTGATAGGGTGCATGAAACATAAAACTGTACAACTTTCCCCTAGAAACATATGTCAGGAAACGCCAAAAAAATGACCTTCCATGCAAAATCACAATCAGCTGACTGCATTCACTATGGGAAGTCAGTTTTTTTACGTTTCCTGAAATATGTTCCTAGGGGAAAGTTATTCAGTTTCATGGTCTGCATGTACCCTATCAGTATTCGGAGTGCTATCCCTTACACCCTTTAATATAGTAATGATTAAATATAATCATTACACTGGTACGAATAATGTGGCGTAGTTTGTACATTTTTAAATGAAAAAGTAGTTATTGTGGCATAACTATAATAGTTGGACATATGGTATCGCGGACATTATTATAGATATTGATGTCCTCTATAAAACTGTAGTACATCACTTTGCTCTATTGTCAATAATTTCCACAGCGTACCCGATATAAGATATTTTTTTGGTACATTTGTACATTTTTAAACGAAAAAGTAGTTATTGTGGCTTAACTGTAATAGTTAGACATATAGGATCGCAGACATTATTATAGATATTGATGTCCGCTATAAAACTGTAGTACATCACTTTGCTCTATTGTCAATAATTTCCACAGCGTACGCGATATAAGATAATTATTTGGTACATTTTTCACACGTTGGGTTACATTATCGAAATTTTCACGCGGATCCCTATTTTTTTCTGGTATAAAATATAGCCTATGTTCATCAGGAATAATGTACGATTCTTATGGTGAAAGAATTTTTAAAATCGGGCCAGTAGTTTCGGAGCCTATTCGATGCAAACAAACAAACAAACAAACAAACAAACAAACAAACAATCAAATCTTTCCTCTTTATAATATTAGTGTAGATATTTGAGTTTCCATAGTTTCACAAATCAGCTAATCGGCAAATTTGTTTTCTTTCATATTTCGACCTATGTTCCTTGGGGAAAGTTGTTCCTTGTTACCAGCCCGTGTTGAATTTTTGATATCGGTCACTATTCAAATGTCATCCTTTGTTTGTTTGAACTGACTAGACTCCAAAACTACGGGACCGATATAAAAAATTTTTTACCATAAGAATCAGGGAGTAGCCCTGATGAACATAAGTTATAATAAAAAGTCTTATTCCCGCGGGAAAATGCGGGTGAAACAGCTGAGAGGGGCCGCTAGTAATCAATAAAGCAAAGCAAGTAGGAAGAGTAGCTAACATAGGGCAATGTAGATTTATTTTCTTGTGATCCGAATCAAGGTTATTTTTGTGACACCTTCATAATGTCTTTAGATTAAAAATAGCTCAATCAATAAAACGTATTTCGGCCTAAGAGTAATGAATTGTGAACTCTACACAAACAATATGCTTGAACGTAATTCGACTGAAAACTTAAAGCATGTGTATTATAAAGTCCTGTTAAATTCGGTGCGAATATTTTTTAGGGTGTTTTTTAATCGTGTAACAGAACAACTTTCCCTGGAAAACATAGCTTGAGATATTAAAAAAAAAAGACATACAAAAATAATCAAAATATGCGTCACTTTGTATGCGATGTCCAAATTTTTTTTTATTGCCGACCTATGTCTATTCGGGAAATTTGTTCAGTTTCACGAGTAGAACTCGGCCTTTTAAAAGTATTTCTGGGGAACTAATGGCGCCACTTTTGACTGTATCCTTTCTATGTGATTGGTCGAAAATATGTCAAAGTTCAGTTACTTTTTATTCGTGCGTTTAGGCACAGTGGCTCCTGCTGACATCAGCAATAAGCTTTGAGTTTTCCTCCCCATTGATATAGCGTTAATATAATATAAGAACAAAACGCAACGTTTTTTTTGTGAAATAACAATTAATATTATACTCAAAACCATTCATAAGCACCTTTAGGATAAGAGATAGTCGTGACAAAAAAAACTAAAATTGTCTTGGAATTTTATGCAAAATTCGCATTATCTATCAAAATTAAGCGACGATTAAAATGATGGCGACTAAATGACTAGAAATGGCAAAAAAAAAACAATAGACATTATAAAACATGACATGACCAAAATATCTAATATCTTTTTCTAAACCTATTTGACGAAAAGTGACAGCGCTATTTTAAGTAAATAGAAGTTATCGAATTGACACCAATATCGTATTTTTTAATGTGGATTCGGCTACTGGAAACGATGGCGTTAAATGTACGCCGGCCCTAAGAGCATTGACCGCTTTGTAAGGCGATAAAATTTTCAGGTTGTTCACCGTGCTAATGGTACACCCTTTACACAGCCTTTTCACCTTCAGGCAGTGTTGCCGCAACCGACGTCCCAAAATACACATATCCGCCGCTAAAAGTGTACATATTGTGATAAAAGTGTACATGACCATTTTTTTTTCTCAAATCACTCATAACAGCTTTTCTCTACATATTCTTCTCGCCAAATAGTACTATTTATTGGATTGAAAATGCCATTACTTTTTTCTTTTAATCTGTATGTACAAGGAAAGACTTGATAACTCTTAGTAGAAAAAGTAGCTTGGTAAACGGATGGTGTAGCGCCTTTTTTTGCCATGGTACAAACATAACAAACTCTTACCTTTCTTTTTTAGTCTCACAAAAAATCAAAAACTTTTCGGACTTTCGGGACCGGGATTTCTCGGGACCATTCCCTAGTGCGAACGAAAGGAATACGCGATATGGATCGACACAGTATCATGGCCTACATATCATGGGAATGTGAAGCGGGCTTAGCAGACATCCAGCAGTGTATTTTATACTAATATTCAAGCTAATATTTAAGAAAAAGAAAAAAGTATGCATCTGTGGTGAGTGAAAGAGATACTTTAATATGGATTTCTGCTAGAGCAAGGGAGATAAAATGTGTTAGCTTTCTTTACGTTTCTTTTCATGCAGCAGCGCTCATTTATGTCTTTGATTGAGATATTTTGGCGGTGAGTTCAAGGAAATTACACATGTACTGGCAAGATTACACATTACACATGGAAGCCCAAAATGGTACGTCAAATGTGTAAAATGTACCCTAACGGCAACACTGCCTTCAGGCTTCAGAATCTTTTGAGAACATACTGTAAATAGTGAAAAGGCTTACGTAGTAATTTACCTTAGAATTGTGATCAAAAGGAGTTTTCATTTGAGTCTGTATTATTGAATGAGGCGCTTATCTCAATTTGTGACTTGCGAAACTTGTACATACATACATACATAAATCATGCCTATATCCCTTACGGAGTAGGCAGAGTGTTAACGGCCGTAAAACGGATATTAACACTACGTCTGACAAAAGCTTGAGGGTCAACTAGATAACTGTGTATGACTATAGTGACAGGTTGACAGTCCATCGCCTAAAATTGTAATACACATCCCTCGAGTCCCTTAGTCGGCTCTTACGACACCCATGGGTTAGAAATGGGGTGATGCTATTCTAAGCCGGCATCACACGGCTCGAAACTTGTGAGAGACTAAAAAGTATGCTTTTAGCAATTTTGGTTCAGTGTGTGTCAAATCAATATTATATGTAGTATCAAAAAGTCGCTTCCCGTGTCCCGGACGGGTTTTGTTTATATCTTCAAAACTACGCAACGTATGTTGATGCGAGTTTCATTCAAGATAGAATCATTCAAAAGGTTTTAATGTATTATTTATGCCGGGAAAAAGTCACATTCCCAAGGGAAAATGGGTGGCATTAGTTGATACCGCTGCACGGGCCGCTAGTTGTGTTGTGATACATAATGAAACCTCGAGTAATTCTCAGTCGCCTCTTATAACAACCGCAGGAAAGAAAGAAACAAATAAATGCCTTGGACATTTCACACAGCACCATCTAGTCCCAATCTAAGCAAAGCTTGTACAGTGGTAACTAGATAGCTGATATAATAAATGAATACTTCTTTTTGTAAATAAGTACATAGAATACATGGTAATCACTCAGACTAAACACAAATATTTGAAAGATAACTTACAAATACTTGTGCTGTGTAGAGCCCACGAACCTCGGCGTAGCAGGCAGGAATACTATCCACTACGCTATCCGGCCAGTTTTGAAATGATTTGATATAATTCTAAGTCGTCATTTTTATATCGAGTAGTGAATAATTAAAAAGTAGTCGTTACAAAACCAAGTCAGAGGCCTACTTCTAGTAGTAGGCGGTTGAAAAATACACTGACACCAGGGTTCATCGTGTCGTTGGACGACTCGGTGTCCCACACGAAAAGGGTGAGTGAATTATTAAGGTAATGGCGGCGCTAGTTTCGTTCAGGATTCCCTAAAAAGGAAATATGTTCTTTGAAAGCGGAAGTTATCGGAAATGGAAATAGGATCACGGGCCACGGCCGCCATGTTGAATATCCGAAAACTTGGCAAGTTTGATTTACATGGTTAGCTTGGGGTCGTTGAACTTATAAGGATTCGTTAAGAAAGTAAATTATGGGTAAACAATTTACTTTAAACTTTGTTTCACTCGTAACTACGCGAGGGCAAAATTTCTTGCAAGAAAATGTTGAACAATCTATCTAATAAAGTCTCACTTTACGTAGGTCAGCTGGAAGAAATTTCTTAGTAGAAATAAGTTGTCCTGTTGTGTCATTATTTTTTGTATGTGTTTCTTTTGTTATGTTTTTGTGTACAATAAACGGTAAATAAATAAACAAATTCTCATATCTAATACCAGCCGCTCATTGCAAATCGTCCATCAGGCCGGAGGGCGTGCGACGCTACGTGAGCTGAGGCGTGGCCTCCGCAAGGGATCAAAAACTCAAGAGTTCATGGGGTCGTTCGTTGTCTTTTTTTTATTAATGATGGGTATGCTTTTGACTCAAGTCTAGGTCATAGGACAGAGACAGAGTCTAAGATGGAGCGAGCTCACCCAGAAGAAGCCTGTTCACTCTTACTTTGAAGAGATTAGGGTTGTCTCGGTTTCATTTTACCAACATCCACACACATACACGTATCACGCCTTTATCCCTTGAAGGATTGGCAGAGCTATAACGGCCGTAAAATACGGTCGGTATCGCCACGTCTGACAAATACTTGCGGGCCCGTTTTAGAAAAATCGTGTATCACTATACCTAGTGATAGGTTATTAGTGTGTCGCCTAAAATTGTAATACACATAAAAAAAATAGTATATTCTAGACAATTCACACAGCGCCCTCTAGCCCCAAAGTAAGCAAAGCTTGTACTACGGGAAGTGATAGCTAATGTTTATAAATATTTTATTTCTAAAAAAATACATATTATACATCAAAAATGCCCAGACTAAAAACAAATATCTGAACATTTACTTAACAAATGTTTGTGTCTTTTAGGGTTCGAACCCACGACACTCGGCGTAGCAGGCAGGGGTACAACTACACCATCGGGCCAGTCAGATGAAACCCTCGAGTCCCTTAACCAAGCTAGAATTTAAAACCCGACTAGTGTTGGTACCAGTTTCGTTGTCTGGCTTCCACAAGCTTCTACGTGATATTGATTATTTTAACTGCGTCATTTCGAATGTTAGTTTAACGTACTAACATAAACAATCAAACAAGATAGCCGCATGTGTTGTAAATAAATCACTACAGTTAGTGATTTAGTTAATAGTTTATTTATTTAGCCTCAGTTTTGTGAATAGTTTCCCTTAGTTTCCTTTTTTTCCTTTCAACAAAAAATAAGTGGTAATCACTACATAGTATAAAATAAAGTCACTTCCCGTGTCCTGGGCAAGTGTTGTTTGCTTAGATCTTTAAAACTACGCATCTGATTTTAATGCGGTTTTATGTTATAGGTAGTGATTGAAGAGGAAGTTTTTATGTATATAAATTATGCCGGAAAAGGATCATATTCATAGGGGAAAACTGGGAGCAGCGAGTGAAACCACAGGGCGGCTAGTAATCAATAAAATTAATAATTACTGTTGCACATAACAAATAATTTTATAAGATTTGATGCCGCCTTGAAACAAAATTATCCCATCTCTTTCCTGCGACTAACGTAGCGACTAAGGAACTTATGGGGTTTAATTTTAGAATAAGAGCTGACAATACACAAAACACAATTTTCCGAATAATCCTCAATCATTTGTCAGACGTGGCATAAATTTCCGTTTCTTGAGGCCGTTTACGTTCTACCTACCCCGCAAGGGATTATAGGCGTGATATGTGTATGTGTGTGTATGAGCTGACAATCTGTCACTACAGTTTGACGTTCATGCTCTGCCAAACTCGCAAGTAATACTACAGGCATGTTTTTGGCCCTCATCGCGTGCCGGCTAAACACGTCCAGTCCAAATATCGATTGACCTTCAAGGTCTTAGGGCGCAGTGCAGATTGGATTGGCAGCCGCCAAGCCTATTATCGTAAAACCTGAGGTCAGAGAAACATTAACTTTGTCTACACACAAATATATCACGCCTATAATCTCTTGCGGGTTAGGCAGAGCGTAAACGGCCGCTAAAGGTCTTTTACGCCACGTCTGACAAAAATTTGAGGGACATTTGGAAATTTGTGTATCGCCATAGTAACAGGTTGACAGCCCATTGCCTGAAATTGTAATACACACCCTCAAATCCCTAAGTCACCTCTTACGACGCCCTCGGGAAAGAGATGGGTTGATACTATTCTAAGCCGGCATCACACGGCAATTAGCATTGTCTACGAGACAAACAATGAAACTCTTCTACCATTCTCAAGTCATCCAATTTACAAAGATGAAGGAATGTAAAGGACGGTGTATCATGAAACTGAACAACTTTTACTATTGAGCATCTGTTGGTAAACAAGAAAAAAAGAATTGAACTATTTGAACTCCCACGCAAAATTCCAGATCAGCTGATAGACTTTCTTGGGAAACTGGAAAAAAATCGTTTCTCGACATAGGTTCCATAGTAAAATTTGTTCAGTTTCGTGGTCTGATCAAGCCTGCAGTTTTGGGTACCCCGTCCTTTACACCCTGTATAGATATATAACACGGGTACATAAATACAGAGACCGTGATTGTGTTGCCTTTATCCCTGCGGGTTAGGTAACGACTTAGAACTTCTAACTTCTAACTAACGTCAGTTTTCAACCATCTATAGTATAGATGTGAAAACGTAACAGACAGACAAGAGTTACTCTCGAATTTATAATATTCTAGTGAATATTATAAATTCATTAATAGAGTAACGCTCGTCTGTCTGTTACGTTTTCACGCCTAATCCACTGAACCGATTTGATACAATTTGGCATAAGCATAGACAGGAACCTAGAGGAGGACATGGGTTACTTTTTATCGCAGGAAAATCTATCATTCCCACGGGAACTTGTTATATTGAATTCATGCCGCGCGTAAGAAGACACCGGGAACCAGCTAGTTCTCGAATAACTTAAATCAATATTAACCTTCCAAACGAAACTAGGGCTTTCCTCTGAGTCACGTGTAGTGAACAAAGGGCGTCGTGTCAGTGAGTACTCTATAATGTCGGTATGTTGAAACACTTTTAAGCAAAAACCAACTTTATAACAAAGCCATACCGCTTATATTCGTTAATAGAAGTGATGATCAATTGGATTGCCTTCAAGCTATTAGGGAGTTCCAGCAATCGAACCAACTTTTGGTCAAAATTTTCTTCCAATTTTTTTATTTTTGTTCAAGTTACGAGGCATGCCTGGCGAACCAGACAGTTTTTGCGGCGGTTTAGTTTCTGCTCACTCCGCAAGCAATATAGGCGTGTATGTATGTATATGGTACATAAAAATATTCTTTTTAAGAAAGCATGTTCCAAAAGAAAGAAGGCGAAATGAACTCAGCAAACATTTTAGGTCATAATAACAATAAAAAATGCCAGGTTTAGGTTTTTATGGCGACAAAATTAAGATAGATACCTGAAATCGAACTAATTGGGAATAAACAGCACGTGCCGGCAACGCCTTCGACGTAATTTTAGTGATTGCAATTGCAACCAACAGGTCATATTTTCCCGTAGGTTTTTTCCATGTCAACTCGACGTCACCACGACATGACATGTGGTAGCAATTACTAATTTGGTAATTATTTACCTGTTTTTAACGTCAATTCAACGTATATCGCATCTTCTTCGTTGTCGTAGTCTTCAATTACTGATATAGCATGCGCAAGACAGACAAAAATACTTTTTACTCTTACATACAATGTCGTACAAAAAAAACTAAACAGCAACCGTTATTAAATAAAATTTAAAAATGTCGGCTTGATAAAGTTTTCCCAATCTGTTGTAATGCGATACTATAGATTGCTCTAAGAAATAGTTACATCGCAAATACCGAGCAAGCACCTCCGAGTATTTACGACTACGACCGTTTTGCACAACTATTACTCATCACAATAAAACAATTTTAAACGCATTAAAGTTGTGTTTATTTCGGATTCTACAATTCCTACGTTTCGAGCTTTTTACAGAGCACTCTCACTCACCACCTTAATTCGACTTTCAAGTTCTCTACCAGATAAAGTGAAAATAACTTTATATTTGCTATAATATTTAGACGTAGCAAATAAAGTGTGTCATTATGTGAAAAATTGGTGCGTGCGGACGTAATTTTTACATAAATTGGTTATATATTCTTTGGTCATGGACAAAACCACTTAAATGTTTGCTGAGAAACGTTTCTTGTTTTAAAACAAATATTGCAAATGGTATGGTATGTTGATATTTCCGACGAAGAGTTTCTGAAATCAAAACCAGTTTCGTCTGGTTTTTTGTTCAACAGCATTCTTTAAACTGCAAGGTTAACATGGCTGTTTAAGGACAATAAGATTTGTTATTTATTTTGGTGGAATCTTTCTCATGGATAATTTGTGATGTCGGCTGAAAGGGCTCGAAAGCGAATTTTCTACGCTAGTGTTTATTTATTTTTTTGCATTTCAGTAACAATTCGAATCTTAAACAAGGACAAGTATAGGTCGCGCAAAAAGTCTGTGATTTGAAACAAAATATAGAACGCAAATATATATCACGCGAAAAGATTTTTGTAGGCCCTGTGGCCTTAACGCAAATATCTGTCGAATTTTTTAATTTTCACGCATTTTTTCTACGCAACCTGTGTTTTATATATGGTCCTATTAAATTCAGTGCAAATATTAATAGGGTGAGTTCTACTTGAGTAACTGATCAACGTTCCCCAAGGAAGATAAGCTAAAATATTAAAAAAACTCCCATACGAGTTGTTAAAGAATGAGTTAATTTTTGTCATACTTCGACCTATTACTTACGGACGAGTAGAATTCACCCTATAAATATTTGCACTGAATTTAAGAGTACCTTATAGTGTACAGTATTACGCAGTTTACCCGGAGGTCAGTTGACACACAGGATGTAGTCTGGACGCGACGAGGGTCCGTCACGGATACATGTTTCAATATTAAATTCACGTAACGAATAAATCTCAAAATAAACAGCACTGACTCTCGTGTGTCTTTGTGAGATTACTGGCTGGGTACACGTGATGCGCTTCAATACAGTAGGGTTGTGTCGAGACTTGGATGTTTAAAGATCAGTGTCCAAAAGTTCATAGGGGCGTTCATCGACTCGGTATCTCACACGAAAAGAAGTGTCGAAAAATTTACCAATTATCATTCATCGTTTTTCAAAATATGATAAGTAAGATTTATTAAAATAAGTTACAATTTAAAAGTTTATATTTTGACGACATCCTAAATAGTGAATAGTGACGTCACAACATGACCTAGAGTCAAGAGCAAACCCATCCTTAATTAAGAAAACATCCGTTTTCATAAAAAATACCGTTTTAAAAAGTAATTCGTTTGACTAGTAGCGTACAAGCCTACCTAATAGGCAAACTAGTGGCTCGGCCAGTGGTGTCATCAGTTGCCGTTTTCCCGTGGGAATTACACCTTTTCCGGCATGTATTATTCATAATGAACCCTTCTTTTGTATCACATATAAAAAACGCATAAAAATCCGTTGCATTGTTTTAAAGATTTAAGAATACATAGACAAAAACAGACATACAAACACTTGAAGCCACTTTGCTTTTATATAACTAGTGGCCAATAAAGCCGTTTTACCCGCTGCTAATCTTTATCCCGCGGAAAAAAAAAATCCTTTTCCGGCATGAAATGTACAAAACCTTCTCCTTGAATCACTCTATCTACAAAACAAACCGCATCATCCAAGCATGAATAGGGACACGGAAAGCGACTTCATTTTATACAATTTAGTGATATATATATGTAGTGATTGTTACATAGAAATCTTTTTCACGCGTTTATCCTTTACGGGGTAGGCAAAGTATAAACAGCCGTAAATATAACATAACTTTGAAAAAACGTCATATTCAACGCGGTCAAGGGTACTCGTAACACATTTCAAAACGTAACACTTGGCAACGGCGGCACAAAAAAATAGCAGGACGTACGTAACGTGGTAAACATCACGTTTTTTTAATCGCGAAAATCTGAATTAAAATAGAACAGTACTTTGTATTAATTAGTATATTAACAAAGAGTACTTTTTGGATCAATGCAGTACTACATAAAATAAGATTGCAATACACACCCTACAGTAGAGTATCAATCGCCTCTTACGACTCCCACGGGGAAGAAATGGGGTGATGCTATTCTAAGCCGGCATCACACGGCAAACACATGAGACTCTTACAAAACCCGCGAAAATACACGGGGTGATGATATTTTAAGCCGACATAAAATACGTGTGCTTAAAATCAGCAATACGTCAAACGTGTTTGCGAGGCACTTATAAATGATGACCTCAGCGCTCTTGAGTTGCGGAAAATCTGTTGTATATAAGAGAAGAGCATTAATTGTGCTATTAACAAAGGTTTTAGCATATCACTAATGGCTTGGAAGCGGTTTGCATAGGTCTATTGTTAGTGCACATACTACCTACATAATAGAACGCAGGTTTCGGTTCTGAATGTACGTTCTTCTTCATAACGAATCGATTCTGGCGGTTACTATGTTTGTTTTAATTGATGTACGTACATGCATATTGTCAGTTATAAAATTTGTCTATGTTTGGCTAATAGCTTTGTTTTAAGGTATTTAAGTACAGTCAAGATCAGGCTGGGTTAGACAGTTTGGACTTCAAACCGTTCTTATTCCGCGCGCATAAGACTTACATTGGCGGTTCGAATCGAATGCCTAATTGGACGTATGTTTAACTGTACAAATATACGAAAACATAAAGAAGATTAAATTTTAAATAAAATGTTTTTTAGACAGCCAAAAAAGAAAAAATATAACAGTATCATATTGTGGAATGAGTCCGACCCGCACTTGGCCGGTTTTTTAATATGTTATAATTACCTCATTTCTTTTATGTTCATATTTTATTTTTTGTGAAACCGGCTAGCTCCAAATAGCGCTAGATTTGCACCGGTAAAAACATCTTTGACAGCTTGTCAGTTCCAAAAGTCTATTTGCCGGAACAATTTAGAAGAGCGCCATCTCAAGTATGTTTCTGCACATGAGCAAAAGGGACTAATGAGAATATCGTAGTAACTTGCGTTTGTATAGAATATAAAAGAAATGTCAACGAGGGAAAATTTACCCTACACCATAGCACGAATCTGACAGCTCTCAAATCGGGTTTTTTAAGATGGCCTTACTGTAAGCGTCAAATCGTGAACACGAAATGCGCTGTCATACGCTAGTGCGTGCGCCGACCGGAATGACAATTCGCAGGTTTTCCTCAACAATGGCCTCAAGGCGCAATGCCGCTCCGCTTACGACAGTTTTTCACTCGAACGTTCGATGCTTCCATTTGTATTCATGTTGAAAGTAGCCAAGTGATGCCCGCTTAAAAAAAGCATCACTCCATTTCTTTCCCGTGAAGATAACACGTGTAATGCAACCTGTCACTATGGTGAAACACAATTTTATGAATGACTCTTAAATGTTTGTCAGACGTGGTGTAAATGTTTTTATGGATGTTTACGCTCTGCCTACCCCGCAAGGGATAAAGGCGTGATATATGTATGTATGTGATCCTATAAGTAAATCTGTTTTTTCCTTATGAAATACTGAACTCTAAAATTGTTCAGCTACAGTGTATGTGACTAAGAACCCTTAAAGTTTAATATAAAATAGCACTTTAATGCCAAAGGAATCCAGTACATGAATACCATAAATACACAACACCAAATAAGTGAATACCTATTAAATGAGCCATTACTTCTTTATTGGATTAGTATGAATCGTTTGCTATAGACAAATAACAAAATATTTGCACCTGAATTAATAAAAATGTTAATTACATTCAGAACATCTTAAATCTGTAATGTAGCGAAGAGGTTAAAGTAATGTTGTGTGATGCCGGCTTATTTTAGCATCACCCCATTTCTTTCCCGTGGGAGTCGTAAGAGGTGTCGAAGGAACTCGAGGGTTTCATGTATATTAACTAGTGATTGATACACGATTTGTCAGACAGGGCGATAGCGTATTTTACGGTAGTTAACACTGCGCTTACCCCGCATGGAATAAAGGCGTGATATGTGTATGTATTTATGAACAACAAAATATTTGCACCTGATTAAATTAAAATGCTAATTACAATCAGAACATCTCATTACTAAAGAATACTGATAAAACCAAAACAAAATGTTAATTATATGTATGTGTTTACTAAAGTGGTGTTTACACCTTGAATGTGCTTCAATCTGACTTGTTGATACATTAGTCATAGGTACTCAGACTCAGGTCATACTATTTCCAAGTATGTAAGTAGTTCCTCCTTCCTGCAATACACTCAGTGGTTTAAGGTGGTTCGAGAGCTGACATTTCCATACAAAACGTTTGACCAATATACACTGTGTGTGTTATAGTTTTATGCTATCAAAGTATGTCGAAAAATTCTTTACAAAATCTAGTTCTCGCGAATCAAATCTGATTTGCGATACATCTATAAATAACAAAGTTATTTTGATCTAAAAACTTGACGAAATTATGTCCCTGTTAAGTTTGTGTGCGTTAGTTTTACACAACATGCATACGTAAGTCCACGTAAAGCTATTCGTGAACAGCGTGTTCTGAAACGAAATACAAGGAGTATTTCGTGTTTTGTGAAAAATATTTTAAATTGCTTAAGTACAATATCTTATGTTTATTTTAATTTATTACGCCGCAATAATGGGTAGAAACATTTTAAAAATTATAGGTACAGACATTTATTTACACAAAGCAAATACAAAGATACTTCATGTTTTTTTTAGTTTTGAAAAATGCGCTAATGATTTTTGAACACACATTTGTCAGTCATCTGACATTTCAATTTTTGATGGCGTCTGGCCGATTCAAAGAGTTTAGAATAGTTTTTCGTTTTTTCTGTGCTTTGATTTTATGAATATGCTTTAGTAAATTAGAAATAAAAAGGGACGAGACTTTTATAAAACAAATGCTGGAAAAACTTGTGGATTTTTACAAAACATGTGTTTTGCCGGAAACAGTGTTACGACGTGTTCCAGCAAATTACATGTGCAGGGACCCTCCTACGTTTGCGCGTAATAAAAGGATAGAAAAAGTAGAAGCCAGCGTAGGAGCAAAGACAAAAGCCTCATTGATATCATATCCATAATTTGTTTTCAACAAGAGCTGAAGACGGGTCTTGACGGAGCATGTACAAGTTCGGTCTGAAGATAGTGTCAGCAACACAGAAGTCATGACTACAGGCTTGCAAACACACAGCTCCACTGGACGTGAAGAATATTTTTCCAATCCATATTCTTGCTCTATTATACATGTGTAAATTTACAAGCGTGCACCTGTGTAGGTACTATTGTATTAGGTACTATGTATTGTATATACCAAAATTAAAAGAAATAAAAACCTTTGTCTCTAAAAATTATTTTGATATGTATTTATTTATTTTTTTAATAAGTAGGTATCCCCTATAAATCCTATAAAGAGTGATACCTACCTAAAATTAATAAATCTAAATGTAAACCGACTGAACCCTGGTTGTTCCGGCTCGGATATCGTAGTTTCAATTCCCCAGATCTATTGAGGTTTAAGGTAAGTATCACTAATTGTTTCAAGTAAGGACAAAATATAAAATGAAAAGAAATTAAAATTCTTTATTTTTCTCCCAAATCTTAAAGTATTCATCACTAGCGGCCCGCCCAGCGGTTTCACCTGCTGCTACTTACCAGTTTTCCCGTAGAAATTGGATCTTTGCCCGCAGTAAAAAGTAGTTTACTACTTTACCCCCGTTCCAGCAGAAGTGACACAACAGGACCATGTTCCAGCAAAAGCGGCCCGTCATGTTAAACAACTTTTTATTTGATGCCGATACCTTATCTCCTGTTGTTTAGATGGGATGCTGGTGGTCTGCTTTAGGTACTCCAGACCCTCAATGACCAAGTGCCAATAAAAGCGGCCCGTCAAGATAAACAACCTTACTTTGAAACCATTACCGTATCTCCTATAGTTTAGATGGAATGCTGGTGGTCTGCATCAGGTACTCCAGATCCTCGATAACCATGTGTCAGCAGAAGCGCCCCGTCATGCTGAACAACTTTTACTATGAAGCCATTTTCGTATCTCTTATAGTTTAGCTGTGCTCCTGGTGCCCTCCATCAGGTACTCCAGATCCTCAAGTGCTGACAAAAAGTAGTCCAAGTCCGTTTTCAATATACCACCAATATCAGTGCCAAATTTCACGAAGATCGCTAAATCGGTTTGGCTAATTTGGGTAATATCCGCTATATTTCCCGCTTTCCTGCTTCTAACCGCTTTCCCGTGGGAATGAGGAAATTTCCCGTAGTAAAAAGTAGCCTATGTTACTCAGGAATGTTGTAGCTTTCTAATGGTGAAAGAATTTTGGAAATCGGTCTGGTAGTTTCGGAGTTTATCGATTACATACAAACAAACAAAAAAACAAATCTTTCCTCTTTATTATATTATGTAAGATATTATGTAAGATAAAAATCGTAATTCAGGCATTTCCTTATTTAGTTCTTCACATATATATCGGCAAACTGACGGATGATACGCAAATTTTTGATGAATGAATTACGCACACACTCACATTTCGCGTGTATTTGTGTGCGAGAGAACAATATTTTTCACATTTGACCAATACCCGGGCGAATAAAACAATATTTAACGGTATAATATAACTAAATCAGTAAAAGTTAAATGCAAGGGCTCGCGGACATATCAATTTTATTTCAAACTTATCTAAATTACGAAATAATTGGTAAAAATCCAAATTTTGCTCACTAACGCCATCTAGTTTGAAAAATTCAGTTTTGTTTCTCCTCGAACCACCTTAATGACTCAAGTTAATAGAAGTCAACTCACACACATACATATATCACGCCTTTTATCCTCTGCGGGACCGCAAAAAACGGCCATTTACGCCACGTCTGACAAAATTATATTTGAGGGTAATTCGGAAAATTGTGTGTCGCCATAGTGACAGGTTCAGCCCATCGCCTAAATGTTCTCCAAAACGGCTTTAATTATAGCAATATTATAATAAAAGATATTGTAACAATATTAATATTTTGTGTTGAGAGTTTTATTTTTATCTTGCATATATCTGGTTTGGTGTTTCTCTCTGACACAGCAGCAATTAAAGGGACAGTCACTTCACCCTACTTAGCACCTTAAGCTGTTATAAGTTCATAATATAAGACCATTGAATTTGTATGTTATAGTCTTTTTCATGTGGGGCATAAGTATATTAAAAACCAGATAAATCCGCGTCAGAGTTTTTACTTTTTCTACTAGATAAATAATTATTAGGCATCTGACAATATTGTGTAACATACACTAACTTATCAAGAAAATTTTGTACAAATGAAATTGCATTAAAATCATCTATGGGATCAAAACATACAGTTTTAACGTTTACATAAGATAAAAACGTTTATGTTCACATAAAATGCTCAAATGATAAAGCAGTCTACACAATAAGTATTAAACAAATAGAATTATTTCAAACCATTGGTTAAAAACAATGACATTATTGCCAGGACAATAGAAATTGTTCTTATCAACAAAATACTTTGTATATACCTTGGTTATCAGTAGTATTTACTTCCAAAAGCAGTATGTATGCTTAGTTAAGCTCAAGATATTTCCTTTTTTAGGGTTCTTATTCATCAGTCATTTCATCAGTAGACCCAATTCCAGGTGCACTTTTGAAATTAATAAGTTTAGTTTGATGTTTCTAAAGCCATTTCTTATTCTGCATGATACTGTCAAATTTAAATGACAGGACAAAATTTCACTTTAGCTGATAAGTACAATTCCAGGAGGTAGAAAATTTATCAATTTAAATAGTTAAAACTATTAAATTTAGCGGCCAGTAAATAGGTGGTTCGAAATGGTTGCAACTTACAATGTTTGAGTGGTCCTAGAGTATAACTGGCTCAGAATGATTGAGACTGGCAGTTTGAAAGTGTCACTGGGTCGGAAGGTTCTAAGAGTGGTAACAAACAAATGTTATTCTAAAGATTTTATATTTTTTGGCGTTTTTATACTAAAATGCACATAAGAAAACGTTATTGTGTTCTGCGCTAGCCAATTTACCTGCCAAGCTTGGTGCATTTGGCAAATACAGTGTTTCAACTTTTAAAAAAAACCCTACACAAAATAAAGTAAATACTTGAAATAAAGGTGACATTGCCTATAATAATGATAAATGCCACCAGTTGCCGCCAGATGACCGTGAGAACAATTTGTCATTCTAGCAAATTTTACTATTATTTAAATTGCAATATAGTTCCATTTCAGATTTCTAGTCCAGTTTTACAATTTGCTTCTTTTTATAAAAATTTTGTATTATCCTAATAGAAAACTGGCTTAGGCAGGATAAAAAAATTTAAAATAAATGCACTGCCTTGGGGCTGGCCAGGTTAATCACATGGCATGTAAGTTAACTTAACTTTACGCCACCACCATCTGTAAACGACAATTCTTTCAAATTTAAGTCAATATTTTCAAAGTGTGTTATATTATATAATTAACCGGACCCCCTGAACAGAAGAATCCCCCCAAAAAACCTGCCTAGAAGTAAATTGAATTGTATGATTGAATTGCTACTCTTTTCAAAGTTCCCATCAGTCAGACAGTCTTTGTGTGCATCACCTGTGCTCGATATTATCAAACTACAGGCTACAATTTTACAGCTGAAATTTGATGTTCATTGGGTAGTCGGTTAGCCATTATGTGGCCAGGAATATGAACCAAACAAGGCACTAAGAATTTCATGTGTATAGTGTAGCTTGTAGTTTCATAACATAGGGCACTGATTGTCCCACTTGCGGTAAGATGGTTCTGTGCTTTGAAGAGCATGTTAAGGTGTCAGGCCCGGTTGCCTTATCTATATACACTGTTACACCAGGGTATGTGTGTATTGGAATGTTTTCTGTTAGCAAGTAAGTTATTTTGACAAATAAATAAATAAATATGAATTATTGAGTAGGAAGTACATTATGAATAACTACCATAAAATTATTAAAATAAAATATGGGGGAGGGCGATGGGGGCCCCCCATTTCGGGGGTACAACCTAACCTGGCGTTATTTGGGTGGGGGGCATACAAATGACGCCAGGTTAGGTTAGGTTGTGCCTAATGGACCTATTACTGAGGCAATACACTTTCTGCTACTGATCCAGCGCTATGGGAACTGCAGCCCCTCCGCCCTTCCGTAACTAAACACAGGCACCTAGCTCAACCTCAAATTGCATGAAATTTTTTTCTTTTTTTCCATTCTGTTTTCTATCTGCCATCAACTTAATAGCCTTTATCAGATTTTAAAAAAATTTCAAATATTTATAACTCAAGGTTTTGATGTCGCTGTAAGTTAAAACTTTACAGATATGTAAGTGACATGGTAAGGAATTCGTAGAAAAAATAGGATCCCTAGCTCACGGTTGGTATTCAAAAAACAAGCTATTTAGTATTTCTAAAAATCATCTTTTTATTTCGATTTCTTCCTTTTAGGTTGTGAGAGTCAGAGGGGTCAGATTACAAAAAAACTTACCATACCACTCACACACTCTAGGAAGTGTTTTATTCAATGGGCTCTATGTACCTACACCTACCAATATAAAATAGTAAGCTCAATAGTTCTACATCTCTAAATTTTAGTATAACAACCCTGATTTCATCTATTGGTGAAATTATAATCATCAAAATTATAATCATCTATTGATAGTTATTACAATTAGAACACCTTTTTATTGCAATGTGAAATATTCCGTGTAACATTCAACTTACGCCCAAATAATGTAGGTACGTATGAAAAATACTACAACAAAAATGTAAGAATATGGATGTACTGTCGTTGATACATCACCAATACCAACACGCAGTACGCAATAACGGGATCAATTCATGTTTTTACGGGCTTATTAGCGCGGAACAATGAAGTCGAAATTATTTCATAGCACTTACGTTTTCCACTAGAAGTATCACAAGCAAACTCCCAAGGAGGGCAGGTAGAAATCGCTGGGAAATCAAGCGCCCAACGCCAGCCATTTTAGCACACTTGCTTAGACTATACAATTCTAATCACTATAAATATCATATCATAATTACACACACTTTAGAAACGTTTTGTACAGGGGTTCAAACGATTTTTTATAATTTATAATTGCGGCAATAAGCCTTTCACCGCCGCTTACCGAACTCGAATGAAATGAAATGACAGACCAGGATTGCCAGATGCCAGCGAGACGTTATCGCCTGATTTAAAATCTGAAGTAGCCCTCTAACATGGGTTTTAATAGTACGTCCATGCCCTCTAATCACCAAAATTGTTTTTTTAAGTGATTTTTCGCCTGTTTTCAATGAGACATTTTTGCATTCAAAAGTAAAGTCCATCACCAGCATCAGCATGCGTGCGCGTGCCTGGTTTGAGGTCTTCCCACGGACGAGGGCAGGTCCTCTTTGTATTTCGTCCGTGGGTCTTCCACTTGTCGCCAAACATAATTTGGAGATAGCCTGCCTAATCGGCTACAGACAGGTCGCCAATTGGGGTTTTCTTGTCGCTGCTCGAGGCTCCTGAGTAACCCAATGGGACTTTTTCTGTTGACAGTTCTGTTAATAGTTGCAATTATCAAACCAGAGGGCGCTGTGCTGCTAAAGTAAAAATCTGACATTTTCAATATGGCTGGCGGCAGCCATACTTTTGACACAGGGTCCGTTTAACGTAGTAGTCGTTACTATATAATTCTATTCGTTTGATTAGCAACAAAATAAACTTATACCTAGTCTTGCTATAAGATTGAGTGTCATTCATGTTAAAAAGTACACACACACACATATGGAAAATTCTGGAAAGCTTGGTTGCCTTGCCAGACTCACCAATGCTTGAACATTGGCACAATACATTGGTGAGAAGGGCTTGGGGCATTAAACATATATAGGCCTTTCTTTCATGTTTTTTTTTTAGATTTAAGTTTTTAATTATATAACATAGTTTTTAAGTGTGTTTGTAAATACTAACAAGTGGTCCTGAGTTGGCAAAATAAAGTACTATTATTATTATTATTATTATTACTACATATCAATAATAAATTAAGAAAACACAAAAAAAGAATAATTTATAAAGTGTGACAGATTTCGTATGAAGAAATGTTATTTCAACTAACTCCGCGCCCTCTACACACTGATATATGACACTCGACTCGAGAATCCCTAGTAATATTATAACTGGCGACAAATCACCCAATCTGGCAAGTCTGGCAACCCTGTGACTGCCATTGACAGTCATGCATGTTATTATATACACAGATAGCAAAAAAATCAAAATGGTGGCGTGATGTCAGTTCAGTCCTGCCATTTGTAAATAATCTGTTTGTATGTAAAACGACTTGCGACAAGCAAAATTGTGTCGCAAGTTAGAAGCGCACGAGTGAAGTTTAAGACAACTTTTTTGTAAAAAAAAAAACACCTGTCACAATAAATTATGAAAGCTTGTTGTTGGCTTTTAGTTGGAAGTTGGTTGGAAGCCTGCAATGCGTGATCGTTGTGTGGTTTTTTTGAACAAAATACGGTAGAAAGATTTGGATATAGCGTGCAATACTTGAGATAGATAATCGTGAAACACAATGGACAAGTATCGAAAAAGGGGGAAGGCTCCCAACGCATCTATGAAGCAGAAAATTATGTTGACCGAGTATCTCATCAAATATCCACAGTTGCGTCTTGGCAAATTCACTAATGAGTTCACCGTTGAAACTGCACAGGGATTGTGGCAGCAGATAGCTAAGGAAATTAACAAGAGTCCAGGTGTCAGGAAGACTTGGAGGGATTGGCGAAAAGTAACTAAACTATTGATTATGATAACTGTATTATAAATAGGTGTATTTTTGAGCCAATAGAAAGTAGATTTCGCAAACCACACTGTGATGGGTGGTCTTAAAACTCATTATCATACATAACACATCTTGTACCTACAGCTGAAATCATTTCAAGGGTTATTGTGAATAGATTTGTGTGTTAAAGTTGCGAAAAGAAATGTCATTGTAATGGCGATAAGCGAAAGCGGAATTCTATTGATTTGTAAATACGCCGCAACTATTAGCAAATTATTTAGATTTTTTAACTTGACAATATTAAAAGCTACAATATCCCTATTAGATATGAAAAACTACTTTGTACTGACACAAAACTTTAAACTTTTGTGTATACAGTTGTTTACACTATTCAATATACCAAACTTAAAATAATTATAATTCATCAAAAAGAACCCATTTTAATTGAAACTATAAATACTTGGTACTGTGTTTTAAAATTGAAAGAGTGCCATTATACTGTTACATACATAATTTATCACAAAATGCAATTGTACTATCACTTCTTTCTAATAAATGTGTATCGATTTAAGTCAATATAAATTGTTTCATTTAATTTTCAGACTTGGCAAGACATGTATAGCAAATATAGAAAAAAACAAAAAGAACACCCTGACATTGTTCCTGTATTTGTACAATTCCTTTCACCAGCCGCCCAGAAAATATTTGGCTATAAAAACATACCCGTTGTACCAAATGAAAAAACAGCAGAATATGCAAACATAGAAATAAATGACTTAGAAAATAATGAAGACTCTGAAGCAATATGCCAAGCTACAGAAGAATTTGTACCATTAGAAGTAAGCAACGTAGATGTGTTAGATTACTGCGATGGATTGGAATCTGCTGATTCATCAAGTGAACCTGAAGTTGCTGAAAAACAAAGAAAACATCCCTCGGTTCAGCAAAAAGTCAAATTAACAGAGTATCTTGCCAAGCACCCACTATTGGTACGGGGCAAATTCACAAGTGATTTCAGTGTTGAAGACGCTCAGTTCCTTTGGCAAAAAATTAGTAGAGAATTGAACTGCGTCCCAGGCGGTGCCAGAAAGACTTGGAAGGCATGGCGAAAAGTAAGTATCTTAAAAAATATCTAATAACATTTTGCAAAGAGTTGGAGTGCACTTTGGGGGCATGTAGCATTTTCTTTTTTATGTCAATGTTTTTACCCTTTAGTGCAACCCAACATAAAACGGCCCTTAAGACATTGTCGCCGCCATGCTTGAATATGAAGATTATTTTCTGAAAAATTTCCTTCACTCTGTTGCCAATTTTTTATGAATTGGAGTAATATTAAAAGTATCAGCTGTGTTGCTTCTTTATTTTCAGACATGGCTCGACTTCAGCAAATACAAGTGTAATAAAAATCGCCCCCATATTCCTCATTTTGTGTCATTGCTTTCACCTGCTGCACGGGAAGCGTTCAACAAAATGTCTTTACCTACATGTACAACACAAGAACATACAGAATTTGTACCATTAGATTCAAACTGTTTGGGAAGGTTTGATCACAGTATGGAAGCAGATAATATTGACAATGGATTAGAATCTGCTGATTCACTGAGTGAGTCTGGATCTCCTCCTGAACAAAAAGTTTTTACCACATCTATTGCAGCAAAAACCCAAAAATTAAAAAAGTTGAGACAGTCAGATGTTTGCTCTGTAAACCGTAGTAAACTCATGGAATATGAGCAAAGAAATTTAGAACTAAAACAAGATTTCTTTAATTTCAAGAAGGAATATACAATAAAAAAGCTGGAATTTATACAAGAGCAAACAGGAGCACTCCAAATCATTGCTAGAGTACTGGGACACAGAGGCATTTCAATTCCCGGAGGAAATTCACAGTAAAATCAATGCAAAAAGCAAGCATTGCTCAATCAATGAGTCAATTTTAAAACAAACTTGATAAATCTTTAACAGACAAGAAAACCAACAATGGATATCTGGATACAGGCAACCAACACCTCAACTGCCTGCCTACAGAATAATTGAATAATAACAAAATTATGTGATTTTGTTCAGTGATCAATGATCAGTCCCACAATTTGTATTGCGGCAACTTTACAATGTGTTGTTTGTAAACCAGCTTTGAAACTCTTGAGCTTTTTTGCAGAAAAGGTTTCTATAAGAGAATGAAAGTTTGGTTTTCAAAACAAAACTCTATTTCCGAAATTTATGAGAATATGTGTAAGTAAAGTCAATGTTGGACTGAATATGTGATTAAAGATCAAAGGGGAAAGTTATAGTGATAAAAATATAAATTTACCTATAGGTAAATTTATATTTTTATCACTATAACTTTCCCTGGGCTATAGGTATATTAATTATGAATAAGTACACAATATTCAGTTACCCCCTTAATGTTAAAAAAATTCCTACTTCAGAGCTAGTTCTCAAATATAGCAGACATAATTAAATTCCCTTTGTTTTCATTAGGTCAGATTTTCATATCGTTAGATTTCCAAATGGTCAGATGTTCAAGTGGTCAGACAGTCAATTAGTCAGCTTTAGTACAATCATTATAAAAATTTCTTGAATGTTTTTGCTAGAATCTCAATATTCTATCAATTGCTTCCATAAGTGGATGCTATAAGTACCCTACACTATTTCATACCTGTGGTAGCAGAATCAGACTTATGTTTACAATTTAAGTGTTGTTTTATTTCAAATTGTATAGAAATTAAGTAAATATATTTATTATAGTTTCCCATGGGTATGAGTTATTTTCCCGTGGTAAAAAATAGCATAACTAAAGAAAATTACATACGAAAAAAGCGCACTGCCAGCGTTGCTTTTCTTTCCTTTTTTACACTTTTTCCCATGGTAATGAGATATTTTCCCGCGGTAAAAAGTACCATTACTGATAAAATCGCCAACGAAGAAAACGCACTCTCAGCAATCTTTTTCTTGTTTCTTGGCAAAAAGCAGCGTTACTAATGGAAATTACCTACCATGACACCAGTGCATTCAAAGAGTACGGTGCACGCAGCAGCGGTGCTCTTCTTCCGATTTTAGTACCCACTTTGTTTCTCGTGGAAATGAGGTATTTTCCCGCGGTAAAAGTCCTATGTCATATGGCTGTGTCCTTTCTCAAAGTCTTATCTATCTTTATGCTTTTTATCAAAATCGGTAAGCATGCAAGCGTAACAGACAGACAGAGTTATTTTCGGATTTATAATATTAGTGTGGATGGATAAGGAAGTATGGATTCATTAAACATACGGCTTTTCAGAATACTGAAGGATCAGTTTGGACTTCAAAATATTGAAAATTTTAAATGTGACTATAAAAAAGCCGTAATTAATGCTGTGGAAACTGTTTATGGGGGAGGGGTCACCATAAAAGGGTGCCATTACCATTATGTCGAAGCACTCCGCCGAAAAGCAAAAGAATTAAAATTGTCTAAAAGTGAAGAAGGAAGAAACGTTTTAAGACTGTTTTATCAGATTCCCCTATTGCCACCAACAATGATACCTGAAACAGTTTTAGAGCTGTGTGAAAATTTTCCCGACATTGATGCGTTCCAAAAATTTAAAGAATATTTTATGTTAGAATGGATATTTTGATTATAAAATTTTTAGTAGTCAGCATTTCATTTTAATAAACTTGTTACCTAATAGTGTTCCCTAATTGTGGTCTTATTGTGACTGTACGCTGACCATTTGAAAGAATGACGATTTAAAAAGCTGACTATTTGAAAATCTGACGATATGAAAATCTGACCTAATGAAAACAAAGGTTAAATTCAATGTCAAATATACACAGTACAAATTGAGTTCCTTACATCGAGTGTGGGTTGAGATAGGTAGGTACTGTAACGTCGGTATGCCGTTTTCCTCTCAAGGTTGGGCACGCACGATATATTGCGATACAAACTAAAAAGATACTGCCACATGTAGCTTCTACTGAAGTCATAAACTGAAAACGTGTTCTATCTACGACTGAAAACTACATCTTCTATGTTTGAAACCGCTCTCAACTATTTCAATGCCCTATTAAAAAAGGGTTTCATGTGCTGAACTTTATGTACCTATTTATAAGACCTAAACCTAAATGTACCATATGAATACAACAAAGAAATATTAAATCTCTATTACATTACACTACTTTAAAAATGAAAGGCAAAGGAAAGGAGTGCCACAGGTGCGTTCTTACTACCCACACATGAAAAGGAACAATAGTAAAATCACGCTACCTCCTACTCGATTTATCAGCGCCCTGGCTTAGGACCTTACCTATTTATTATTTTTTATTTTCAGACTTGGCAAGACTACAACTGCAAATACAAGGATCGAAAAAAGAAACGCTCCGATATTCCAAGTTTCGTGTCCATGCTCTCACCTGCTGCACGGGAATTGTTAGGCTTCCAAAACTCAGACTCTTTACCTACTGATACGTACCAAAGAACTACAGAGTTTATGTCTTTAGACGCTGAACCAACAGCGCAAGAAAATACAGAATTTGTGACATTAGATTCAAACTGTTTGCAAATGATAGATAACAGTATGGAGGCGAGTAATATAGACGACGGACCAGAATCTGCCGATTCGTTCAGCGAGCCTGGATCTCCTATTGAAAGAAAAGTTTTTGCCACAACTATTGCAGCGAAGACTCACAAATTGACAAAATCAAAACATTTAAGCTCCTGCGCTGCAAACTGTAGTAAACTCGTAGAACAAGAACATCGAAACTTAGAACTAAAAGAAGAATTCTTTAATTTTAAGAAGGATTATTTAAGAAAAAAACTAGAATTTATGCAAGAGCAAACGGAAGCACTCAAAACCATTGCAAGAGAACTGGGACAAAGAGGCACTTCTACTCCTGGAGAGAATTCACAATGAAATGTACTCTTTTGTTATACTTAGAATAATGTTTGTAGTCAATGATCTTATACAGGGAAACCAAAGCCGAAAGGAGGTGATGGTACTCATGAAACCGATCAACTTTCTCCATGGCACATGGGTCGAAATATTAAAATACAATTTGTACCTCCCATACAAAATTGAAGATCAGCTGGTACTATGGGAGGTCCAATTTTTCTTTTTCATATTTTGGTCTATGTTCCATGGGGGAAGTTCTTAAGTTTCATGAGTACCTAGAGTACTTGACCTCCTTTCGGTTTGTTATACCCATTTTGTTACTCCTTGTATGTTACTATCGTAACTAGATACGCAATAAACGGCACGAAACGTTGCCATCTTGTAGATGTCCAATAAGGTCTATAAAACGGAAATGTACGCTTTTTGTCTTTTCTATAATTTTTAGTTATTTTGACTTTATAACAGCTGTTAAAAAAGGCCTGATTGAACCAAACATTCATATCCTAGGATCAACGCTCAGACGCTAGACAAGCAAGCAAGTAGTCAGGACAACATCCAACTAGTAATTTTGCATAGCTTCGAAGCGCAAAAATTCAAACATCATTAAATGAAAATTTGTTAAATTATTTTGTGTGCATTTCCCTGGCATGGTCACCATGGAAAACCATAACTTTGAATATGTAGAATAATTGTCGATTAATTGTCGAAATTTGTCGGACAAAAACCAGAATTTGTCGGGACACCGTTTAGAAGATATAACGCATTGAAAGTGACCGTGCTGGAGAAACGTTTCTACAGCACGGTCACCGCTGGATCTTGATAACAAGACCACCTAGCAAGGATCCGATTATTGCAAATAAATGTCGTTTAATTGTCGACCCCACATGCAAAAAATCAGAATGATCCGATGCGCCGTTCAAAAGATATAAGCTGGTTCTGGTGACCGTGCTAGAGAAATGCATTTCCCTGGCACGGTCACCGTTGGATCTCGATAACCACGTCACGTAGCGAGGATCTGATTGGTGGAAATAAATGTCGATTAATTGTCGACCCCGCATGCAGAAATGCAGAATTTGTCGGCCTTTAGTTTGGAAGATATTAGCAAATACTTTTTTTGTATGGGCCTATAGTACGGGAGCTAAATATTATTAAACTTATAAAATAACACAGGTATGTCCGCCCCTAAGTGACTAATGCCTACGTCATATAATGTTGAAACTTTATTTTAATATAACTCATTATTATTTTCTGAGAATTAATGTACCCAACATTTTATCTCTGTATAATTAATAAAATATTTATTTATTAATCAGATTTAAACAATATTTTACTACAACACATCATTTTTAATTTTAGTTATTAAAGAAATTCATAAGTTAGTAACCAGCAATGCCTTCAAAATCGAGCCCGATAAATTGAGTCGTGTGATTGCTGTATTACCAGACGGAGTATATTATTAAACTTATACCATGACTTCATACATGAAAAGTTAACCAGCCCCAATATCGGCCCATGAGCGTTTTTGCACGAATTCATCGATATTGCGGGACTATAATATCGGGCTGATATCGCCACAATATCGAGCCAACATTTTGGATGACGTCAAATAAGTAACTTATAAATTGTTTTACTTTGAAAAATTCTTATATTGCACTTTTTTCAAAAAAACATTGTTCTGATTCGTATTCCACCTACGGCGATATTGTCCCAATAGTGGTGTTCTTTTTTTTATATCATGAAGTTATTGTCTATCTTTCTTTTTACTTCATATAAAACATATACCTACCGTCAACCTACCGATATTATCGTGTCGTTCTCCCTAAAGTGCAAACACGGCCGTTCCAGAGTTTCGATTCGATAATAATGGCAACACCGAAGCTTCAAACTGTTGCTTGCATTTAAACATGGCTGTTCGACTCTTTTTCAAGTTTAAATTGAATAAGTTTGTGTTTTTTAATGGTGCTACAGAAAGGTAAGTTATTATAATATCAGTATAACTTACAACTTGAAGTTTATACTGTACTTTACTGTTGGTGCCAAAAGGTAAATATAAGAGCTGTTGAAGGTCTACATCAGGTGCTGCTGCAGACCTTCGATTCCTATATGACTGCAGAAGCGTATCATCACGTTGAACAACTCTTTGTAAGATACTATTTTTGTTTCTTGTATAGTTTAGCTGGGCTGTTGATGATCTACATCAGCTGCTGCAGACCCTCGATAGCTGATAAAAGTGCCTATGTTTGTCTCTGGTATACCAACTACCCCTGTAACAAATTTCATAAGGATCAGTTAGGCGGATTAGCCTTGATAAGGTAACAGACAGACAGACAGAGTCACTTTCCCTTTTATAATTAAATGATTTTTTTATTAAATTGGGATAAAATGTTCCCATTTTATTAAATTAGGTAAGAATTTAAAAAAACGATAAACATCTTTTTAGTTTTTAATTTTTTCTTATATTATGAAGGTATACTAGGTATAATTTGAAGTTAGCTCCTGTTCTATAGGCCCATACAAAAAAAGTATTTGCTAATATCTTCCAAACTAAAGGCCGACAAATTCTGCATTTCTGCATGCGGGATCGACATTTAATCGACATTTATTTCCACCAATCAGATCCTCGCTACATGCCGTGGTTATCGAGATCCAACGGTGACCGTGCCAGGGAAATGCATTTCTCTAGCACGGTCACCAGAACCAGCTTATATCTTTTGAACGGCGCATCGGATCATTCTGATTTTTTGCATGTGGGGTCGACAATTAAACGACATTTATTTGCAATAATCGGATCCTTGCTAGGTGGTCTTGTTATCAAGATCCAGCGGTGACCGTGCTGTAGAAACGTTTCTCCAGCACGGTCACTTTCAATGCGTTATATCTTCTAAACGGTGTCCCGACAAATTCTGGTTTTTGTCCGACTTTCGACAAGTAATCGACAATTATTCTGCATACTCAAAGTTATGGTCACCATGTAATCGACAATTATTCTGCATACTCAAAGTTATGGTTAGCTAGCTAGCTAGTTAGTTAGCTCACAATTATTGTGTGCATTTCCCTGGCATGGTCACCATGGAAAACCATAACTTTGAATATACAGAATAATTGTCGATTAATTGTCGAAATTTGTCGGACAAAAACCAGAATTTGTCGGGACACCGTTTAGAAGATATAACGCATTGAAAGTGACCGTGCTGGAGAAACGTTTCTACAGCACGGTCACCGCTGGATCTTGATAACAAGACCACCTAGCAAGGATCCGATTATTGCAAATAAATGTCGTTTAATTGTCGACCCCACATGCAAAAAATCAGAATGATCCGATGCGCCGTTCAAAAGATTTAAGCTGGTTCTGGTGACCGTGCTAGAGAAATGCATTTCCCTGGCACGGTCACCGTTGGATCTCGATAACCACGTCACGTAGCGAGGATCTGATTGGTGGAAATAAATGTCGATTAATTGTCGACCCCGCATGCAGAAATGCAGAATTTGTCGGCCTTTAGTTTGGAAGATATTAGCAAATACTTTTTTTGTATGGGCCTATAGTACGGGAGCTAAATATTATTAAACTTATAAAATAACACAGGTATGTCCGCCCCTAAGTGACTAATGCCTACGTCATATAATGTTGAAACTTTATTTTAATATAACTCATTATTATTTTCTGAGAATTAATGTACCCAACATTTTATCTCTGTATAATTAATAAAATATTTATTTATTAATCAGATTTAAACAATATTTTACTACAACACATCATTTTTAATTTTAGTTATTAAAGAAATTCATAAGTTAGTAACCAGCAATGCCTTCAAAATCGAGCCCGATAAATTGAGTCGTGTGATTGCTGTATTACCAGACGGAGTATATTATTAAACTTATACCATGACTTCATACATGAAAAGTTAACCAGCCCCAATATCGGCCCATGAGCGTTTTTGCACGAATTCATCGATATCGCGGGACTATAATATCGGGCTGATATCGCCACAATATCGAGCCAACATTTTGGATGACGTCAAATAAGTAACTTATAAATTGTTTTACTTTGAAAAATTCTTATATTGCACTTTTTTCAAAAAAACATTGTTCTGATTCGTATTCCACCTACGGCGATATTGTCCCAATAGTGGTGTTCTTTTTTTATATCATGAAGTTATTGTCTATCTTTCTTTTTACTTCATATAAAACATATACCTACCGTCAACCTACCGATATTATCGTGTCGTTCTCCCTAAAGTGCAAACACGGCCGTTCCAGAGTTTCGATTCGATAATAATGGCAACACCGAAGCTTCAATATTTTACTACAACACATCATTTTTAATTTTAGTTATTAAAGAAATTCATAAGTTAGTAACCAGCAATGCCTTCAAAATCGAGCCCGATAAATTGAGTCGTGTGATTGCTGTATTACCAGACGGAGTATATTATTAAA
Organism: Tuta absoluta; assembly: GCA_027580185.1. Taxonomy (NCBI): domain Eukaryota; kingdom Metazoa; phylum Arthropoda; class Insecta; order Lepidoptera; family Gelechiidae; genus Tuta; species Tuta absoluta. The sequence goes on from JAQAHW010000038.1 coordinate 3,732,170, forward strand.
ATTATACCATGACTTCATACATGAAAAGTTAACCAGCCCCAATATCGGCCCATGAGCGTTTTTGCACGAATTCATCGATATCGCGGGACTATAATATCGGGCTGATATCGCCACAATATCGAGCCAACATTTTGGATGACGTCAAATAAGTAACTTATAAATTGTTTTACTTTGAAAAATTCTTATATTGCACTTTTTTCAAAAAAACATTGTTCTGATTCGTATTCCACCTACGGCGATATTGTCCCAACAGTGGTGTTCTTTTTTTTATATCATGAAGTTATTGTCTATCTTTCTTTTTACTTCATATAAAACATATACCTACCGTCAACCTACCGATATTATCGTGTCGTTCTCCCTAAAGTGCAAACACGGCCGTTCCAGAGTTTCGATTCGATAATAATGGCAACACCGAAGCTTCAAACTGTTGCTTGCATTTAAACATGGCTGTTCGACTCTTTTTCAAGTTTAAATTGAATAAGTTTGTGTTTTTTAATGGTGCTACAGAAAGGTAAGTTATTATAATATCAGTATAACTTACAACTTGAAGTTTATACTGTACTTTACTGTTGGTGCCAAAAGGTAAATATAAGAGCTGTTGAAGGTCTACATCAGGTGCTGCTGCAGACCTTCGATTCCTATATGACTGCAGAAGCGTATCATCACGTTGAACAACTCTTTGTAAGATACTATTTTTGTTTCTTGTATAGTTTAGCTGGGCTGTTGATGATCTACATCAGCTGCTGCAGACCCTCGATAGCTGATAAAAGTGCCTATGTTTGTCTCTGGTATACCAACTACCCCTGTAACAAATTTCATAAGGATCGGTTAGGCGGATTAGCCTTGATAAGGTAACAGACAGACAGACAGAGTCACTTTCCCTTTTATAATTAAATGATTTTTTTATTAAATTGGGATAAAATGTTCCCATTTTATTAAATTAGGTAAGAATTTAAAAAAACAATAAACATCTTTTTAGTTTTTAATCTTTTCTTATATTATGAAGGTATACTAGGTATAATTTGAAGTTAGCTCCTGTTCTATAGGCCCATACAAAAAAAGTATTTGCTAATATCTTCCAAACTAAAGGCCGACAAATTCTGCATTTCTGCATGCGGGATCGACATTTAATCGACATTTATTTCCACCAATCAGATCCTCCCTACATGCCGTGGTTATCGAGATCCAACGGTGACCGTGCCAGGGAAATGCATTTCTCTAGCACGGTCACCAGAACCAGCTTATATCTTTTGAACGGCGCATCGGATCATTCTGATTTTTTGCATGTCGGGTCGACAATTAAACGACATTTATTTGCAATAATCGGATCCTTGCTAGGTGGTCTTGTTATCAAGATCCAGCGGTGACCGTGCTGTAGAAACGTTTCTCCAGCACGGTCACTTTCAATGCGTTATATCTTCTAAACGGTGTCCCGACAAATTCTGGTTTTTGTCCGACAAATTTCGACAAGTAATCGACAATTATTCTGCATACTCAAAGTTATGGTCACCATGTAATCGACAATTATTCTGCATACTCAAAGTTATGGTTTTCCACAATAATTGTGTGCATTTCCCTGGCATGGTCACCATGGAAAACCATAACTTTGAATATACAGAATAATTGTCGATTAATTGTCGAAATTTGTCGGACAAAAACCAGAATTTGTCGGGACACCGTTTAGAAGATATAACGCATTGAAAGTGACCGTGCTGGAGAAACGTTTCTACAGCACGGTCACCGCTGGATCTTGATAACAAGACCACCTAGCAAGGATCCGATTATTGCAAATAAATGTCGTTTAATTGTCGACCCCACATGCAAAAAATCAGAATGATCCGATGCGCCGTTCAAAAGATATAAGCTGGTTCTGGTGACCGTGCTAGAGAAATGCATTTCCCTGGCACGGTCACCGTTGGATCTCGATAACCACGTCACGTAGCGAGGATCTGATTGGTGGAAATAAATGTCGATTAATTGTCGACCCCGCATGCAGAAATGCAGAATTTGTCGGCCTTTAGTTTGGAAGATATTAGCAAATACTTTTTTTGTATGGGCCTATAGTACGGGAGCTAAATATTATTAAACTTATAAAATAACACAGGTATGTCCGCCCCTAAGTGACTAATGCCTACGTCATATAATGTTGAAACTTTATTTTAATATAACTCATTATTATTTTCTGAGAATTAATGTACCCAACATTTTATCTCTGTATAATTAATAAAATATTTATTTATTAATCAGATTTAAACAATATTTTACTACAACACATCATTTTTAATTTTAGTTATTAAAGAAATTCATAAGTTAGTAACCAGCAATGCCTTCAAAATCGAGCCCGATAAATTGAGTCGTGTGATTGCTGTATTACCAGACGGAGTATATTATTAAAATTATACCATGACTTCATACATGAAAAGTTAACCAGCCCCAATATCGGCCCATGAGCGTTTTTGCACGAATTCATCGATATCGCGGGACTATAATATCGGGCTGATATCGCCACAATATCGAGCCAACATTTTGGATGACGTCAAATAAGTAACTTATAAATTGTTTTACTTTGAAAAATTCTTATATTGCACTTTTTTCAAAAAAACATTGTTCTGATTCGTATTCCACCTACGGCGATATTGTCCCAATAGTGGTGTTCTTTTTTTTATATCATGAAGTTATTGTCTATCTTTCTTTTTACTTCATATAAAACATATACCTACCGTCAACCTACCGATATTATCGTGTCGTTCTCCCTAAAGTGCAAACACGGCCGTTCCAGAGTTTCGATTCGATAATAATGGCAACACCGAAGCTTCAAACTGTTGCTTGCATTTAAACATGGCTGTTCGACTCTTTTTCAAGTTTAAATTGAATAAGTTTGTGTTTTTTAATGGTGCTACAGAAAGGTAAGTTATTATAATATCAGTATAACTTACAACTTGAAGTTTATACTGTACTTTACTGTTGGTGCCAAAAGGTAAATATAAGAGCTGTTGAAGGTCTACATCAGGTGCTGCTGCAGACCTTCGATTCCTATATGACTGCAGAAGCGTATCATCACGTTGAACAACTCTTTGTAAGATACTATTTTTGTTTCTTGTATAGTTTAGCTGGGCTGTTGATGATCTACATCAGCTGCTGCAGACCCTCGATAGCTGATAAAAGTGCCTATGTTTGTCTCTGGTATACCAACTACCCCTGTAACAAATTTCATAAGGATCAGTTAGGCGGATTAGCCTTGATAAGGTAACAGACAGACAGACAGAGTCACTTTCCCTTTTATAATTAAATGATTTTTTTATTAAATTGGGACTTTCCCTTTTATAATTAAATGATTTTTTTATTAAATTAGGATAAAATGTTCCCATTTTATTAAATTAGGTAAGAATTAAAAAAAACAATAAACATCTTTTTAGTTTTTAATCTTTTCTTATATTATGAAGGTATACTAGGTATAATTTGAAGTTAGCTCCTGTTCTATAGGCCCATACAAAAAAAGTATTTGCTAATATCTTCCAAACTAAAGGCCGACAAATTCTGCATTTCTGCATGCGGGATCGACATTTAATCGACATTTATTTCCACCAATCAGATCCTCGCTACATGCCGTGGTTATCGAGATCCAACGGTGACCGTGCCAGGGAAATGCATTTCTCTAGCACGGTCACCAGAACCAGCTTATATCTTTTGAACGGCGCATCGGATCATTCTGATTTTTTGCATGTGGGGTCGACAATTAAACGACATTTATTTGCAATAATCGGATCCTTGCTAGGTGGTCTTGTTATCAAGATCCAGCGGTGACCGTGCTGTAGAAACGTTTCTCCAGCACGGTCACTTTCAATGCGTTATATCTTCTAAACGGTGTCCCGACAAATTCTGGTTTTTGTTTGACAAATTTCGACAAGTAATCGACAATTATTCTGCATACTCAAAGTTATGGTTTTCCATGGTGACCATGCCAGGGAAATGCACACAATTATTGTGTTTAGGTAGGTCCCTATATCAAATTATTCTAATAAAAATATTACCAAAAACAGTGTTTTTATCCTTCATGGCAGGGCATAATTAACCACAAATACTTATTTAAATAAGCTCTTATCGGTTACCTACCGAATTATGAAGGTAGTTGCCTACTTGAGAATAAGCGTTCTAATATTTTGTATGTACCACTCTACACCAGGAAATAATAATTATAATTAGTTAGGATTAAGTATATAAAGGGGTCATAATCATAATGCGCTAGTATCATTATTCGTATACAACCGCTGATTGCAAGAAGTTTTTCAAATGGCTGGACGCATCATCGGGCGTCGGGTTCCCCGGCGATTTCTACCAGCCCTCCTTTGGAGTATGCTGGTGATGGTGATACTTCTGGCTGAATACGTAAGTATTGTGAAATAATTATTTTTTCGAGGCTTGGTAGACCAAAGACTAAACTAGGTAGGTATACTTAGGCTTAGGTAAATCTTTTAAATAAGTAGTCTACGGTACAGTCAACTTGAGTAAGTATAATATGTTTATTTTGGCAGCCGCAACTGCAAGTTACATACAAAGTTTGTTTTCATGATTAGTCATTCACGGTGTATATATACTACATACCTACAGAATAGAATAGGAAATGTTTATATTAATATATTTCAATGAACGCAACGTAGCAAAATAAAATACTTACATTTAGAGCTTTAAAAACTAGGTACCTAAGTACTTGTAGCGGCCACCCTGGTCGCCCGTGGCAACCAGATTGTGTGGACTTTTTGACTTACCGAGTGAACGATTTTTCTTCATGTTTTATATTCTTATAGTATTAGCATCGTGCATCGCATTCTGTAAATAAACCATCTCTAGCAGTTACATGGACTACTTATTCGTAGCTATATACTATTATTGCGCACTAGAAGCTGTTCAATGAAAAGCTACTCACTAAGTAGGTATTACAGCGCTGGTATGGGGTCTGCACGCCCCATTAAGTGTGGAATGAAATTAAAGCCGGGTTCATGCAGGAACAGCTATATTTACTAATTATAATATATTACTATCACATGCAATCCAACACCCAAACAAGAACAAAACACAAGCGGGCTTCCCGCAATAGCATAGACAACAGTCAATACATAGATTACATAGAGTTATGTTCTAACTACTTCATGCAGGTTCAAATACACGAGCACGTTCAGGCAAGTGGCAAACGCCACATCACCCCCCCACGGAGTATAAAAGGTACTACAGATCAAGAATATCCCTGAATCTGACGGTACGTCCTGAACGCGTAGTAACGGGAGGTAAAACTGGTGCCGGAGATGCAATCACCGGAGCGGGATGTTGACCACCGATAGGTGTAGAAGATAAAAGCGCCTTCTGCGGAACAAGAGGAGTAGCAGTCGATAAGTGCGAAGTGGATCCATCAGAGTGCCTACTTAGACTGAACTCTGCTTCTAAATGGGCCGGCTTGATGCGATCAATGCTTACCTCGTACTTTTTACCAGCCACGTCAAGTGATATAGTTTTAGGAGATCTTGCCAAGATTTTATATGGTCCAGTGTAGGGCGGTTGAAGCGAACGGCGGGTGGTGTCGTCTCGCAAGAAAGCATGCGTAGCTGACGCCAGATCCTTAAAGATGAATGTCGAGGGCCGCGAGTGACGTGAGACCGGAGACGGACGCAGCGTAGCCATCTTCGCTTTGAGTTGGACTACAAAGTCGCTGGAGCACTTGTCTTGTCCTTGGTTAGCCGATCCCAGTAAAAACTCGCCGGGTAATCTTAGAGGCTCGCCGTACACTAACTCTGCAGAAGAGCATCCGATGTCCTCCTTCAAAGCCGTGCGAATACCAAGAAGTGCGAGTGGTAACGCTCTGTACCACGTATCACCATGACACATGAGAGCCGCCTTTAATTGCCGGTGGAAACGTTCAACAATTCCATTCGCTTGCGGATGGTAACTCGTTGTTCTAATGCGTTGCGTGGCACATACATCCATAAGGCCCTGAAAGAGTGTGGACTCAAACTGACGGCCTTGATCTGTGGTTACAATGTTAGGAACCCCAAAACGGGAAATCCAACCAACTACAAAAGTGTTGGCCGTTTCCTCAGCTGTGATTGTAGTCATAGGCCAGGCTTCAGGCCAACGAGAAAACCTGTCAATTGCTGTCAAACAGTATGCGAATCCATTCGATAAAGGAAGCGGTCCGATGATATCTATATGGACGTGACGAAATCGTCCAGATGGTTTTGGGAAATCTCCCAATGGCGAAGAGATATGGCGAGTGACTTTGCTACGCTGACAAGCTAAGCAACAACGGGCCCACTGACTGCAATCTTTTTTTACCCCAGGCCAAACATAGCGATCAGCCACCAGACGAGCACTTGCGCGCGCTCCAGGATGGCTCAGATCATGCAATTTTTTGAAAACAGATCGACGAAATGAGGGTGGAAGGTAAGGACGTGGCTTGCCTGTGGAAAAATCACAGAGAACACTTGTGTCCGCTCCTGCAAATACGAAAGGTTGAATTTGAAGACTAGAATGAGACCTCAGCGTTTGAAGCTCGTTATCGGCTTCTTGGGCTCGCGAAAGCTCACTGAGATCCTCCTGCAACAAAATTGATTCCACTCGAGACATCGTATCTGCCACTACGTTGTCTACCCCCTTTATATGTTGGATATCGGTAGTGAATTGGCTAATAAAGGAAAGCTGATTTAACTGTGGAGGCGGCAGCTTGTCCCGCCGCTGAACAAAAGCGTACAGCAAGGGTTTATGATCAGTGAATATGGTCGTATGCTGGACCTCCAAAAAGTGGCGAAAGTGTTGTACGCCTTCGTACACTGCGAGAAGTTCGCGGTAGTAGGCTGGCAGAACAGCTTGTTTAGCGGTTAGTTTTTTACTAAAAAACGCTAGAGGCTGCCAATGGCCATCAATTAGCTGTTGAAGGCAAGCACCTATGTGCGAACAAGATGCGTCAGTGAATAAGCCAAGACGAGCTGTACCTACAGGGTGAGCCAGGATGGTAGCTGAACACAAACTGCTTTTGCAAGCTTCAAACTTTTCAAGCAACTCGGCCGTCCATTCAAATGGTTTAGCACCTTTACCGTTTATTGCTGTGAGTGCGTCAATAAGCGAGGCCTGATGACGTGCAGCGTCTGGTAAAAATCGGCGGTAATAATTTAACATACCTAAAAAGCGTCGCATACCCTGCACCGTCTTAGGAGGGGGAAAGTCCTGCAAAGCTTTGATACGTTCGGACGGTGGTTGAGTACCTCTTGCGCTAATGCGGTATCCCAGAAAGGTAACTTCTTTTACCCCAAATTCGCATTTCGCAGTGTTTATGACAACTCCATATTGACGCAACCTTTCGAATAAAAGCCTCAGATGCTGCAAGTGCTCGCCTGGTGTCTTGGAGAACACCAGAATGTCATCGATGTACGCCCAGCAGAAATCGAGACCTCGTACAACTTCGTCTACAAAACGTTGAAACGTTTGCCCGGCGTTGCGTAAACCAAACGTCATGAAGGGAAATTCAAAAAGCCCGAAAGGCGTCGTAATAGCGGTCTTGCAGATGTCATCGGAATGAACAGGAATCTGCTGGTACGCTTTAACTAAATCAATCGTACTAAAAATACTCGATCCAGCCAAGTTGTGACTGAAGTCTCCTATATGCCTAACTGGGTATCTATCTGGAATAGTCCGGGCATTTAAGGCACGGTAGTCACCGCATGGTCTCCATGTAGCATCCTTCTTAAGAGTCATATGTAGAGGCGAAGACCATGGGCTCATAGAGGGTCGGCAGGTGCCGCACTGAACCATCTCAGTAAATACCTTTTGCGCCGCACGAAGTTTTTCCGGAGCTAAACGGCGAGGTCTTGAAACGACGGGGTCACCACTATGGGGTCTGCACGCCCCATTAAGTGTGGAATGAAATTAAAGCCGGGTTTATGCAGGAACAGCTATATTTACTAATTATAATATATAACTATCACATGCAATCCAACACCCAAACAAGAACAAAACACAAGCGGGCTTCCCGCAATAGCATAGACAACAGTCAATACATAGATTACATAGAGTTATGTTCTAACTACTTCATGCAGGTTCAAATACACGAGCACGTTCAGGCAAGTGGCAAACGCCACACTGGTATTCAGTGGTACCCACTATACCCACTAGGACCTAGGGTACCTACCCAAGATACCGGGTATTTCTTCAAACACAATGTGAACATCGATGTAGGGGAAAGTGGTATAAGACGGGGTAGGGGGGTAAGATGGGAAATCAGCAAAAAACTATGTTCCAAACGCGCTTTCAAATGACTGCTTACGCCATCTTACGGCCATTTAGTGAAGTTATGCAGTGCCGCAAAAGTCATGGCGGAAAGTGCATGTATTGTGATTTCGTGAGTAATTTATTGTTTTTATCACTTTTGATGTAATATTTAGGGTCAGTAAACTACGTGACTGCATTCAATACATGTCCAGCAAAGCTGAGGAAGTAATTTTTTCGTAAAACTGAGATATTTTACTACTTTATGAGCGTTGCTTCAAGCGGACAGGTTTTGTTTTATAACTTAAAAAAATGTTGTGTTTAAGAAATTATCGTTTGGGGCATGATGGGGTATATGTTCACAGCCATCAACAAGCCGCAATCTGATCTAAATGAATTTCATTAAGTTAGCCTAAAACTACTGATGTCTTACCCAAGTATGACTCAGAAACAAAAGAGAGAAATCCATAGAAGAGGAAAAACTGCTATATTACTAAGTCTCCGTACAAAATAGAATTAGAAGAACGACAATGATATTTGCCCCAATTTTGAAGACAGCGATTAATTAATGAAGAAGTGTATGAGAAATCTATATCCCATCATGCCCCAGGGGGTAACCCCGTCTTAGCCCAAGGGTGGGGGCAAGATGGGATAAAGTAATGTTTTGATTTTTTTATTATTTTTAAGAAGTTGTTTATTTTTGCGTTATTGTTGATTATAATATGAAAGAGTATAGACTGACGGATTTTCAATTAAATTACCTTTGTCCTAGCATAAAAACTTCGTAGTTATTTTTCTGTTTTTCCTTAAAGGCCCCATCTTATACCACCTTCCCCTACATTGTGGCGGCGGCTTGGCCACGGACATTTCTATCTTCCACGACAGATGGAAAGCAAAGTTTTTTTGGTTTAACAAAACCATCGCTTCTTCTTCAATTTATGTTAAGTACCTAATTCCTATTGGAATAGTCGCCTCCCCCTCCAAATTCGTGTCCATGTCGGCGCGGCACCCCAAAGTATGTATTTTTCAGAGCTGAGAGGCTCCAAGGTTTGTGACGAATGGATGAACTTTTATTTTAATACTGGCAGGTTTATTTGCATTTAAATAGTGGCATATTTTTTTACATTTACTAAACTGCTTCTAGTACCTACCGATAGTACCTACATATAAGTAGGCACGTGTCGTGTCCCTTCTGTGTAGTTAAGATTTTCATAATCTATGATTTCCCTTATGAAAATGGCGGAGATATAAAATACATTTGAAAATAGTTTTCACTTTTGCGCATGGTATGTATGGGGTATATTTCTCGATAATATTCCAAACTACTTACGTTATTCTTCGTAATTTATTTTTTTACCGAGTTTTAGAGGTCCTCCTAATCCACATAACGGAACAACTGTAACTATCTGTAACATTACAGAAGACATTAATTTTCCTTACATTCTGCTCATACCCCCAGGTACCTACAACATCAGCTACAGATGGCGATAATGTGTCGAGCACGGATGTGTCAAGTACGTACCTACCTACCTATACATAGATACATACACCTACCTCATGGATGATCCCATTCAATAAGAAAAATAATTGTTGGTATGAAATATTCAAATATGCCTCTAACGTTTCTAATCTTCGAGCAACGAGATTAGGGCATCCAATCCCGCAGGTTATTCCCAATCTCGGTATTTGCGTGATCAAAGATTTCAATCTCGTGGGATCTCTGTATTTGCGAGATCTCGCAAGTGTAAATCGCCAAACTAAGCCCTACATCCTGAGCTGCTAGTTCTTCGGTCGTGTGGAAAACCGATTTTACGAACAACCCGATGAACCCTAGTGTCAGATCTTTTAAACCGCCTACAAAAATTACTAGTAAAAATATACTAGTATGACTGACATGGTTTGTGTAACTGTGCTACTTAAAATATTAAGTCAGTGTCACGATACAAATAAAAACACGTACTTATATTTTCAAAAAGAAATTATCTACGTATTTAACTACGTAATAAAAATAAATATAATAAGTCGTTCTCGGCCGCCACTCCATTACCGCCTTCGTCCCCCGTCCGCCATCCCTTCTAGTCAAGTATGGACGTATCTATGCTGCTTGCTAGTTCCGCAAATACCGGGGATCCCGCACTCGCAATCCCGCACTGTGCAGGATCACAAAATGATGCATGATCTCGGTATTTCGAGATCTGGGTATAACGGGATTGGATGCCCTAAACGCGATCTTCCGTCTCGTTAGAGGGGAGAAATGGCTTCTCGCTTTGCTTTCTTAAGGCGAGTGTAGCCGTCAACGACTTCGACGGTGCGGTGGCGCCACTTCAATAAAAAGTTTTCTCTTTATACAAACAATCAATCAGAATATCCGATGCCTAAGTTTTTAGTATTATCCTTATATAAAATAAAATTAAAACCTGCAAAATCAAGGAAATATTCGCTGTAATTAAAGTTATGGCAATAAGTGCCTAAATCAGCCACTTTTGGTTTTAATTGCCATACCTTTAATTTCAGCAAATAGTTAATTTTTTTGTGAAGTGGCGCCAATTTGGAGGCCGTTCACTCGCATAAAATGTCGAGCTACATTTAGTTTTGCTTTAGCGCAGAACTGTCAATTACTTAGTTACATTATTTTTTGTACTCATATTATTTATTTATTATTAAAGACATTGAGAAACATGTTTGATGGTGTTTGGTAGAAAGAAAGGGATTACTTATAAATGATTACATGGGTCCCTACCCCTTATTTTATCAACTCTAAGTACTACCACAAAATACTACAGTACAACAAGTATATATTGATAGATAGATAGATAGATAGAAAGATAGATAGATTAATCATTTATTAATCATTTGATTACTTACTTACTTACTTACCTTATGTTGTAGGTACTGAAGACGTCATTACTCTAGCAGCTGGGTTGGAGTACAGTTGGGGGAAGTGGTCCATGTTCTACAAACAGGAGTTCCTCTATATGTGGAGAGACAGAGACGAAGACATTGTGATACGGCTGAACAGCCAATACGAATATTATTATTTAGAGTTCCTATTAGAAGGAAAGCATTATAACACGTACGAGACCGGAATTCAAGAATCACATTATAATTATTTTCCTTTCTTAGATGACCTAAGAAGAGCCAGGCAATCGATAAGAAACTCAGTGCCGCAACCGATTCTGTCTTTACCAGGACCTAGTAAGCTTATATTTGGGAATTGGACACTGTCGTGGACAGAGTGAGTATAGTTATCTTATCGAATTCAATTCAATATAGGTAATTTATTCACTAGCTAGCACTGTTGTGGATAGAGTGAGTATTGTTATCTTATCAAATTCAATTCAATATAAATTATTCACTAGCTAGCACGGTATAAAAGGTAGGTATACATGAAATATATTGAACAAGCGTGCAGCACCCAAAATGGGCATTCAAATATAAAATTTTAAAGCAAATGTCAAGAAGTTTAAACATTAAAGGTAAATAATAATAAAAGTTGTTGCAATGTCAATACTTAATTAATTAATACCCGATATAGAAAACATGTTTCTTAAATTTAATCAAATTAACAAGTCAAATAATAATACATTTAATAGAGAGAGAGAGAGAGAGTAAATAGATTAATGAATTTGATAGAGGTCAGATAATTATATTTTAAAATTTAAACGATAGAAACTCCCGGATATCATAAAACAATTGGTTACAAGAATAATCTTCATTCAGTCAGTCATAATTTGTGTGTGAGGGCCGGAGCACATTAAGCACCATTTGATGCGCGTTCTTTTTAGGGTTCCGTACCCAAAGATCAATACATATATCTTATAATAACCTAATATTATAAAGAGGAAAGATTTGATTGTTTGTTTGAACTGAATAGGCTCCGAAACTACTGGACCGATTAAAAATCTTTTACCATTAGAATCCTACATTATCCCTGATGAACATAGGCTATATTGAAATGTCTTATTCCCGCGGGAAAACGGTTAGCAACGGGGGAAACCGCTGGGCAGGCCATTAGTATATTAAAAAGGCAATAAATAATATTTTTATTTATTTATTTAATAAAGAAATAAAACGGGACCCTATTACTAAGACATCGCCATTAATCTGTTTGTCCGTCTGTCGCCGGGATGTACCATCTCTCTTAAATCGTGATACTTGTAGTTAGGTAGTCAGTTGAAACTTGGTTGAAACTTTCACAGTTTGCGTATTTTTGCTAACAATAATTATAAATGAAAATGAAAGAACTTTATTCAATGTATTTTAATTAATGCCAGTAAATTGGCAGGCAAGGATCGAGCTGCGGTAGCCCAGATAGAAGTCACTAGTAAATGACGAAAGTCGTAGGTTCAAATCCTGCTCGCGTTTGAAAATTTTGCAAGTTTTCAAAAATTGTACAACTAATACGGGAAGTGTTTTGAAAAAAATGGTATTCAGTATTACATCCTCTTTGGTAGTCATCCTCATCAGGTATCAAAATCAAACCTGCATGACAACTCTGCACTCACACATCTGCGATCAATGATCATCCACACATGCACATGTAGACATGACAGCTGTCTATAAAGAGCCCGCTGTATGAACTGTCCGAGGTGTGGCAATACACTTTTAATGGGAAATTTTCTAGGGATTCTCGAGTGTCATATAGAGGGCGCTGAGCCTAATTAAAATAACTTTTCTTTACACAAAATCTGTACCACTTTATAAATTATTCTTTATTTTGTGTTTATTGAATTGTTCTAAATGTATTATTGGTTATTTATTTACTTACACGAATGACACTCCATATAATAGCAAGGCGTTATGTTTATTTTGTATCAAATCGAACTAACGTAATTTATTTGTAACGAACACAACGTGAAACGGAACCTGTGACAAAACTATGGCTGCCGCCAGCCATATTGAAACGTCAAAATTTCAGTTTAGCACAGCGCCCTCTGGTTTGACATTCAGAACTATCAAAAGAACCGTCAACAGAAAAACTCCCATTGACCTCCCTAAGTAGGGTGTAAAAGACAGCCCTCCGATACTGATAAGGTGCATTCATAATTATGAACCTGAACAACTTCCCCTTCAAAAATATTTAAGTAGTAGGTACTGTACTTAAATATGTTTCGCTGCCAACCTACCGACTTATCAACATCTTATCAAGTAAAAATCAAATGTTCTTCTTATTTTTTCAGGGAAAAAGAGCTTTCAATTAAATATATCTTAGCACCAGAAGGAACACACATGATATTAAGAGACAATTTGCCTGGTTTTATATTCGTAAACGCCGCCGAGGGCTCCAAAGTCTACGCAAAAAGCGAATATACTAAACCTAAAAATATCGCCTGCAATAAAACCCAAGAAATGACCTATAATGCTATAAGACAACTGAGGAAAGTGAAACAAATAATAAAAGTTAGTATTTCTAATATCAAAGAATGCAACGTAGAAGATAAAGATGAACAGGATACAGAACAGGACAGCAAAGACATGTTATATGCCGCAAAGGAGCTTATCAAAAAGATAGAACAAGCTATTTAGAAAATTATTAAAAGTACCTCCTACATCCGGCCTACCAACGTATCCAACAAACCAAAAAACCTGAATAATCAACCAACTAAACATACGGCGGTATTTTACAGTAGGCAAACAAATGAAAGATCAATATCGTTTTCGACAACCGCAAATAGTCAGTCAACTGCTCAATATTTCAATTTTATAGGTTGCCTGTTTGGGAGAAGTCCAGGATTTGCTTGTCGCTTCTAAAGGTTTTTGAGTAGGTAGGTAGGTACTAATGGGCATAAATTAAAATTAATGAAATGTTTTCATTAATTTTCAGAATCAATAAAGATTTTTAAGTGTGTAAATAGTTTTTTATTACCTACCCTCATGCATGCCAACATTGCCAACGAGTTCTATATTGTACGACACTGTTTTACACAGCATAATCATGAACGACAGAGTTATATACAGCCCAAGCAGAGTTATGTGCACGACGACAGTGGCAATGGAATCAAAACATTGTCGCCAAAAACACTCCTGTACCAACAATGTACACCCCGCGCATCCCGCGCATGCACGACACGATCATCGAAGACATCACGTTACCATTTTCAAAATTTCAAAATCTGCTAGTGGGATGTGACTTAATCGATAGTTTTACATACTTGTATAACTTAATCAATATTTTTTTATATATATAATTTTATATTCTTTGTCGCGGCTTGGTCGCTCATTTCGGTCGCTTGAGGGGGTCACAAAGTTACAATTCTTAACTTAACCTACTGTAGTGGATTTGTAACAAAAAGTTTAATTTTTAACTCAAACCCCCGTTTTATAGGGGGTTGCTTGATTCGAATAAAACCTGTGTACATTATTTGTCCGGGCCAGTTACTGATGTTAAAGATGCGTAGACAATAGATGTCACTACCAGTTTTTTAGAACTCGGTATCGTTTTGTTATTTGTAAATACATATAAGGCTTGTATAATAAAGATTGATTGAGTTCATTTCTACCCAGTGCCAACATGTGTATTATTTAATAGTGATAGTGAATAGTGATAACACAGTATTAGGTAGGATGGATTTCAACATTGGTTCTTGGAGTCGGATGACCTGGAGGCAGGCTCCGAAGGGCACCTAGCCAGGTGCAGGATTCTATGTGGCCAGTTTTGGCTACACAGCAGTACCAGCTGCGGAGCTGGTGCTGAGGAAGGCTGGGGAGGACCCTAGTCTTATCTAAAGACGGCACCGGGAGTGGAGCCGACAGTCCTCAGAGGAAGCGTGCGAGGGCGCGCGGTACTCAGAGGAGGGCCTTGGAGGACACACGCGAGGGCGTGCGTAGGACTCTGAGGAAGAAGGCCGCGGAGGACCGCGGAGGGCGCGCTGAACTCTGAGAAGGATCTCAGAGGTATCGAGCGTAGAGGCTAAGGGGGCCTCAGAGGTAACGTACGGAGGACGTACAGAGGGAGCCCTCAGAGGGCAGGATCAAGTGAGTTACAAGTGAGACGTGACGTTGTGAGTACATTTGTGTTTTAATTTTTTTACATTTTGAGACATTTTACTTCAAGAAAAAAAAGGTTTTTGCCGAGAAGGCCATAGGAGCAAATTTTGTACTTTATTGATTTTTGACTTTGAAGTTTTTATTTATTTGTGATTGATAGTTTGTGCTAAGTAGGGTTTATGCCAGTTTCTGTCAGTCAATCTTGAATTGCGTATTGTCAAAATATTTGCTATTCATTATCTTAGATTATCTTGTTATTTTGTAAACAAACAAAGATGGGTCAAGACGAATCTGGAAGTATTGATAGTAAATTTGATACTCTTATTCAAGCTCAAGAGGATACGGCTGATCGTATTAATAGGGTTTTGGATAACATAAAAAAAGCCCCTCTTGATAGACGCACAAAGGTGTATTACGTAGGAAGGTTAAATAACTTGGAAAGTCTGTGGGAAAAATTCTCCAGTAGTCACACTGATTTATTACAGAAAATTCCCCGAAAGCAATGGGTGAACACGGATTACGTTAAAAATGATTGTTATGATGTAACGGAAGAAACTTATCTGTTCAGCAGGTCTGAAATTCATGAATTGATAGATTCATTTAATGATTCAAAACAGGGATCAGATAAAGACGAATCAAAACATGCGCCTAGATCCAGCCAGGTAAGGTTACCCAAGATTAATATTCCTATGTTTTCAGGAAAATATTCTGAGTGGAATACTTTCCATGACTTGTTTTCTTCACTTATTCACAACAGTAATAATTTGGATGGTGTCCAGAAATTGCATTATCTAAAGGGTTACCTGACTGGTGAAGCCGGGCAATTGCTTTGTCATATTCCTGTCGCTGAGGACAATTACGAGCGGTGCTGGGAATTGTTAGAACAAAGGTATAACAATAAAAAATATATCTGCAACCATATTATGAAGCGTTTGTTTAGTCAACGCAATCTTTTGAATGAATCCTCGAATGGGTTAAAGGAATTAATTGACACCACTAGTGATTGTCTTTCAGCTCTCTCAAATATTGGTGTGGATGTTGATAGTTGGGATGTCATAGTAATTCACATTTTGACATTGAAGTTGGACCCGGAGACACGAAGACAGTGGGAGTTCTTTATAAGTAGTTCGTCAGATGAGCTACCTACTTATACTCAATTCAAGGAGTTTTTAACAAATAGGTACCGTGCCATGGAATGTTTGCCTCCGGATAATAGGTTTAAAATTCAAAGACCCTCATACCCCAACAAACAACATACCACCAGTCAGATCCGTTCATTTCATGCAATGCATGACAAATGTCAGTTTTGTTCGGGCGAACATAAAATTGTTTTTTGTAAACGGTTTATTCAGGAGTCCGTTGATTCACGTCGGAAATTTGTGTTTACGAATAATATTTGTTTTTGTTGTATGGGGAGTAATCACTCAGCCAAGTCCTGTCAACGCAATGTACGCTGTCGTACATGTAAAGGGAAGCATCACACGCTTCTACACCCCCTGGATGCAAACCCTAGTGATAGGGTAGTTTTTGATAGCAGCGGTGCTAGAGATGGTCATGGTAGCAGTGAGTCAGGCACTGCAGGAGACAAATCGGTTGCTGGGAGTTCAGGACAGAGATCGATATTGTCTTTAGTTTCAGCGGAACCAATTCCTTCAGAAAAGGTATTTAAACAAGTATTACTAGCGACGGCGTTAGTAAATGCTAGGGCCCAAGGCGGTGAACAATTCACACTTCGGGCATTGTTAGACCAAGGTTCGATGTCATCCTTTGTGACTGAGTCTACGGTTCAGGCACTGGGATTGCATAAAATTCCCTGTCATCAAAGGATATCAGGAGTAGGTGGAGAAGGTGGTCTAATCTCCAAGGCAAAGGTTAATCTTAACATCACTTCTCGGATAGATCCTAATGTGGTTATTCCTGTGGCAGCTTTCGTGCTGAAGAGCGTCACTTCTCTGATTCCGTCCAGCAAGATTGAGTCAGTCAAATGGAAGGAACTGTCGAACTTGGTTTTGGCCGACCCGGAATGGCATACGCCAAACCGTATAGATATGTTACTAGGAGGAGAGGTATACGGCAAAATAATTGAAAAAGGTCTGAAGAAAGCTCCACAAGGTTCGCCAATAGCCCAGCGTACATCCCTAGGGTGGATTCTATCAAGTACAGTCAGTCAAGTTGTTCAAGAACCAACAGAAGAAGTGCAAGTTTTTCATTGCAAACCAGATGACAACAATTTTTTAAAAAGGTTCTGGGAGCTCGAAGCAGATGCTGAATTACCTAAAGAAAAGATATTAAGCCAAGGGGATAAGTATTGCGAGCAGTTTTTTGCCGAAACCACGCAAAGAGATATGGAAGGAAGGTACGTAGTGCGACTTCCCTGTAAGGACGGGTTTCCAGAGGTTCAGAATTCTATGAAAACTGCTGAAAGGAGGTTCTATACTGTTTTTTTTGTATCATGGCGATAGCGTGCAT
The DNA here is from genome assembly GCA_027580185.1 of Tuta absoluta. Taxonomy (NCBI): domain Eukaryota; kingdom Metazoa; phylum Arthropoda; class Insecta; order Lepidoptera; family Gelechiidae; genus Tuta; species Tuta absoluta. Next base: position 3,749,876 of record JAQAHW010000038.1, read on the forward strand.
TGACCTTAACTACCACTGTACTCTCATTTGCGATAGCGATACATCGTATTTCCTTGAAAAAGTTAGCGACATGAATATCGCTAGAGTACATGAGCTTAGGGCAAGGTCGCTGCAGGGATCAGAAACATTTTTATTTGTGACCATATTTTAGATCATTATTGTAAGTAATTCTACTAGTTTTCGTCTGCTTTAAATTGCCATGAAAATTAATTATTTTCTCGTGGTTAAAAGTAGCCAATGATGTGTGTGTTATTCTGATGTATGAACTGTATTTTCATACAAAACGCGAATTTTCATACAAACTTCAAGTCCCTGTTTACCCCTTGTGGGTTGAAATTAGAAAACGCTGAAACACGTCTGTAGTAATTATTTTATTTGTTTAGTCTTTTATTATTTATTATTTGATTCTAAGTGACCAAAATGTAAAAAATTTAAAAATGTGAAACAAATAAAAAAGGAAAAAACCAAAAAATCTAATTTAATTTGAGAAAATTAATTTTTCCAAGCCTAAAGGTTTATTCACACACATCTGGGTAGTACGCAAATGCATGGGTATAATTTGAGCCGCGCTACAATAACAAAACGTGACTGGCTAACAAGTAATGTAACAAAAATAAACTTAACAAACAAACAATAACCAAAACACCGAGAAACAGCAAGAAAGACTTCCAAACACGAACGAACGCAAGCGCACTTCACGACGATCGATCAAAATGAAAACAAAATTGAGCCTGCGGGACCGCACCTCTGGCCAGCTAGGGGCTCATTACAAAACAACGTAACTCAAAAATTTTAGTTTTAGTGTCAACAATTTTGTTTTATAACTTTTTAAGCACTCGCGATTTTTTTCACTCATTTTGAGTATTAGACCGGGTCTATCGCGATAGTATTTAGGTAAATATTAGTGATTAAATATCAGTCAACCCGCGACCACAATACACGAAACTGTGTTGAAACGTCGGGACACAGGTAAATTACTAATATTTACCTAAATACTATCGCGATAGACCCGGTCTAATACTTAATTTTGTTTTATATTTATTTATGGTAAAAATGTATTTTGTAAAGCTTTTTGGTTTCTTATTTGCTCAAATTATAATTGCAACCCAGAATCATTTTTATTTTACGGTATTATACCTATAATAGAGAATACATTTTGGGCAATATTTTAAAACGTATGTTATAGAATTGAACTCATTTCAAAAGTTAGCGAAAATTATCGACATATAAAAGTAATAAGTAGTTAAAAAAACAACTTTTCGAATTGGCTACAAGTACACTCATTTTTGAAAATTTTGGATATACATGGTTGTGGAATGACGCCGGGTTGTGCCGGGGGAATACCCGAAATTATGATACTTTAGCGATGTGAATTCTAGCGATAGTTTGTATGGAGAGCGATAATTATCGCCTAAAAATGTTGTTTTTGGGACCGGTCGTGTCAATGTACGCTATTGCCATGATAACGCGTAAATGGTATACTCGTTGGAGAGAAGGTTATATAACGATCTCAATTTAAAAACAAAGTACACTGAGGTCATGGAAGAATACGTGAAGCTCAATCATATGGAATTAGTATCAGATGACGAAATCTACGATCCGAAAGCTGTATACTTGTCTCATCATCCTGTTATTCGTGAAGACAAGGACACAACTAAAGTTAGGCCGGTGTATGATGCTTCATGTAAGGGAGAGAAGGCGAGCGGCCGCAGACTCCGCGTGAGGCGACTCTCCAAATTGGGCATCTACCCGCCTGCACTCGGCCTCGAGGAAGGACTTGAGCTCCTCGAAGGTCGGGAGGTAATCAGATGTCTTACCTCCGTGTGACTGTTCAAAACGAGCGGCCATGTCGCTCGGCAGGCGGCGCAACAACGTGTGGACCAGGATATAATCATAGCCTGACACCGGCATCCCCTGTCTCTCAAGAGCGTTCACTGCAACGCAGACAGGGTTGAGGACCTTGGCCCTGAGGTCCGTCCCTCGTGTGATGGTCGGCACGGTGAGCCACTGTTCCAAGAGTTGGTCAATCATGAGACGTTTGTTGCTGTATCTCTCGATCAGCAAACCGCGAGCCGTCTCGTAACTTGCATCATCGACTGGTAGATGCTTTACCAGCTCATGGGGCTCACCTTGCAGCTTGGCCATCAATTGTGCCATTTTATATGCTGGCTGCAAGTCAGTGCGGTTATGAATCACACTGTCAAACAGATCCTGGAATCGGGTCCAATCCGTGTAGTCCCCGTGGAAGACCGGAATCGCCACAGCCAGCAGGGGCACTTGCACCCCCGGTCCCCGCGGACCATGGGGTGGGTCCGGCTCCCCAGCCCTACGCGTGGTGATCACAGCAGCCGCCTGCTGGATCTCCTGCCCTATCTCCAGGCACTGGGTCACATTCGCCCGGACCGTAAGTTTGACCTCCTCATCAGGCGTCCCATCAAATAACTCCTCGCATCCAGTGAGGCAATCCAACACCTCCGCGACCCGTTCGTCAATCCGTTGCGCACAAGCAATGAGTGCGTCCTCTCGGTCCCCGCGACCGACCATCGCCTGCTTAGTCGCGAACCACATTAGGTGCGCTCTAATTTTCGCCTGAAGCTGTCTAATTGTGGGAGCCATGGTACCAACCCAAAGTAACACCGAACCTTACAATAAAAAACAATAATAGACAATCGGCCCTGATCCTACCGTTAGGATATCCGCACAGGGTAAACACAACGATAATAACAAGCAATTCACTAATTGATTGGCCCTGATCCTACCGATAGGATATTCTACACAGGGCACACACTACAATCACAATAAATATATATATATTTTTTTATGTAGGTAGATTAAAAATCTTATACTAAAATAATCTTAAATCTAGTGGTTTTCTGAACCACGCTCTGCTACCAAAAATTGTCTAATTCCAAGCTAAACTCCCGCAGTGGAAGCGATTTACACAGGTAAATTTCTAGTAAAATACCAGGAGTTCAACTGAAGGCAGACAATGGCCGCGTTACGCAGCGCTAAATAGCATACGCTGCACAATATAGCAGCGCATACTATGAACTAAACGTGAACCTAAATCTATTTAACTTAATTAACTAAGTTGAGTGAAATTGGCAAATGATGTGTTCTGACCTTTACATAACTCAATTCTGTAGTAAATACCGTCTGCCGATCTGGCGTTACGTCACACGTATAAGCACTAGATTATAAGTAAGTACCTCCAAATTATATCACCCCACGAATTCCGCAATTCGTACTAAGGAGTCACAATGATAATGGTACAACAAATATGACTAAAGGGAACACACCATTAACACGAGAAAACAGTTTTATACTAAACAACCAGGTTTAACACTTACAGTCACGTGCCGGCGCAAATGCATAAATACCCAACGGAGAAAGGAAGTTCAGGGAATGGATCAAATAGGAATTCCGTTGGTACTTACAGGGCTGGGTGGAAAAGATATCGACACCCAGCATTCCACTACAGCCTTGGCGCGTTATTCACGTCAAACCACTCACAGCTTCTGTTCGTATTCCACTTTGATATTAGTCATTACGCGTGACCCAACCCGAATTTGGGCCGTACAAACGCGGGCCAAAATGGCCACCTGATGCCTATTCAACGCGACGCTCACGTGGAAGACGTCGAGACATCCAACAATCACTAAGCCTGGCATTCCAGTACAACCCAGGAGAAACGCAATAATACGATGCATCAACACGCGCGATCTCAAATTGAATCGTCCATTACACGCGGCATCACAAAACGCGTGGCGGGAAATCCGCACAATACGCGATACCCTCCTGTCCGAACGGTTTTGAGTGACTGAGTGCGGTGCAGAAATCACCGCTTGGCGCCTACCAGCGGCCCGCGCGCATGCCGCCACCCTCGCCCCGCGAGCGAGAAAGGGACAACATATGCCCAGAGCGATGCGTGCGAAATCGCGGCGCATTCATAGACCGTCATTAATACCTAACTTACCCCAGCATAGCAACGCTAAATTAAACATTCACCCGCCCTAGGCCGAATCCCTTAGGCCTATTCACTACTGGGGAGACGAGATAGCGTTGCTATTGCTCGCTTAAGAACTGAATCCCCTACCTGAACTGTCGCGACTCGAGGAGTGCCATCACTACCTGGGAACAAGTTGCGAATGCGCCCTCTGCGCCATCGCAGTGGCGGCAGGTTGGCATCCTTAACCAGAACGAGATCTCCGATGCGAGGGGGTTCAGTTCTGTCCGTCCACTTAAGGCGTTGCTGCAGAATGTGCAAATACTCAAGCGACCATCGCTTCCAAAAATTCTGAGACATTTGCTGCAGCAACTCATAACGCGTCAAACGATTGCTACTGACCTCTGTGTAGGGGTATTCTGGCAAGGCGTTAAGTGGTCGGCCAATTAAGAAATGCCCTGGTGTCAGGGCCTCCAGATCATTCGGATCTGAGCTAAGCGGACACAAAGGACGTGAATTGAGAACGGCCTCAATTTTACAAAACACGGTCGCTAGCTCCTCAAAGGTTAATATCGTTAAACCTATAACGCGCATCAAATGCGTCTTAGCGGACTTTACAACCGCTTCAAATATACCACCCCAGTGGGGGCATCCTGGTGGATCGAACACCCAGTTAATGCCCTGACGGGAGAGGCTCGTGCCGATAGCTTCCTCGTTTTCCGATAAAAACGTTATAATTTCTTTCATACATCGATCAGCGCCCTTAAAGTTGGTACCACAGTCCGACCTGATCAGCGCTGGTCGCCCTCTTCGCGACACAAATCTATCTAAAGCTGCTAAGAAAGCCTCCGTAGTGAGGTCGGCCACGAGTTCCAAGTGGACGGCCTTGGTTGCTAGGCACACAAACACGCACAAATACGCCTTGATTGACTTCGCGTTGCGAAGGCGTGATGCCTTTACCATAAAAGGCCCCGCAAAGTCCGTTCCCACACCCGCAAACGTCCAGGCTTCCGTCACCCGGTCCGGTGGGAGGTCTCCCATCTGAGGTTGCATTGTGGCTGCCTTCAACCGATAGCAAGGCAAGCACCGAAACACAATGCTCCGTACCGTACGTCGTCCAGACAAGATCCAAAACTCGCGCTGCAGAATAGCCAAAAGTGCATTGCAGCCCGCATGCGAGTTTTTCTGGTGACGATCCCTAACTATAAGTTCTACCAAAGGTCCCTTCTTTGGGAGTAACAGCGGATGCCGTGCTGAAAAGGGCAGGTTAGCGTTCCGAAGTCTACCTCCAACCCGGAGCATTCCATGCTCGTCCACGAACGGGTTGAGGCGCACAAGACCTCCCTTCAGCTTTCCACGGCCATCCCTGAGCAGCCTGGCCTCTTCCTCAAAATGTTCCGCCTGGACGACCCTAACCAATAAACTTAGAGCCGCATTCCGCTCCGCAGGCGAGAGGACAGGTGCCAAGTTCCGTTCTGCTTGAGGTTTTCTACAGTTGCTCACGAACCGTTTGATCCAACCTGTCACCCCTAGAAGTTTGTCGAGGGAGCTGTATCGTTCCAGCAAGAAAGCCGCACTAGGCTTAGGTACGATCTGCCCTACGTTCACTCGCAAACCTCGATCAGGTGGCCCAAGCGGCGACCCGCACTCATTGTATGGCCATCTCTCAGGTGACTCAGTCAGCCACTGAGGTCCCCACCACAGTGAGTGACCTACCAAATCAGGGGCCCTACATCCCCGTGAGGCGCAGTCCGCTGGGTTCTGTTCTCCCGGTACGTGTCTCCATACCAACGGAGTTTCCGATCCTTTAATCTGTGACACCCGATTTGCCACGAAAACCTCAAGAGTATGTACCGACGTCTGTAACCAGCACAGAACTATCCTACTGTCGGTCCATGCGTACACCGTTTCATCCAAAGTGATGGTACCGCGTAGATTACTAGCGACATGATGTAGCAAGCGCGTGAGAAGCGCTGCTCCCGCCAATTCCAACTTTGGAATGGTCCATCTTGTCCTAACCGGAGCCACCTTACTCTTGGCCATAACTAGACGCACGTCTACAGTTCCCGTTGAACTGACTGTCCGCAAATAGACAGCTGCCGCGTACCCTCGCTCCGAGGCATCACAAAACCCATGTAGGGTAGCCTTACATCCCACCGATGGGAGCAACTTGCGAGGTATGGCGATGCGTACGATCCCTGGTAAGGTGGTCACAAACTTGGTCCAATCATTCAACAGCTCTCCGGAGAGCTGGTCGTCCCAACCCAAGTTTGCTATCCACAACCTTAGTATGTATATGTATGTTTATATATTTATTCGTATATATATGTATGTTTATATATATATTTATTATACCTTCCTTTGTTATATATTTTAGATTGAAATTTAGATATATATTCTGTGCACGTCTTATCCGCATATCGTATAATACCATTACTCTTCACTAGGTCTGCTGTAAGAAATTTCTTATTAGAGATAAGCAGTGCCTGTTGTGTCTGTATTCTTTATGTGTTTTTCTCTTTAATGTTCATGTGTACAATAAATCGTAAATAAATAAAATAAATAAACCTTTGCAAGAAGCACTTCGCCATGAACGTCACCGGTGCGATCCACCCGTTAGGATCGAAAGTTCTGGCGATCGTCGATAATACCGAACGCTTCGTCCAAGTCTTCTGCAAAAGGTCTGGCTCGATCTGATACGTAAAGACATCATGCGTTGGCCTATATTGCACCCCTAGGATGCTCAACGTATTTGGATTGTCCGGGTTCTCGAAAAGGTGCGGGTCCTGCTGGAACTCACCTGGCAACCCGGCCAGGAGCTCTGGACAGCTGGACAGCCATTTCCGCAACTCATAACCTCCTGATTCCATGATCGCGATCAGCTCGTCTCGTAGTAGCAGTGCTTGTTGCACGCTATCTGCACCCGTGCAGATGTCATCCACGTAGACGTCGCGATCCAGTACTGCTGCGGCTCGAGGGAATCTTACCCTTTCCTGTGCGGCCAACTCTCGCAGCGTGCGTACTGCCAAAAACGGACTTGGCTTCAGACCATACGTTACCGTGTTAAGCTCATAAGTGACCATCGGCTCGTCAGGGCTCTCACGCCACAAAATCAGCTGGTACCGACGGTCATCCGGGTGTATAATTGTTTGGCGAAACATCATTTTGACGTCTGCGACGAACGCTACTTGGTGCAACCGAAAATCTGTGAGGATGTCCACAATGTCCCGGTTCAACTTGGGACCCGCGTGCAGACACTGGTTCACAGACACACCATTCGATGTAGGAGCAGAACCGTCAAACACTACCCGTATCTTCGCCTCCGGTGACTTCAAAACAGCCAGGTGTGGTATGTAGTAATGCTCGACACACCTCCAATCTATGCTGGACACCGACATGTGGCCTAACTCTAGGTACTCCCTCATGAATTCGATATACTTCTGCCGAAGTGCTGCATCTCGCTTCATCTTTCTCTCCATAGCCAGTAGTCTCCGATCCGCGATCTGTCGCGAACTACCTAAGGAGGGGCGGTTTGGGAGAAATGGCAGCCTGGTAACAAACCTACCTGACGAACTTCGTGCAGTGTTGTACTGATAGAACAGCTCGCACTCGTCATCCTCTGGCTTCCGTCTATCCGCTGTGGGTGGCTCCTCAGACTCCCAAAACCTCTGCAGCACCTCCGACAACACACTACCATAGAGCACCGTATCGCCCTCTGGTAGGTCCTGAGATCTCCAAACTGGGCCAAAAATAACATACCCCCCTGTGGTATCAACGGCCACTAAACCAGTTTGCTGAAGTACCCGTTTTCTGCCACACCAGAATCTCCCGAGGACGTCTGACCCGAGGAGAACGTCCACCGTACCAGGAGTATCAAATTCAGGATCAGCTACCTCTAAGCCTGTGGTTAACCCTCGTACCGTTGACGGTAACCGAACCTGAGGAAGTTTTCCTACCACTTCATCCAGCACCACTGCTGAGGCATGATAGCTGACCCCTGTACCTGTATTACCTAATGTGAACTCGAAGTTCACCTGACCCCGAACGTCAGGCACATCTACACCTCCAATACCTACAGCCCCATCCGTTGTGGGCCTTATATTTAAGCGTAGCCTACTCACCAGCTTACTAGACACAATACAACCCTGAGCCCCTGTATCTAACAAGGCTCTTACCTGTATGCTGCGGCCACCGTATCCCCATACCCAAATCATTGCCGTAGGCAACAATACCGTAATTGGCCGGGGGGCCGAAGCTGGCGTGTAGGCGGCGATTACCTAGCAGGAACCTAAGCGCGGAGTGTCCGCGTCCTGCGGGGGGGTCCCCTCTCTCCGTACACCTTCGAGTGGGTCCCACTCCTGCTGATAGGGACCTCTGGTCCTGTACGCCATGGCTGGCAGCCTATAGTAACCCTGCGGCAGGCGCGCGTACCGTGGATGCGCCTGTAGCCGCGGGTGCTCAGCCAAGGGGAGAGGCATGCGTGGGTCATGAGACCTCACCATGTTGTTCAGTCCCGCCGAGTACTGCATGTACTGGCCCTGGTATTGGCACCCGCCCGTAGCATCACGTATCTGTGATGGGTGCCCCTGACCTTGGACCTGTGACCACCTACCCCGTTCCGGCACCTGCTGCCGAGGTGGTGACTGTCTCGCGCGTGGTGAAGGGGGCATCACCTGCTGATGTCCCTGGCCTCGTCCCTGAAACCCTGGTGGAAAAGGACTCCTCCTTGGAGGGGGTGGGGAGCGTTGCTCCCGTCTAGGTAGGGCAGACTCCGTCCGCTGACCCGCGTCAGCTCTGCCTCCGTAATCTCCGCTGCGGTTCATGCATAGGAGCTGATGGTGGGCACCCTGGCAGTACCTGCAGTTGGTGCTTGATGGGCACTCTCGCACCTGATGCGGCCCCATACACCTAAAGCACCAACGCCGTTGCTGCACCACACCACGACGTTTCTGCACCCGCTGTGCAGCGAACTCCTCACACGCAGTCACCTGATGCCCCGCCTCTCTGCAGTAGGCACACCTCGATTCCAAATTAGCGACATTGTATCGCCTGGGTGGCCTACTCTTACCGTCTCGCGCCTGTGCACCCGGCCGTTCCGGGCGGCGAGCGGCCGCAGACTCCGCGTGAGGCGACTCTCCAAATTGGGCATCTACCCGCCTGCACTCGGCCTCGAGGAAGGACTTGAGCTCCTCGAAGGTCGGGAGGTAATCAGATGTCTTACCTCCGTGTGACTGTTCAAAACGAGCGGCCATGTCGCTCGGCAGGCGGCGCAACAACGTGTGGACCAGGATATAATCATAGCCTGACACCGGCATCCCCTGTCTCTCAAGAGCGTTCACTGCAACGCAGACAGGGTTGAGGACCTTGGCCCTGAGGTCCGTCCCTCGTGTGATGGTCGGCACGCTGAGCCACTGTTCCAAGAGTTGGTCAATCATGAGACGTTTGTTGCTGTATCTCTCGATCAGCAAACCGCGAGCCGTCTCGTAACTTGCATCATCGACTGGTAGATGCTTTACCAGCTCATGGGGCTCACCTTGCAGCTTGGCCATCAATTGTGCCATTTTATATGCTGGCTGCAAGTCAGTGCGGTTATGAATCACACTGTCAAACAGATCCTGGAATCGGGTCCAATCCGTGTAGTCCCCGTGGAAGACCGGAATCGCCACAGCCGGCAGGGGCACTTGCACCCCCGGTCCCCGCGGACCATGGGGTGGGTCCGGCTCCCCAGCCCTACGCGTGGTGATCACAGCAGCCGCCTGCTGGATCTCCTGCCCTATCTCCAGGCACTGGGTCACATTCGCCCGGACCGTAAGTTTGACCTCCTCATCAGGCGTCCCATCAAATAACTCCTCGCATCCAGTGAGGCAATCCAACACCTCCGCGACCCGTTCGTCAATCCGTTGCGCACAAGCGATGAGTGCGTCCTCTCGGTCCCCGCGACCGACCATCGCCTGCTTAGTCGCGAACCACATTAGGTGCGCTCTAATTTTCGCCTGAAGCTGTCTAATTGTGGGAGCCATGGTACCAACCCAAAGTAACACCGAACCTTACAATAAAAAACAATAATAGACAATCGGCCCTGATCCTACCGTTAGGATATCCGCACAGGGTAAACACAACGATAATAACAAGCAATTCACTAATTGATTGGCCCTGATCCTACCGATAGGATATTCTACACAGGGCACACACTACAATCACAATAAATATATTTTTTTTTTTATGTAGGTAGATTAAAAATCTTATACTAAAATAATCTTAAATCTAGTGGTTTTCTGAACCACGCTCTGCTACCAAAAATTGTCTAATTCCAAGCTAAACTCCCGCAGTGGAAGCGATTTACACAGGTAAATTTCTAGTAAAATACCAGGAGTTCAACTGAAGGCAGACAATGGCCGCGTTACGCAGCGCTAAATAGCATACGCTGCACAATATAGCAGCGCATACTATGAACTAAACGTGAACCTAAATCTATTTAACTTAATTAACTAAGTTGAGTGAAATTGGCAAATGATGTGTTCTGACCTTTACATAACTCAATTCTGTAGTAAATACCGTCTGCCGATCTGGCGTTACGTCACACGTATAAGCACTAGATTATAAGTAAGTACCTCCAAATTATATCACCCCACGAATTCCGCAATTCGTACTAAGGAGTCACAATGATAATGGTACAACAAATATGACTAAAGGGAACACACCATTAACACGAGAAAACAGTTTTATACTAAACAACCAGGTTTAACACTTACAGTCACGTGCCGGCGCAAATGCATAAATACCCAACGGAGAAAGGAAGTTCAGGGAATGGATCAAATAGGAATTCCGTTGGTACTTACAGGGCTGGGTGGAAAAGATATCGACACCCAGCATTCCACTACAGCCTTGGCGCGTTATTCACGTCAAACCACTCACAGCTTCTGTTCGTATTCCACTTTGATATTAGTCATTACGCGTGACCCAACCCGAATTTGGGCCGTACAAACGCGGGCCAAAATGGCCACCTGATGCCTATTCAACGCGACGCTCACGTGGAAGACGTCGAGACATCCAACAATCACTAAGCCTGGCATTCCAGTACAACCCAGGAGAAACGCAATAATACGATGCATCAACACGCGCGATCTCAAATTGAATCGTCCATTACACGCGGCATCACAAAACGCGTGGCGGGAAATCCGCACAATACGCGATACCCTCCTGTCCGAACGGTTTTGAGTGACTGAGTGCGGTGCAGAAATCACCGCTTGGCGCCTACCAGCGGCCCGCGCGCATGCCGCCACCCTCGCCCCGCGAGCGAGAAAGGGACAACATATGCCCAGAGCGATGCGTGCGAAATCGCGGCGCATTCATAGACCGTCATTAATACCTAACTTACCCCAGCATAGCAACGCTAAATTAAACAGGAGATAATGGAAAATCCCTTAATGACAATCTGTTGGTAGGGCCACAGTTGCAACCGGAACTCCGACACACTATAATGAGATGGCGCACTTCACCTATCTGTTTGACAGCTGACATTGTAAAAATGTATAGGCAAATAAAGGTCGCAAAAGAAGATGTGGACTTCCAGAGAATTCTATGGAGAAGTAGTAAGAATTCTAAGATCAACCATTATAGAATGTTGAGAGTGACATTTGGTCTCACATCTGCACCTTATCTAGCAGTAAAGTCCTTACAACAGGTGGCTATCGATGAAGGTGCCAATTACCCTCTTGCAGCAAGTAAGGTGAAGGATTGTTTTTATATGGATGATTTATTAACAGGTTGTGAAACAAAGGAGCAAGGATTTAAATTGTACAGAGAAATGAATGAGCTTTTGCGAAAAGGAGGATTCGACTTACAGAAATGGTCAAGCAATGATGAAAGTCTGATAAAAGCAATGAAAGAAAATGAAAATGGAAACTGTGGTTTGGAAACGAAGAAGGTTTCAAAGGATGGAATAAAGATAAAGGAAGATGAAGTCATCAAAATTGTTGGACTTACCTGGAAGCGTAAAGAGGATTCCTTCCGCTACATAGTCAAAGTACCACCCATGAAAGAATCAGGGGTAACGAAACGAATGATCATCTCGGATATTTAGGACCCAGTATCATCATACCCAAAATAATGATTCAGAAGCTGTGGTTGGCAGGATTAGATTGGGATGAAGAGGTACCGAAGAATATTTTGGATGAATGGTTAATTTACCGGAAAGAATTAAAACTGCTTGAAAATATTTATATTCCACGTTGGGTTCACACAAAGATTAGTGATCAGTCAGTTGAGTTACACGGGTTCAGCGACGCATCAAAGGTAGCTTACGCCGCGGTTGTCTATATGAGAGTAGTTGACGCTGAAGGCCAAGTTCATGTCACTTTGTTATCATCCAAAACTAAAGTTGCTCCTGTCAAACAAGTGTCTATTCCAAGGCTGGAATTATGCGGTGCTTTACTGTTAACTAAACTTATGCTGGAAATTGCAACTGTTATGAAAATTGATAAAGAAAACTTACATGCTTGGACTGATTCAACTGTCGTTCTTGCGTGGCTGAATAGTCATCCCAATCGCTGGAAGGTGTTTGTGGCTAACAGGGTTTCTGAAATTCTGACATATCTGGATTCACACAACTGGTCTCATGTCACGTCGAAGCAAAATCCTGCCGATGGAGCCTCAAGAGGCTTACGCCCTTCTGAATTAGTAGGTAATTCAATGTGGTTTCAAGGTCCGGATTTCATTCGTCAAAAATTTATAAATTATCAGAAACCAAAGGATTTGACCACAAATCTTGAAGAAACGAACGTTTTTAATGTAGTCTCAGAAAAACCTATATGGGAGAGGTTTTCTTCATTAACACGGATGACACGAGTGTTGGCGTATTGCTGGCGTTTCATTAGGAACTGTCGGTCTAATACAAAGATTACAGGTTATTTAAAATCAAAGGAACTTCAAGATGCATTGGCAACAGTTATTATAGCTTGCCAGAAGGAACATTTTGAAAAGGAGTTATGTATAATTAGGAAAAAGGATGTTCTGGCTAAGAGCAGCAATCTTCGTTCACTAAACCCATATTTGGACGAAGATGGTATACTTCGTGTTGGTGGTCGTCTTACCCATTCACATTTTGATAAAAATCGGAAGAACCCAATATTGATGCCCAAAGTTTCACATTTGACGAGTTTGGTAGTAGCTGATACACATAAACAAACCTTACATGGTGGACCACAACTAATGTTGTGTTACATCCTATCAAAATATTGGATAATAGGTGCTAGGCAGTTGGTGAAGTCGTGTCTGAGGAAATGTGTAACGTGTGTAAGGAACTCTGGCGTTACTCAAACGCAACTGATGGGTCAGCTACCATCAGAACGGGTGACTCCAACGCGTGTCTTCAGACATTCTGGCGTAGATTACGCCGGTCCAATCCAAATAAGAACAGCCAGAGGGCGGGGATATAAGTCATATAAGGCTTACATTTGTTTATTTGTATGTATGGCAACTAGAGCTGTGCATCTCGATTTGGTCACAGACCTCACGTCTGAAGGATTTATGCAGGCATTTACGCGGTTTGTTTCAAGGAGGGGGAGATGCTCGGACTTATGGAGCGACAATGCCACAAATTTCACTGGAGCTTCCAGCGAATTGAAAAAACTTTTCATTGTCGAGCGAAAGTCGATGCTGGATGAAGTGGCAGAGTGTGTTGAAACAAACGGCTGTAACTGGCACTTCATTCCACCTCGGTCCCCTAACTTTGGTGGATTATGGGAAGCAGGTGTAAAATCTGTCAAGCATCATCTGAAAAGGATTGTTGGTGTTACGACATTAACATTTGAAGAGATGTCGACGGTGCTAGCAGGAATAGAAGCCTGTCTGAACTCAAGACCGTTGTCGGTCCTCCCGAGTACGAGCGACGATGTGTCGGTTCTTACACCGGGTCATTTTCTAGTTGGAGAACCGTTACTGTTGCCTCCTCAAAGGAATTATGAATCCTCTAAGGTGAGCTCTCTCAGAAGATGGCAATATACTCAACGAATGATGCAGGATTTCTAGCGACGATGGTCACAGGAATATCTTACGAAGTTTTATAACCGTTACAGGTGGTCTTCTGAGGGACCTCAACCTAAGGTTGGTGACGTTGTTGTGGTGAAGGAAGACGGTCTTCCCGCGTGTCGTTGGATGTACGGCAAAGTGATTACTCTTCATCCAGGTTTGGATAATATAGTGCGAGTTGTCACGTTAAAGGTTAAGAATGGCACGCTGAAACGACCTGTTACAAAGTTATGTCTACTGCCAGTGGCAGAATAATTGATATCAATCTATTCGATTTATTAAAATTTTGTATAATATTATTTTATTAATTTTGGTTTTGTATTATAAAAGGATTTTTATAAATAGGGTTACTGGCTAGGCAACATATTAGTTATGTAAAGGAGTTATTGAATTTCTTTCGAGTAGTTCGAGGTTTATGTTTTTTTGTGATATTTATTCTTGTAAAAGGACAAACTGCCACGTAATAGCACTTTGTCCAATTAGGTAGGATGGATTTCAACACTGAAGATGATCCAATGACTGTGTCGTACATAGTATTGTTGTACAAAATATTGTCGGGTGTATTCGTGTCGTGCATAATTAATGTCGTGCAGTGACGGTTCCCTTGCCAACAAATAATGTCCATGTCGCTGGCTCCAAAGTATATATTTTTCAAAGCTGAGAGGCTCAAACGTTTGTGACCAATGGATGGACTCTTATTTTAAGACTGGTTTTCAATGTGACGCTACCTAGACTGAGATCTCAGGTCAAAATTTTGGGGAGCCAGCGACATGCTTTTAGGTTAGAATTTCGGAGAAATCATCAGATTACTTGTTAACGGCGCAATGTGCCAAAATGATGGCTATGCCAAAGAAATGTGACGGAATATGTGACAGCTACAAGCACATTCAATAGCTATGTGACTCAACTGGAGCTGAGAAATAAGCCATGGAATGTTTCCAACCCATGTCGCTGGCTCCCCAAAAAACCGGCATCCGAAATCTCTGCAAGTATTACCTAAAACTACTAACCAAAGAGGAATTCTCGATCGTAATGTAGTAAATACACGTTATTCAAACAATCTCCTCTAGAATCAGCTTCGTTTTTGAGAAAACACAACATTTGTTTTTGTATGAATATAAGGGTGACTACATCGTTCAACCCTTTTTGGGACAGATTCAGGAACTTATTTTCCGTACAAATTATACTAAATATTACCTTGAACAATGTCCGCGAAGGGCTCTTAGTGTTTATATTGTGCTGGTACTATTAGCAGCACATCAACTTACCAATTAAAGGTACTTAGATTTTTGACGGTATTTTCCACGGTTTATTATTATAACATTTATAGTACAAATTCATTGTAGTATACACGATCTCGTTGTTGTCGTTCGGGAGAAATCGTCACCAGTGGCCTGTGCTATCATTGAACAACTACAATTCTACATGCGAAAAAGTGGCAACATCGCGCCAAAATAAATATTTAAACAGCGACACTGATGAAAATTTACAGCTACAGGCGTTTTATGAAGCTCCAGGTCTACAATTTTACAAGTCACAGCTACAGGCACCTGTAGATTTCCATCGACAAACCATAGGGTAGATTTTGCTTTTAAAAACACAATCGAGCAAGTTTTTACAGGTGTTCATCAAAAGACTTGTAAACTACAACTGTAAAAACTTACAACTTGTGAATAATTTTATAGGTCGTCTGACCTAGGTAATTATTTTACAAGTGCAAGATTTCTGCCTAAAAATCTATTCAAAATGTTCAAAAGTACTCAAAACGCGTTCCTTGCCAAATTATTTTGCTCGAGGCGTTAAATAAAGCAAAACTTTATCGTCAATTGTGGATTATTATTATTAATTCACAACAGTACTATTTTAACGTACTCTATCAATAATATGATTTTAATTAGAAATATTGTTGATTTCATTTTTGTAATTTCCTTTTTATTAAAATAATAATTTTCAGTGTAATGTCTTTTTAATTTAGCAAAGTGTTTACATACTTTCACATTATTTAATCTGTGCTATAACATTGACGTCGAATTTGAGTGAATGAAATGAATGAATCGATAGTGTTGTACATCGACTTGTAAAATTTACCTGTAGTCGAGATATTGGAGCGGAACTGACAACAGTAGCTTTACAAGTGTCTTCATAAAACACCTGTAACCTGTAAATTGTAACTACAAGTGCGCTACAGGCAGATTTTCGCCTGTAAATGTGGACCTGTACCTGTACAATGATAATACATGGTACAGCGCGGCCGGCGACTTATCAAGAGCACATCGGAAGTCCCTTTCATTTTCGTCGAAAAGATATCTTCACGGATAGGTCCGAATGAGTTTTAGAGTTTTATGCACTAACAGTGCTTTATTATTCTCATTTATAAAACTATTAAATTGAAATAATGCGTGTAGAGTATATTTATACAAGTCTAGTCAAGTATTGATGAAACTGAAAAACATTTCCCATGGAACACAGGTCCAATATAAAAAAAAAATGGAATGTACAGTCGGTTATAGCACATAAGGTACCAGGGGTACTCCAAAAGAGCTGAATCATTTTTGTCCTTAGCAATATTATTTTCTTGACATGAATATGTTTTAGTAGAAAATTTATTTATTTTATGAGAATAAGTTTAAATTTTGATTATGTATTAACTGGGGATAAAAATAATTCTGTTCTTTTGGAGTATCCCTGTTACCTTGTGTGCTTCAACTGACTATACCTACATACATGTTGTACAGACTGTGAAAATTTAACAACGCTACAGTTTTATGATAATAAACGTTTTTTATTTATTAATTATAGGAATCAATTCAAGCGGAGCACTTTCTTAACATTATTTAAGGTCATTTATAGTAAAATCTGTACGGAAATCAAAAGCCATAAGTTCCTGAAACTGTCCCAAAAAGGGTTGAACGATGTAGTCACCCTTATATTCATACAAAAACAAATGTTGTGTTTTCTCAAAAACGAAGCTGATTCTAGAGGAGATTGTTTGAAGAACGAGTATTTACTACATTACGATCGAGAATTCCTCTTTGGTTAGTAGTTTTAGGTGATACTTGCAGAGATTTCGCATGCCTGTTTTTTGGGGAGCCAGCGACATGGGTTGGAAACATTCCATGGCTTATTTCTCAGCTCCAGTTGAGTCACATAGCTATTGAATGTGCTTGTAGCTGTCACATATTCCGTCACATTTCTTTGGCATAGCCATCGTTTTGGCACATTGCGCCGTTAACAAGTAATCTGATGATTTCTCCGAAATTCTAACCTAAAAGCATGTCGCTGGCTCCCCAAATTTTTTGACCTGAGATCTCAGTCTAGGTAGCGTCACATTGAAAACCAGTCTTAAAATAAGAGTCCATCCATTCGTCACAAACGTTTGAGCTTCTCAGCTTTGAAAAATATATACTTTGGGGAGCCAGCGACATGGACATAACAAATAGACTCACTTTGATACGGCTTTTTTGGTTGTAGCTATGTAATGTACCGCTTGTATTGTTGCTGGGATTTTTTCAGAAGATTTGTACCGCTTTATTTACGGAGATAATTGAAATCCACAGTTTCAAATTCCATATGAGCTTTAATCACCTTTTATTCCTCTATCTGGTATTAACACGGTATAAAAAAGCGGTGCAAATAAAGATATATCCATGTCATTGGCACACCAGAGTATATATTTTTAAAGCTGAGAGGCTCCAACGTTTGTGACAAATGGATTTACTCTTATTTCAATCTGGTTTTCAATGTGACGCTATCTAGACTGATATCTCAGGTCAAAAAATGGGGGAGTGGATGACTTGCTTTTAGGTTAGAATTTTGCAAAAATCATCAGATTGCTTGTTAGGGGGGCAATGTGCTAAAATAATGGCTATGCTAAAGAAATGTGACGGAATATGTTACAGCTACAAGCACATTCAATAGCTATGTAACTCAACTGGAGCTGAGGAATAAGCTATGGATTGTTGCCAACCCATGTCGTTTTGGCTTCGCAAAAAAGCTGAGTCCAAAATCTTTGCAAATCTCATTTTAAATGACTAATCAAAGAGGAATTCTCGATCGTAATATAGTAAATACTTGTTCATCAAACAATCGCCTTAAGAATAAGCTTCCGTCCGTCCGCTCCCCCATTTTTTTACCTGAGATCTCAGTCTAGATGGCGTCACATTAAAAACCAGTCTTGAAATAATAGTTAATCCATTTCTCACAAACGTTTGAGCTTCTCAGCTTTGAAAAATATATACTTTGGGGTGCCAACGTCATGGACATATTATATAATATAAGATTTGCAATTTTTAACGGCATCCGTGCGATCATTTTGTTCACAGGTCAGTTCTTTGCAGAGATATTGAAGCTTTTCCAATTTTGAGGTTATAAAATAATTTGGTTCTTGGGCCACTGTTTAATGGTTTTTTTTTTTATTTTTTATTAATGGTGATAGTTTTACAATCCTAGCAGTACAAATGTTCTCATAACTAAAAAATAAGCAATCTTTTCAAAGGTACAAAAGGTACGTGGTAGTGGTAGGTAGAATCTTAAAATAAGCTTCGGAAATTTTATCCAAATATGCACAAATTAAGACATTACACAAGATTAAAAATAAACAAAGATTGAAATATGAAAAAAATATCGTATTGCATGCGCATGGGGGTGTACATTGATGGTACAGGGGTGTTATTGGCGATATTGTTTTGATTCGATTGCCACTGTCGTGCAAACTTGGGTTGTACAGAACTGTGTCGGCCATGATTATGCTGTTCACAAAACACTGTCGTGTAATATAGGGACTCGACACCTGTGCTGTGAGTGAAGGGGACTGGAGTCTGGACCACAAATTAACTATATGTAGACTAGCTACAGATAAGACAGCCACATGAGCCCTATTACCTCTTTCGCACGTATAGCGCTAGCGTCGCATATATCCATGCAGATTTTTATAGCCAAGAAGGTTATAGCTGTATGTATTGATAGTGCTGCCCTCGAAAGATTTATCGCTATCGATAATTAGTGCTGTACGGTTGTTATCGATAAATCTGCAATATTCTACTCTATGGGTACTTTAATGATAATTATTTGATATTTTAGGATATTGGTAAATAAAACTCCAGTTTTTTTTATTAATAGGCAGTTTATTTAGACAAAGTGTTATTTACTTAAGACTATACCTTTGCTGAGTGAGATGGAGTAGAAATTGCACTCGATTATCTGAAATTTGATCATTTTAATTAACAATGAATAACATATATCTTAAGTAGGAGACAGCGACTGGGAGGCAACTGATTTTACCTTTTTTGGGTGAGGAGAAGTTAGAAAATGGTACACTATCCCTAAGCGAAGTCGTTATTTCAATTTAATATTTTAAATAAGCATTCAAACTTAAATTGATATAAGAAATTTGCTGAGAAGTTAACTAAACAGTTAGATATTATGCAGTTAATAATGAATAAAATAATCGTAGTATCCTTCATAATTGGAACTGCTGAAAATCGTTGAGAAGGTAGAAAGTAGTTAAACCAATAATAGATCACAGATAAATATTATTGAATTACATACCTGCATTACCAACAAACAGGGTGGAATCTGAATCATCATCATCATCAGATTTGTTCTTTAAATAATGATGTTAAATCAAAGCAATCCAATCTGAAAAGAAAATAATCATTCAACATTGAAAATTTATAATTAAATACTACCGAAATGATACCGTCTGCCGACTGTTATTTTGTTTACATTAACATTGTGATCAGATCCCTTAAGTACGTAAACACCAAGCAGGCAAGCAAGGATATCCAACTGAATAATTAGAATACCTACATATAGCAGCGAGGCTATAATTTAATGAGCTTCATTTTCTTAAAAGCTTAAAAAGGATACAGCTTACCATTTGTAGTTAGCGGTTTACTAAGTTCGATCTCGGACTCAGCTCCTTTTGTCCTCTTGGTCAAATTGCGTCTTATCCAAATGCCGTTTTACCCACTCGTTTTCACAACCATATAATGGGGGTCGTATGGTCCTCAACTCGAGCAATAAATAATTTGGGGATAAATCAACTCAAGCAATGGTTTATGTAAAATAACACAAGAAATTGGTCAAGTTTATAACAAAATAACACGCAATCCACTACGGCCCAGTGTTGCCGGCACCAGACCACGGAAAGATTCGAAACTTTGTCCGACAGGATCCGATCGGATCCGATTTTAGATTTTGCCCAGAAGAGTCAGTATAATTTTACGGTTTTGTACTCTATTTTTGTGAAAAAAAAATCATTTATTGTATTCTACGTACTTATGCGCAATGAATTGCAATTTTCAAACCAATAACCTTTATTTAGTTTTGTGCGTATTGTGTAGAAAAAGCACTAGCACAGACTAACTGCGTCGCGTGGCGGTAAAACATGGTAAAACGCACGAGTAAAGAAAGACTCATAGACTGAAAGACGATTTTTTGCGTTTTGATAGTGCCTGCTCGTGTACTCGTTCATCGGGGCGGGCACAGATTTGAAAGATTTATATTCTATCTTAAATTTCTGGCTTTTTTTTGGTTATTTCATTAAATTGTCCGAAATTATCCGCTTGAAGTCAGGATCCGCGAAGGATCCGATAAGAGTCCGAAAGATCCGAAATCGCATCCAAAGATCCGCGCCGGCAACGCTGCTACGGCCAGCGCGTCGTCATGGCGAAAAGTCAAAATAACAGATCACATGACTTTGACAATATTTTTTTCTTAAACCAACATGGCGCTTTAACTACCCGATTGAAGCGCCAGTGCGAATAACCCATGGACGTATTATTTAAACAGGACTGATAACTTCAAAATCAGTTATTTACGAATAGTAACTTTATTAACACTGAAATATGGTCTATTTTACATTAAGTCTTTCCCAGAGGCTAATCCGAGCCGAGAGAGATAGCACGTAGAGAGGCTGTGTGTCTCGTTCTTTCATATTGCCAGTGTAGAAAATTACTGCAGACAAAATTTTCCCTTACTTATTTTGACCAATATAATTATAATTTAAGTAATATAATAAAACAACTTGCGTCAGTTATATCAAAAACATGTTGGAAATCATAAAATTATGCACTGATAAATTATAATTATGTAAAAACTATTAATCAAATAATTTTCTAATGGTATCCCTTTAAGATTAAATTTTGGCGGTAAGTTTAAACTTAAGCGACAAAAAAATTACAGTCCTAATTTATTACTTAAAATCAGTATTTGACGAAATTTCTCACTCAAAGTGGTGAAAAAATGTTGTGTTCGAGGTTGTCCAAGTGAATCGTATGTATGTAAATTTCCCTATCTATAAGCTCATTGTAATACAAAATATTGATGCCCAATTAGAAAGAGACGAAAGGCCTCGGTGGGTGCGGTCTCGCTCGGCTCGTTTTTTCTGCAACAGTTATCAGTCCTGTTTAAATAATACGTCCATGGAATAACCTGACATACAGCTGTCAGGCCCCTGGTCTGGACTGTGTTTCGCACGAAATTTTCCATCAATTTTTATTTTATTTCATTTTTTAAGTTTTTGATAAGTAACGTAATAAATTCGTACAGATAATAGTCCTTGCTTATTGCCTTGACCACACATTAAATAATGAAATCATGTAGTCGTCATTGAATTCCGTAAAAAATACATTATTATGGTACTTCGATGGAGATTTGTGCTAGTTCGAAATGGATCAGCATTCTGAGGAAACGCAAAAGCAACGTCACCTGATGCACCCATCGAAGCAGCAGAAAAAGCGATTGCTCGAGATCATAACGAAGCACCCACTGGTTATCCAAGGCAAAACTACCGATGATTTCTCATTGGCGGACGCGCGAGCAGTTTGGCAGAAGATTACTTTAGAATTAAACGTCTTTCCGGATGGCACTAGAAGGACTTGGAAGCAGTGGCGAAAAGTAATTATAATCATAGTAGTTTTCATCTTGCAAGTGGCCTGCATCTAGGAAATGTGGGAAAATGATGGCAATGGTAGCTAGGGTCTGACTAACAAAAGATGACCCAGGATACCAGGCATCAATTTTAAAATGTACCGAAAAGTATACCTACTCTTGACCATAAATTGCATTTTAGAATAAATTATGCTTAACTCAATAACATCCTAAGTACACCCTTTTACACAATGCACTATCAATTTAGTTCATTTAGTGTTAACTCTGCATTGTCAGCTAACAAATTGTTTATAATTTTGCCTCAAAATGAGGCCAACTCTCATTAGGCATACTCTTACACCCGAAGTACACAAAAATTCCTAATTTGATTGGCACCGATAACTAAAACGAAATTTTTAGCATGGTTTTGTAGCTTTCTATTTTTATTTGTTTCTTTTCTATTTCCAGACATGGCAGGACATGTACAGTAAATTTAAAAAACTACAACATGAAAGACCTGGGGCAGTTCCAAGATCTGTAGTATCACTTACACCTAATGAGCAAGAAGCACTGGGTTTCAAACAAGCTCGTTTGGCTCCCACACACCGAAAAACCAGGTCAAGAGTGAATAACATTCATGTGAAAAATGAATCTGCAATAAGTTTGAGTGAACCAGAATTTTCACCAGATGATAAAATATTTACTGCTTCTATTAATATAAACAACCTTCGATCATCACTATCATCAAAGCATTCACAGACACTTGATCTTCTTGCTGAACAAGAACAACGAAAAATGGATTTGAAACAAGACTTCATCAATTTTAAAAAAGATTATCTAAGAAAAAAGTTGAAAATAATGCAAGAGCAGTCTGAAACCCTCAAAGTTATTGCTAGAGAACTGAATGGAACGTGATGGTATTATTTATAAATAATCAATCTATGCTAATGAATGAATTAATTAATTTTAATATAACTTAATTTGATTGTAAAATAAAGAATTGGATTTTTTGTCATTACTACATTCCTACTTGCGTACGTTGGAGTAAGTTCGGCGCAGTTGTAACCGTCACAACACAAGTGGATATTTTCCGAATTCGCATTTTTTGTCTGGTCCACCTGCGCTGATATTATCCCAACTTCGAAGGTGATAAGTAAGATCATGTGTAGGACCGTATATGTAAAATATCTGCGTCGAATAACTCCAACGCATCCTAATTAATTCTGTAATTTATATAATCATGCCTTACAAACGACCACGAATATAGAACTACTGCGAACGAAGGAGGGTCATTTCTACATACTAAAAACCGGTAATTTACTCATAGATTAGCTCAGCTCTATTTTTGACAGTTCACTTTGATCTTTGATGCCATGGGTACGTTCACAGCTGCATTGATTGAAGAATCAAGTTTTTATCTTGTTATGCAATGGTTATCCTTAAACGCGGAAAAGATAAAACGCTACTGAATACGTCATGGGAGAAAAGTCCGATAGTAAAGCGGGTTGCCTTAAGGCCGCCGCAGATCGTACGGCGACCCTTATGCGGCACTACGGTGCGTTCAGCGACTCCAATTTGCGCTCATCTTTTAACTCAAGGCCGACCAACAGATTTTTCATATAGGTTAAATACTTAAGTTTACTGAGGCGCTAGGCCACGATTTTTGAAGGTAATACAACTGTCATTATTATACTTACACTAAAAACGTTTTTTTAACCGCCCAATCAGGCCCAACCGCCCAAACCCATGTGTCCCCGACGACGTTTGCCCACAATAGAAGAGTGACCATAACATAATAATAATAGTTTTTAAAACCGGTATGCATACCGAACGAAATGTGGTACGTAATCTCAGCGAAATAACTATTTTGATATTGTTAATATATTAAGTTCATTGCTTGGATCATGTTTGTACTAATTGTACTCAATCAAATCCGAACACAATGAATGTTTTGTATATTGACGTTTTTAGTTTTTAATACTAGCCTTTCTAAAGAGCTGTATGCTTAATATTTTTATTTTGTTTGTTTGGAAGAAAAATAGTCTCGGTTACTTCCGACATGAAATAAACTACATGGTCAGCCTACTTACAAACTATTTGAATGAGATAGAAGGGTCCAACGAATTTAAAGGTCATACTTCTTGGCTGCTCTCGTTGTTACCGAGTACGGCCTCCAGTTTTACCTACAAGCTTCCTGCCCAAGTCCCAACAGGCAGCCGGCGACTGGCGGGCCATTCCATGGCCCGCGGGCCTAGGCTTATATTTTCGTATAGCTCGATAAACTTTATGTATAACTAGTGATGTGCCTGCGGCAATATTGCCGTTGCTGGCAACTTTGCTCAGGCAATATTGCCGGTAAACTTCCAATGTTGCCGGCAACTTTGGCAATATTGCCAGCGCTATATTTTAAGAATTAAACTATAAAAGGCTTATAAGTTATAATTATAGGCTTATACTAACGTATCAAAAATATGCACGCACATGTTTTCAGTAAAAAAAAAATAAAAGCTTGTTTATGGTACTTCTGTGTTCTCTAACAATAGCGTACGAATGAAAAATGCAAGCGAGATGTGTGATGCTGGCTTAGAATAGCATCACCCTATTTCTTTCCCTTGGGAGTCGTAAGAGGCGACTAAGGGACTCGAGGGAGAATATTGCAATTTTAGACGATGGGTTGACAACCTGTCGCTATGGCGATGCACAATTTCCGCATGACCCTCAAATATTTGTCAAACGTGGCGTTGATAGATCGTTTTTGCGGCCGTTTGCGCTCTGCCTACCCTGCAAGGGATTATAGGCGTGATATGTGTATGTAATATGATTGTAAAAAACTATTTTACTAAGAAGTTTTATGGACACAGTCAATCAATGTTCGATATTAAGACTGATTTAATAGTTCCTAATTAAAATGTACCTTAAAAGGTTATTTAAGTTAAATGATTCTAGCTCTTAGATGTTTTTCTTAACCCACCTTAAAAGCAAAGTTGCCAAAATTTCCGGAAACATTGCCGTCAAATTTGGCTATATTGCCGGCAACTTTGGCAATATTGGTCATGCGAAAGGATTTGATCATTATAATCTAGTACAGATGATAGAACACACCATGAGGTTTCATAAAGTAGTACTAACCTAATGTTTTAAAGCATATTTCGGTAATGTTCCCTAAAATTTCCGGTCGAGGCAATATTGCCGGCAAAATTGACGGCAAAGTTCCCAATGTTGCCAAAGTTGCCGGCAACGGCACATCACTATGTATAACACACAAAATAAAACAATACATCTTTCTTTATTATTCCTGGCATGGCAGTTTACTTAAACTACGATTAAAATCATCGTCATTAATTACGTACATTGATAAATTGCGATAAATTTATCAACGTAGATATTTATAGCTCGATAGCTATAGGAAAATTTGTGCCGTTGTACCAGTCGATTTTTTATTGTGATTTTGTTTTTCTGAACGTACCCTTGCCTTGTTGATGTTGATGAGTGTAGTGTAGACAGACACGACGCGACTGTTTGTTACTTTGCTTTTGCTTGTTCAATCTCGACCAAGGAACATATATACCCCTATCTCGACTCGTAACATATCGTAAATACACTCAATAAACCTCATATATGAAATCAAGGGTACAATGGCAGCAGAAATTCCTCATAA
This sequence comes from Tuta absoluta, assembly GCA_027580185.1. Classification (NCBI taxonomy): domain Eukaryota; kingdom Metazoa; phylum Arthropoda; class Insecta; order Lepidoptera; family Gelechiidae; genus Tuta; species Tuta absoluta. Next base: position 3,775,381 of record JAQAHW010000038.1, read on the forward strand.
CAGTCATAACAAGTACTCTAACTTTGTACGTCCGTCATCGCCAAATGAAGCGAGATTCTACACACTGCGCCAGAACATAAACGGAGCCGAAGCCAAAAGAATTTATCTCGAGGAAGTGAACGACGTTGATGACCCTGAACCTGTCACTCACGAACAAAGATGCGAAAAAAAAACTGTGAAAAGAAAAAGGGACCTGCCTGTAGGATATGATTTATCTACACTATCTGATAAAGACCTGTTTATAGCAGCTCAAAATGATGATGCAGATATACTGAAATTGATCCTCGATAAATCCCCTGAAAAGATCAATACTTTAGATAGTTACGGGTGGAGTTTACTCATGATAGCTTGTCAGGCGAATTCTGTCAAAGCCGTTAAGGAGTTGCTTAGCAGACAAGATATAAACACTTCAGTTAGAGATAAGGCAGGTAATTCTGCTCAAAGTCTTGTTATTAAAAACAAAAATTTGGTATTAGCAGATCTCTTATTAGCTCAAAAGAAGAGTAAATCAAAAGAAACATTACAGCAAGACCAAGATCAGACAAAAGAGAAACCAAAAGAAATTTTCTCTTGTGACATTTGCAGCAAAATATATCATGATAAACATGAACATTTGTCATCAACTATTCACAACATAAATGCAAGCAAAGGCAGAAAGATAGCCGCACATTTTGTAATACCATCATCAAATAAAGGATACCAGTTAATGCTTAAGGAGGGATGGGACAGGGAATCAGGGCTTGGTCCTGATGGGTCCGGCAAGAGATATCCAATTAGGACTGTACAAAAAAAAGACAGGAAAGGATTAGGACAAGAAAAGAACAAACCAGTAATAACAGAAATTGAGAAAATAAGAAAACTCACAAAGAAAGGTAGAGAAAGAGAAAGTCGTTACCACAAAAGAATAGAAGCAAAATTTAGAAGGGAGTTTTACTAGTTATTAAAAGTATTTTTTGTGTATATTAATAAAACATTTTATTGGGTAAAATAATAGTTTTTCTTACAAAGGAAAAAAGTTCTAAAATAAGACTTGTACATAAATATAATTCTAGGAAATAATTATCACTACTCTGGAACTACTGTGACAATTTTACAACACATGTCATTATCCCTAAGTAACATAATGCTACTTGTTACTGCAGAAAAACATCATTTTCCATGGGAAAATGTGTATCTGCAGATGAACTTGCTGGTCAGGCTTCTATTGAAAAATAACTTTACAAAGATGAAAAAAAAATGTATCCCAATTCACAGCTGATCATGACACAAATGCGCCAAGCAACAAACACAATGCTCGTCATCAAGTCTATGTCCTTATTAACTCTAAAACTTTACTTTTAAAACTGATTTCATAGTAATTAATGTGTCCCTCAAGCTGTAATCCTCACCTATGAAAACTTACCGAAAAGCAATTTTGGTTTTGTCAAAAAATAGTACTGAAATAGTGACAAATAGTGACATATGCAAGAAAATTAGTGACTTCATATTTCCCAAGATACGGCTATCGTTTGGTGAGGATTACAGATCGAGGCTCACGCTGTAATCCCAACTCTCGTGTGAGCAAACGGTGGGGTATTTTCACTTGGTCTACATTCCAAAAAATAGTGCCTAATTAGTGACTAATAGTGACAAAAGATGAGAAATTGTCGCTTTATAATTCCGAAGTTATAAAGGCATCTTGGTGAGGATTATACCTATAGCAATTTTTGCTGTAATCCTCACCTCATTTCTGCTAAACGCTTAGGTCTTTTGACTCAAATTTAGTATCAAAAAATAGTGCTGAAATAGTGTTCTTAAACTGCATTGATATTTATTTAGTTTATGTAGTAGAAGCAATTAAAAAAACCGTAAGAACTTCTCCATACAAAATGGTACAGGTACAGTCGCGAACAATACTTCGTAGAATACAGACTTGATTTTTGCTTTAATTTAGGTAATGTCATTTCTGCCAATATATGTAGGTGTTAACTATAACATAAGTTGAGCCACTGACATTATTTTGGTATATTTTATGAGTAGGTATTTTGGTTGAATATTTTTCAACGCCTTGAACTTTTTAACGGTTTTATAACAATAAAGTATTTATATGTACTTATGCTAATATCTTTCAGATCAACACATCGCATTAATTTATCACATCGTATTCTCTTAACTCTGAAAGCCCTGTTTGGTCGCGCCACCGCTCTAGCCACCGCTAAACAAAACCGGTTTGGCCGAGCCTCGAAAACTGACCGCCGCGCGTGTGAGCGAGAGGGTAGACAATAGTGAAATCATTGCATGCACTTCGCCTGCGTGGTATTTTTTGGTTTCATCACGTTACGCGTTATTGAGTATTATGACAACTCCAATATAAAATTTCTTAAATAACAAATACGCCACTTACGATTATTATGAAAAATTAAAATTAAAACGCACGTTTTGAAAATAACAAAAATTATTATTTAGGTATAATTAGGTACTTAAAGTATTAGTCATCGCCTCGAACGTCGTTAACTATATAGGGTTAAATCTATTTAGTGACCGATAGCAAAAACCCAGGACGGGCTGGTGATAAGGAACAACTTTTAATATGAATAACCCAAATCAGCTGATCGGCAATTTGTACGGGAGGTCTAATTTTTTTTCATGTTTCGACCTATGTTCCTTGGGGAAAGTTGTTCCTTATCACCAGCCCGTCTTGGGTTTTCGCTATCGGTCACTGATTAGATTTCAGCTACCTTCTTTCATTTATTTATGAGTTAAATGAATTTTACCACATAAATATGTTTTTTGTTCCATTTTTGCCAAACAAGTTAGGTACCTGTATTTATTTATGTACTACATAGATACAAACATATATCACACTTTTATCCCTTACGGGTTAGGCAGAGCGTTAACAGCCGCAAAAAATACGGTCGTTATCATCGCCACGTCTGACTGATTGAGAAATACTGTCAGATATAAACAAAATACTTGAAGGAAATAAATTTGTTTGATTACGTTCCTACCGACATAACAAACCAGTATTGAGCTTTAAGTACGACAATACGAAGTATTGTTCGCGACTGTACCTGACCATTTTGTATGAAGAAGTTCTTACGGTTTTTTTAATTGCTTCTACTACATAAACTAAATAAATATCAATGCAGTTTAAGAACACTATTTCAGCACTATTTTTGATACTAAATTTGAGTCAAAAGACCTAAGCGTTTAGCAGAAATGAGGTGAGGATTACAGCAAAAATTGCTATAGGTATAATCCTCACCAAGATGCCTTTATAACTTCGGAATTATAAAGCGACAATTTCTCATCTTTTGTCACTATTAGTCACTAATTAGGCACTATTTTTTGGAATGTAGACCAAGTGAAAATACCCCACCGTTTGCTCACACGAGAGTTGGGATTACAGCGTGAGCCTCGATCTGTAATCCTCACCAAACGATAGCCATATCTTGGGAAATATGAAGTCACTAATTTTCTTGCATATGTCACTATTTGTCACTATTTCAGCACTATTTTTTGACAAAACCAAAATTGCTTTTCGTTTAGTTTTCGTAGGTGAGGATTACAGCTTGAGGGACACTAATTAATGATTTACTTATAGATTTTGTGCATGTGGGCTTGGCGGTGAATTGGTTGATAAAGTTGTAAAACTTATAAAGTCATAAATATCCCTAAATATAGAAATAAATTATACTGAATACAAAATAAATTTTACAATTACAACTACCTACTTGTTTTGACAGTGTCCATGTGTATAATTCTGTATAATTAATGCTCACTGGCATTCCTTCGTTCTTTCAGAATATCTAAAAAGTAGGTGTCATGTAATTCTTTGCAATAAAATCTGGGCACTATCAATCAACAAGAAATATTATTCTTTGAGCTGTACAACAATACTTTACACTTACTTTTAACTAAAAATTGAAGATATGCCCTAAAACTATTATTTCTTCTATCAAAAATCAGGTGCAATCCAGTTGAGGAACTTAATAGCAAATTCAAATCCAACGAAACAGGCTGCATTTGCAGGGAATGCCCGGATCATAACTGGAGTGACACCTTTGTACAATGCCAGAGGCCCTTCATTTGCCATAAGCTGCCTGAAGACATCCTTCAAGCCATTAGGATATGTGCCTTCTGGTGCAGTCTGTAACCTGCTTTTTAGCACATCAGCCGGCATACCAACCACCCAGTTTGCTATACCCGCACAACCACCAGCAAATATTGTGATTAACATCTTCATTTGATTGCTCGCATCTGCTGGCACTGCAACATCTTTGATCCATTCGTAAGTCATGAAATACATGCCACTGGCAGGCACGTCTCTCATCATTGTGGCAACGCTGCCCTTGTAGATGCTCTTAATGCCACCTTCAGCATACAGCTGTTTTGCGCAGTCCACCATACCTGCGTACTTTTGTGGGCCCGCGGAGGCTTGTTGAATCTGCAGCAAACACTTAATTCTTTCACCGGGTGCCATTACCGATGTGGTGAAAATTCCAGAAAAAGCTCCAGCAGCAAATAGTTCTGGCTTAGTCAAAGCCTGATCTGGGTTTTTCTGTATTAGTCTTTTTCCTAAACCAAAACCGAAGAAACTAATAGCGAATATAGGTGCTACTCCAGTCAATGGTGCAGACATACCCTTGTACAGCCCGCGGAAGCCTTCCTTTTGGATAGTCTTTGTAAAGCAGTCCCAGGTGCCCCTGTAGAGCGGAGCCTCACCAGGTTTAGGTAACGGCATCGTCTGCAATCTCACTTTTATAGTATCCATTGGGTGTCCAGATAAAACAGTGCATATTCCACCAAATCCTCCACTGAGAAAGTACTTTATAGGACTACTGTTTTCAGACATTTTGTATTGACTTCTGGGACACTCCAGTAATATTTAAATCAAAAGAGAAAGCAAGGATATAAAAAAAAACTAGTTTTTTAAATTTCCTGTTCGTAAATTCGTATCTTCGACAGCTGATTAAAATGTCAAAGTCCAACTTGATTGTCTCTCCTCGTTCCAACTCGTGCGCTTTTAACTTACGTTTGTGGTAAGTACGCTCAGTCACAGCAGTGGTATGCTTCGTATTAACACAATAATCTTCTTCTGATATCTTACCGGTATTTTTCGTAGAAGCTCTATTTAAAAAAAAATAAAAAAAGTAATGTCAAACTATAAACCACGGCTCACTTTATCTGCCGATCAAAACAAAACGAAACAAACGTGAACGTGATTTAAAGTTTGTTTCTTGTTTCAAATGTGTAGTGATGATTACAGACCTTCATATTGTGATTCAGAATGAGCTGTAGTAAAGAGGAAATCGAGAGAAAGCGACTAGCTGCATTGCAGAAGCGTCAGAGTAAAGTTATTCAGCAAAACAATACAGCTTCATCCAGCCCGTTGAAGAACTATGCTTTATCTACTCTCAGTCCTTCTGGACCTTCTAATCAACGTTCCACTGTTGGTCCAATAAAGTCTTTCCTCAATAGTTCAAATAAGTCGCATCACCCATATGCTAGACCTCAGAATAATGGTTTAAGTAGTAATACTGTGCCAGTTACTAAAGTGGTTTCTGGCACTATCTACTTAGTTTCCGAAGACAGATTTGAGGTGAACCCCTCGGAATTCTGCACACCACTTATTAACATCTTCAAGACTATACCCTCGAGAAGCTATGGTCAGTATTTAACATAATTTATTTCTCTAACCAGTTCTATAACCCTGACGGGATGCACTGTAAACAAATACATTCCTTATAAATACCTAATGTTATATTGTACAAAAGTAGGTACTTAAATTTATGATTTGTCACTGTTATTAGTGTGTAAGTACTCTCCAGGTTAATTTGAATAACCCAACACCATAGTTGCTTGTTCCCCAAGCCAGGGAATCAGCCAATGACATCTGGATGTTAACCCTTTCACTTGTAGAAGCACTCATTTGTCTTCTAAGTCTCTTCTATTCTTATTTAAAATATGTTTTAGAAAAAATATATCAAGTTTCAAAGATTGTATTCTGTACAGGGGTCTTAAGAATAATGTTTCTATTATATTGGCAACAAAAAAGTTATATAGGTTAAAATATAAAAATATTTTTAACTTCTTATAAATTGTAAAAAGAATGTTCAATGGTGACTATAAATTCTGCACCAACTTAGGCATATTCAACATAAAAGAAAAGATTAAACAACCTACTAGGTATGTTTTTATAAACACACTCTGAGAAGTACTGAACCATCTTTCTCACAGACAAACAAGTGATTTTAATAGGCAATACACAAACATCAACTTGGGCACAAAGTTGAACCTGGCATTGAATCTGGGGCCTACAAATTTTAGGGTTACTTGACAGTGGACGCAGTAAATATTTAATGATACTTTTCATTCAATCATTCATTTATTAAAGCCATAAAGTGCTTGTCAAAGTACAGTTTTTACTTGGGAATTGGGTGAAATAGTTCCCGCCTAGCGGAGCTGATCACCCGTCTGCGGGCTCCTGCGGGACCTGAGGAAGAAGAAGAAGTACAGTTGTCGACTTACATATTAGTATCAATGCATTTTTACCTAGTTAGGTGTAGCTTATGGTAAACCTATCTGAATTTAAACTTTTCAATAATATAGTTACAGTTATTGCAGAGAGTTAAATAGAATATTAGATCATATAAATATAAATGTAAACAAATTTATGTTATGTATTGATACAATTTAGTTATAAACTTTGCAGATCCCCAAACAAAGTTATGGAGTTTCTCAATAAATGACTATCAGGAGCTGTGGTCTAAAGTGACACCCCTGGCTCCCCATGTGGTGCTAGGTCCTTTACCAGCTTATGTACTAAAGGTAATATCCGGAGATTATCAGATTATTAAAGCACAAATCCAATAAGACATCTTTGACAGCTTTCAGATGTGATAATACTATATGGTGGAGGGTCCATATTCCTTTGTTGACACCTGTTTTAGTATGGAGATGACAGCTCTCAAATACGACTTATTGGAACGGCGGGTACTTATGCCAATGTCTTGAAAGTTTATGTCTGAAATACTTATTAACACACTTTACTATATTATATTAAACAGGCAAGATTTTCACTTTTTATTTAGAATGCCAATTTTGAAACATTTAACCATATTAGCTAAATAAACATTTATTTATTTATCTATTCCTATGTTAAGGTTGCAGAATTGAATCTGGCCTGCAACATAAGAGTTTTGCAATATATATACATATTTTTAATACAACATTTATTTTCAGGTTCTACATGAGCAAATAATGGATCCAAATAATGTTGATCTGTCACCAATTGAAGCTACATTAAGAAATAAATTGATGCCTTTTCAGGAAGAGGGTGTCAGGTGATTAATAATATTTTTTAATTGTACAATTAGTATTCATTTAATTAATTTATTTTAATGTTCTTGAGTTGTGCATACACACATTGACAAATCACGCTTTTGCAGGGTACAGGCAGAGTGTAAAAATATATTCCTGTAGTGATAGGTTTGCAGCCTCTCAACCAAAAATTATAATACCCTTAGTTGCTTCTTAAAACACCTTCAACAAGAATTAGGGTGATTTTAAGCTGACACCACATTACACAGTTCTGTGTCTAAGCAAATGTATTTATCCATACTTAATATCATAAATCTGAGAGTTTGTGTGTGTGTATGTTTGTTACCTCTTCACGCTCAAACGGCTTTACCAATTTGGATGAAATTTGGAAATTTGGAACACAAGTAAAGTATAACCTGGAATAACACATAGGCTACTTTCACCGCGGGGAAAACAACTATTACCACGGGAAAATGAGTTGCAGCGGGTGAAACCGCTGCGCTGGGCGGAAATCTAGTTATTCATATTTTCATTTAGCACTATGTTTAATTGTATATTGCATTACTGAGGTTTACTATGCATTCACAGTGCTTGTTATTTTCAAAAATTTAAATATAAAATTAAATAATGTTAGTTCCCATTCGGACTTGAACCAGGGACCGTGAGATACGGTCCCACTGCTCTGCCAACTGTGCTACCAGCGCCTTGACTGACACTTCCAAATTTTCAATGTCTTGGTACTCATCTTGAAGTGACATACAAGTGACATCAAGTACAAGTTATTGTAACAAATACTATGCTTAGTTCACTTTTTTTTTTTTGTAAACTCAACAGCACATGTTCTGATATTACAATATACCTTAAAAACTTCAACATACAATAACACAGTTTAACATATTCTACAAACATATTATGGGTAGAGTACCAAATTTTAAAACACTTCCCGTGTTAGTTTGGTATACAATTTTTTGAAAACTTGCAAAATTTTCAAGCGCGGGCAGGATTTGAACCTGCGACTTTCGCATTACTAGTGGCGACACCTCTTCTATCTGGACTACCGCAGCTCATTTCTTACCGCCAATTTTGCAAGTGTATTTTAATGCCAGTAATGCGTGGCACGGCTCTATCTACCTGGTTAGTTTTTGCAACTTATACCCGGCGACCAATTCTCTCTTTACAGATTGAATGTAGTCTAAGCGATGAAAACCCGCGATAAATTGAATACCAAATTTAAAAACACTTCCCGTGTTAAGTATACAATTTTTTTTAAAACTAATAAAATAATTATTTGAACCTGCGACTTCAAATCCTGCCCGCGCTTGAAAATTTTGTAAGTTTTATGGGTCTTACTGTTTATCAAATGAAGGGAACTTTTTTTAGAATAGACGTGATGAATACAGTAGGAATTCAAACCTTGCAATCAATTTCTACATACATACATACATAAATCACGCCTATATCCCTTACGGGGTAGGCAGAGCGTTAACGGCCGTAAAACGGATATTAACACCACGTCTGACAAAAGCTTGAGGGTTAATCAGATAACTGTGTATCACTATAGTGACAGGTTGTCAGCCCATCGCCTAAAATTGCAATACACATCCCTCGAGTCCTTTAGTCGGCTCTTACGACACCCATGGGTAAGAAATGGGGTGATGCTATTCTACGCCGACATCACACGGCACCAATCAATTAATTTCTTAATCAATCAATTTCTTATTTTCATTTATGTATATTGCAGGTTTGGTATAGCGCACCGCGGGCGCTGCATGATTGCGGATGATATGGGCCTCGGAAAGACGTTCCAAGCGCTTGCTGTAGCCAACTACTACAAGCATAACTGGCCATTGCTCATTGTCACTACGTCCTCTATGAGGTAAGGTACTCTAGGGTTCATTGGGTCGATTGTAGACTCAATCACGCATTTCCTGTGAACAAATAAAAAGTACATATTTAAGATTAAGTCTAGTCAGGACCCAAACCCATCAATATTAAAACTAAGTCGTAATTTTGCAAAAAGTACTTTAGCAATATAAAAAATAAATAATCGAAATCAATGTCGTAGTTTTGGTAGTATCTGGAAACCAAATTATCAATTTACGGAGGTAAATTTCTACAAAGGTTATTTAAAATCAATAAGACCTTGTTAAAACTAAGCACTTTAGTACGTCTGGCTGTGCATAGAGGAGTGTTAGTTTCAACACTTATGTATGGGAGTGAAAGTTGGGTATGGCAGAAAAAGCATGAAAGTAGAATAAATGCGGTAGAAATGAGAGCGCTAAGAAGTATGATTGGAGTGAAATTGAGTGACAGGATAAGGAATAGTGTGATTAGAGAACGTTGCGGTATAAAAGAAGACGTAGTGACTGGTATAGAAAAAGGAATGCTGAGATGGTTTGGTCACATTGAGAGAATGAATGAAAGAAGATTAACGAAGCAGGTGTATATGGCGAGTGTGGATGGGAACGTTGGAAGGGGAAGACCAAGACGCACGTACTTGGATCAGAGCGGGGACGTCCTAAAGAAAGGTCAGGTCAAGAGTACCCTAAACCGACGAGCATGTATGAACAGATTGATGCATGTTGAAGAAGCGAAACAGGTATGTCAGGATCGTAGCAAGTGGAAAGATGTAGTCTCTGCCTACCCCTATGGGAAAAGACGTGATTATATGTATGTATGTATGTACTTTAGTTATGTATTGTAATTTTGTTCACAATTTGGAATACATAACCAAATCGTACAAGGTTAACGTGATTCTAAATAAACATTGTAGTTATTTATAGCCGCGAATTGAAACTTTGGCTTCCAGATGACTAGCGTGTCCGGCTAGGGATTTTTTCCTGTTTGGGGGAGCCCCTGGGCTCTCGAACCACCTGAACAGATCAACATAAACTGATTATTCTTAGTCGTTGTATGAAAAACTAGTATAAGTTAATCTCTTAAATGGGTAGATTGATGTGCTGCTGATAGTGCAAACGAGTCGAATTAGAAACCTCTTTTTTTGAAGTCGACTTATATAATAATAATTATGATAATAATTATTTATTTAGCCAACTCATAGCCATTTGTTAGTAAAGTACAAACCCACATTAATACTATGTTATTTATCATATCATATTATTAAAGTACAATCGGTTGTAGCACAAAAGGTGCCAGGGGTACTCCAAAACAACTCAATTATTTTTATCCCCAGTTAATACATAATAAAAATTTGAACTTATTCTCATAAAAGAAGTGATTTTTCTATCAATACATATATTAATTCCAAGAAAAAAATATTGCTGGGAACAAAAATAGTTCAGTTCCTTTGAAGTACCCCTGGTACCTTATGTGCTATAACCGACTGTACATAAAAAGCATTTAAAAAAATCTGCCAACTTAACAGAGACACCTGGCAGAACAAGATCCACGAATTACTCCCGTCGGTGCCAATGATGAATATAGCCACGCTTACCAGCGGAAAGGACGCGCTACTAATCGCTGACAGACAGGTAATACAAACATATTTTGAATATTATATATTGTTATAAATATTACTTAAATTAAAACAATATTAAGATAAAGCGGAGAAATTTGTCTGCTCTTAAGTTATTATTTATTATTCTGCCAAGTGCCGTGTGATGCCGGCTTAGAATAGCATCACACCATTTCTTTCCCGTGGGTGTCGTAAAAGGCGACAAAGGGATTCGAGGGTGTGTATTGCAATTTTAGGCGATGGGCTGACAATCTGTCACTATGGCGATACACAATTTTCCGAATGACCCTCAAATGTATGTCAGACGTGGCGTTAATGTCCGTTTTTGCGGCCGTTTACGCTTTGCCTACCCCGAAAGGGATAAAGGCGTGATATATGTATCTGTATGTATGTATTCTGCCAAGCAGAAAAGTAATTTTGTAGAGACGTGTGTTTTGGTGAATAAACGTATATTATATATTTAATATTCATCATGATGATCATGATGGATCATGACACTATACACAAACATATATCACGCCCCCAATCCCTTGCGGGGAGGCAGAGCGTAAACAGGAGACAGGTTGTAAGCCCATCGCCTAAAATTCCAATACACACCCTCGAGTCCCTTAGTCGCCTCTTACGAATCCCACGGGCAAGAAATGGGGTGATGCTATTCCAAGCCGGCATCACACGGCAAGGGATAAAGGCGTGATATATGTATGTTTATATGGCTTCGCGGGTAGAATTTGTACTTATACGCGCTCAACACGCGCAGCCTACGCGTTTAGCCAGCGCGTACGTCTGAATCCATCCTCATTTAATTTCATAGTCTGATCTAATATTTTTCTTTTCAGCATTTTTTACATATAGGATTAAATAAACGTGATTTTAATTCAAATTGTCTGTTTCAGACTGAAGTAGTGATCGTAAGCTACAAGATCACAAGCATGCACACAGATTTGTTGAAGAGCAAGAAATTCGGCGTAGTTATCATTGTAAGTATAAATTTGAATGTGTTTTTAAAAACAATTCATTATCATTTTACAAAAAAGGATAATAAAAGAAGATCAACCAAGTCAAGTATAGTAAACTCGTGTTAGTTTGCCAATAGCCACTACCTATGTATTTATATTTACAATAGCGATGCATCGTTTTTCTTCATAAATGTATCTTTTGACCGCCTCGACTACATCAATCTATTGAAAAAACTGATGCTGTGACGAAGACACTTATACCAATGTTTATGAGTAGGGCATTGGTCGAACAATCCACAGTAAAATAGCGCCATCAATGGTAGTAGCGACGTATATCTGTGTCACTAGTACAGTCGGTTGTAGCACATAAGGTACCAGGTGAACTCCAAAAGAACTACATTATTTTTATCCATGCCGTGTGACAATTTTAAACTTATTCTCATAAAATAAGTGATTTTCTACTAATACATATTCATTTCAAGAAAAAAATATTCCTGGGCACAGAAATAATTCCGTTTTTTTGGAGTACTCCTGGTACCTTAAGTGCTACAACCGACTGTACCATCAATAATTAAGGCGTTTATACTCGTGAATGACCTCGACAGTGGCGCCACTCCCCAAAAAGAAAATATTTTCTCTTTATACAAACAACCTATCAGAATTTCCGTTGCCCAAGATATTAGTATTATCCTTAAGTAAAATTACTTGAACCTGCAAAATCAATGAAATATTCGCTGCAATGAAAGTTATGGGAAAAATTGCCTTAAAACGGCCTAATGTTATGTTACGTAGATTTGGCTTTCTAAAAAAGAATATTGTAAATACCTTTTTAGAAATATATGATTTGATTTTGATTTTTGACTTTGTATGGTACTAATCGATGGTATTGTGTATCTGACACTTTGGGTGAAATATTTGTTTTTTGTTTTCAGGATGAATCCCACTACCTGAAATCGCATAAGGCGCAGTGCACGATAGCCTTAAGTAGCATCACTCGCAGCGCGGCGCGTGTCGTCTTACTGTCGGGCACCCCCGCCTTAAGTCGCCCGGCAGAGTTGTATACGCAACTGAGTCTTATAGAACCGAAACTGATCACCAATTATACTGAATATGGTAAGTTTTTTACTAGTTCCTTATATTATTAAGAAAGAAGTAAAATGTTTATTTGTTACCAAATATTAAAGGTACATAAATTAATAACTAATTATTAAAACTAAAACACGGTAACAAAAAGGTATCCGCTCAGCAAAATGCTTTAAGAGTGTACTTGAGCAGCACTCCCAAAGCGCTGGTCTTCCGCGGAACCAGATTTTATCGCAACATACGGAATATATACGAGATCTGTGATATCAATTTCTTAAACCTAGACCATAGTATCTTATTCCTAATTTTAATATTATTATTAGAATGTATACTTTTATTTTCGGCCAACCCCGCCTTAAGTCGACCGGCTGAGTTGTATACGCAACTGAGTCTTATAGAACCGAAACTGTTAACCAATTATACAGAATATGGTAAGTTTTTTACTAGTTTCTTATATAATTACAATTAGAATTGATACTTTTATTTTCGGGCAAACGAAAATCGTTTACTTAATATATTTTCTGAATATGATAAGATTTTGACCAATTCCGTATTTGATCAGAAGTTTCTGTGTGAGATCAGATACTCACCATTGATACTCACAAAAAAACTTCCTCAGCTTCTGCTTGGCTATTGTTGTAATTTTTCTAAATTAGAAAAAAAACACGTTTCTCCTAATATTATGCATTTTAACTAGATAGAAGAAGAAGAAAGAAATCTTATTTCCGAATCATATCCATATGTCAATTTACCTGGCAATAAGATCGATTTTTTAAATGAATAAGATTATTTTGTTTGAGTACCAAATTTTAAAACACTTCCCGTGTTATCTATACAATTTTTGAAAACTTGCAAAATTTTCGAGTGCGGGCACTAACACTCGCCTCCCCTCACTCTAAAATTTTCCAAGTTTTCAAAAAAAAAAAAATTATTTTGTTTATTTAAGATGTTTAAGTAAGTGATAGGAATAGCTAAGATAATATAGCCCACATCAGATTATGAATTCGGTGCTTGACTGTTTTATTAATAAAATACAAAAGTTATATGCTTCAAACTATTGTCCAAAAATTCAACAGCCTTCATCCAACGTTTTTCAAAATATTTAAAGTTAGAATAATTTAACAGAAATATAATATAAAAGTAAGTGCCGTGTAATGCCGGCTTAGACGCCGTGTGATGCCGGCTTAGAATAGCATCACCCCATTTCTTTCCTGTGGGAGTCGCAAGAGGCGACTAAGGAATTTGAGGGTGTGTATTGCAATTTTAGGCGGTAGGCTGACAATCTGTCACTATGGCGATACACAATTTTCCGAATAGTCCTCAAATATTTGTCAGACGTGGCGTAATTGACTGTTTTGCGGCCGTTTACGCTCTGCCTACCCAGTAAGGGATTATACGCGTGATATGTGTATGTAAGTAAGTGTTTTAACACCATCCAAAATACTGAAATATGGCGTCGTAATTTTATACTTTCATACGAAATGACGTTTCGAAACGTTTTAAAACGCGGCTCATTTCAAGTCAATAATGTTTTTAGAAGATTGCGGGGGAGGCCTTAGCCCAGTAGTGGGATCAAGCAGGCTAATTATACATGGTGTAAAAAAATAAGCTGAGAATATTTTAAGGGGTGAACCAGTACGTGAAACTGAACAACTTTCCCCAAGGAACATATTTTTTTACACCTTATAAATAAAATAATAAAAAAAATGTTTTTCAGGTAAGCGCTATTGCGCGGGAAAACAGACGAACTTCGGTTGGGACATGTCGGGGCAGTCCAATCTCGCCGAGCTGCAGATCATACTCCAGAAGAAGTTCCTCATCAGACGGACTAAGGAGCAGGTCCTCACGAAGCTCGAGGGGAAAACCAGGTATAGTTGTAATTGCCGTGTGATGCCGGCTTAGAATAGCATCACCTTATTTCTTACCCATGGGTGTCGTAAGAGGCGACAAAGGGACTCGAGGGTGTGTATTGCAATTTTAGGCGACGGGCTGACAACCTGTCACTACAGTGATACCTACACAGGTATCTGATTGACCCTCAAACTTTTGTCAGACGTGGCGTTAATATCCGTTGAAGGGCCGTTAGGCTCTGCCTACCCCGTAAGGGATATAGGCGTGATTTCTGTATGTATGTATGTTGTAATCGTTGGAAATGCCTGACCTGAATATTTTGCCGTGTGATTGTTGGCTTAGAATAGCATCACCTCATTTCTTTCCCGTGTAGTAAGAGGCAACTAAAGGACTCGAGGGTTACACGCCGGGCATGTGATATCGTAAGGTTCTCAAAACTGGTTTCGAGATCTGAGTCGAGATAAGAGCTCAATAAAAGTTATAATGAACACAGTAAAAACGTCTTTCGGATTAATATTCTTCCGAATTCAGGATTTATTTGCGGGAGTAGTGAACAGTTTTTAGGTATTTGCAACAAAATGCTTGCAAACAAGAGCAGGTACTCACAAACTACCATATTTTAAATGGTTATGCCCAAAAAATTTAGGAAAAATATAAAAACACCTATTTTTCAAAACTGATTGTAACGATTTTGAAGCTCTGAAAACCGGAATTGAAGTATCGGAAAAAATTTGGATTTTCGGAATTCTAGTGTCATCCCTAGCTACACATGAGGTGAGGGCTGACCACATGTCACTATGGCGATACACAATTTTTTGTAATTAATTATTTTAATGACCCTCATATGCTTGTCACACGTGTCGTAAATGTTCGTTATTGGCGGCCTTTTATGCTCTGTCTACCCCGCAAGAGACATAGGCGATATGTATGCATGTATGTATGTTTTTTTTTAATTGTTTACAATCACTACAAAGTTTGTACAGACTGCCGCAACTGCAAAATAACGCTGTATTGTTCACTGAAATTCCAGAGAGTCAGTAATACTTGACAGCACACTTCTAGAATTCACGAAGGAGGATCACGAGGAGTTATCTGAAATGGCGAAGAAATACAAGACAACTAAATCCTCAGGGAAACATACCGCCTTAATCAACTTCTTCAGCGAATCGGCGCGCGTCAAAATACCCGCAATTTGGTGAGTATTTTGTTACAATTTGATGCCGGCGTTAAAAGCATCACCCCATTTCTTTCCGTGTGTGTTTCCGCTATTTTGTATTTTGTTACAATTTAATGGCAAAAGGCAAGTGGGAAGACAGAAGAAGAGATGGTCTGACGACATTATAACAATCGCAGGAAAGAACTGGATGGAAGTTGCGATGAACAGAGAAAAATTACCTAAAATGGAGGGGGCTTTTACCCAAGACGGGCCAAACATTAACAGGAAAAAGAATAAGAAAACAAAATGAAACTAAAAATAAATTTATAATTATGTTTGGAAATAAAGCTATAATTATAATGCCGGATTAGAATAGCATCAGTCTATTTCTTTCCGTGCGTGTTCCCGCTATTTGGTGAGTATTTTGTTGCAACTTGATGCCAAATTAGAATAGCATCAACCCTTTTCTTTTCCGCGCGTGTTCTCGCTATTTCGTGAGATTCTTTTTCAAGTTAAGACAGATGTCGTAGGAAGCAACTAAGAATTGTGTACCGGGTTAGTTTTGCAACTTTACAGTTTCTATCTTTACAGATTGAATGTAATCTAAGCGATGAAAACCCGCGATAAATTGAATACCAAATTTTAAAACACTTCCCGTGCTAGGTATAATTTTTTTTAGAAAACTTGTAAAATTTTCAAGCGCGGGCAGGATTTGAACCTGCGACTCTCGCATTATCTCGCCTCTTCCATCTGGGCTACCGCAGCTCGTTCCCTGCCCGCCAGATGGAAGAGGCGGCGCCACTAGTAATGCGAAAGTCGCAGGTTCAAATCCTGCGCGCGCTTTAAAATTTAGCAAGATTTTTAAAAATAGTAAAAGTTGTTCAGCTCCATGGTCTGATCGTGCCTACAAAGTTTTTGGTGCACCCTTACACAATGTATATTTTTTGTACCGTATAATTCCAGCAAATACCTGCGTCAACTACTTAAACAAGAGAAAGGCAAATTCCTAGTGTTCGCGCATCACAGGAACATGATAGAGGCGATATGCTCCACGCTAGACGAGGAGGGAGCGCATTACATGAGCATCGTGGGCAGCACGCCAGCCAACGCCAGGGCTGTAAGTATTACATCTGACAGCTGTCACACGACGCGGCTTGTAGTGTTCGCGCATCACAGGAACATGATAGAGGCGATATGCTCCACGCTGGCGAGGAGGGAGCGCATTACATGAGCATCGTGGGCAGCACGCCAGCCAACGCCAGGGCTGTAAGTATTACATCTGACAGCTGTCACACGACGCGGCTTGTAGTGTTCGCGCATCACAGGAACATGATAGAGGCGATATGCTCCACGCTGGCGAGGAGGGAGCGCATTACATGAGCATCGTGGGCAGCACGCCAGCCAACGCCAGGGCTGTAAGTATTACATCTGACAGCTGTCACACGACGCGGCTTGTAGTGTTCGCGCATCACAGGAACATGATAGAGGCGATATGCTCCACGCTGGCGAGGAGGGAGCGCATTACATGAGCATCGTGGGCAGCACGCCAGCCAACGCCAGGGCTGTAAGTATTACATCTGACAGCTGTCACACGACGCGGCTTGTAGTGTTCGCGCATCACAGGAACATGATAGAGGCGATATGCTCCACACTGGACGAGGAGGGAGCGCATTACATGAGCATCGTGGGCAGCACGCCAGCCAACGCCAGGGCTGTAAGTATTACATCTGACAGCTGTCACACGACGCGGCTTGTAGTGTTCGCGCTTGTTCCCAATTTGACAGCTATCAGAGTTATCTCCATAGATAAAATAGACAGCTAACAAATTAATTCTCAACATAATACAAAACTGTGATGTGACCAATTGAAAAAACAGCATAATTTTTTCGTCAGTATCAGTAAGCAAATATTGCAAATCGTTCTTCTCATAATTATGAAAAACTTTAAAAACCGTGAGTTTTAAAATATTGTGTTTATTTTATGAAATTTTCTGTTTTTTTCTTGCGATTCCTACGATGTCTCTACTCATAGAAGTTGTTCATAATAATGAGTAAAGTTTTCCTGCAAAGTTGTATGAAATTTAGAACACAGATATAGTACAACCTTCACGTATGCTACTGTTTACCGCGGGAAAACATATCAGCGGGAGAAGCTGAATTATAGTCCTAACTAAATAAACCATTGTATTTTCTTCCAGGATCTCGTAGACAAATTCCAATACACCGAGTCGTGTCGTTGCGCCGTGCTGTCAATTACCGCTGCGAATTCTGGGCTTACATTGACAGCTGCCAATCTAGTGCTGTTCGCTGAACTGCATTGGAACCCTGGGGTAAGAAAGTTTGAAATGACGTTTTCCCTAGGGAGCCCGAGCCGAACGGCGTTTTCTATTAGGCATTTTTTTTTTCACAAATCACGTACACATTGTGACTTTATGACCCTTGTTGCTATAGTTGTAACAATATATTACGTACAATTATCACATTGTGACCATTTTTCCTACAATTGTAACAGTCTGTCAGACTCGATGACCGTCACGAAAAAGGAAGAAGTATGTCATTAGCACTATTCAGTTATTTTTGTGTGAAATGTAGATCCTGACGCAAGCGGAGGCGCGCGCTCACCGCATCGGACAGCAGGGCGGCGTGTGTGTGCGCTACTTGCTTGCGGCCGGAACAGCTGACGACCACATGTGGCCCATGCTTCAGGAGAAACTCAATGTAAGCTATCATATCATACAGGCGCTGACGCATGCGGCACCGCATCGGACAGCAGGGCGGCGTGTGTGTGCGCTACTTGCTTGCCGCCGGAACAGCTGACGACCACATGTGGCCCATGCTTCAGGAGAAACTCAATGTAAGCTATCATATCATACAGGCGCTGACGCATGCGGCACCGCATCGGACAGCAGGGCGGCGTGTGTGTGCGCTACTTGCTTGCGGCCGGAACAGCTGACGACCACATGTGGCCCATGCTTCAGGAGAAACTCAATGTAAGCTATCATATCATACAGGCGCTGACGCATGCGGCACCGCATCGGACAGCAGGGCGGCGTGTGTGTGCGCTACTTGCTTGCGGCCGGAACAGTTGACGACCACATGTGACCCATGCTGCAGTAGAAACTTATTGTTAGTGTTTTCTTTTTCCGAAATACAGGGTGTGAGGGACAGCCCTCCGTATACTGAAAGGGTGCATGGAAACCAAGATACTCAACAACTTTCCCCTAGGAACATATAACACGACAAAAAAAAACATCCTTCCATACATAATCACGATCAGCTTACTGCCTTTACCATACGAAATAAAATAAAAATTACTCATCCTTTAGTATATGCCTTGGGATTTTTTTCAGTTTCATTGTCTGAATGCATCCTATTAGTATTCGGAGAACTATCCCTTATACGTTTGGTGTATTTTTCGAAATAATGTTGTCATTAAATTAAAAATTATTGCGTTTGTTTACACCAGTTTTCCCGTGATCAAAAAACAGCGGAGAAAAATCGGTTATCCGAAATGGAATAATATGAAATAAATAAAAAAGAATACGTTTAAATTATAACTAACCAGATTCTTATTTTTTTTGCGCGTCTGTGATGGTGAAATGTCTTTCCAAAATAGATTGACCTTTGATGATTGATTAGTCTTTTCATGATCTATAACAAAATTATGTTACAAGAGCGCAATTGAAACTCTCCAGAAACTTAAGTAATTCTTAATCCTTCTTCTCGCCAACTGGTCAATATTTTTCATTAAAATGTTTCTTTCTTGTTTATTTTAGGTACTGAATAACGTTGGACTTAGCCGAGATACGTTCGAAGATACAAAAACTAGTCATCAGGTAAGAATAAATATTTTATCTGTAATATATTTTATCTATGAGTTCCTTAAGAGTTGAACTCTTACTATTTTTTCTTTTAGGAGAGCAAAAACAACATCACCCAATACCTATCACCAAATAGCTCGAAGAACAAAAACGACTACATCCCAGGTACAAACATACGAAAACACCCAATAGGCATTCGTTCAAGTTGTTCAAATGAGAAAGAAAACTTTGGACATTGTTCTTCAAGTGTTTTAACTGCAGATGGACCGGTCACTTCGTCTACAATTCTTGGTAATTTTTCTGCAAATGTTAACACTGCAAACGGTCAGGCCACAAAATCTTTGAGTGTTAATAGTGAACAAGTGAATAGTACTAATATGAATGATCAAAGTGTTTGTGAAGATTTTGATAAGTCATCGTTCTTTGAAGATGAAGAAGGAGACGAATTGTTAGCCGCCTTGGACTTATGATTATCGACAGGTAATACTAGCTAATTAATAGGACTTTCTGTGTTATACTTACTCATCTACAATAATATTCTGATTTGTTCAAACATTGACATACTTTTATGGGGAATTGTTTCTACTCTATGCGAAAATAATGAAACCTATCTCATAATATTTTAAAATTAAAAATTTTGAATTTGCGATGAAGTTAATAACTTAATTTATGAAAAACTAGTGCATCTATAATTTAAATATCAAATATCTCAAGTAAAAGAAGATGTAAAGTATGGATGCTGAATTTATCTTGAATTCAGCAACATATTTTTGTAACTACTGCACCACCCAGCCTTAATACTCAGTTTATATTTTTGATAAAAATTTGTTATGTGATTCTGTTTACAGTAATAATTTTAAGTGCCACCATGTTGTCTACCATATACGGTTATTACGGTTAAGTTTTACTAGTGACCGATAGACAAATCTCAAGACGAGCTGGTGATAAGGAACAACTTTCTCCACAACAACTTCTGTATGGCAGGTCCAATTTATTCTTGATATTTCGTTTTATGTCTCTTGGAGAAAATTTTTCCTTAGGCCGTCCGGCCCGTCACGCGGTTTCACGCGCGACCTGGCCGCGCGTGAGGCCGCACGCGGTCTCGTGGGACCCGCGCGGCGGTCTGACAGCGCCGCCATTATTACCCGTCCAAATTTAGAAGGCGCATAGTGCCTAGGTAGTTGTAATATGGCAGGTGTCGTCGTGTTCGTACGGGTCGTGTACTTTGGTAGACTGAGCGTGTGTACGGTCGTGTGCGAAGAACTGTGTGCCGTGAAAATTGACATGGATCAATTTATAGTTTATTATTCGGCAAAAAAAACGTAGAATTAATACAGATAAGTACAAAAATAACCGTTGGTAGTAATGAATGTTAAACAAGAAATAGGTATTTTAGTACGTAGTTAATAAATTAAACCTCAACAATAGGTTCCTACCAGCATCCTTTTTTTCCTGTTCACTATTTTCATTAAAATTATGAAAAAGCTCTGCAAATTTCTAGCCTGGCACTTTGCCTGGCATCTTTATCTTTATAGAGTTCGTGGGACATATCCCACAGCACAGGGTTCTCCTGCACCCCTAAAATAATACGTTCCGTGTCTAGAAGCATATACGTCATTGTGAGGTGTGAGTGGTCGTACCGGAGCGTGCGGCCCGCGCGACGTAGCGGCGAGTACTGATTTTTGCAAAACAGGCACGCGCCCGCGCCGCGGCCTGCTGAAGCCGCGGCGCGGGTGACCGCAGGCCGCGTCACGAGGCGCCAATCATGTGATTTGTCAAATCTGGCCCGCGCGGGCCATCCCGCGCGTGAAACCGCGTGACGGGGCGGACGGCCTTATTACCAGCCCGTCTTGAGTTTTCGCTATCGCTCACTAGTAAAATTTTCGCCTATATAAATATTGGAAATCTCCATTAGATATCGTTGTAGTGTAAATATTTCTGAAGACAATAAATATTTCTTACTTATCATGTAGTTATGTTTCTATTTTAACTGTTTTAAACTTTCGAGGTCAGACATAATAACTCAAATCACTAAGAAAGGGTCTTCTTACTGCGATACACGATTTTGTTAAATTGTCGGATATTTCGACCCATGTGATGATGTTTTGCGGGTGGGTAGTTGAGTATTCATATTATTGGTATGCATCAAGAAAATCAAGTATGTCGGTAAGAACCCCGTTTTTAGTGTTTTGAGTCATTAGTTTCTACTTATTTTGGTTTCTTTAAACTCTTTGCTTGGCCAAGATACGCCTATGAAGTAGCTAACAGCCGCCGTCTAAGTTATCAAAATCACAGACAGAAACCGAGCTGCTACCCGAAGCACAGAACCACCTTTCTTACAGACAATCAGGTGGCTCAGCGTGACTCCTAACTTACCTGGTTACAGTCCATCGATATATATCCGTCTCTCCACCCCGGGCCCAGCTGATGCGATTCCTAATGCACAATCTCACAAAGTGATGTCAAAAACTGACTAAGGGCCGCCGCAGACCAATCGTGCCTTTCATGAGCGACAGCTCGAGCATTTTGCGTAGAAATTTAAAAAAGAACCGTACGTACTTAAAATAAAGGTTCTTCTTCTTCAAATTTAAGAGTCAAACTCTTGTCGGTGGAGTAACTTCCAATCTTCTCTCCTCTCCGCCAGTGACTTGACCTCTTGATACGACACGACATTGACTTTTTCCTTTATCTGGGTAAAGTAAGTGCGTCTAGGTCTACCTCTGCCTCTCTTTCCTTCCACCTTCCCTTCAATAATGTTCTTAATGAAGCTGTCGTGTCGTAGGTTAGATTGCCTAAAATTACAAATGCCGCTGGATGCAGTCGGGCGACCGTGAAATCCTTTTGTCATTCGAGCCGATATGCTACCTTTATATCAATTCGACAGTGTTCCTTTATGAATTTCTCGCAAAAACTGCACTTGCTGTGTTGTTCTGCACCGGATCCTAAGGACCAATTTAATTTTAATTTGTAAATGCTCAGATAACTAGACCACGGAAGTTGTTAGATATTTTACAATACGTACCTATACTATAATTTCGAATGAATCACTTTTTTCATATTTGCTTACGCTTACCTACGTGTAAGATACGTACGTATACTATAATTTCGAATGAATCACTTTTTCATATTTGCTTACGCTTACGTGTAAGGAAACTCTTCAAAGATTCCGAACAGAAAATAATATTTTGTAGGCAGACCTTTGAACTACTTGCGTCACTATGTGACATATTATTTTCCTTAATTTATCGCTTTTAAGTCGTTGCTTACTTTTGTAGTTTCAAAGTGCAGTGCAAGTGTTCTACGTCATTTGTGGTGCACAAATGACGAAGAACTGCACATAAGTTTAGAAAGAGTTGGGTACCAAATTTTTAAAACATTTTCAGTTTTAGGAAACTTACATCTAATCCTGCCCGCGATATAAAATTTGCAGGTTTGAAAGAGTGTTAAATAATTTGCAATGCAGAGGGTGAACTAGCATTTATAAAACTGAATAAGTTTTATTTTTAACGCTCCGTAATACCGGTGTGATGAGTGTGTGTTTGTTAACTTCACAATAACGTCATAATAACGTGTCACTCGTCGTAAAACTGAGAATTTTGTTGTTTCTAATGACGCAGGTGGTGGGAAATTTCGCAAATGCCATAGTAAATGCCTACGGTTTCCTTAGGGAAACATTTTCTTCCCATATAAATGCTTAGCGGCACAAGTAATAGATCATTAGTTCGGAAGTCAGTTGCAGTTTTACTTCCTCAAGGAAACAGTGACATCGAGGTAAAGTGTTGTTCTTGTGATTTTAAGAGATTTCAAGAAAAACGACATGATTATGATTAGATACGGTAAGTGAGAAACATAACTAGTAACTTTACCAATCCATCGTGATATTGTTATAAATGTGTAATTCAATTGAATTGTATTTTTTTGCAGGCTTACTAAATGTAGTTGGCGCTTTAGTGTGTGTCGCTGCATTATCCCCATCGGTACCATTGACTTCATGCCCTAAAGAAGTGACAGAAGTTTGTGGTATTGATGGAGTTACGCATAACAGCATGTGTCAACTTGAACAAGTACACGCTTGCGATGAGAAAGTTACGCTTAGACATTCGGGATCGGGTGAAACTAGGCACAATCAAAATAAAACTGATGTTAGAAGAGATGCCCACAATACTACGGTTTTCAACAAACCAACCAATGTCGAGAATTTAAAAGAAATATCTAAAGATGCCAGTGCTGATCAGAATTCAAAGGAAGAAAACAAAGAGGAACGCGCTAGTCACATTGTTGATGACAGAGAAACTAATGTTCCTGAAGACGCCCAAGTAGAAATTTTTAAAAACAATAGTACAAATGAAACTTTGGAAGAAGAAACGCTTAATTTCGCCAAACCTGCAAATATGAAAAGTGCAACAAACGAAACAGAAAGTCAACAGAGCAATGCCACTGAAACTCTTAACTCTGTATTTGAAAATGATGAAAAAGTAAATAGTGAAAAAGACGAAACTATTACTAACGAGAAAAATAAGGCTGCAAAGAGTGGAAAATCCAATAATGTAAAAGAGTCGGGAAAATCACGTAAACGTCGCAATGTGAACAATGATGCTAACGCAAATGGTAGTGATAAAAGTGACGCTAAAATTGACGGCAATAGTGAAAATAGTAAGAACAAACAAAAGCAAAGCGGAAAAACAAAGAAGCTGCAGAATGAAGAAAAAGTGTCGCAAACTAATTCTAATGAAGCACAAACCAATACAGCCAGTAAAGATGAAAAAGAACCCAAACATTCTAAGAGCAAATTAGACAAGTCAAGGAAACGACGTGACGTTCAAATTGCATCTGAAGTTAACGAGAGCAGTAATCAAGATCAGGCTGCAATTAAGCACAAGAAATATACCAATAATGGCAAGAAAATAAAGACAAAATCTAACGAACAGAAAGTTCAAAACAAGTCTCAAAAAATCAGGAAACAACGCGATATTAAAAGTAAAAGTGCGAATAGCAAGAATACACAGGAAATGAAACACTCAAAACGCACCGACGGTAAATCGAAGAAAGGCAGCCAGAAAAGTTAGATATTGTAAAATCATGTTTTTTTCAGTCGTCCATATTATTCAAGCATTTTCTTTAACTTTAATTAAGTATTTAGGATCGCACATATAATAATAACTCCGGGTGAGCTCCTGCTCCCCACCATACAGTCAGGTGTAGATCCGGGTGAGCTCCTGCTCCCCACCATACAGTCAGGTGTAGATTAAAAGCCCCGGGGCTAAAAATCGTAGGGTCCACAACTAAAAAAAAAAAAAAAAAAAACAATAATAACTATAAATTAACTTATATTAACTTACAAGAATTATATTTTCTTGTAAATATCAGGTACTATTTATTTCTTTCTTTATCATAGGTTTTTGAGATAGTGTATCTTATTACTACATTATTTCTACAGTAAATCAAAATAAAATCGTTAACACATACCACCAAATCCCTTTTTTTACATCCTACATTACTTTCTTTTATTTTATTTGTTAAAAACATGTTTGAGCGTATTTGTAACATATTGCGGTACTATATCAACAAGCGTTTTGTTAGCGGATGTGTTCGTCAATATGTAGCGAAGCTGCGTCAATGCGTCGAGTTGCTTCGCCTATGTGACGCGTCGCTTCGTCAATATACCGTGTCGCTTCGTCAATGAGATGCGTAGCTTCGTGAATGTTTTGATTCGCTTCGTCTCTGGTCTTCGGGTAATTGTGGCGAATTTTCGCGTTGTTGTAGTTTATGGCTTTTTTTTCGTATAGTTCCGCAGCGGTGATAAAAAGCGTCACAGCGTCATTATAACGACTAGCTGCGTCGCTGTAGCGAGAGGACGCGTAGCTATATCGCGTCGCAGTGTCTTTATAATGAGCTGGCTTATTGCTGTCATTAACGTAAACGTTTTGGTCTTTACAAGGCCCATTGTGAGATACCTGTACCGTCGATCCATAACCACTAACCCAATTCTCGCACCACATATTGCATTTCGTCTCGTAAGTTTTGCCATCCGTGCCGCACACTTGCGAGTGAGAATCGTCTGTGCATGAGCAGCCTTCACGGTCTTTCTCGCAGACACTAGCATGTTTTATGTCTAGGTCGGAGTCTTCTACTTGTGCACATTTGAACTGGCACTCGTTGATGTAGGTTTTTTCGTCGGTTCCGCAGACGATCATGTCAACTGTGTCTCCACAAGCAGAGCAGTTTAAAGATGTTGAGTTGGAGGAGTGCTGCCCTCTGTGTCGATATTGTGGTAGTGTCACTGTAGTTTCTAGTTCTGGATGTTCGGTGGTCGGTTGTGCCGAAAGGACGCAGACGTTGATCAAGACGGAGATGGTGAGGGTAGTACCTGAAGCAAATGTTATAACTATTCGTTATTGTCACCCCTATTTGCTATAACATGAAGCTATAGGCTGTAAAATAAATTATGACTACACGACTACTCTGTCATGATCGTTACGACTAAAAAGAAGAAGAAGTAAGATGACCTAACTATCTACCTACAAAGAAGAAGGCTCAAAATTGCCCCACGTCCTATAACAATGTGACATATCTCAAAAAAAAGGAAAAAATGCATATAAAAATATGTCATACTCAAAAACTTATATTTTTCACGCCAACATGAAAAAAATTGCAATGAAAATTACTTCAGGGGCAACTGTAAAAAAACGTTTTTACGAGTATTTATGAATCGATTAAAAAATATATATCATCATCATCATCATATTGTGTGAGACACCGACCCGACGACCCGATGAACCCTGGTGTCAGAGTTTTTCAACCGTCTAGTTTTTCAACTAGGCTCTGACATGGTTGATAACGAACGCTATCTAAGTATTTATAGACAGCGACTGGGACCGACGGCTTAACGTGCCCTCCGAAGCACGGAATCATCGTACTTTCGGAGATTCAGACCAGAAACAAAACACACACAGTATCACTCTCAACGCAAGCGGTCTCGGGATTCGTCTTCCGATGACGTTATGAGTATTGTGTGATCTATTGTTCCAAACGCCCAATGAGGGTAGTCAACAAAATCTTAGCTCGCTGCGGCTGTCGCCTCGCTGAGTCAGTGACTTGCGACCACAGACGATACAACTTGTCCGAAATGAAAGGTAAATAACGTTAACCAAACGAAATACTTACAAACACGGAAAAAAGACCCGATTCGTTACAGTTGTTTCATCTCACGAGCCGGGTTAGCCAAACTTGGATGTGCACGGACCTCTCTCTCTCAATCGAGGATCGAGATACAACTCATTATTCACTTGCATTTTTATCTCCTGTAATAATGTAAGTGAATCAACCTATGTCGATCACTGCTGACAATCACTTTGGGTATGGTCCCCAGTCTGGTTAGGACATTGCAGGCCTGAATCACCTGATTGTCCGAAAGTACGATAATTCCGTGCTTCGGAGGGCACGTTAAGCCGTCGGTCCCAGTCGCTGTCTATAAATACTTAGATAGCGTTCGTTATCAACCATGTCAGAGCCTAGTTGAAAAAATAGACGGTTGAAAAACTCTGACACCAGGGTTCATCGGGTCGTCGGGTCGGTGTCCCACACAATACGATGATGATGATGATATTTTTTTTTATCGATTCATAAATACTCGTAAAAACGTATTTTTACAGTTGCCCCTGAAGTAATTTTCATTGCAATTTTTTTTTTATGTTGGTGTGAAAAATATAAGTTTTTGAGTATGACATATTTTTATATGCATTTTTTCCTTTTTTTTGAGATACGTCACATTGTTATAGGACGTGGGGTAATTTTGTATGAAAAGTGCGCCGTCTTCTTTCTCGCTGAATCCTCTTTGTACTTTCAATCGCTTTGACTTCTGTCAACAATAAACTTTAATGGGTATAGGTACCTAATGAACGGTGTACTGAAAAAAATTCAGGCATAATCAGACCATGAAATTAGAAAAAACTTGCAAAGAAACAATTATGCTGACCTTAATTATGGGAACCCTTCGTTTCTTACGGTAAAATAATCAGTTCCATGGTCTGACCGCATGTTATCGGTACACCATCCTTTACTCCTACTATATTTGAGTACGTATACTCAAATTGTTAGTAAGAGGGGATTTGTGAAATTTATACGTTTAGAACAAAGAAAGAGCACTGTAGGTACTTACCGGAGCAAATCATTGTCAATCCTTTATCTCTCCACACAGCCATGGTTTGGTTCATTCGACCCACTGAGCACTTCTGATCTGATCAACTCTCATTGTCATCTATGACGTAAAATACCTACGCACCACAAACTGCAAACTGGATGTTTCCTTCGGACAATTTATCACTTGTGTACAATCATTTATTGTTGATCTTGTTTGGCCGCTTGTGCATATTGGGTCTTGCGAATTAGATGAGGTCTTATAGAAAGAAAGAAAAATGTTTCTTTGTTACCAAATATTGATGGTACATACATACACACATCACGCCTATAATCCCTTGCGGGGTAGGCGCAAAAAACGGTCATTTACGCTACGTCTGACAAATATTTGAGGGTTATTCAGAAAATTGTGTAGCGCCATAGTGACAGGTTGTCAGCCCATTGCCTACAATAGAAATACACACCCTCGAGTCCCTTAGTCGCTTCTTACGACTCCCTAGGGAAAGAAATGGGGTGATGCTATTCTAAGCCGGCATTACACGGCATTGATATTGATGGTACATAAATTTATAACTAGTTATTAAAACTAAAACACGGTAACAACAAATTAAGTTCTGAGTTCTGAACAAAAAGATACCAAAATGTCAGCAAAACGCTTTAAGAGTGTACTTGAGCAGCACTCCCAAAGCGCTGGTCTTCCGCGGAACCAGATCTTATGGCAACATATATCAATAGAACAATTTCTTAAACCTAGACCATAGCATCTTATATTATCATATAGTAGTTAACGTAAGTAGGGTGGTCTGGTCTGGTCTGGTAACAACATCAATGAGGCCTTTTTAGACAGCTGTTTAACAAATAAAAAGTACATCTTCGCTGGTAATTTTAATTCTTCTTACTTTCGCGTGGGACACCGAGGCGTCCAACGACCCAAAAATGTCTTACATCTGTGAATAATAAATTATGAATCATTTTCCGTAGCGTCAAGCAAGCGGGACCGCATGTAAAATGACAGTCTATCTATACTCAAAGGAAACATATTTCCGGAAAGCCTTTATTTTGTACCTTTTAAATAGTTTAGAATTTATTTATTTATTTTTATTATTTATTTTTATTATTTATTTATTTGTATTTGGAAGATTTACAGACAAATTTTAACTGCATATTACTAGATTAAATAGATAGACTATTACAATGTTATTAACAAATCTCCGCAGATAGAATTTTAAAGAAGATATAATTACTGAAAAAGAAAGAGAGAGAAGTCTAATAAAAAAACAGGTTACGTACAATCATTTCGCTTGGTTGAGGTGAAGTGGAATTTTGTCATTGATCGTTTAACAGATGTAGTGTTAGTACAGAAGATATCAAAGTCATTAGGCAACTTATTGAAACTAGAGCATGGCCGAACTAAAAACGAATTACGCCTAAAGTTGGTTCGACTGCTGGCACACTCAAGACTGGTCGCTGTCTGAAGCGTCGCTGGTTGGTTCTGAGTGAGATACTACCACTACAATACAGGTTACCATTTGCAATCTAAATTAAATATCACTTATATGCCGTCTGGTTTCGAGTGGTAGAAAATGATACATTCTACAACGCTGAGCATATCCAGACCATACAGTCTTCTGTCGCGTTTTAAAATCGAGTCGAGGTATCTAAGAAATCTCTTTTGGATACCTTTAATACGTAGATTATACAGGGTGTAAGGGACGGTGTACCGAACACTTTGCAGGCATGATTCGACCATGTAATGAAACTGAACAACTTTTCGATGGAAGCTATGTTGGTAAACGAGAAATTTCTTTCGACCTACCATACAAAAATCATAAGTGACATTAGAATTTTCTTAAGTAATGCCTTCAAATAATGCCAGCCGTATCGGACTATCACAGATAATGAGATAGGTACAGCCTTGTGACAGACTTACGGACAAACTAGCGATTCTGTCTCTACGACATCAGTCTCCTTAAATACACTGGCTCCCAACTCTCTTCTTCCACCTTACACATTTGAACGCTAGTTCTATTATATTCTCTTTGATCAGAATATTCTCAGATGAATAAGATAATGAATATTTCAATGCGGACGCGTGGCTGCCACCCGGACTTTTCTTCGAGTACTTATTATCTAACAGCATAATTATTGTTTAGTGCGAATCCGTGATACTATCGGCCCGTTTAGGTAAGCTATACTTCGACCCTGGATACTCTCCATCACCATAATTTGTAATCCAAGGCCTTTTCTTCAGAAACGACTTCATCATCCGTACCCTGAGTTTTATTTTTCTGCCGCCAGCAGCCAGGCGACAATAGGGTATGGTAGGAGGGAACCCTAAAAACACTGTAAAAAATCATTCATCCAATGTTTAGTTAGTCTCAAAGAGCATATAACCACTTACGTTCTAGTTAGCCTCTTCAAAGGACAATGTGGGCTGCTAATGCGAACTATTGTATTGTACCTATTGTATGTTGAAAGTTCATGTGACCATGTTTTGAATTCAAAGTGAAATGTGTTCCGATGTTGTTCATAACTCGAGTCGATACGCTGTGGCTAGGTAACCGAAGGCCCTCTGGCAAAAAAACTAGGGCCCCAACTAAACTACCGAATCGTTTACTTGAATTCAATGTGCATACTTGCACATTGCGATTGCGTGCGGTTTTTCGTTATCCAAATTCATCCATACTCCTCCACCTAAATACGTAAAGGTCCCGGGCAGGCCCCCCATGACAAAGCACAATATAGAGCAGTTTACAGAAGATCCTTTTTTAGTTTCTCGCGATTGTCACTTGTTAAATAGCTAGGGTTGCTAAGGTCACAAATTACGTGCGACGAGAGGGGCGACAAGTGTGTTTACTGTATTAAATTTTATATTTTTTATACACACGCAAAACGCCAACTTTGCATAATGTTAACATAGCAACTTTGCAAAATGTTAACGTTGGAAAAGGTGCAAAATAAAAAGGACGAAATCAATTAAATTTATATTTTTTCAAGGCCTACATCTTTCTAAATTGTCTAACAGGAAAGTTTCCGAAAAAAAATATTTTTTAGTTTTTGTTAAGTATTTGAAATGAAAATCGCGTCAAGGCTTCCAACTTTCTCAAGAATATCGGCTTCTGTCATATTAGATCTAAGTTTATCAGTTTCTTATGAAACTTTCATATAATGGACCTTGATCTCCTTTTAGGCTTGATACACTTTTATTGTTTTTTTAAATTCAATACGGTAACGTAATATGGCTCGATTCAATATGAGAACGTAATACGGCTAGATCACTACTGCATTTATCCACTGATCACGATCGCTCATGCGTGGCAGCCACACTTTTAGTGGATTTGAGTTCTTCTGAGATTCCTGTAAACGCAGGTGTGTATGTGTGTGACCAAAATGCTCGCAAAGTACAGAGTCGGCCATATGTTAAAGACGCCCCGCGCGCCGCCGCCTCCCTAAATTGTGACATTAGGATTTCGAAACTCCTGTGTCGTACGAAACCCATGGGTTCTAGGGCCCCCTGAGTTCGAGGACCAGTTCGTCCCATTGTAGCTACGCCACTGTCAATACGATTGAGTTTGCTTTCAGTCTTCATTGTCCATTCGAAGGCAAGCTACATACACATACCGCTTTTTAGAAAAACTTACACTGCGTTTGAATCAGGTAAGTACCTACCTACATTTTGATTATACAGTGTGTCCCGTTTTGAGTGGTCCAAGGGAATAGTCCAGGTTGTGTGAACCCTTGGCTACCAATCTGTTACTGAGGGGAAGTACGATTTCGACAAAAACTTTTAGATTTTGTGGGATATTCGGTAGTTATTTCGCTATTTTTACATTCCAGCTAAACTAAATGGTTAATGGTGAGGCGACTGAGGAAATAAAAAATCATCAAAAAAGGGACTGGGGTGACTAAGGGACTCGAGGGTGGGTATCGCAATTTTAGGCGATGGGCTGACAATCTGTCACTGTGGCGATAGGTACGCGATTTTCCGAATGACCCTCAAATATTTTTGTCAGTTGTGGCGTAAATGGTTCGTTTTGCGGCCGTTTACGCTCCGTCTACCCTGCAAGGTATAATAGGCGTAATATGTTGTATTGATTTCCGATACATTACTTTTTCATAGAACGTGTGCATGGAACTTATAAGTAATTAAGTACAGCCATCCATGAACGTGTGACTAATGATGCGCATTGAAACTTTAATGTAGTTTTTAACGAATAACGGTAACGAATATTTTACTTTTACGTTTAACATTACCTTTGACGTAACAACGACAGTGGCCTATGAGCATTTTTATGCTCTCGGGTAGGGTTTATACAGTATGTTAATTTAAAAGCATGCCAGAGCTTCAGGGCAGTTTAAGTATCGATAAAGGAACCCAAAAACAATATTTAAAAAATCCTTAAAAAAAAGGAAATGTATTGCAAGAGCGAGGTCGATCTCATTCAATCAATCAGAATCCACACTGAGTTAAAAACTTTTTTTTAAATTTGTTTTAGGTTTATTTTATGAAATTATCGAACGAAACTAAATACCTACGCTCCGCCCCGTACGCTTCAATATCACCGTTAATAATGAAATATTAAAACATATTAAATCAGTTGGGATTGTGATTGATTGAATGAGATCGACCTTGCTCTTGCAATACATTTCCATTTTTTTTCTTTTTTTTTGGTTCCTTTTTCGATACTGAAACTGCCCTGAAGCTATGGCACGCATTTAAATAACACCCTGTATACAGGGAGTAAGGGACAGCTCTCTGAAAACTGATATGGTGCATTCAGACCATGAAACTGAACAACATCCCATAAAAATATTTTAGGTAACGTCAAAATATTTTTCCTTTACATAGAAAATGCAGTCAACTGATTAACCCAGGCATTGTACTGTTCGATCAAATTATGTATTAGTATGGACATCGTTTCTTATTGAAGAACTAGGCTCTCCTACAAATAACTTCGAATTAAAAATTAACGAGTTTCGAATGACCTTTAATAGGTACTTGCATTTTCTAAAGAAATAAATAAAATGTTTTCGAAAAGGCTCATGACTAAATCTTTCATAATAATGATAAAACATAACAAATTTTCCGATAACATTTTTTTTTAGTTATTCATAAAAATAAAACTCTAATTAGGACCCTAATAAAATTAATAATGTTTTAGAAAACGGCATGACCAAATTTTCATAATAATGATAAAACATAAAAAACATCCGATATCATTCAATTTTGTTAAGTTTTTCATGAAAATAAAACTCTTATAGATTAGATTATATAAAATATGGACAAATGAATCGTTTTTTACTTCTTGGTTCGCATCGTGAATACGTTTTAATATATAGAATGTATTTTGAAAAAATCTCTGTAAATACTGATGAGGCCAAACGTTTTAACTTGGCATTTGACATACTTACTCGTCTTTCAATTTACACGGAAATATTTTTATATTTATAGAAAACATTGAAATGTAAATGCATTGCTATACTAGCGTATTAATAATTTCTCGTATTTCTTATAATAAAAAAAAGAAACAGTTCGTAAGGAATTATAGGCGATAACTTAAAATACTTTCATAAATTAGATTCTTTTTTTTTTCTTAGATTCCACAAAAAAATTTCATGTTTGATCATGTATAGAGCTTCTCTGGCAGACATTTAAGCCATTCATATTGTAACAAGGCCCGGCCCATACATAATTATCATAAGTGCACCCATACAAAGTCTCATAGATTTTCTGGACTAGATTTTGATTTTGTAGGGGAGGTCGATATTTTTTGTCCTTTCCTGACATACGTTTCTAGGGGAAAGTTGATCAGTTTCATGGTCTGCTGTACCCTATCAGTATTCGGAGGGCTGTCTACACCCCGTATATAATAAAGGCTTCGCTTGGGCTCTACAGAAAATAAACTACATACAAACGTTTAAAAACTTACTTACAGACGTAACACGAGAGCATAGAACACGCATAGTCCCGCGCACGGGAGCAACGCGGAAGATACGCGGGTACTTAATTCAAAAATTGACACGCGTATAGTCTGCGTAGATCTGAATCCGCCCTATTAGTACACCACGAAGCCCACTCACTCATTGCACTCTCGTAGTAGTTAAGAGATAATCGATTATATAATCGATTATAGTCCGGGCCCTAACCGGTCTGACCCTTCGAATCGTGACCAAAGCATGAAACTTGGCATAGATGTTCTTTGGGTATATTTGAGTAGATTAAGCCCGGTTCCCAATAGTTTCGCCTCCCAGAACAGGTAAGGGTCGGTCGCCGCGCACCAACCAAAAAATTCTTGCTGATGTAGTTTAGGTAGTAGGACAAGTTTGGTACCGTTTTCGAGTAAAAAGAATATGTTGAATCTATTTAACATGATATTAGAACATGTTTTCTTTAAGAATTCGGAGGAATACGCAAAAAATCTTAACTTCTTCAGTTTTTATCTTTGATAAGCACACGGCATGTAACTTCGCCACCACCATCTGAAAACGATATTTGTTTCAAATTATTTTCATAGCGTGTAATTTACATGCATATAATTAACCGGACGTCCTGAACAGGAAAAACCCCGCCAAAAACCTGCCATGGTGTGCTCCTACGCTCCTACTCTAAATTAACAATGTTCTAGCCCCTAGCAAATTTTTGAACTAAAAAAATATGTATAGACCAAAATGGCATTTTTTTTATTGCAGTTGATAAATCTACCAGTTTCATCTTATAAAATATTTACATTGCAACTTTCAGACCTAAGACTAGATTGAGCCGGCATACTTTTCAATGTAGCAGGAAAACGACATTCAGTGTTGCCACGTAGATCATAATCAAATACCCCATGGTTGACATTATTATTAAGTGTCTTTGTTATTATTTTATGTATAGAGCTCTATTATAGAGCTTAGATGAAAGATTGGTCGTCGTTGCGGTATAGACTGTGAAAGAACCGTCGCGGGTAATAAGTGAACTAAACATTTTATCATAGATTTTTTAACATTTCTCATACTGAGGCACAAAAGCAGCCCCAAATCTCACGCTGGTTCTTTATCCGCTGCGGTCGGCAATCTGCTTGCATAGCGTGGTGTATATGGCAAATACACTCGTAAGGTGATGGGAGTCATGTGCCGCACTAGACTGTTGTGGCTGTTAATGCTTATGTTGTCCGTATAACATTTTTTTATTAGAAATAAATAAATAAAAAAGTCTGTAAATGTAGATAAATGTAAATGTTAATATAGATCAGTCAGTCAGTTTTGTATACGGGGTGTAAGAGACAGCTCTCCGAATACTGATAGGGTGCATTCAGACCATGAAACTGAACAACTTTCCCCAAGGAACATATGTCAGGAAACGAAAAAAAAAACCGTCACCCATTCAAAGCTAACTGCATTTACTATAGAAAGTAAAAAAAACAATGTTTCCTGAAATTTGTTTCAATTGAAAGTTGTTCATGGTCTGAATGCACCATATCAGTATTCGGAGAGCTGTATAACAAATAATGTTTCATTTTAAATACAATTTGGTATTTTATACATACAAACATATAATCACGCCTCTCTCCCATAGGGGTAGGCAGAGACTACATCTTTCCACTTGCTACGATCCTGACACACCTCTTTCGCTTCTTCAACATGCATCAACCTTTTCATACACGCTCGTCGGTTTAGGGTAGGTACTTTTGACTTGGTATTTTATTGTTGATATTATATAAACGTAAACTGATTTTGAAGAACTTGTTTTCAGGTCTTAACCTTCATATTCTATATAAAAACTTACTTACCCTAACATAAATTATTAATCCGAGATTATATGTGTGTGTGTATGTTTGTTACCCCCTCACGCTCTAATGGCTTGACGTCCATTTGGATGAAAATGAAACACGCAAGCCTGTAATAGTAATATACAATATGCTACTTTCAACTGCGGGAAAATAGCCCAGGTAAAAATTTGTAGCATCGGGTGAGCCCGCTGGTGGACTACTAGCTTAGACAGTGCGTGATCGCTACGAACCAATCATTTATCTAAGTTTCAAACCTTAAAACTTTTATTTACACAAGTATATTCACAATGAATACTTTCAGAATGTCAAATAAACAAATCTCCATTAGAGTATATACTTAACCAGAATTATAAATTTTAAAATTGTCAGAAACTCCACGCACGCCCCATTTTGGTAGGTATTAAAAATGAGTGCGTGTTTCTTGTGCTGCGCTGGAATTTCAGAGCTCCATGCCTCTTGTCATGAATGGACTCATCTAACTTAGATATAGTAAGCTTTAAAACTTAATGATTACTTATTAAATTTAATATTTAAATAAAATTTAATTAAAATAAACTCAATATATCTCCGGTATTTTTTAAAGTATATTATACTTAGACCTTCAAATGAAGTCCTAACTTTAGCGAGTGTTTAATTTAGCGTTGCTATGCTGGGGTAGGTTAGGTATTAGTGACGGTCTATGAATGCGGCGCGGTGCTCGATCGCACGCGTCGCTCTGGGCGTGTGTTGTCCCTTTCTCGCTCGCAGGGCGAGACTGGCGACGTGCGCGCAGATCGCCTGACGGCGCCAACCGGTGGCTTCGGCGCCGCAGCTCTCAGTCACTCGAAAACCGTTCGGACGTCGAGTATCGTGTTTGTGCGGATTTCCCGCCACGAGTTTTGTGATGCCGCGTGTAATGGACGATTCAATTTGAGATCGCGCGTGTTGATGCATCGTATTATTGCGGTTCTCCTGGGTTATACTAGAATACCAGGCTTAGTGATTGTTGGATGTCTCGACGTCTTCCACGTGAGCGTCGCGTTGAATAGGCATCAGGTGGCCATTTTGGCCCGCGTTTGTACGACCCAAATTCGGGTTGGGTCACGCGTAATGACTAATATCAAAGTGAAATACGAACAGAAGCTGTGAGTGGTTTGAAGTGAATAACGAAAGGCTGTAGTGGAATGCTGGGTGTCGATATCTTTTCCACCCAGCCCTGTAAGTACCCACGGAATTCCTCTTTGATCCATTCCCTGTACTTCCTTTCTCCGTTGGGTATTTTATGCATTTGGACCGGCACGTTGACTGTAAGTGGTAAACCTAGTTGTCTTAGTATGTCTTAGTGTGTTCCCTTTAGTCATATTTGTTGTACCATATCATTGTGACTCCTTAGTACGAATTGCGGAATTCGTGGGGTGATATAATTTGGAGGTACTTACTTAGAATCTAGTGCTAATACGTGTGACGTAACGCCAGATCGGCAGACGGTATTTACTACAGAATTGAGTTATGTAAAGGTCAGAACACATCATTTGCCAATTTCACTCAACTTAGTTAATTAAGTTAAATAGATTTAGGTTCACGTTTAATTCATAGTATGCGCTGCTATATTGTGCAGCGTATGCTATTTAGCGCTGCGTAACGCGGCCATTGTCTACCTTCAGTTGAACTCCTGGTATTTTACTAGAAATTTACCTGTGTAAATCGCTTCCACTGCGGGAGTTTAGCTTGGAATTAGACAGCGAGTCTATGCTTAGGTTGCCGAGTTTGCACCAAATATTTCCCATGCCGTGTGATGCCGGTTTAGAAAGCATCCCCCCATTTTTTCCGTGTGATTCGTTAGAGGCGATTTAGGGACTCAAGGGTGTGTATTGCAATTTTAGGCGATGGGCTGACAACTCGTCGCTATGGCGAAAAACAATTTTTAGAATGACCCTCGTACATATTTGATGACATATTTGTCAGACGTGGCGTAAATGTCCCGTTTTTGCGGTCGTATACGCTCTGCCTAACCCGCAAGGGATTATAGGGAGCACTAGCCACGAGATGCAGCAAACACGGAAGTACACGAAGAGCCCTCTTTTCGCCCGATTGTTGCGTGGAATATCGAGCTCGTTTCTTCTTTAAATAAAAAACGAGCAATCGGTCCTTTATGGGCCTGCCTCGAACTTTTAAACGTCCCTTTCCCTCTAATGGCAAATCCTGTGTGTGAGAACAAAGCGGAATCGCCATATTTAGTAGATTTTTCACTCTTTTTGGAAATTTCTCGCCAAATAAACAAGTAATCAAAAAACTGTACGACAAGAATTTAGTAAAGTAAGTACAAGACGCATTCGTATTCGCAAAAAATAATGTGTAATGTTCATAACACTACGCAAAAAAGTGTAAAAATAGAACTTTGAAAAATAAATGTATCGAGCAAACTTTCTTTAATCGTGTTTTTCTATCTAATCTAGATAATATAATGAAAAATCATTATACATAAAAATTAGGTGTGTATCGTATTTACCAACAAAATTGCGTGCATCTAAAAATACCCATTTTTCTCACGGCCCGCCCTTAAATTAAAACTTTTAATTTTTAATTATTGAAAACAGGGAAAGTACTAAATTAAAAAAAAATTATATAATCACACACACTAACAATTTCAAACAGATATAAATTTAAAAAAAAAACCGTTCACATTTGTTTTATTGTGATGAGTAAAAGTTGTGCAAACTCGAAAAAAATATTCTATTAAGTAATAATTAGTAATGTAAATTTAACATTTTTCTTTGTATACGTTTTATTTTAATTAATACGAGATTAAATATTTGAAAGTCATTCGGAGGTCTTACTTCCTGTTCAGCACTTTAAGAGAACCATACTAAATTGTTAATTAATCCAACAGTAAAATTCCTTTGCTACAACGCTTTTAAATTAAACTTTAATTTGTGACACGTAATGTACAAGTTAAAGAACAAAATTAATAATTGATAGATATGGCCTCGAATTGATTAAAAAATATTTTTCTGATTTGATTTCCAGATGTTGTTGGAAGCAGGATTTAGGAAGGCAAGCATACGATGACTCGATTTAATTGTAAGTGATCTATTTTAAGTTAGTAGCCTATGTAATTTTTTAGGTGGGCAGTCCTTTAAACAAATGTTTATAATATTTTTAAAACACTTCCCGTGTTAAGTAATCAATTCTGCAAGTTTTCAAAAATAATGTTTTTATCCATAATTTGTCACACTGCTGCGAAAAATAATAATAGTTTGATTTAATTTGAAACGAAATGCTCTTGCATTTTTCTCCCAATTCAGGCGTGCCGGACCATAATCCCATCCCTCTAATGTCTGATGTTTGTGTGTGTGCGCGCGTGTCTGTGTGTGTTTGTAAGGAATCGACACAAAACAGCTGTTTAGATTAAAATGCAGGTTTGTCAAAGATGGAATAGTATACAGAATAACGTGTAGGCAACTATTTACCATTTTACAACATTTTTGAATACTAACTTAAACTTAAACTTAGAAACTGCTCTGCAAATCTTGTTATAGTAAATTCGCTTTTGACGCATTCAATTTTAATAATTTAACTTAACGTAAGTAAACTATTTTGCGAAAAAACTGAATTGTTTATTTTTTCTCTATATAGCTTTTTCAATAAAATTTTATATGCTTTATCAAACGTAGGTAATGTTAGATTTCTTCCCGTTGTGGTTTTGGGATTTAATCAAATTATAATGTTTGGCTTCCTTTTCAATTTGTAAATAAAGTCATACAATCAGGGTGTTCCGGTTTTTTTTTGCCAAGCTATTACAAATCAATCAATAATAGGAAACGTGTGGGAAATCACCTGGTTAAGTGTACAATATTGCAGACATTATGTGTTTAGGACATTATACGTTTACGAGTTCGGTCCTTTTGTGAGAAGGGCGTTGAATTAGGGCATTTTGCAAGAAATCTGAAATAAGCGAGTGTCCAGAAGGATATAGAATACAGAAGTAAATTATCTACTTTGTGCAACGTATTAAGATTGCGCTTACACTAATTGGGGCACAACAGCACATTGTTAGGTACAAAAATGTAAGTAGATGGTACGTACTACAAAACTTGACATCGTATGATATATTAAATATACTGAGATAAAGATTGTTGGTGTCAAAATACGTTAAATTGATAAAATGAGAAGAGAAGGACCATCATAACCTACGAGAAAACTTCTGTTCTCTAAAAGTGAATTCCTTTTTTTCTTTCTTCTTCAAATGTAAGTCACCTTGTCGGTGGATTAACTTTAATTACTTACTACTTTTTTGGGGAAAGTTTTGTGCGGTGGTCTCCTCCACTTGCCTTCCGCTCCGCAGTTTAACAACCGGGGACCACATTGCCTGCGGATCGCTTGATCCTGACACTTACACCACAAAATAGAGCCAATTATATATATTTTACATGGAGGGATCTAAAATATTATCCGAGTAATTTATAGCCGACGAAAGCAGGAGCGGGCACTTATTTCAACGAGAAATGTCAAGCTCGCTTCGCTCGCAGAATGCGCTACTTGTATTGTGTTATATGGCGGTGTAGCTCGTTAGTGCTGCTCGCTCTTACTCTGCTCGCAATTCGTTTCGTGTTGGTGTGTTGCCTCTCTCACTCTCTCTTAGTGTAGTGCTGCTTGTGCCATACTAGTTTTAACGTGAAAAGTCAAGGTCCCTTCTCTTTGCTCGATAAGTTTTGTATTGATGTGGTGACCCTCTCACACAACACCAGTTTAAGCGTCAATAATTAGGGTCGTTTCGCTCGCAATTAGTTTTGTGATGGTTTGGTGCCCCGCGTCTCTCACTGCCCCATATAGTGTTGCTCGCACCACACCAGTTCTAACGTA
The DNA here is from genome assembly GCA_027580185.1 of Tuta absoluta. Lineage (NCBI taxonomy): Eukaryota > Metazoa > Arthropoda > Insecta > Lepidoptera > Gelechiidae > Tuta > Tuta absoluta. The sequence goes on from JAQAHW010000038.1 coordinate 3,815,774, forward strand.
AAAAGTCGAGCTCGCTTTGCTCGCAATTCGTTTTGTGTTAATGGGGTGCCTCTACCAATCTCCTTAAATTAAGCTTGCACTACACCAGTCTAAATGTAAAAAATCGCACTACATCAAACGTGAAAAGTCGGGCTCGCTTCACTCGCAATATGAGAGGTAAAACAACTTCTCAATACGTTATAATTGTAAAATTTGATAATATAGGTAGGTAGATAGGTATTCAAAATGGTCCCCCCTTAAGCCAAACCTTGGATCCGCGCCTGCTGTTGCCCAACACTAGGGGAATGCTTATTGGATCCAAGATTAGGTAAGTATTATTAAATTTTGTTCCAGGTATTCTCCTCTTCGCATGCCTTTATATCACACACAGTGCGGCCTCACAGTCAGAATGTAAAACTGCCAAATCGATTAACCAAGGATTGACGGTAGAGGATCAGGGAAATTGTAAAGAAGACATACACTCGAAAAGACAGGCACAGGAGACAGACTCTTGCACGCTGAAGTGTAATTCCTATCCACTACCTGCCGGCTCGGCGGCTCTGGAAAATTGTATTATTGAGTGCGAGGCCGAGAAAAATCACACTCACATCTGCGGCTGTCCCTTCGACTACATACCAGTGTGCGGTACAGATAACGTAACTTACGACAGTGAATGCGTATTGAACTGCACAATAAAGTTACATAACCCTGATTTAAAACTTAAGTATTCAGGGGAATGCCTGGAGAATGCAAATCCGTTTTAAATCAAATATATTCTCAAAAACAGACTCTGGGGTCAATCCGGATAATCCGGATTATTCATGATATCTTGTAAATATTTATAGACCATGTAAATTCTTGTTAATATTCCTGCTTTTTCTACTTGTAATGCCGGCTTAGAATAGCATCACCCCATTTCTTTCCCGTGGTAGTCGTAAGAGGCAACTAAGGGACTCGAGGGTGTGTATTGCAATTTTAGGCAATAGGCTGACAACCTGTCACTATGGCGATACACAATTTTCCGAATGACCCTCAAATATTTGTCAGACGTGGCGTAAATGTCCGTTTTTTGCGGCCGTTTGTGCTCTGCCTACCCCGCAAGGGATTATAGGCGTGATATGTGCTATGTGTTTTTTTACTTTTCATCATTATCATTAGCCTCAGTGCAGTATCAGCAGTGCTTAATGTTGCGTCCCTCCTTAGTAAAACTTCTACAGTAACTTTTAATATCTCTTAAGATAGCTGTAGATATTGGATTAGCTTCATCTCGGTCCTAGTGAAGCTTATTTAGCTTTTCAGATCTACTAAAGTCTTTTGGACGTATGCTCTACCAGTGCCATATATCGTCTAGGCATGTCTAGGTATGAAAACGTAAAATGATCGAAAAATCCGGATTTAGTTAAACAAATTCGGATTTGAAAATGTAGTTTTAATGGGCGGATATCCGGATTTTCCGGATTGCGGATTATTCCGATTGCATTCCGACTTACCCAAATAAAGACGAAATCGTTATTGCCGATTTTTAATGTTATTCGTTTTTTTCCTTTATGCACATAGTCAAATCAAATAATTTATTGTTCTGCTATAAGTTTTACAAGGTCTTACATATTAAATTATAATAAGTTTCATTATAGCTACCTAATTAGGTATACAATATCAAAAGGCAATATAAATTTGAATTAAAATACTAATAATTATCAAAACATAAATTATTAAATAAAACCGCTAAATAAAACCTAGAATTATAATATGAGAGCGTGTATCTATAATATTCCATTTATTAGGCCTAGACCAGTCTTTCAAATTACATTTTAAAACAATGTCAACAAATAATAAATTAAAAATAAGTCAGTGAACATAAAATCAGTAAAATGTCAACAATTTATATTAATAATTTATATTATAATTTTTTTGTGCGATTGTCATTTACATTATTTATTATTATTACAATTTACCACGTTTAAGAAGAGAGTCCTTAACACTATAAAACATTCTTGCCTGCAGCCATGAGTTGAGTTTACACTTAAATTCATTAACGTTAAGCTCTTTAAACTCGTCTGGATTACAGTTATAGATTTTAACAGCCATATAAAAAATACTTTTATGATAAAACTCGGATAGATGCTTACCAGAGTGTATTAGTTTATTATTGCCTGGATTGCCTTAATCTGCCAGTCTATTGCAAACACTTTCAACACAAAGTAAGTATTGGCGGCTGCGCGCCGAATACAGAGAGCTCACTTCAAGCAAACGTCACGAAACTCTCTACAATTTGACACGCCGCCGTTTACAAGGAAATCCAAACCAATCCAAACACACTTGTAGTCGAGTGTCAACCGCGTTTGGTGCGGACGTGCAAAATGTCTTTACGCAAATATAAATAGGTAATAAGTAGGTTTTTTAGTATACGATGTGATTTGTACATTGTTCCTATAATATTTTGTACGAACTTAGATAAAAACTTGCTTTCATAAAAGAACAAACAAGATTAATGACTCTAATCAGTATATTTTTTTAAAATGTGATTTGAGTTTCTACCTACTTAAATGAAGGCTAAAAACAACTTTTCATTTTTGATGTACAGTCGGTTGTAGCACATAAGGTACCAGGGGTACTCCAAAAGAACTGAATTATTTTGGAACCCTGCAGTATTTTCTTCTTGACATGAATATATATTAATAGAAAATCACTTCTTTTATAAGAATAAGTTATTTTTTTTATTGTTTATTAACTTGGGATTAAAATAATTCAGTTCTTTTGGAGTACCCCTGGTACCTTATGTTATGTGCTATAACCGACTGTACATACATAATACATACCTTGCGGGGTAGGCAGAGCGTAAACGGCTGCAAAAACGGATATTTACACCACGTCTGACAAAAATTTGAGGGTCATTCGGAAAATTGTGTATCGCCATAGTGACAGGTGGCCATAGCCCATCGCCTAAAATTGCAATACACACCCCCAAGTCCCTTAGTTGTCTTTTACGACTTCCACGGGAAAGAAATGGGGTGATGCTCAGTCTCAACAGCCCCAGAGCAGATATGTACCTACTCGTCATCATTTCATTCCATTCCATTTCTTCTCTTCTCTTCTCTCAAGATGACATATTATGCGAGTGTGGAGCCCTTCAATCTATACCACATCTCATGTCATGCCCTACCTGTCCTGCTGCTTGCATACAGGATGACTTATAGGGTAATTTAGGGGGTTATCGGCCACTTTTGCGATTTTTTGACTTGAAGATAATATATTTGTATCAAATATTTGGACGAGACTAAAGTAAAAAATGATTTTGAGATCAGTAGATATTGTAGTCTTAGTTAAGAAACCCCTATTATTGAAAAAATGCTTCAAAAAGAAATAAATAAATAAAATATCTGAAATGAGCGAATTTGGGGGTTATCGGACATAAAATTCAGTTATCGCCCGTCAAAACAACTTCTTTTCGGCCACCATGTAATGCGTAGAAAAATAAGTCTTAGTGCTTTGTAGTAAGGATTGGTTTTCAATAAAAATTGAAATGTATGTAAAGTAATGAACATATTTTTATTCAATTGTCTAATTCCAAGCTAAACTCCCGCAGTGGAAGCGATTTACACAGGTAAATTTCTAGTAAAATACCAGGAGTTCAACTGAAGGCAGACAATGGCCGCGTTACGCAGCGCTAAATAGCATACGCTGCACAATATAGCAGCGCATACTATGAATTAAACGTGAACCTAAATCTATTTAACTTAATTAACTAAGTTGAGTGAAATTGGCAAATGATGTGTTCTGACCTTTACATAACTCAATTCTGTAGTAAATACCGTCTGCCGATCTGGCGTTACGTCACACGTATAAGCACTAGATTATAAGTAAGTACCTCCAAATTATATCACCCCACGAATTCCGCAATTCGTACTAAGGAGTCACAATGATAATGGTACAACAAATATGACTAAAGGGAACACACCATTAACACGAAGAAACAGTTTTATACTAAAACAACTAGGTTTAACACTTACAGTCAACGTGCCGGCGCAAATGCATAAAATACCCAACGGAGAAAGGAAGTTCAGGGAATGGATCAAATAGGGATTCCGTTGGTACTTACAGGGCTGGGTGGAAAAGATATCGACACCCAGCATTCCACTACAGCCTTGGCGCGTTATTCACTTCAAACCACTCACAGCTTCTGTTCGTATTCCACTTTGATATCAGTCATTACGCGTGACCCAACCCGAATTTGGGCCGTACAAACGCGGGCCAATATGGCCACCTGATGCCTATTCAACGCGACGCTCACGTGGAAGACGTCGAGACATCCAACAATCACTAAGCCTGGCATTCCAGTACAACCCAGGAGAAACGCAATAATACGATGCATCAACACGCGCGATCTCAAATTGAATCGTCCATTACACGCGGCATCACAAAACGCGTGGCGGGAAATCCGCACAATACGCGATACCCTCCCGTCCGAACGGTTTTGAGTGACTGATAGTGCGGTGCAGAAATCACCGCTTGGCGCCTACCAGGCGGCCCGCGCGCACGCCGCCACCCTCGCCCCGCGAGTGAGAAAGGGACAACATATGCCCAGAGCGAATGCATGCGAACGAGAATCGCGGCGCATTCATAGACCGTCATTAATACCTAACTTACCCCAGCATAGCAACACTAAATATTAAACATTCACCCGCCCTAGGCCGAATCCCTTAGGCCTATTCACTACTGGGGAGACGAGATAGCGTTGCTATTGCTCGCTTAAGAACTGAATCCCCTACCTGAACTGTCGCGACTCGAGGAGTGCCATCACTACCTGGGAACAAGTTGAGAATGCGCCCTCTGCGCCATCGCAGTGGCGGCAGGTTGGCATCCTTAACCAGAACGAGATCTCCGATGCGAGGGGGTTCAGTTCTGTCCGTCCACTTAAGGCGTTGCTGCAGAATGTGCAAATACTCAAGCGACCATCGCTTCCAAAAATTCTGAGACATTTGCTGCAGCAACTCATAACGCGTCAAACGATTGCTACTGACCTCTGTGTAGGGGTACTCTGGCAAGGCGTTAAGTGGTCGGCCAATTAAGAAATGCCCTGGTGTCAGGGCCTCCAGATCATTCGGATCTGAGCTAAGCGGACACAAAGGACGTGAATTGAGAACGGCCTCAATTTTACAAAACACGGTCGCTAGCTCCTCAAAGGTTAATATCGTTAAACCTATAACGCGCATCAAATGCGTCTTAGCGGACTTTACAACCGCTTCAAATATACCACCCCAGTGGGGGCATCCTGGTGGATCGAACACCCAGTTAATGCCCTGACGGGAGAGGCTCGTGCCGATAGCTTCCTCGTTTTCCGATAAAAACGTTATAATTTATTTCATACATCGATCAGCGCCCTTAAAGTTGGTACCACAGTCCGACCTGATCAGCGCTGGTCGCCCTCTTCGCGACACAAATCTATCTAAAGCTGCTAAGAAAGCCTCCGTAGTGAGGTCGGCCACGAGTTCCAAGTGGACGGCCTTGGTTGCTAGGCACACAAACACGCACAAATACGCCTTGATTGACTTCGCGTTGCGAAGGCGTGATGCCTTTACCATAAAAGGCCCCGCAAAGTCCGTTCCCACACCCGCAAACGTCCAGGCTTCCGTCACCCGGTCCGGTGGGAGGTCTCCCATCTGAGGTTGCATTGTGGCTGCCTTCAACCGATAGCAAGGCAAGCACCGAAACACAATGCTCCGTACCGTACGTCGTCCAGACAAGATCCAAAACTCGCGCTGCAGAATAGCCAAAAGTGCATTGCAGCCCGCATGCGAGTTTTTCTGGTGACGATCCCTAACTATAAGTTCTACCAAAGGTCCCTTCTTTGGGAGTAACAGCGGATGCCGTGCTGAAAAGGGCAGGTTAGCGTTCCGAAGTCTACCTCCAACCCGGAGCATTCCATGCTCGTCCACGAACGGGTTGAGGCGCACAAGACCTCCCTTCAGCTTTCCACGGCCATCCCTGAGCAGCCTGGCCTCTTCCTCAAAATGTTCCGCCTGGACGACCCTAACCAATAAACTTAGAGCCGCATTCCGCTCCGCAGGCGAGAGGACAGGTGCCAAGTTCCGTTCTGCTTGAGGTTTTCTACAGTTGTTCACGAACCGTTTGATCCAACCTGTCACCCCTAGAAGTTTGTCGAGGGAGCTGTATCGTTCCAGCAAGAAAGCCGCACTAGGCTTAGGTACGATCTGCCCTACGTTCACTCGCAAACCTCGATCAGGTGGCCCAAGCGGCGACCCGCACTCATTGTATGGCCATCTCTCAGGTGACTCAGTCAGCCACTGAGGTCCCCACCACAGTGAGTGACCTACCAAATCAGGGGCCCTACATCCCCGTGAGGCGCAGTCCGCTGGGTTCTGTTCTCCCGGTACGTGTCTCCATACCAACGGAGTTTCAGATCCTTTAATCTGTGACACCCGATTTGCCACGAAAACCTCAAGAGTATGTACCGACGTCTGTAACCAGCACAGAACTATCCTACTGTCGGTCCATGCGTACACCGTTTCATCCAAAGTGATGGTACCGCGTAGATTACTAGCGACATGATGTAGCAAGCGCGTGAGAAGCGCTGCTCCCGCCAATTCCAACTTTGGAATGGTCCATCTTGTCCTAACCGGAGCCACCTTACTCTTGGCCATAACTAGACGCACGTCTACAGTTCCCGTTGAACTGACTGTCCGCAAATAGACAGCTGCCGCGTACCCTCGCTCCGAGGCATCACAAAACCCATGTAGGGTAGCCTTACATCCCACCGATGGGAGCAACTTGCGAGGTATGGCGATGCGTACGATCCCTGGTAAGGTGGTCACAAACTTGGTCCAATCATTCAACAGCTCTCCGGAGAGCTGGTCGTCCCAACCCAAGTTTCCTATCCACAACCTTTGCAAGAAGCACTTCGCCATGAACGTCACCGGTGCGATCCACCCGTTAGGATCGAAAGTTCTGGCGATCGTCGATAATACCGAACGCTTCGTCCAAGTCTTCTGCAAAAGGTCTGGCTCGATCTGATACGTAAAGACATCATGCGTTGGCCTATATTGCACCCCTAGGATGCTCAACGTATTTGGATTGTCCGGGTTCTCGAAAAGGTGCGGGTCCTGCTGGAACTCACCTGGCAACCCGGCCAGGAGCTCTGGACAGCTGGACAGCCATTTCCGCAACTCATAACCTCCTGATTCCATGATCGCGATCAGCTCGTCTCGTAGTAGCAGTGCTTGTTGCACGCTATCTGCACCCGTGCAGATGTCATCCACGTAGACGTCGCGATCCAGTACTGCTGCGGCTCGAGGGAATCTTACCCTTTCCTGTGCGGCCAACTCTCGCAGCGTGCGTACTGCCAAAAACGGACTTGGCTTCAGACCATACGTTACCGTGTTAAGCTCATAAGTGACCATCGGCTCGTCAGGGCTCTCACGCCACAAAATCAGCTGGTACCGACGGTCATCCGGGTGTATAATTGTTTGGCGAAACATCATTTTGACGTCTGCGACGAACGCTACTTGGTGCAACCGAAAATCTGTGAGGATGTCCACAATGTCCCGGTTCAACTTGGGACCCGCGTGCAGACACTGGTCCACAGACACACCATTCGATGTAGGAGCAGAACCGTCAAACACTACCCGTATCTTCGCCTCCGGTGACTTCAAAACAGCCAGGTGTGGTATATAGTAATGCTCGACACACCTCCAATCTATGCTGGACACCGACATGTGGCCTAACTCTAGGTACTCCCTCATGAATTCGATATACTTCTGCCGAAGTGCTGCATCTCGCTTCATCTTTCTCTCCATAGCCAGTAGTCTCCGTTCCGCGATCTGTCGCGAACTACCTAAGGAGGGGCGGTTTGGGAGAAATGGCAGCCTGGTAACAAACCTACCTGACGAACTTCGTGCAGTGTTGTACTGATAGAACAGCTCGCACTCGTCATCCTCTGGCTTCCGTCTATCCGCTGTGGGTGGCTCCTCAGACTCCCAAAACCTCTGCAGCACCTCCGACAACACACTACCATAGAGAACCGTATCGCCCTCTGGTAGGTCCTGAGGTCTCCAAACTGGGCCAAAAATAACATACCCCCCTGTGGTATCAACGGCCACTAAACCAGTTTGCTGAAGTACTCGTTTTCTGCCACACCAGAATCTCCCGAGGACGTCTGACCTGAGGAGAACGTCCACCGTACCAGGAGTATCAAATTCAGGATCAGCTAACTCTAAGCCTGTGGTTAACCCTCGTACTGTTGACGGTAACCGAACCTGAGGAAGTTTCCCTACCACATCATCCAGCACCACTGCTGAGGCATGATAGCTGACCCCTGTACCTGTATTACCTAATGTGAACTCGAAGTTCACCTGACCCCGAACGTCAGGCACATCTACACATCCAATACCTACAGCCCCATCCGTTGTGGGCCTTATATTTAAGCGTAGCCTACTCACCAGCTTACTAGACACAATACAACCCTGAGCCCCTGTATCTAACAAGGCTCTTACCTGTATGCTGCGGCCACCGTATCCCCATACCCAGATCATTGCCGTAGGCAACAATACCGTAATTGGCCGGGGGGCCGAAGCTGGCGTGTAGGCGGCGATTACCTAGCAGGAATCTAAGCGCGGAGTGTCCGCGTCCTGCGGGGGGGTCCCCTCTCTCCGTACACCTTCGAGTGGGTCCCACTCCTGCTGATAGGGACCTCTGGTCCTGTACGCCATGGCTGGCAGCCTATAGTAACCCTGCGGCAGGCGCGCGTACCGTGGATGCGCCTGTAGCCGCGGGTGCTCAGCCAAGGGGAGAGGCATGCGTGGGTCATGGGAACTCACCATGTTGTTCAGACCCGCCGAGTACTGCATGTACTGGCCCTGGTGTTGGCACCCGCCCGTAGCATCACGTACTTGTGATGGGTGCCCCTGACCTTGGACCTGTGACCACCTACCCTGTTCCGGCACCTGCTGCCGAGGTGGTGACTGTCTCGCGCGTGGTGAAGGGGGCATCACCTGCTGATGTCCCTGGCCTCGTCCCTGAAACCCTGGTGGAAGAAGACTCCTCCTTGGAGGGGGTGGGGAGCGTTGCTCCCGTCTAGGTAGGGCAGACTCCGTCCGCTGACCCGCGTCAGCTCTGCCTCCGTAATCTCCGCTGCAGTTCATGCATAGGAGCTGATGGTGGGCACCCTGGCAGTACCTGCAGTTGGTGCTTGATGGGCACTCTCGCACCTGATGCGGCCCCATACACCTAAAGCACCAACGCCGTTGCTGCACCACACCACGACGTTTCTGCACCCGCTGTGCAGCGAACTCCTCACACGCAGTCACCTGATGCCCCGCCTCTCTGCAGTAGGCACACCTCGATTCCAAATTAGCGACATTGTATCGCCTGGGTGGCCTACTCTTACCGTCTCGCGCCTGTGCACCCGGCCGTTCCGGGCGGCGAGCGGCCGCAGACTCCGCGTGAGGCGACTCTCCAAATTGGGCATCTACCCGCCTGCACTCGGCCTCGAGGAAGGACTTGAGCTCCTCGAAGGTCGGGAGGTAATCAGATGTCTTACCTCCGTGTGACTGTTCAAAACGAGCGGCCATGTCGCTCGGCAGGCGGCGCAACAACGTGTGGACCAGGATATAATCATAGCCTGACACCGGCATCCCCTGTCTCTCAAGAGCGTTCACTGCAACGCAGACAGGGTTGAGGACCTTGGCCCTGAGGTCCGTCCCTCGTGTGATGGTCGGCACGGTGAGCCACTGTTCCAGGAGTTGGTCAATCATGAGACGTTTGTTGCTGTATCTCTCGAACCGCGAGCCGTCTCGTAACTTGCATCATCGACTGGTAGATGCTTTACCAGCTCATGGGGCTCACCTTGCAGCTTGGCCATCAATTGTGCCATTTTATATGCCGGCTGCAAGTCAGTGCGGTTATGAATCACACTGTCAAACAGATCCTGGAATCGGGTCCAATCCGTGTAGTCCCCGTGGAAGACCGGAATCGCCACAGCCGGCAGGGGCACTTGCACCCCCGGTCCCCGCGGACCATGGGGTGGGTCCGGCTCCCCAGCTCTACGCCTGGTGATCACAGCAGCCGCCTGCTGGATCTCCTGCCCTATCTCCAGGCACTGGGTCACATTCGCCCGGACCGTAAGTTTGACCTCCTCATCAGGCGTCCCATCAAATAACTCCTCGCATCCAGTGAGGCAATCCAACACCTCCGCGACCCGTTCGTCAATCCGTTGCGCACAAGCGATGAGTGCGTCCTCTCGGTCCCCGCGACCGACCATCGCCTGCTTAGTCGCGAACCACATTAGGTGCGCTCTAATTTTCGCCTGAAGCTGTCTAATTGTGGGAGCCATGGTACCAACCCAAAGTAACACCGAACCTTACAATAAAAAACAATAATAGACAATCGGCCCTGATCCTACCGTTAGGATATCCGCACAGGGTAAACACAACGATAATAACAAGCAATTCACTAATTGATTGGCCCTGATCCTACCGATAGGATATTCTACACAGGGCACACACTACAATCACAATAAATATATTTTTTTTTATGTAGGTAGATTAAAAATCTTATACTAAAATAATCTTAAATCTAGTGGTTTTCTGAACCACGCTCTGCTACCAAAAATTGTCTAATTCCAAGCTAAACTCCCGCAGTGGAAGCGATTTACACAGGTAAATTTCTAGTAAAATACCAGGAGTTCAACTGAAGGCAGACAATGGCCGCGTTACGCAGCGCTAAATAGCATACGCTGCACAATATAGCAGCGCATACTATGAATTAAACGTGAACCTAAATCTATTTAACTTAATTAACTAAGTTGAGTGAAATTGGCAAATGATGTGTTCTGACCTTTACATAACTCAATTCTGTAGTAAATACCGTCTGCCGATCTGGCGTTACGTCACACGTATAAGCACTAGATTATAAGTAAGTACCTCCAAATTATATCACCCCACGAATTCCGCAATTCGTACTAAGGAGTCACAATGATAATGGTACAACAAATATGACTAAAGGGAACACACCATTAACACGAAGAAACAGTTTTATACTAAAACAACTAGGTTTAACACTTACAGTCAACGTGCCGGCGCAAATGCATAAAATACCCAACGGAGAAAGGAAGTTCAGGGAATGGATCAAATAGGGATTCCGTTGGTACTTACAGGGCTGGGTGGAAAAGATATCGACACCCAGCATTCCACTACAGCCTTGGCGCGTTATTCACTTCAAACCACTCACAGCTTCTGTTCGTATTCCACTTTGATATCAGTCATTACGCGTGACCCAACCCGAATTTGGGCCGTACAAACGCGGGCCAATATGGCCACCTGATGCCTATTCAACGCGACGCTCACGTGGAAGACGTCGAGACATCCAACAATCACTAAGCCTGGCATTCCAGTACAACCCAGGAGAAACGCAATAATACGATGCATCAACACGCGCGATCTCAAATTGAATCGTCCATTACACGCGGCATCACAAAACGCGTGGCGGGAAATCCGCACAATACGCGATACCCTCCCGTCCGAACGGTTTTGAGTGACTGATAGTGCGGTGCAGAAATCACCGCTTGGCGCCTACCAGGCGGCCCGCGCGCACGCCGCCACCCTCGCCCCGCGAGTGAGAAAGGTGTCGTGACGAATTGAAAGCAAACTCACCATAGTTATTTCTTGACATATCTCTTGTTCAACAGGTTCAATGTCATCATTATTAGGTATTATGTAGATATCCAGAAGCATGACAGTTAAAGGATCCATCTGTAAAAGATAAATTACAAGGAGACGCTGCCTCAAGCAAACGCCTCCGTCCATAGGGGAAAAGGCTTAGAACTGTTTTATCATTTGCAATGTCACAACTCAATTTCAGTTAACTTTACTTATTTCCAATATCATCAATACTTAATTCCAATTACTCTTTATAAACTTTGACAGTTCAACACACTTCTTCATGTGACAACCATATCATCACATCTATTATCCTATAAGGTACTTTGCGTCACCTTTACAGTGCTCTTCCTCGGGTGGAAAGAAGCACCATATGTCTACGTGGCCACAGACTCTATTCATACATGATCGATTACTATTAAATGCTAACAAGCTAGACAAGTACCTCGCCTACCAGGGGCCTCTGTACTTGATATTGACTCCCAAACTGAGTCAGGACATAATCTCCCCCCAAAGCCATATTTGGTGTATTATGAACATCAACGTACCAGAAGCCTCTCAGACGGGCAGAAGTCTAGCCTACCCGAGCTTTCTACTTTTATCAATTCCAACAATGACACTAGTCTCTTCTCTCGACATTTTCGTGTCCTAGTTAACATTCTAAGCCCTTTCATGTTTAACACTTACTTGAATTCATGGAGCTGTTGCACTTATCACAACAAATATATTTATTATATACTTTTCCAACTAATAAATACAAAGGCAGAGGTTATCTCTCACGTTTCAGAGCTACAGATCACTTTATGTATATGGCCTATGTTCAGAGCTATCGAGAATATACTTGACAGTTTGTGTGTGGGCGGTGTTGCTATAAGTATTTGATAAATCGTGACAAACGTCGCGACACTCCCGCCGACGAGAATTAAAGATAAGTAAGAACAAATTATGTCTACTCCTTTATCTATTTCATAACCTAAGCACGCACGAAAGATGATAATGAAGATCCCATCGTATAGGTGAAAATTACAATGTCTTATGCCCCTGACAATAATCGCACAATAGAGAACGAGAAGCAGACGATCCAGAATACATCCCCGAGGTACACGCCGAGAAACCTTTGAAAGAAAAAACGACACAGATCCAAAGACACATTACGCAATTGAAGAAACGATGTCAATCAAACAAAGACAACTTCGGAACCCTTTAAGTGTAAGAACATAAACCCCATAACATGCTAGTTCAGAAAGTAAAACTAAGCGTGGATAGTATCAAATGGCCAAGAAAGTCCAAGAAGTATCAAACAACACCTATCCCACAATCTCGTACCTCCAACCGTGATAGATCGATCAAGCAAAGCAGTTCCCGACGCTCCTGCGCCTCCACTTTTCAAGAAGCGGACCGAATTCAAGAATAACATCTCTTCTCCTCAACACTTTTCCTAACACTTTGGAGAGATAGATGACAGTACACTATATCGGTCAAAGATCTTTAACGCTCGTAGGGTTACTAATCTCTGAACACGGTCGAATTATTGCCTTAAATATAAATGTGGATATGGGGCTGTAATGGATAAACAACTGACAATAGATGTAACAGGGTCCAGAAAATCAGGCCAATCCGCTATGACCACGTCCACTGATATATAATCGACACCTTGTATTTCCAACCTAAAATATGTTATTATTTCCGGGATGGCACACACGCAAATTCCCATTACCCATTTCCATCAAGAGAATACATATCGCATATATAATACATAAGGGCTATGACCAGCGCTATCGGCAGTAATCCCCTCTCTAACTTGACCATCAAAGTCTACATTGTCCAGATCGTGATCATGGTCACAAATTTCATCTCTAGCATCCGTCCACTCAAAAGACGGACCCTCGCCAACCGAAAAACAAAGACCAATAAGCCATTCATCAAAATTTTACTTAGGGAAGGAAAATTAATTAAAATTGGATACATGTCATACAAAAATAAACACGCATAAAGTCGTAAATATCCCAACTGATACACCGCCTAAAACAGACTAAAGATACAACTATCTCCTTGTTCAAGCTATATACCTACATAACCACAACTATACGACTTTCGCAAATACTTAACAAGTACTTATGTTTCACTCATGTTCCGACGAGTAATGTTTAGTGTTATTCACACATAAATACTTTAGACGATATATCAAGTGAGCATACAATTTTAACTCCCGTTCCGACTTTATATGGTAACACAATAATATTAGATCATTGCGAGTATTTGCGAGCGATAACGAGCACAATATATTGACTTTTTTGCTGTTAACAGACGTGGATATCCTGAAATATAACCTAAATATGCCTACACGCAATAATGTAATGACCGCCTAGTTCAATAATACAACCATTTCTATCAGACGTTGAGAATACAATAAGTAAACCATGTATTCAAACGTGTGCATACACTCAAGCGTGGTTGATGATACCAATATTGACGTTACATAATGTTTTAGTGGAAATGATTTATAACATATAACAACTCTAGGGACTATGGTTATCAGCATTATCTCAACTTTTACACTGGAGAAACTCGGAAATCATATTTGTGACCAGCTGCATGTTAATAGCGTGGGACAAATTATTGAATCTAGACCAACATATTCCAATTTTAATGTTTTCGAAGAGATCAACGCAATTTACGTGCATGCAGCCACAGTTTACCACCCTTACTAGGAATGAACGAACACATCGCAGAGTAGAATTAAACAATGACAATCACTCCGATCACGCCCAGCATGGTAGAGAACTTATTAAACCACCGAATGGTAACAATCCGCTAAACCCACGTCATAAGGTTGTGTTACATTAAACCAGAAAAACCGGGTCATCCATCAAGCTGTTGTTAGAACAGGAAAAACTCCAATCCAAACGATACTGGAACATCTACCATTCTCCCAATGGCAGCAACAAACACACTCAAATTTATCATTTCTCATTTTTCTGAGTAAGTACTTATCCATACCTTTACACTCCATCATACTTTGTGATGCAACAATACTCAGTTAGAAGAACCAACTTTAAAATCGCATATCTTCATACAAATTTACATTTGCAGGTATTTTTTTTTATATAATATATATATTTTTTATAATGTTAATTAATATCATAGCAAATATTATAAGAATATTCTTGGTGATCCAACCTTATTACATTAACTGTTCTGCTTCGCAATTGTTTATTTACTTCTATTAATTTATAATATTATTTGCTTATTTTATTTGCAAACATTTAATCAGGTATATTATTAATGTGTTGATTTGTGCAACCATTTCATTGATAATTAATTTTAATTCATTGAATTGATTGGTATTCCAAATTCAAATGAGATGAACAATAAACATTTAGATGTTGTAATAATTTAAACTTCAACTCATAAAATTTGCCGTGTGAAGCTTAGCATCACTCCACTTTTTTCCGCGAGTGTCGTAGTCGTAGGAGACGATAAAGAGGCTCGAGGGTTTCATGTAGGTATTTTACCCGATGAGATGACAAACTGTTGCCATAGTGATACACAGTTGAGAGATGTGATGATAAAGAATTTTAGTTCATTTTCGTTTACTTCCTGCCTACACTACAATAGATATAGGAGCGATGTGTGTTACCTGCAATTCTGATAAAATATATATTTTATTATTATAATTTTTTCTATTACATTTATAGGATGTCAACTTTTACATATATATTTTTTACTTCATTGTCAGATAGTCAAAGAAAAAAGCAAAATTTTCAAGATAGCAAAAATTTTAAATCTAATTTGTAAAAATATAACTTTTATTTGACCTGGTAGATGTAGGTGCTTGCTACGCATTTAACTAGTGTCTCAAGGGTGATAGTATTTTCTTTGATTATATACAAGAGAGCATCTTTGGTTAAATTGATCATTAACTGTTTAATAGCATAAAAACCTAAAATCTCAAGGAAAACACATATATATAAATATATATGTATATTTTAAGCCTTTAAAGTAAGGAAGAAATAATACCAATATTTAGTACATTTAATTTAATCGCATCTCCTGGCAGAAGATCTCTTGTGATGGGATTAAATGTCAATTTGAATAAGTACAAGTAAATATTTTGGTAAAGATGTGATTCTATGAAATGACTGCTAATACATACTACTTATTTATCTCTCACAACATTGACATGAATGAATATATATTTAATAAAAGCTTGTAATTCAACATTCAAGTCCCCATAATTATCTATAAAATTATATTCACTTCCAGTAACAAACAAATAATTTCCCCTTATAATAATTCCATACTTCATCAATTCAAATATTGATTTATAAATCAGCAATCTGAAAATTATTAATAATTACTCCAACATTCAATTCAATTCGCAGTGCTGGCAGTCGAATCAAAAATGTTTTATGAGTGATCGGCTGGACACTTATTTTTCTGGTAAACACTTCCAAGCACAGTTTCACAAATTACTTTAAAGAATAAGAAGATGCTAAGCTTCATTTCTAACTTATTCTTTAGCTTATTAAGTCTGTGTATTATTCAGGTAAATTTGTAAATAATTGGATTTTATCATCTATATAACTAGGGATAGTGTTGTTTTCAAACTTTGCAACATCAAGCTCAAAAGCAATTTGACTTCCAAAGATAATTATTTATGCAAATGTTGTTTGAAAAATACAAAAAGGATTTTGTTTACCTTAAAAAAACTTGCTTTAGTAGCACTCCCTTTGATTACGAATAGCACTTCCTTAAATTTATACTGATTTATTAAATACACATTTGCGAAAATTACAAACAATGAAAGTAAATGTCACTATGTTTACAAGAACATGTTACTAAATTTTAAGTTGCTATAGACAAATTTCACTAGATTCTGATAATGATATAAACTTCAAACAAATAAACGATTCTGTATTCTGTATTCAATGATGACCAAACTGGTCTAAACTTTAATTTTATGAAAACCCCTTTAAAAAATCTGTATTGAAATTTTTAATTTTTTTTTTATAGGTACGTTTTTTTTTTATGAGAAATCTGTAAATTTAGTAATCGCCCGCCATTCCGACCAAATATTCACATGTCCAGTCTATCCGGCCTTTGTTTGGCTTTCATAAAAAAAAACATGGTCAGCCTTATGTTTAGGGACCCGGCAACCCCACCTGACACGGCCAGCAATCATTCAAGCACGCTATCAGCTGTTTCAAGGAAATTGTCAAAGCGTAAATTCATTTCTATTTCGCGTGCTTTACCAACGGCAGAATAATACAACTATTAGGAGGAGTGTCTAATAATTTGCCTTATCGTTTCAACTCTCATTTATCTGTAAAATAACCGTGCCAAGAAATAATTATTTACATTGACATCGTCCAAAGTGAATAGCAACGCCATCTATGATTTTTCTAATACAATTTTTGACGATTTCTTTCCCTTCAAACTATCACTGGAGGCCGTTCATCGCCGTCGCATAAGAAAATATATCTGCGATGACAGATCGTAAAATCGCGTTTCAGATTAAATTTACTAATCTTAGCGGCCACTAAAAAGGTCCCGTTTAAAAATTGTACTGTCAAACCAAATCGAAATGGTTGCAATGTTGGAGTTTTTTGTGTGATTTTCGGTCAGATAGAAGAGTTCTAAAGTGGGATCAATTGAGTTGGGAGGTCCTAGAGTGTCACCGGGTAGGAAAGGTTTAAAGTGGCACCGGATCAGAATGTTCTAGGCTGGCACCAGGTTGAAAGGTTTTGAGTGGCATCGGGTCGGAATATTCTAGGCTGGCACCGGGTTGAAAGGTTTTAAAGTGGCACCGGGTTGGAAAGTTCTAGAGTGGTACTGAACGAATGTTTATCTATCAATTTCATCTCTTTTTGGCGATTTTAAACAAAAATGCACCAAATGAACATTAAAGCATTATTGCGTACTGCGCTCGCCAATCCATCAACCAAGCATGGTGTGTTAAGAAAATTCCCCCAAAGCCTCAACAGGGACAGGCCTGTTTCGATAGTTAAATATAAGAATTATTTTACCAAATAATAGAAAAATGCTTTTTCGTGGTGTATAAAATATTTGTTTTCTTGCAACACTTTTATATATTTTTAAATTTGCAACACTAAATTTTGGTAAAATAGCATTGTCAAAATCAAATTTTATTCCTATCAAAAACTTCCCAAAAACATGGCTTTTCTGGAATAGCCACACTTAAAACCTCTAAGTTTAGGGATTTTATTTTAGTGATTTTAGCATTAGAAACCTAAAATGATTAAAACGTGGAATCGGGACTATTTTATTGTTATTTTGTGCAATAAAGTGGTTATACTTACTTACTTCTACTTACTATCCTACCGGCCCATGCGCAGACGTCAGATAAATTTTCTCGACCTCTCGACCGAGAGAAAATTTCCCCAAGCGTAATTTCGACAGGTGCACAGCCAACCCGTGCTTTGGTGATATATTTCTTTTATTTACCGTGCTGCACTATAAATAATACTTTAATAAGTTTACATTTACGAAATTAAGAACAGACAAAGCGGAAAACTTCCAGAAATCGCCGATGTGATGACATCTGAAAGTCTTCGTTCATTCATCTCCGAAACCCCCATCCAAGGTGTGTTAGTTTAAATTTTTACCTTGAACGCACCCCTGGTTTTCATGTCACGATATCAACATCTTAAATAAGTAGATGAATTCTGATTTTTGCGCCCGGGCGCACAAACCGGAATAGATATGCAGCTTCCCAAATAAGTGCATGTGCAAATAAAAAAGTGGAAAGATGCGAAACTCGACTGTGAGTGGGAAAACAACTCACCGCACTACTTGGCATCGGAACTGAATAACGCCCAGAAATCACCAACAACTTCCGGCCTCCACCCAGCCAACCCAGCGTAAATTTGAAACAAAGGAGATCCAACGAAACAAAATATCCACAAAGGGCAACAATCAAACCGCCCTAAAACAAATTTCCTCAAAAGTGCAGCAAACCTGCCACACAAGCATCATACTTTCGACCACTCAAACACACAATTCCACCGCCTGCACCGCAGCCACGCTACGCCGGACCAGAACAGCACCACCCCACCTCTCTGCCGTGGGAGTCGCAGGCGACTAAGAGACTCGACTCGAGGGTGTGCAATGCAACCCTAGGCGATGGGCCAACAACCCGTCGCTACGGCGATAAACAACTTTCCGTATAACTCAATGTTTCCAGATGAGACGCAAAGGTCCCTCTCTTGTGGCTCACGCTTATAACCTAAGTACCTTTTAATACCAGTCTCCCCAGCAGTTTTCATGTTAATTGTTATTTTATAAATTATTTTGAAAGAAATAAACTGTTTGATTATATTTTGGATTCTAGTTTTAATACTCAAAGTTGGTGAAGTTAAAGCCATTTTCCTTTAAAATTTAATTATATCTGTATTGCTGTAATTATCATATAGATTATTCAGATATAATGATTTCCTTTTCTTTGAATTACGGCCTACCCTTATGGCAGATTCACAAATATTGCTTGTTAAATGAATTACTTAAAATCATCAACCTCAACAAATTTATCTGATATTGAATAATTGACAAACAATGAGGACTGCAACAACAGTATTAGTATGCAGTGTATAATTCATATTTTAAATTAGGAACTTAACTCAAGAAATATTTACTAATTAGGTAGCTGAAAGTACTAATGTAAAAGTCAATGTTTAAAGGCGAGTAGCTACTTAACATTGTGATCTAGATATTTATAAGTTGATTAATGTACAGACTTGATAATCTCATAGACAAATCTGAAGTGCCTTTGTGGAGCTATTTCTATCAGTATGTAATGTCAGTAATAGCAGAAAATTTTATTGCTTTAAAGTTTTACCCAATGCACAAATTTTTCATTCAATTAACATTTGACCTTTGTACTACCCTAGTGATTGAAGTTGGTAGGAAATAAATATTGATCAGTATGCTTCTATGACATATTCCTTGGTTACTTTCAATGGTTTCCTGTTCCATATTTTAATAAGTGGTACAATGGCCATTATGATTCCTGACTTATTAATTATTTGTAGGTACGGCTATGTATGAGACTATAAGATTTGTAAGTTAAATTAATTCAATTCAGTGTGTAAAATTAAGCCCAATGGTCCTAAATTCTAACGAGAACAGCTCCCTAAATTCAAGTCATATGTGAACTTGCCTTCAATTCATCAATATACTGAAAGAACGGGTACAAATTCCCAGCATACTACACCATTTTGTCGTGACGAATTGAAAGCAAACTCACCATAGTTATTTCTTGACATATCTCTTGTTCAACAGGTTCAATGTCATCATTATTAGGTATTATGTAGATATCCAGAAGCATGACAGTTAAAGGATCCATCTGTAAAAGATAAATTACAAGGAGACGCTGCCTCAAGCAAACGCCTCCGTCCATAGGGGAAAAGGCTTAGAACTGTTTTATCATTTGCAATGTCACAACTCAATTTCAGTTAACTTTACTTATTTCCAATATCATCAATACTTAATTCCAATTACTCTTTATAAACTTTGACAGTTCAACACACTTCTTCATGTGACAACCATATCATCACATCTATTATCCTATAAGGTACTTTGCGTCACCTTTACAGTGCTCTTCCTCGGGTGGAAAGAAGCACCATATGTCTACGTGGCCACAGACTCTATTCATACATGATCGATTACTATTAAATGCTAACAAGCTAGACAAGTACCTCGCCTACCAGGGGCCTCTGTACTTGATATTGACTCCCAAACTGAGTCAGGACATAATCTCCCCCCAAAGCCATATTTGGTGTATTATGAACATCAACGTACCAGAAGCCTCTCAGACGGGCAGAAGTCTAGCCTACCCGAGCTTTCTACTTTTATCAATTCCAACAATGACACTAGTCTCTTCTCTCGACATTTTCGTGTCCTAGTTAACATTCTAAGCCCTTTCATGTTTAACACTTACTTGAATTCATGGAGCTGTTGCACTTATCACAACAAATATATTAATTATATACTTTTCCAACTAATAAATACAAAGGCAGAGGTTATCTCTCACGTTTCAGAGCTACAGATCACTTTATGTATATGGCCTATGTTCAGAGCTATCGAGAATATACTTGACAGTTTGTGTGTGGGCGGTGTTGCTATAAGTATTTGATAAATCGTGACAAACGTCGCGACAAAAGGGACAACATATGCCCAGAGCGAATGCATGCGAACGAGAATCGCGGCGCATTCATAGACCGTCATTAATACCTAACTTACCCCAGCATAGCAACACTAAATATTAAACACAATACTTATGTTTTTGCCATAGTTCAAAACATGATAAACCATTATTGATAATCAAAACTAAGTAGAAAATAATATTACGCTTCGTGAAAGCTTAAAAAATATTGTTACAAAAAAATTACTTACTTATAAATTGTAATAGTATTCCTAATTCAGTGCCCGGAAACCAAAACATAGATTTTTGGTTCTCGGCCACATAAGTATACTTTATGCCGATAACTAAAATGCACAAATTCAACTGCCGGCCGTCAATTTCATAATTATTAAAAAAATATATACATATATTTTTGCAAATAATCGTATGAAGGTGCATGGCCGCCTGTTAACTAAACCGTTGCCTTCAGATATAAGAAAGCTTGAAATTATATAATTCCTCTAAAGCTTTTCAATATTTGATGAAAAAGAGGATGTAAATTGAATGGTTATAAGCTAGCTATCGACCTGTAGGCCAATAGCTAAATTTCCCCCAAAATTGCTTCTAGTTATCCGGACATCTAATTTTAATGCTAAATATTGAAAATTTTAATTTTTTTATTGAAATTAACGTAAATGAGAATCATAAATAGTCACATTATGTCAATATTTATATCCAATAAATAATAAACAACGCTGTAACTTACATCAAAAAATGCGTTGCTCCAAGATTTTTTCACTGTATTTTCACACAACCGCAGTCGCAAATTTTAAGAGGCCAATTGACAAGACACTGGAGCAGTAATAATGCTAACTAATTAAAATGTGATGGGAAAAGTCGAAAAGTTTTGAAAGACACTGACTTTTTTAATAATTTACTTAACGTTTTCATCTTCGGCGCAAATAATTGGGCAGTGTCCGATAGCTACTGGTGTCCGGTCAACCAGCTAAATTACCCTATAAAGCTAACCAAAATGCCATTGACGTCGCTAATTATTGGGCACAACAGCTGTAATCACGGGTTGACTGCCATTGACCCGAAAAGAAGAAGATTTCAGAAAGTATACGTAATGCAAATGTAACGCGATGCCGGAGATGGCACTATCCTAACCTTATTAGATTTTTCACGCGCTTTTGATACTATTGATACTTCCCTACTCGTGGCAAAACTGTCTTACTACGGTGTTGATGAATCTGCAAGAAATTGGTTTGCTAGTTACCTCCATGATCGTTCTCAACTAGTTTACCTTGAAAATTCGGATGGTACAAATGTTTATTCAAATCTTATGCCCGTGTGACGTGGTGTGCCACAGGGTTCAATTCTCGGACCTATACTTTTTATTACATACTGTGCTGATATAGTAAATTACATTAGAAACTGTAACTTTCACATATACGCAGATGACTTACAATTGTACATTTCCGTTAAGCTCCATGATACACCATCCGCTGTAAGTTTTTTAAATGAAGATTTAAATCAAATATCTATGTAGTCTCATGCTAACGGCCTTGTATTAAATCCAGACAAATCTAAATTCCCTATTCCGGAACGAAGTCACATATCTCCATATATACATAAACATGGTATATTAAATATGTCATCTAGTCATACTCTTCACTTTGCTGTTCTTCTCTTCGGTGTCATATAAAATCGCAAACCTTTATATTTGTATGAAAAACTTGTTTTGTCTCATTCGGTCCGCAATAATAATATAATAATCGGCATAATCAGTTGCTACAACTGCTGCCTGTTTAAAGATAATAATAATAATAATAACCCCCCCATGGGATCACCTTGCCGTGGTGGGGGGGCTTACGGGGAGCAAGGTACAATACTGAAAGCTCAGAACAACTGGAGTAAGTTCCATTTTTTAAGGTACAGAATAAAATTGTCGCTCATCCAGACTACCCTCCCCAACCAACGATCCCAACCCCAAACCCTCGTAATATGGAAAGTCACGAAAAAAGGTATAACTTACGGTCGCTTCCCGGGGTACGCCGGGGCACACCTGGAGCCAGTGCTGGGTGTCACAGCATGCGAACCACTGGCGGTGGGGGACTGACCAGGCGGGTTCCCCCCGAAAAGAATAATACAGCCGACTCAAACCATTGCCCAACCTTATCATCACCAGAGCCAAATTTTCATACACAAGAGTCACCCAATTCATCTACCAAAAGTGTTTACCAAACACCTGATTTATCTCCTCAGTCATTTAGTAGTGTACCCGAACTACCTACATCTGCTTTAAACCTGTCATGCCCTACTGAACCTGCATCATCATCTTCATCACCCAACCTGTTTGAATACTCCATCCCAAACTTACCACAAACCGTAAATTATACAAAACCTTGCCCCGTTCCGCATAGGTCAGGGAGTAACGTATCACCCACATCGGATCAACGATACAGTTTAAGGCCGCGCACTGCAACTGGTAGCAGGGTATTTTGTAGAAAACTATATGAGAATAACTCTACATCTCCATCTTCAACACGCAGTCTGTTTCCGTCTCTCCCGTCTACGCGACAATCTTATCGCTCATCACGTACATCATCTCGCTTAACTTCATTAACTGATAGCATACTGCAGGAGGATGTTGCACTGGAGGCGAACTTAGCCACAAACCCGGTGCCCACCACCAGCAGTTTACGTACGCGTAATAGATGGAGTTCCGAAATGAACCGATTCATCCTGCGTACTTATTTGCAACTCACTTTAATGGAGACCGACGTTAAAGCATACCTGCCAACATTACACACAAAATTTATAGAAGCGTTCCCAGAAAAACAAGATGTTAATAGGCAAAGAGTAGGTGACCAAAGAAGGGCAATTATAAACAGAAAACTTTTACCACAACCAGAAATAGATAGAATTTACAAAGAAGTCGAAGCAGAAATAAAAAATATCACTCAAAAATCACACAATAAAAATTCGCACACTTATACTCAAACCTCTCACACTGATTACCGAACCTCTCACACAGATACTCAAACCTTACCACTCACACAAAAGAGGCAAAGGATGGCTTGGAGTAACGAACTTAACGAAGGTATCATGAAAGCATATTATAAAGTAACTAAACTGGAAACAAATCTGACAGCTTACAGACAAACGCTATATCAAGAATTCATAAACATATTTCCACACTATGCACACTTATCTGAACAAAGAGTTGCTGATCAGAGACGAGTTATAATCATGCACAAGTATATAACAGATGACAGACTAAGAGCTTTAAAGGAAGAAGTAAGAAATGAAAATAACTTTTCGATCGACAGCAACGGAATCAGCTCTAACGCAACTACACTCACGCATACATATCACAATAATTGTACTCAGCATGACATCTTAGCTACTGAAACTTTGACAAATAATATGCCCGTAACTCTTCAGGAGAATGGTTCAAACCATCGCGAAGAAGTCACTATAGAAACACAAAACGAACCATCTAGAACCATTAATGTCTCTACGGCAGATCAGGAAAAATTAAAACAAAAGTTTCGAGAAACTCTAGAACGATTTCAAGAAACTGATCCAAGTTTACGCCCGCATATACCTAAGCAAAAAACATCTCGAAAATTAGCAGGACTAGTTGATTATATTAATATGCAAATACTCCCAACGTACGTCTCCAAAGATACCGACTTCACAACTACACACACTCTAGTATACTGTGCGGCGTTCACTTCTGTTGTCTGTAATGGAGCTAAGATTAAAGAAAACTTACCAAATGACTCTAGAACTCCACACACTCCAGAAACTAGAGTACCAGGTTGGCAAAAAAGACTACAAAAGAAAATTGCTAATCTAAGAAAAGATATAGGAAGAATGTCACACTATATCCATGGAAGTAGAAGCGCAAAACTAATAGAACACATTCAACTAATAAAAAATACATACAGAGTACATTCACAGCATGAAGAACCTAATTTAACAGATAATCAATTCCTAGATACACTCAAACAAAAACTTAACGCAGCATCTAACAGGCTTAATAGATACATCAATTGCACACTTAGGAAAAAACAGAACTCCCTTTTCAAAAGCAATGAGAAACAATTTTACAGAAAAATAACGACACTCACACAAAACGTTCAAACTACATCTAAAGCGACACCAAACCCTTCACCTCAAGACCTGTACCAATTTTGGTCTAATATTTGGGCTAGGCCAGTACAGCACAACACATCAGCAGATTGGATAGAGAAAGATAAAGAAAATTTAAAACAGATAGCTGATATGGTATATGAACACATCCCTGTAGATATATTCAAGCGCGTACTACAAAAAACTCATAATTGGAAAGCGCCTGGTAATGACCGAATTCAAAATTTTTGGTATAAGAAATTTTCAACTGTTCATCCCATGATGCATAACCACATCAACGAATTTATACAGTCCCCAGATACTATGCCATCTTTCATTACCCAAGGAGTTACATACTTAATACCAAAAGACAATGACACTCAAAATCCCGCAAAATATCGGCCAATCACCTGTCTGCAGACCTTCTATAAAATACTAACATCGTGTATTGCTGAACAGATAGACGAGTTTTTGACTCAAAACGATTTGCTGGCAGAAGAACAAAAAGGCTGTCGTAAAAGAAGCCAAGGGTGTAAAGAACAACTTTTAATAGATTCGGTTGCTATGAAACAGGCACTAAGAAACAAAAAAGACGTCAGCACAATGTATGTCGACTACCAGAAGGCCTTTGATTCAGTGCCCCACAGCTGGCTTATCTACGTACTGCGTCATTACAAAATCCATCCTACCTTGATTAGCTTCCTAGAACATACTATGCAACACTGGAAAACAAAACTTAGAATCATAAACAATAACTGTAATATTGAAACAGAAGAAATCCCAATAAGACGCGGTATTTTCCAAGGAGACGCCCTTAGTCCGTTGTGGTTCTGCTTAGCTTTAAATCCCTTATCGAAAATGCTTAACTCGTCAGAACAAGGACTCACTATCTCAAAAATACACACTCGTACATCACTCTCACATCTTCTTTACATGGACGATATAAAATTATACAGTAATAACACTCACTCCCTCCATCTTTTAGCAGACATCACACAATTATTCTCTCAGGACATTCAAATGAATTTTGGTATCGAAAAGTGCAAAACATTCTCAGTCGTAAAAGGCAACATAACTACAAACGATTACACCCTTGCTTCTGGAGATATAATCGAGTCTCTCGACCAACAGAGCACTAACAAATATCTAGGATTCCAACAAGCAAAACAAATTGATCAGATACAAACAAAAGAAGAATTGAAAAAGAAATTTAAGCACAGACTAAACAGCATACTCCGATCCCAACTACATTCACGTCACACAATAAAAGCAATAAATAGGGTAATTTAGCTGGTTGACCGGACACCAGTAGCTATCGGACACAGCCCAGTTATTTGCGCCGAAGATGAAAACTTTAAGTAAATTATTAGAAAAGTCAGTTTCTTTCAAAACTTTTCGACTATTCCCATCACATTTTAATTAGTTAGCATTATAACTGCCCCAGTGTCTCGACAATTGACCTCTTAAAATTTGCGAGTGCGGTTGTGTGCACATACAGTGAAAAAATCTTGGAGCAACGCATTTTTCGAGGTAAGATACAGCGTTGTTTATAATTTATTGGATATAAATATTGACATAGTGTGACTATTTGTGATTCTAATTTACGTTAATTTCATTATAAAGCTTGAAATTTTCAATATTTAGCATTAAAATTAGATGTCCGGATAACTAGAAGCAATTTTCGGGAAAATTTAGCTATCGGCCTACTGGTCGATAGCTAGCTGATAAACATTCAATTTACATCCTTTTTTTCATTACATTTTGAAAAGCTTCAGACGTATTATATTATTTCAAGCGTTCTCATATCCAAAAGCAACGGTTTAGTTAACAGGCGGCCATGCACCTTCATACAATAATTTAAAATAAATAAACTTTAAAATATTTTGAAATTGACGGCCGACAGCTGAATTTGTACATTTTAGTTATCGGCATAGAGTTTACTAATGTGGCCGGGAACCAAAAAGCTTTTTTTTGGTTTCCGGCCATTCAATTAGTGTTACTATTACAATTTATTAGTAAGTTCTTTTTTTTGAGAAGATTTTACAAAGCAGAATATTATTTTCTACTCAGTTTTGGTTATTAATAATGGCTTGTCATGTTTTGAACTATGGCAAAAACATAAATATTGAATAAGAAAATGATCATGACATTTACATTTAATTTTTTATTGAAAACCCATCCTTACTTGACAGCACTAAGACTTATTTTTCAACGCATTACATGGTGGCCGAAAAGTAGCTGTTTTAGCGGGCGAAAACTGAATGTTCTGTCCGATAACCCCCTAATTCTCTCATTCCAGATATTTTATAGTTTTATTTATTTTTAAAGCATTTTTGTATAATAGGGGGTTTTTAAACTAAAACTACAATATCTACTGATTTCAAAATCATTTTATGCTTTAGCCTCGTCTAAATATTTGACACAAATATATTATCTTCAAGTCAAAAATTCGCAAGATTGGCCGATAACCCCCTAAATTACCCTACTTACGCAATACCCATTCTTACGTATTCTTTTGGAGTGATTTATTGGTCTCAGGCTGAACTGGAAAAACTACAACGCATAATCAACACATCTCTGACTGTTCACCGCAAACACCATCCTAGGTCATGCATTCAGCGGCTCACACTGCCTAGACACGAAGGCGGTAGAGGTTTAATTGACATCAACAATCTCCACAACAGACAAATTGCAACACTACGAAAATATTTATTTGACCGAGCCCAGCAGTCAATATTACACGAGACAGTAACTAAAAGTGATATAGGAATAACACCTCTTAATCTCAAGAAAAATGATACATTAAGGAGCGAGCGTATTGTTGACAACAAGCAAAAAATCACCGCTTGGCAGCGTAAATCCCTCCACGGCAGACACCTCCACGACCTGCAGCAATCTCATGTCGACAAAAGTGCGTCGAACGCTTGGCTGCAGCGTGGAGAACTCTTCCCCGAGACGGAGGGATTTATGCTAGCAATTCAAGACCAAGTCATCGAGACTCGAAACTATCAGAAGTTTATTTGCCGGATCCCAAATTTGCCAACAGATACATGCAGAAGATGTCACAGTTGCTCGGAAACAATTCAACATATCACAGGCGCATGCAAAGCTATAGTCCAAACGGACTATAAACATCGGCACGATCAAGTCGCTGCAATAGTCCATCAACATTTAGCCCATAAATATAAATTCATTTCCGAAAAGGTGCCTTACTACAAATACCGCCCAGATGTAATTCTAGAAAATAGCGACCATAAAATATACTGGGACAGAACGATAATTACCGACCGAACAATTCATTATAATAGACCGGATATAACGCTGTTAGACAAAAAGAACAAAGTAGTTTACCTGATTGACATTGCCGTTTGTAATACACATAACCTCCTCAACACACACACAGAAAAAGTTTCAAAATACACAGATTTAGCAATTGAAATTAAGTCACAGTGGAAAGTCAACAGCGTCAAAACCGTACCCATTATTCTATCGACAACAGGAGTTATACCCAGAACATTACACACCAGCCTAAAAACTTTAGATATCCACTCAAAGACATACACACTCCTCCAAAAAGCTACGATTTTGAACACCTGTAGAATAGTCCGAAAGTTCCTATCTCTAACATAGGCTTACCTTTATGCACTTGGCTTCGGCCCGTGCTGAAATTTCCTCTTCGGAGAGATACACAAATGTAAAAACCAATAATAATAATAATAATAAGATTAACTTTTCCACGCTATAGAACGACTGCATTTCGTGGCAGTTTTAGATATGCTGCCACGAAATGTTGGAACAACTTGCCACCTCCAGTTAGAAACTCTACATCTTTGTAGGTATACATTCAAAAAACAGTTAAAACTTTATCTTCTGAAAAATCAATTCAGTACTATTTCGATGAATAGTCGTTCTATAGCGTTAAAGCTTACTTAATCTAACTTAATTTAAAATTGTAAACTGTTCGTTCAAATAATTTTACTCTTACTTCCTTTCCTATCTTTTGATAAATTCCAAAAATGTCATCGTTATTTTATTTGATTTTTGTTGTCAATTTCGTTTTGTTATTAAAATTTTATTAGATAACTTTTTATTACCGTGTTGTCTCGCTGGTGCTGCACAGCACAATTAGGGTACCACGGAAGACCAGCGCTGTAGTATATTATGCTATAGCACAATGCTGAGTGGTGGCCTTTTTTGGTGTAATACTTTACTTTATATATATTTAAGTCCTGTTTATAATAACTATACTTTTAAGTTTTGTATTGCACTGAACTAAATGCTTTCTATTCTATTCTATTCTATTCAAATACAGGGAGTAACAGAAAGGGTATATCAAGCCGAAAGAAGTTCAAAGTGGGGAATGGGGAAAGTTGTTCAGTTTCATGAGCAGCTTTCGGCTTGTTAAAGCCTTTCTGTTACTCCCTGTATGTACCTACAACATTGAATAAAATCGGTAAGAAAACTGTGGCAGCCCTTGCCGAAAGCGGAAATAATCGAAAAAAGGTCCGAGTGATCCTTCTGTACATTCTCTATTTTGTGCTTTCAACGTGTAGTTTCCAGCTACAGTTACTATCTAACGTCATTCCAAGGAACTTCGTTGATGAAACCTGATCTACTACGCATCCATTGCATTCCACAGTAAAGTTCAGTGGTTTTCTACAGAATGAGTGAAATTGCATAATGCTTGTTTTAGCCATATTCCTGCTTAGTCCATTAACCTTCATCCATTTCATGATATCTTCCAAACAACTTTTAATTTTATCTTCGCACATTTTTGAGGAGCAAGACTCTACAATGGCAGTGCTGTCATCAGCAAACAATACCATATCTGTCTGAGTAGCTTTGGGGAGGTCATTGATATAAAATAGAAATAGTAGAGGCCCAAGAATAGTACCTTGCGGAACACCTCTACTATTGACTCTATTTATGTCGATTTATTGGAAAGAAAAGTATTAGTTTTTCCACATAGGCCATTAATTTCCACACATTGCACCCTATCTTTAAGATAAGTAGTAAACCAGTCTAAAATCTACTTTACCGAGTAGCCGAGTACCGTGTGATGCCGGCTGAACCGTGTGATGCCGGCTTAGAATAGCTAGCACTACCCCATTTCTTACCCATGGGTGTCGTAAGAGGCGACTAAAGGACTCGAGGGTTAGATGTGTATTTCAATTTTAGGCGATGGGTTGATAACCTGTCACTATAGTGATACACAGTTATCTGATTGACCCTCAAACTTGTCAGACTTAGTGTTAATCCGGTTTATGGCCGGTAACGCTCTGCCTACCCCGTAAGGGATAAAGGCGTGATTTATGTATGACTTATGTTGTGTAAGTCTACTTTACCGAAATGTTTATTTACCAAAATGACCACTTCACCAAAATGACCACTATACCAAAATTACTACTTATCTAAAACACAAAGTATTTTTGGCGGCGCGCCGTATACAGAGAGCTCACTTCAAGGAAACGTCACGAAACTCTCGCACACATGCACACGCCGCCGTTTACGAGGAAATCCAAAGCAATCCAAACACACTCGTAGTCGAGTGTCAACCGCGTTCGGTGCGGACGTGCTGGCGGACAAGGTGCGAGAAAAAATGGCTTCACGCTAATATAAATAGGTTTATTTGTATACGATGTGATTTGTACAATGTTCCTATAATATTTAGTACCAACTTAAATAAAAATTTGCTAATCTTGTTTGTTTATTAAAGAACAAACAAGATTAATAACTGTAATCAGTATAATTTTTTATTTATTGATGCACATAGGAAAAAAAAAATATATTCTTCACTAAGTCAAAATGTCACAATCAAATCAAACGACCGTATACCAAACATAATGTTTCTCATGCAAATAACTGAATCTGAAGTAAGATGTGAAGTTCTACAATTTAAAAAAACGAGATCGGAGGGATACGATGAACTTAACACTAATATTCTTTTTGTTTTGACACATTTAATTAATTTGTCTTTTTCAATGGGTGCATTTCCACTAGCATTTAAACGATCTATAATCAAACCGTTATACAAAAAAGGAACGAGAGAGGACATTAACAACTATCGACCAATAGCGCTAATACCCATACTTTCAAAAGTTCTTAAAAGATGTATGCTCATGAGATTGATGAACTTCTGTAATAAACACTCAATCATTAACAATGAACAATATGCCTTTCAAAAAATAAATCTACCACACTAGTGACCTTCTCTTTACTAAAGACAATATTAACTAATTTAAATGCAAAAAATTCACAACGGATTTATTTCTAGTCCTTAGTAGGGCGGTTGATTACGTGTCACATAATTTGCTTCTGTTCAAACTGGAGAACATTGGTATCAGAGGTCCTACACTGCAGTGGATAGCTTCATACCTAGACAATAGAGAACAGCTCGTATTTGTATCAAGGTGGGCAATGAGATGAAGATATTTCAATCCGATCGTAAATGCGCCCTAAGACGAGTTCCACAGGGAAGCGTATTGGGCTCTGTTCTGTTTCTTTTATATACAGGGTTATTTTTTAGTCAGTGCGCAAACTTATACCATGATATCAGAATCGTTAATAGGACATTTTAGGCAAATAAAAAAATATGTTTTATTTTTATTATTTTTTTATTTTTGTCTGCCTCATAAAAAATAAATCATGGACACACTACTTTTCAATCGGGGGTGCGTGAAAATGGCAACAGCGCTGGCGCAGCGCACCCTTCAGTCAGTTTCATTCAGTTCTCGCTTTGATTCCGTCGCGGGCGGGCGCGCACATGT
This sequence comes from Tuta absoluta, assembly GCA_027580185.1. Taxonomy (NCBI): domain Eukaryota; kingdom Metazoa; phylum Arthropoda; class Insecta; order Lepidoptera; family Gelechiidae; genus Tuta; species Tuta absoluta. Next base: position 3,847,477 of record JAQAHW010000038.1, read on the forward strand.
GTGACACTACTTTCCCGCCGATCCCGAATTGATTTCGCGATGTCGAATTTTACGTTTCGCGAGTTTTACGAAATGGTGCGTTCGTACTTTTTAAGTGGGGAAAATACCCGAGCAGCCCAATTAATGTACGCGGACGAAAGTTTACCTCGACTGCGTAATGCTGGCGTTGTGGACCCTCATGTACCGAACCCAAAAACATTCCTCAACGTTATGCAGCGGCTGTTGGATCACGGGCAGTTTACGGTAAGTAACTGTTAATTAAACGACTATTGTACTTAGCTACCTACTGCCTACCTAGTGTTCTAGGTAAACTTTTTGCAGTTTACTTTACTTTAAATGCAGTTGTACTTTAAGGATAATTCGGTTAAAATCATCGAAGAGCAGGCACGTGCGATACGAGCTACCTCATATCATCAGTGTACATAAAGCTTTCTAGCAGTGCAGATGAATTTCCCGCCACGCCGTGACGCCGGCGCCGCGCCGGCGGCAGATTTCTTCTAAAAATTGAATCGTTGGCGCCACTATGTCTGGCGCTGTAAGACGCGGTGACTAATCGCGACGTTGTCAAACCATCACAACCTCTGTTGTATGCAGGTTGTGTAGGCTTTTTAGGTACTATCACCAACGGCTCCAGTTGCCATTAAAGTCTTTACTGCTAATTTTTAAAGAATTTTAGAAAAACCTTTGAATGTTGATCTTTTGAAATGGGTATCAATCTTTTCTGGTTATTCTTGTTAACTGTAAGAAAAACCATTCTTAAGTTGATCACGTAGATGGTTACTTGAGATGCTGTACAAATCCGAGTTACCGTTATGGATTAAACATTTACATGTCTTGCTTATGCTAGTAGTAGCTGCTAATTCTTAACCAAACTGGGAAAAATCCAACTACGTCATTTACAAAATAATCTTGTCTCTCCGCATAAACTAGAAACAGGGACCATCATATCAAGAGACCAACTTTTAAACCACTACACCACGGAGGCAGTTTAAGTGTAGGTACTTGTGAGATAGGTACTTAGTTGTTGTAGGTATCACCCGCACGCACCCCGGTACCAATAGCGGTCATTAACCTGGACTGGTCATTGACCTGTGCTGTAGGTCGAAGCTAGAACACAGTCAGCTGATAGGTAAAACTGGGCCGCGCGCGACGTTGCCATACCGGAAGATAGCTAGTGAACCTAATAGGGTGATCCACACTTACGTACGATACTGGGATAAGTTTAAGTGCGATTATTTCAATTTTTTTGTTCTAAGTCAGGTGTAAAAAGTAAATACATATTTTCTAAAATTTGATAACCATTACGTATGTTGAAGCTGCGCACTGACTAAAAAATAATCCCGACATCCCTAATATTACTATCTAATCATTGCACACTATTTGCAGAAACATTTCTATCATTGTAAATTCTTATTCTAAGATATCAGATTATTCAATTAAAAACCACCACCAGCTGACGTTAACAAAACAATTTGGAAAAAACACACTTTATTCAATTTAATAAATCAAATGACATAAAATATAACTTAGATTTGAATATCGAACATAATAATATGCAAATTAAAGAATGTAAAGATATACAATTTCACGGTATGATCTTAGATCAAGAAACAGACTGGAAGTCTCATATACTTAGATATTGTGTGCGGTCGGATCAACAAGTTCGTCTTTGCTTTTAAACACGTAAGAAACATAACTAACAAACAAACTTGCATTACAATGTACCACGCTTATTTTGTACTACTTAAGCAATAAGGCCGCTAATTGTAAAATTTTCTTTATTTAATTTTTTTGTGACAGTTTGTTCCATTTTCTTAAAAATAACATATATTAATGCACCCCAAAACGTTAATGAAAATATTTAGCATACTACATTGTTTTTTGAATAAATTATTATATACTAGCTTTTACCCGCGACTTCGTCCGCGTTAGATAGTAGTAGATATGTAAATTCATAGTAAGTATGATAATGATATTAGAACAGTTCTTATCTCTACTGTTTAAGGATGACTTGCTTGCTTCTGTTGTTAAAGGGACAATTCAAATTTTGCTATCCGGTATACTGCCCTAAGAGATCAATATTTATAACCATTGACTACAAAAGTCAGTAGATACCAAAAAAATCATCGGTAAAAAGTTGCCAATATCCTTTCTCAACTTATTCCCATCATACTGAACAACTTTTGTTTTGAAACCATTTCTGTATCTCTAATAGTTTAGGTGAGCTCCTGATGGTACACCTGGTGGTCTACATAAGGTACTCCAGATCCTCAACGTCCTTGTGAAAAGAAGCGGTCCATCATACTGAACAACTTTTGTTTTAGAACCATGCCTGTATCTCTAATAGTTTAGCTGGGCTCCTGATGGTACACCTGGTGGTCTACATAAGGTACTCCAGATCCTCAATGACCTTTTGAAAAGAAGCGGCCCATCATACTGAACAACTTTTGTTTCAGAACCATGCCTGTATCTCTAATAGTTTAGCTGGGCTCCTGATGGTACACCTGTACCCGATATTATCAAACTACAGGCTACAATTTTACAGGTGAAATTCGATGTTCATTGCGTAGTCGGGTAGCCATTATGATGCCAGGAATATGAACCGGCTACGCAATGTACTAAAAATTTCACCTGTAGACTTGTAGCCTGTAGTTTCAAAACATAGGCACCTGGTGGTCTACATAAGGTACTCCAGATCCTCAATGTCCTTGTGAAAAGAAGCGGCCCATCACACTAAACAACTTTTGTTTTGGAACCATGCCTGTATCTCTAATAGTTTAGCTGGGCTCCTGGTGGTACACCTGGTGGTCTATATTTGTACTCCAGACCCTCGAATGGTGATAAAAAGTAGCCTATGTCCGTTCTCGGTATGCTAGCAATCTCTGTGCCCAGTTTTATGAAGATCGGTTCCGCGGTTTGGCCGTGAAAGCGTCAGACAGACAGACAGTGTTACTTTCGCATTTATAATATTAGTGTGGATTTCAGATGTACATATTATTTTATTATTTATTACAATAAAAATGACATATGGACGGTGTTTAGCAATTATGTACTATTCCACACAAATTGAGTTTTTGAACTTTGAATGCAGTTCTATGCGTTTTTGCCTAAGCTTTTAGATTCTATTACTTACATATATATTTTTTAATTATTTAGTCTTAAATATCCCTAAAATTGTTATTGCGTTATTTACAACACGGGTATTTAATTTGGCAATAATGTTCTATACTCATACACTGTTATTGCGAAAAAATATCGAGGAATTTCAATAAAGCAATATGTAATGTTCTATACGCCTCTATTGTGGCCAAATGGCAAAGAACTGTCTGCTGGAAAAATTAAAGATCTGAGACTGCAAAGAATTTAACAGTTTTCTCGATTCAATAAGATCTGCCGAGTTTGAAGACGACGTTGAAGCTTGAAGGTATTGGGAGAATTGTTGATTTTGAGATAGATTTTGATGAAGGGATGACACAAGAACTTTTATTAATAAGTTTCTAAATTATCATCATCATCATCATCAGCCTATTGCAGTGCACTGCTGGACGTAGGACTCCACCAGGGTACGCCATAGGGCACGATCTTCCGTTTTTGCCATCAAGTCGCTACCAGCCGCCTTTTTTAAGTCATCGGTCCACCTGGTCGGAATTCGTCCAACACTACGCTTGCCGAGGCGTGGCATCAACTCGAGAACCCGTTTACTCCACCGTCCGTCAGTTCTCTCAAGTTCCACGTCTCGGCTCCATAGGTCATCATGACTGGCAGGACGCACCGATCAAACACCTTGGTCTTAACTACTCCGCTCGTAACAGCACACATGTATGCTTGAAGTACAATACATATCTATTATTGCAAAATTCGACCTGAGCGAAGTGGTTAAGGCATTGTGGCAAGGGTGATTCCAAAATATGACGCAACTTCCCAAATGCTGCTCATCCCAGCTGTACTCTTCTGGTGATTTTAGCCTCAAAGTTATCTCTACCCAGCTGCAAAGTTTGCCCAAGGTACACATATTTCTGGACAACTTCAAGGGAGGGAACTTCGACGGAGACCGGCTCGGGGATGATGTGTTGATTGAAGATAACTTTTGTCTTGTCCAAGTTCATCCCGAGTCCAACACGTCTCGAGGCGATCTTGAGACTGGTCAGCATTTTTTGCAGATCCTGCAGTGAATCAGGCATTATGACTATATCGACGGCAAAGCGGAGATGTGTGAGATATTCGCCGCTGACGTTGATGCCTAGTCCATTCCACTGCAGCACAGTATAATTAATAGTACTAGCGTACAGTATGGTCACTCCCTGCCTCCCCCTACAAGCGCCGCCCACCCACGCTCGGAGGACGCTCAGACACCGGCTAGCAAGGACGCGACGACAAAGGTCATTTCATACTGCCGCACATTGCATTCCCGATTCGCGAACGCAAAATGGCGGCAATCCTGACATTTTGTCTCACACACACAAGCATGGTCCGCGTTCACCTACGCAAGCTTAGACTGTGTGCGTAGCAACGCGTTTGTTTCATACATTTGAGCGCCAGTGTCCGAGGTGTTACTGCAGAGTCTTAAAGAAATCCTCCAGCGAATTGGTGAAGAGTTTCGGGGATATAACGTCACCCTGTCTTACAGCTCGGAGTAGTTTGATGGGTCCTGTTTTGTGGTTTTGTACTTGGACGGACATTGTTGCCATTTGATAGAAGCTTCTTAGCACCTCCACATATCACCAATCCACTTGGTACCGCTGCAAGGACTCCAAAACAGCCCAGGTTTCGATGGAGTCGAAGGCTTTCGTAGTACACAAAGGCCATACAAAGCGGTTGGTTATACTCTTCTGACTTCTGTATAACCTGCCGTACAGTATGGATGTGGTCCACGGTGCTAAAGCTTTTACGAAACCCAGCCTGTTCCGGTGGCTAGAAGGCTTCAAATCTTAATGCCAAACGATTCGTAACGACTCTCGAGAACAGCTCATAGACGTGGCTCAGAAGTGTGATCGGCCTATAGTTTTTGCAAACAATGCCACAACACCTCTGCTCCACGCATTCGGGGTTGTCCCATTGGCTATAACAGAGTTGCATAGCCTTTCTAGCTCATCCAGGACAGGTTTTCCACCAGCCTTAAGTAGCTCAGAGGGCACTCCGTCTTCACCGGGAGCCTTCCCATTCTTAAGCTATTTAATAAGAGTTGCTCTGATTTCGTCTATATCCACGTCAGGGAGATCCTCTGTAAAGTGGCGAGAGAGTGGAGCTCTGGGGTCTGTGGTCGCGTCAGGTGGAGGTTTCTGCGCATGCGAGGCATACAGATTTCCGTAGAAGTCCTCTATTTCAGCGAGAATATCTGGAACCGATGTGACAGTTACACCATTCGAGGTAGTTAGCTTTGCTAGATGACTCCTTCCCCGTGTCTTAGTAAAGACTTTCGACCCGCCATTTTTTTCAATCGTCTCCCTTATGAGGCGAGTGTTCCAGCTTCGGAGCTTAATTGAATCAAACAGTTTAATTAGTTTGTAACAGTTAATTTGAGGCAGACGATCTCATAATTTCAATAAAACAGATTTTAAAATATACACAGTACTTTATTACTTAATTTGAAACTCCTCAAATGCATTAAGCAATAATGTTGTAAGCCACACGGTACATTATTGCTTTTTACGGATTGGGGTATTTTGATTTTGCAATAACAATTTTTCTTATTTATTTAAATTACTACACATTTAAAACTTAAAGTAATGAAACATCCCAAATCTACCAATCTAAACACAACTAATGATACCAAACAATATCATCTTACGTTCAGGTAGACCGCAAAAAATTTAAACATCACTTAAAACATTTTCAGGCCCGTAGCTCATTTTCGTCCCAGTGTGGAATAGTACACGAATGCTAAACATCGTCCATATATGACATTGGTGGCGATTCTGGGTATTTATTTGGCCAAGACCTTTCTTTTATTGTGATGTGATGAGTAAAAGTTGTGCAAACTCAAGAAAATGCCAACAATGTGATTATTTATAATGTTGAAGAATCATCTAGCGATGACTCGGAAGAAAGAAAGGAGCATGATAAAAAAGAATGTATAAAAGTGATTGACAGTGTCACCAATAAAATAGAGTGTAGCCGGGTAAAGGTGTTTCGTTTAGGCGCACCAAAAGCTAACCCTAACGACCCCCCACGACCCATCAAGGTTGTTTTAAACAGCAAAAGAGATGCGGTGGAGTTACTCCGCAATAGATCCAAGCTAGCGAAGCCTTCCTCGGTTGTAGCTGACCTAACACCTATGCAAAGAGAATACATGAAACATCTCCGGGAAGAATTGGATAAACGCATCACTAATGGGGAGACGGACATCACGATTAAATATGTTCGAGGTCACCCACAAATTGTAAAAAAGCCAAAAAACCATTAACCCTCTCAAAAACTAATCAGTCTACATCTATTAAAAAAACTACCTCAGCATGTAAAACAATTAACAAATCACTACCAATTTATACAATTAAAATTTTTTATACTAATATTCAATCAATAACATCTAAGCTGGACTTATTAATTGCAAGAATTAGCAATGAGGAGCCTACTTTCATAATTCTAACTGAAACCTGGTTAAAACCTGAAATCCCTGACACTATGGTAAAAATTCCCGGATATGACTTATTTAGAGATGACAGAATGACCAAAAGAAGTGGTGGAGTGGCTATATACGCCACAAACATATTAGACTTTGTCACTTGTAAGCTGAGTACTAATTATAACAAAAAAAAGGAAGCGTGGGAGTGCTTGTGGCTAGATGTGAAAATAGGTAATACAAAGTTTTTGTTATGTGGTGTTTACAGAGGCCATGACTCGACTCTGGAACAAGACAACATTCTACTCGAGGAACTAAAACTAGCATCTGAAACCCAAACAGTAATCATAATGGGTGACTTCAACTACGCTGGTGTAAAATGGCCCTTGCTTAACTGTGGATACCTTACACCAAGAGAAGATCATTTTGTACAATGGTTCAATAGCAGCAATTTTGATCAATTAGTGGACAAGCATACTCGGTATAGGGATGGAAACCAACCATCAACTCTAGACTTGATCCTAACCAATGATGATGCTCTGATAGCCCATGTCAACCACCAAGCGCCAATTGGCAAGAGTGACCATACTTGCCTACTGTCAACTATAGAAATCGAAGCTGTAATTCACAACACTACACCTGTCACTAAATGGAATTATCAAAAAGCAAATTATGACAAAATTTGTAAAATGTTACTCGAATCACTTCCTGGGGAAATAGAATTTTTGGACTGTGTTGAGAAACAATATGAAGTTTTTCTTAGGGAAGTTAATAGAGCCACTCTTTTACATGTACCACGCATCAAAATAAACAATACAAAAGTTATGAATAAACCATGGGTTTCAAAAGACATAAAGACACTTTCGGAACAAAAACTACATCTCTGGAATAGATACATGATCACTGGATTAGATGAAACATACAAGAAGTACAGAAAACTGAATAACAGGCTAACTAATTGGAGTAAGTCATCGCGCACCAAATTTGAACAGAACCTTATAAATGCTGGACCGAAGAAGTTCTATTCTTACATCAGCCAACAGTTGGCATCAAAAGTAAGCGTACCACGTGTGCTACAAAATAAAGAAGGGAATTTGGTCACTGCTGCCTTTGATATTGCAGAAGCATTTGCTGACCAGTTTGAAGACGTCTTCCAAAAAGAACCACAAACACCGCTTCCTGTTCTTGATCCCTCTCTCAGAATAGAAGAAAGTATTGCAGAAATTGAATTTACACCAGATAAGATCCAAAAATCATTAAATGAGATAAAATCAGACTCATCTCCCGGACCAGATAACATACCTGCTAGATTTCTACAAAAATGTGATCTTGCCAATACATTAGCAACAATAATGCAGAGATCCTACGACAATGGTTTATTGCCGTCACAATGGAAAACTGCAACAGTAACTCCAATATTTAAAAAAGGTAGCAAACTGGTCCCAGCCAACTATAGGCCTATAAGCCTGACAAGTGTGATCTGCAAGGTTATGGAAAAGATAGTAGTTAAGCATATCCGGCAATTTATCTCAAGACACAAAATAATTGGAAATCAGCAACATGGATTTTGCCCTCATAGATCAACGGTATCAAACCTACTGTCATGCCTATCATCATGGACTCACAGTTTCAACACGAGAGAGCCAGTTGATGTTATTTATTTAGACTACGAGAAAGCCTTTGATAAAGTCCCTATTACAAGACTTCTACAAAAACTGGATTGTATCGGCATAAGAGGTAAATTACTCAAATGGATCGAGGCCTTTCTGCGTGACAGAAGCTTTCGAGTTAGAATCGGTGAAGTTTTATCTGAGCAGCATGCCATCCAAAGTGGGGTACCACAAGGCTCAGTTTTAGGCCCAGTTCTATACATCATCTTCACTTTTGACCTGCCACGTGGCCTCCAATGCGACGTTAGTATATTCGCCGACGATACTAAAATTTTCGCAAACCCTCTGGTCGACTACGATAAAATTCAAAAAGATTTGGACGCAGTTGCTAACTGGTCTAAAGAATGGTTGATTAACCTAAACGCAGCAAAATGCACTGTCTTGCATATTGGAAGCCGAAATCCTCACTTGACCTACAAGTTAGGTGGCACTGATTTAAAGGAAACGAAAACTCAAGTAGACCTAGGCGTCATCATCTCTGAGAACCTGAAATGGGAACATCATGTGGCATCGATATCCAAGAAAGCCAAAAGTCTAATCTACCTAATCAGAAAAGCATTTGGTATCCTGACTCCAGAGATGATGATCAAAATACATAAAACCTATGTAAGACCCATACTGGAATACGCCTTTCAAATCTGGAACCCATATTTTATCAAGGATATTGACCTGCTTGAGAAAGTCCAACGTAGCTTTACTAAAGTACCACGGCAACTTAAAAACCGAACTTATGATGACAGACTACAGCTACTGAAACTAACTTCCCTCAAAGAGCGAAGGGAACGTGGAGACTTGATCGAGACATTCAAAATTCTAAATGGTCACTATGATCTGGATAATTTTGAAGAAATATTCGAATATGACAAGAACACTCGACTGCGTGGCCATCATCTCAAATTAAAGGCGCAAAGATCTCACAACAACCCGCACAAACACTTTCTGACTAACCGAGTGGTCAAACCGTGGAATGACCTGCCTCACAGTGTAGTTTCGGCAACTAGCATAAATGCATTTAAAAACAAACTAGACGAACATCAAAAACAGTGTCGTGGCAAATCAAAAATTTAACATAAATAACTAAAGTGAACTATAAGTGCTATATAGTGACGAACTTGAACAGTGAATAAAAGGATGCAGGCATTATCAGTTGTTTCAACTGCCTGCCTGTTCAAATAAATAATAAATAATAATAATAATAATAATATTCTAATAAGTAAAAATAAGTGATTGTAGTGGATGTAAATAAGAAGGCGAGAAATTGTCTCTACAATGGAGCGCGTTCGAACGTGTTCGTGGTCGCGGTCGTGGTTTTCTCTAGACTGACTATAGGTGGCGCTTGCGTGCGTCAAAGATTAAGTGTCAAAGACTAATTATAAATGAAAGGTTCTAATCGATGCTCGACCACGCTCATATTTATTTTACATAATAAATGCAATTAATAGGTAAAGTACATAGTACATAATGACCACATGTAAACAAAGGGTAGGAAAGTGCAGTGCGTCGCCTACAGTGATGTTTTAACATATTATGTATATTTTTGATACATTTTATTTTTATTACTGCGAAAATCAATTTTTGAAGGTCATTCGGAGGTCGTACTTCTTTATTTCCTGTTGAGCACTTTAAGAGAACCATACTAAATTGTTATTTAATGCAACAGTAAAATTCCTTTGCTACAACGCTTTTAAATTAAACTTTAATTAGTGACAAGAACAAAATTAATAATTGATAGATGTTGTCTCGAATTGATTAAAAAATCTTTTTCTTATTTGATTTCCAGATGCTGCTTGAAGAATCTAGGAAGGCAAGCATATTATGATGACATTGATGACTCGATTTAATTGTAAGTGTGATCTATTTTATCATTAGCTATTTTAAGTTAGTAACCTATGTAAATGCAAATTTTAAGGTGGACAGTCCTATATATAAATGTTTATATGTAAAATATTTGAATACCAAATTTTAAAACACTTCCCGTAGGTATACACCTTTGCAAATAAAAAAAAAAAAATTAAGTAAGTAATTATTATTAATCTCACTGCTGCAAAAAATAATAATAGTTGATTTAATTTAGTACGAAATGTTATTGCATTTTTCTCCCAATTTAGGCGTGCCTTCATCATGTCACATAATCCCATCCTACTAATATTATGAAGTCTGATGTTTGTGTGTGTATTTGTTAGGGATCGGCACAAAAACGGCTGTTTATCTTAGGCAATAGAATAACGTATAGGCAACTTTTTACCGCAAAAGAAATCCGAATTACCACGAAAACACGCATTTGAAAGAGCTCAACCTCTTTCAAATGCGTGTTTTGATGTTGATGCTCTTTCAAATGTCTATTCGAGTTTAGCGACATCGTCTATAGAGTAGCTGAAACAATACTAAATACAAAACTGTTACAATATTATCGTATTGATTATCAATTTTTAAAACACTTACCGTGTTAGGTATACAGTTTTAAAAAACTTGCAAAATTCCATCTGGTCTACCGAGGCTCATCCAGTTCCCGCGAATTTTGCAAATGTATTGTATTGCCGGGTCAGATTTGCAACTAATACAATACCCAGCGGCTAAATTTATTTTTACTGATTGAATGTAGCCTAAGCGATGAAAATTGCTGTGGTTAGCTTTAATGATAATTACATACCCATTTATAATTTTAAACTTACATTTTTATCTTGTTTTTACAAATTGTTATTGTGCTTGCTAAACCTACATTCAGTAAGAAAACAATAGCATCGATCGCTTGATGTGTGGTCAGAAGCCCTTCTAGATCCCATTTCTTCGGCCTTCTGCCACTACTACCACTTTTCTTTCTTTATTCTTCCTAACTAGTATCGCTGTTTTCCGACACTAGCGGAATGCTTATTGGATCCAGCATTAGGTAAGTAATATATTAAATAAAAAATAAAATCATTTTGTTCCAGGTATTCTCCTCTTCGCATGCCTTTATTTCACACACAGTGCGGCCTCACAGTCAGAATGTGAAACCGCCAACTCGATTAACCAAGGATTGACGAATGAGGATCAGGGAAATTGTAAAGAAAACATACACTCGAAAAGACAGGCACAGGAGATAGATATTTGCACGGCGATGTGTGGTTCCGGTCTACCACCCACCCTTCCTGACGGCCCGGAGATAATGCAAAAGTGTCGTGATGAGTGCGAGGCCCACAAAAATGACACTCACATCTGCGGCTGTCCCTTCGACTACATACCAGTGTGCGGTACAGATGACGTAACTTACGACAGTGAATGCGTCATCAACTGCATGATAAAGTTTCATAAGCATGATTTAAAACTTAAGAATTCAGGGGAATGCACTCCGGAATAAGGACGAAATCGTTATTGCCGCTTTTTAATGTTATTAGTTTTTTCCTTTATGCACATACTAGTCCCGATTCTACGTTTTAATCAGTTTAAGTTTCTAATGCTAAAATCGCTAAAATAAAATCCCTAAACTCAATCATTAACAATGAACAATATGCCTTTTAAAAAAACTACCACACTACCGACCTTATTTTTAGTGAAGGCAATATTAACTAATTTGAATGCAAAAAAACTCACAACGGGTTTATTTCTGGACCTTAGTAGGGCGTTTGATTACGTGTCACATAATTTGCTTCTGTTCAAACTGGAGAACATTGGTATCAGGTAAATTATTTGTTATTTAGTCAGGTAAATTACTAATATTTACCTAAATACTATCGCGATAGACCCGGTCTAATACTTAAAATGAGTGAAAGTGATCGCGAGTGCTTAAAAAGTTATATTGGTATCAGAGGTGCTACACTGCAGTGGATAGCTTCATTCCTAGACAATAGAGAACAGCTCGTATTTGTATTAAGGCTGGTGGGCAATGAGATGAAGATATTTCAATCCAATCGTAAATGCGCCCTAAGAGGAGTTCCACAGGGAAGCGTATTGGGCCCTGTTCTGTTTCTTTTATATATAACCGACATCCCTAATATTACTATCATTGCACACTATTTGCAGATGACATTTCTATTATCGTTAATTCTACAGAATTAGCTAGGGTAGCTTAGGGGCTAGTAAGATTGTTAATTTAGAGTAGGAGCACTTCTGGGCAGGTTTTTTGGTGGGTTTTTCCTGTTCAGGAGGTCCGATTAATTATACGCATGTAAACTACACGCTTTAAAAATCTTGACTTCAATTTGAAACAAATATCGTTTTCAGATGGTGGTGGCGTAAAGTTACATGCCATGTGATTAACCTGGCCAGCCCCGTGGCAGTGCTTTGATTTTTATTTTTTTATCCCGCCCGAGCCGGTTTTCTATTAGGACATTACAAAATTGTTATAAAAAAAAGAAAATTGTGTGATACAAATTTATTTTTTTTACAATGACGGTTCATGACGTCAATAAGTGATATGATAATACTATCCTACATTGAATAAAGAATTTCAATTTCAATTTCAAAAATTTCAATTTCAATTTCATTTATTTCAATTTCTAATTCTAAGATATCAGATTATTCAATTAAAAACCACGAAGCTGACGTTAACAAAACAATACATGACGTAATGGCTTGGCTTAGCATTAACTCATTAAAAATAAATTTGGAAAAAACACACTTTATTCAATTTAATAAATCAAATGACATAAAACATAACTTACATTTGAATATCGAACATAATAATATGCAAATTAAAGAATGTACCTAAAGATATAAAATTTCTCGGTATGATCTTAGATCAAGAAACAGACTGGAAGTCTCATATAGATATTGTGTGCGGTCGGATCAACAAGTTCGTCTTTGCTTTTAAACACGTAAGAAACATAACTAACAAACAAACTTGCATCACAATGTACCACGCTTATGTCGAATCTGTTCTGAGATACGGCTTAATTTTTTGGGGAAATAGTACCAACAATAATAGGTTTTTGTTGTCTAAAAGAAATGCATTCGAGCAATTTGTAAAATTGCCCCACACAAGTCATGTGAACCACATTTTTTGAAATAAGGATTGCTTCCACTACCAGTTTTGTATGTATATGAAGTTTGCATATTTGTTAAGAAACACAACAATCTTTTTGTTAAGGCTTGTGAAGTAAACCCTCGAGCTAGGAGGAATCTACATACACACCTTAAATTATGAAATTTGAGTGTTTTGGCAATGTGTTTCAGAATTTACAACAAAATACCAAATCATTACCAAATTATTTAAAATAAATGACAATTAGTTCTATCAAATTTCATCTCCGTAAATGGTTACTTGACAAAAATGTATATGACATTAGAAATCTGTAAATAACATTGTTAACGTGATAATATGTACACCCGCCTGTAAAGTTATACATCATTGCCTAATTTACGCCGAAAAAAGACATGTTCCTTACATTGTCATATCATAAGATTCATAAGTATAAATTTATATTTGTTAAGTTACTAATAATTATAATAAATAACAATCTTCTTCTTGTCGATTCAATGGCAATCTAGTCAAATTTTGCGTGCCCTGAATTCGGCCACTCGTATCGCTTCTGTGGTAGCCGCCAGCAGGTCTTAACGCGTGCAGGTGGTGGGACACGCGGGGCAGGAGGTAAGGTGGGCCATTGTCTGGGGGAAAGTGCCACACTCACACTTGTTTCTTGAGCTGTCAATGTAACCCCACCTGACCAGACTGTCTTTGCAGCGGCCGACTTGCGTCCTCAGCCTGTTAAGTGATTTCCAAGTCAGCCATGGCAAGTCGTGCCCAGGGAGACTTTCCTGCAAAGGTAGTAGTGGACTGGGTACCTCTTCCTTTCATCGGTCGAGTCTAATCTGAGGAGGTTTGTCTGTAGCTGGTGGTTGTACGCTGCACAGAAAGCTTCAACGGCTGGAAAGTCTCTGCGGAGCAGGAGAGCATCCAAACATTTCTGCTGAACTAGCCACTTCCCTGCGAAGTGCTAAGCTTTCGGGTGGGGCGATCCCTGCAAGCGGATAAAGCATACTCAGCGGGGTCGGCTTTAAACAGCCTGTAATAATCCGACAGGTTTCATTCAGTGCTATATCCACTTGCTTGGCGTGTGCTGATCGGCTCCACACCGGACAGGCGTATTCGCCGGCTGAAAAGCACAGTGCTAATCCAGTAGTCCGCAGTACTTTTGCTGAAGCTCCCCATTTGGTGGATGTCAGTCGATGAAGAAGATTATTGCAGCTGGTGACTTTTTTCCTTACACTTTCACAGTTAGCTTTGTGCTCTATCAAGTATTACTCCTAGGTATCTTGCCATGATACGTTGAGGGTGCGGTTAGCCTGATGATTGCGATAAACAACAATAATAATTGATGATGCCTATTTATTTTATATTGTTAAAGGCCTTTTCAAACCTGGACTGATTTCAGCTATGTGGGAAGTGAAATATGCCAAGCGTTTATCACGCTGTTCTTCTAACAATAGCATTACAAGGCCTGTTTAAACTAAGACGGATCCCGTCCAGTGAATGGATAGCGGTAAATATGGGAAATTCCGCAGTTGTCGGGAAACTGAATCCGCATTAAATATTGGATGGGATCTGTCCTTCGAGCAACGACGGCCTTCCGTCCCGGAAGGGAGTAGGCATACAAAGTATTTCCCCTCTGTCAAAGTACAAGCCCAAATGGGCATTGGCGTTTATAAAAACAAGTTCCGTTCAGATTTCTTCCTAGACCGAGTCCAGTCGTGCAAGTGAACGCCGAAATATTAAAAATGCCGAATTGCTCAGTTTTTTGCTGTAAAAAGAGGTCTGGAACATCAAGTTTACAAAAAGATGGTGTAACATTTCGTATGTATCTAAGTAAATTCTTAACATATTATTGCTTTTGATACATTTCAACACTAAATAGTACATAATACCTCTATGCACTGAATTCGCATATTTTATTCTTAAATAGTTATTGGATTTGTTCAGCACTGTGCCATGTATTATCATTGTACAGGTACAGGTCCACATTTACAGGCGAAAATCTGCCTGTAGCACACTTGTAGTTACAATTTACAGGTTACAGGCGTTTTATGAAGACACTTGTAAAGCTACCATTGTCAGTACCGCTCCAAAATCTCGACTACAGGTAAATTTTACAAGTCGATGTACAACACTATCGATTCATTCATTTCATTCACTCAAATTCAACGTCAATGTTATAGCACAGATTAAATAATGTGAAAGTATGTAAACACTTTGCTAAATATATATAAGGCATTACACTGAAAATTATTATTTTAATAAAAAGGAAATTACAAAAATGAAATCAACAATATTTCTAATTAAAATCATATATTATTGATAGAGTACGTTAAAATAGTACTGTTGTGAATTAATAATAATAATCCACAATTGACGATAAAGTTTTGCTTTATTTAACGCTTCGAGCAAAATAATTTGGCAAGGAACGCATTTGAGTACTTTTGAACATATTGAATAGATTTTTATGCAGAAATCTTGCACTTGTAAAATAATTACTTGGGTCAGACGACCTGTAAAATTATTCACAAGTTGTAAGTTTTTACAGTTGTAGTTTACAAGTCTTTTGATGAACACCTGTAAAAACTTGCTCGATTGTGTTTTTAAAAGCAAAATCTACCCTATGGTTTGTCGATGGAAATCTACAGGTGCCTGTAGCTGTGACTTGTAAAATTGTAGACCTGTAGCTTCAAAAAACGCCTGTAGTTGTAATTTTCATCAGTGTTGCTATTTAAATATTAATTTTGGCGCGATGTTGCCACTTTTTCGCCTGTAGAATTGTAGTTGTTCAATGATAGCACAGGCCACTGGTCCGCTCGCCCGTACAAATTACAGATCGGTCGCACGATAAATCCGACTTCTAGCCGATAGCAACAATAGTGATGTTAGCGTTTCATGTCATAATGTTTGTCGATAAATTTGGGAGGCGGGCATTATTTAATCACATCTATTAGACAAATAATTGTTATCATGGTTTTATATGAACTATGTCGAACGTGGATAAGCAAGAATTCAAGGGACCCGAATATTATGCTCGCTCATAGAGGTTTTTTACTAAACCAGTTTGTCACTTCTGCAGGTTTGGGAGTAGTATCTCTCATATATAGAGGTAATTGAAAGTCGAGAAACATAATAAAAAGTGTACTCATTTTGTCATTTATTTAAAGAAATCATTTACGTATTCTCAGTTTCTCGGCAAACATTTTTCTTTTTTCTTTTAACAATGTTCCATCTATGGAAATATTTTTATCAAGAGTTTTTTTAATCCATTTTATGAGACACTTTTCAACTTCGGGAAATTCAACAACTTTGTCCCTTTTCATATTTCCACGTCCTTTTACACCCTGCAGTTTTATAAAATCTTTATTTTTTTTACATTTTGTAAAAGGTAGATTCCGGCAAGTCAAAATCATTCAGAATATCGTAACGCGACTGCCCGGCTTCGAACACCACATCTGGACTGCCTCCGATGATGTCATCATCTAGACATGGCGGCTGATGTGGCGCAGTGGTAATGCGACTGCCTGTGACGCAAATGGTTCCAGGTTCGATTCTCGGTGGGGCAGTCACAAAGTTGTTATTTTCACTTTGTGAATTTGTTTCCAGACCTGTTAGGACATTGCAGGTTGAACCACCTGATTGTTTGAAAGGGGATGTCCTGGGGTCGGTCCTGGTTGCTGTCTATGATTGATTACTTTGACGGCGGTCGTAACACAACCAAGTCAGAGGCCTATAAGTAGTAGTGAGCGGTTGAAAAACTCTCTACACCAGGGTTTATTGGGTCGTTGGACGACTTGGTGTCTCACATGCAAGAAGATCATCTAGATACCAAATGTAAAGCAGCTGTTGGTTGGTGATTGCGTTTTGTAAGGCCATGGTTCCATAAGAATAGATAATAATACTGCGTATAGAAACGAAACTCCTTTGTCTGGGCCCCAAAAGCCGCGCTTTAAATACCTACTTCCCCCCGCAGCCCGTAACGCCCCGCACTCTCCCGCGCTTTAAGTCGGGGCTGCCACGTGCCAATAATTTTATTCCAGACTAGCGGCCAGTCAAGCGGTTACGACCGCTGCTAACAGTTTTCCCGTGGGAACAAAATATTTACCCGTTTTAAAGTTTTAAAATAGGTGCAAAACATACCTACGATACGAATGTGCTTATTTATCATTATCAGCTAACAATGACTTAGGCACCTAGGTAGTTTAAATTAGAAAATGGAAACTAGGTACCTACGTAAGTAAAAATAGGAGTACACACAACAATTACGTATAATAACGAATGGTAGGTACCTAGGTATTTACTGTAAAATCGTCACTTACCTTGGCTCATCTTTAGGCAAATTAAAAAAAACTTACTTTTGCAGACATACACACCACAATAATTCGGCATTGCTAAATTTTTCACAAAAAATGAAAATTCGACCCGCACGACGAACGTTTCCGCGGCAAAGCGCACTCCCGACTGAATTGTTCTCTAAGAGACAGCCAGACGGATTGACCTTGAGCGCGTCTGGAGCGGGAGTGTCATCTCTATGTGATTTCTACTCTATGATGGTTCTTATAATTACTAGAGGACCGCTAAAATGGCATGTAACTTGCTTTAAAAATAAATAAAATAACAACACAAGCGTCTTAGTACACTTTTGAAATTCATCGATAGTCAGTCAGGCATCGATATTGTCAAGCACTAACTTGACAGCTTTACCTACCTCTCCCTCCGCGCTCCGCATAAAACGACAGAACTATTTCTATGAAGTAAAATGGCTAAGGCTCCTCCCATCCGGGTCGGAACGAGACGGAAGACCGTGTTGCTCCTGTCTTAGCTTGAACAAGCCTTTATTCATTTAAATATTAAAAAACAAAGAAGACGGCGCACTTTTCATACAAAATTACCCCACGTCCTATAACAATGTGACGTATCTCAAAAAAAGGCAAAAATGCATATAAAAATATGTCATACTCAAAAACTTATATTTTTCACACCAACATAAAAAAAAATTGCAATGAAAATTACTTCAGGGGCAACTGTAAAAATACGTTTTTACGAGTATTTATGAATCGATTAAAAAAAAATATCATCATCATCATCATATTGTGTGGGACACCGACCCGACGACCCGATGAACCCTGGTGTCAGAGTTTTTCAACCGTCTAGTTTTTCAACTAGGCTCTGACATGGTTGATAACGAACGCTATCTAAGTATTTATAGACAGCGACTGGGACCGACGGCTTAACGTGCCCTCCGAAGCACGGAATCATCGTACTTTCGGACAATCAGGTGATTCAGGCCTGCAATGTCCTAACCAGAATGGGGACCATACCCAAAGTGATTGTCAGCAGTGATCGACATAGGTTGATTCACTTACATTATTACAGGAGATAAAAATGCAAGTGAATAATGAGTTGTATCTCGATCCTCGATTGAGAGAGAGAGAGAGAGAGAGAGGTCCAAGATACAATCACGGCACGTTAGAAGAAGAGAGTATTACACCTAATAGACGAATGCAAGGACGTAATGCCGTAATTGAATACTGTTGCTCATGTATACATACATGGGCGCAGGACATTGGGGGTATGCGCCCATGTTATGAGTGTCATATATTATTTGGGCTGGATGCGAAACCAGCCTCAAGATTTGAACCACCCGGCAGGTTTCTTGAACAATGTTTTAATAAGCGATTTAGAAAATGAATAAATAAATAAATGTTATGTGTGAATTGTATGTCATTTATTTATGTTTATTTAATCTTTTTATAATTTTTTACGACCGGTTTGGTGCAGTGGCTAGTGTATCTGCTTTCTGCGCCGAGGTCCCGGATTCGATTCCCGGTGGGGACAAAAGTTGATATTTGACAATTTATCACTTTGGGTATGGTTCACAGTCTGGTTAGGACATTGCAGGTCTGAATCTCCTGATTGTCCGAAAGTACGATGATTCCGTGCTTCGGAGGGCACGTTAAGCCGTCGGTCCCAGTCGCTGTCTATAAATACTTAGATAGCGTTCGTTATCAACCATGTCAGAGCCTAGTTGAAAACTTAGGAGGTTGAAAAACTCTGACACCAGGGTTCATCGGGTCGTCGGGTCGGTGTCCCACACAATATGATGATGATGATGATATTTATTTTTTAATCGATTCATAAATACTCGTAAAAACGTATTTTTTACAGTTGCCCCTGAAGTAATTTTCATTGCAATTTTTTTCATGTTGGCGTGAAAAATATAAGTTTTTGAGTATGACATATTTTTATATGAATTTTTTCCTTTTTTTTGAGATATGTCACATTGTTATAGGACGTGGGGCAATTTTGAGCCTTCTTCTTTATTATGTAAAATCAAACTTTAAAATATGATGAACCTGTAGTATTATTTGTAGGTAGAAAATAGGTAGGTACTAAAGGTTTGTGATAAATATTTAAAAACGTATTCATTACAGCGAAACGCAGAATGGAGGGACCAACATTTATAGTCGACAAATCTTCTCATTACCAAAATAAGCAATCTCATCAAAGGTACAAAAGGTATGTGAAAGCAGAATTTTGAAATAAGCTGTGGACCCTAGATTAAAACAGACACTATTTTGTGTCTATTTTAATCTAGGGATTATAAACTTTTCACGTGTGGCACAAACAAGGGCGATATTGTTAAAGTAGAAATTCGGTACTAAAACACTGCATAGGTAGATTATTTATCCACACAGTTTTTGCACGTGGTCCTTCAATCTTGACGTCAAGATGGAGGGACCAATATTTTTTTACGAATATTGAGGTAGCTAAAATAGTAGTAATAAATAATAAATAAAAGTAATAGTAGAATTTTGGTACTAAAAACTGATATGAATAGATTGGGAATCCGAGACTTGGTCCCTCCATCTTGACACTCACGGTATCTAGTTACTTCTAGCGAACCAATCATTTAACTAAGGCCGGACGTATCGGACTATCACAGATTATAAGATACGTACAGCCTGGTGACAGACAAACGAACAGACAGCGAAGATAAGATTAGATTAGATTTATTTATTTCATACTATCAATTTCACTAAAATTTGGATAAAGGTGTCCAAGGATAACAGATCTCTTATATATAGTGATCGTCAATAGACTAAAAATAATAACAAAAAATATCTCAACTTATCAAACTAGTAAATGTCAAATTAAAAATACAATAAGTTTGTAATCGGACTTAAAATCAAGTTTATAAAAATAATAAAACAATATGTCATTCTTTATAAATTACTAAAGTCTCAATGATAGTGTAGCGATTCTGTCTCTTCGACATCAGTCTCCTTAAACACACTGGCATCCAACTCTCTTCTTCCACCTTACACATTTGAATGTCACTTGAAACACGTCACCTGTCTTCCCATTCATCAGAATATTTTAAGTTTCGATACGGACGCGTGGCTGCCACCCGGACCATTCTTCGAGTACTTAATATCAAACAACATATTTATTGTATAGTGTGAATCCGTGATACCATCGGCCCGTTCAGGTAAGCTAAACTTCGACCCTGGTTACTCTCCATCACCCATTAGTTGTCGGAGCTCGGTTTTAACTTTGCTGAGTAGCATTTTATATAATCATTCACCAGGCGATGAACTTACAAATAACCACAATTTATAGTCCAAGGCCTTTTTTTCAGGATCGAATATCGACTTCATCATTCGTTCTTACTAGGTATGGGTAGGGAACCCTAAAAACACGGTATAGAACACGCATAGTCTCGCGCACGGGAGCAACGCGGAAGCTACGCGGGTAATCAAAACACGCGCATGACACGCGTATAGTCTGCGTAGATCTGAATCCGCCCTATTAGTACCTACACTGCACAGCCTTCACTCATTGCAATCGCGTAGTAGGTAGTTAGAGAGATAATCGATTATTGTAGTCCACCTATAGTTTGCACCCAATATTTCCCGTGCCGTGTGATGCCGGCTTAGAATAGCATCACCCCATTTCTTTCCCGTGGGAGTCGTAAGAGACGACTAAAGGACTCGAGGGTGTGTATTGCATGTTTAGGCGATGGGCTGTCACTTGTCACTATGGCGATACACAAGTTTTCGAATGACCTAAATATTTGTCAGACGTGGCGTAAATGTCCCGTTTTTTGCGGCCGTGTACGCTCTGCCTAACCCGCAAGGGATATGTGTATGTATGTATTTCATGTACTTACCTCTTGTGGCTAGTGCTAGGGCTCTTCATCCGTTTGTAGCGTGAAATATCGAGCTCGTTTCTTCTTGAAATAAAAAACGAGCAATAACTCGCTTTATATTGGAATTTTTAATTTTTAATCGTTGCAAGAGGGTTAATACTAAATTAAAAAATATATAGAGGTATAATCAATCACACACAAACAATTTCAAACGGATTTAGTTTTGTTTAGGTACATAAAAAAACCGTTTAAAGGACTTGGCCAAATGTTTAGAAAAAAAACCTAGATTCGCCAGCAACAAAATGCAAATAAATGGGTTAACTACACCTTTTGATACATAATTATATTTTCATGCTCACGTTATTTACACTTCAGAGATTTTATGTACAATAAAGGCTTTTTATTATTATTAACTATAGTATTCTTATTACATTAAAACAAGAAACAGCCTCCTACTCTATTTAGTATATAAATATTATATCAATGGTATACTGTTTATCATAAACTAGCGGCCCGCCCAGCAGCAATTCACCCGCTCTTGTATATTGCTTATTCCTTAGTACATGGTTGCCTGGAATTTATTTACTACTAAAGCAATAAGGCCGCTAATTTTTTTTGTAACAGTTTGTTCCATTTGTGTTATAAAGTACATTGTATTGTATTTAGTATTTTCCTAAAAATAACATAATATATTGCATGCACCCAAAACGTTAATAAAAATATTTAGTATACCACATTGTTTTTTGAATAAATTATGATATATTTCCGATGTACATAATAATATTATGACATTGGTGGCGATTCTGGGTATTTATTTGGCCAAGACCTTTCTTACATTGTTATGAGTAAAAGATGTGCAAACACAAGAAAATATTCTAATAAGTAATAATAAGTGATGTTTTAACATATTATGTTTTTTTAATACATTTTATTTTCATTACTACGAAAATCAATTTTTGAAGGTCATTCTGAAGTCGTACTTCTTTAGTTCCTTTTCAGTTATTTATTATTTATTTTGAGCCAGACATGTCCCACTGCAGGGCAAAGGCCTCCCTCTGTTTCTTCCATTTATCCCTATCCTGGGCCGCCTCCACCCAGTTTTGGGCGTGGACGTGTAACTCATCTTTCCACCTTTTTCTTGGACGACCACGTGCCCGTTTTGCGTTGGGTGGGACCCAAGTAGTTGTTATCTTTGCCCATAGTGCAGCAGACATTCTGGCAACATGTCCAGCCCAATCCCACTTGAGGTGTGCTGCCTTCTGACCTACGTCGACTATTTGTGTACGGGAACGCAGCGTTGTGTTCCTGACTCGGTCAATTAACCTGACCCCGAGTATGCTGCGTTCCATGTTTCGTTGGCAAACCCTGAGTTTGGACTTCTGGATGTCAGTCAAAGACCAAGTTTGAGCACCGTAGGTAAGGATGGGCAGAATGCACATGTCCATGAGTTTGCGCTTCAGTGTCAATGGAAGATTTCCCTTCATAAGCTCCTTCATAGACCAATAGCTCTTTCAGGCGTTTTCGACCCGTCTCTCGACTTCTTTGTCTTGCCTGGCCTGAAAAGAGACTATTTGTCCTAAGTATATGTACTCATTGACATATGCGATTCTCTGTCCATCCACATCCACATTAAGCTCAGATCGGTTTGTCATTAACTTGGTCTTCGACATATTCATCTTCAGTCCAACCTCAAGGCTCGCCCGACTCAGATCTTGAAGCATTTCTTGCAGGTCAGAAGTTGTTGATGAGAACAAGACAATATCGTCTGCGAAGCGAAGGTTCGTGAGCTTCGCTTCGCCGACGCTTATTCCCTTGTTTTCCCATTTTTGGATTTAAATTCCGAAATACTTCCTCCAGGGTTGATGTAAATAGTTTTGGAGACAATGGATCACCTTGTTTCACGCCTCTGTGTATGGTGAATGCTGGTCCTGAATCTTCTAACTTTACTGCTGCTGTACTACTTTTGTAGATGTTTCTGATTAAACTAATGTATGAAGGATGAATGTTTTGGTTATCTAAAGCTTGAAATATGGAATTGTGGGTTAAACTATCGAATGCTTTAGAATAATCGACGAATGCCAAATATAGTGGTAGTTGATATTCGTGGTGTTTCTCTATAATCCTTTTCAGTACTTTAAGAAAACTGTGGGACGCTAGTTGCGAACGACGAGTGGGTGTTGAGGAAGTGGAAACACTAGTTGTGTACCACGGATGTATGTCGAGGAAGTGGAGACACTAGTTGCGTACCACGAGTGAGGAGGCGAAATAAGAGAAGGGTTTGGTTCGGGCTTGGGCAGTCGAATGCCAGTTTATTCAAGTTATCACCGCTATTTATATAAAATGTGAATTTAATAAAATAGTCAGTTGAGGATGTACTGTTTACCATTTTTATGAGGATGCCCACAGGCTAGATTAATAGACAACTGTGGGTAGACCAAATATGAGGATTGTAGGGACACCCACAGTCTCACCGCTAGGTGAGTATTATGTTCCTTGCCCACAGTACTCCCCCTCAAATAAAATGCTCCCCAAAAATTATTTAAAAATATGAAATAGTTATACAAAATTATAGTAAAAAGAGAATTACCAAAACAAAGTTAATGTTTACAACACTATAACGCATGAGCGTAAGTTTCGCGTAATGATGCGCGAAGTCGGGATCTTGTAGTGGAGAGGTAGGCGCCGCGCGCCGCCGCCTGTGCGCGCTTATAAAACTGGTCGAGCGCAGGGGCTCGTCCATTTACAGTCAGGTGTAGATTAACATTACAGTCAGGTGTAGATTAACATTACAGTCAGGTGTAGATTAACTTACAGTCAGGTGTAGATTAACTGCCCCGGGGCTAAAAATCGTAGGGTCCACAACTAAAAAAAAAAAGGCTCGTCCATTTCGTCGCCTCGCCGGCCAGCTCTCGCAATGGACGTTCCCGCCTTCGTGCGCCGACGCGACATCGCCGCGCCGCACCCTGCCGCTGCTCGCCGAGCCGCAGTGACCGCTTGATGCCAACGACGCTCCCGCTTTGCAGTTGGACGACCGATGAGTGCTTCAACTCCTCTTATACCATGTGCTTTGCTATCATAAGCATGCATGCACCATAAGTTTCAATGGCTATCACATACGTCTCAATAAGTTTCAACGATTATGACGAACGTCAATAAATAGGTTTTGTTGTTTTATTTCTAATAAAGATCCAACCCTGTCGTTTTATTTCTCATACGACTAGTGCATGTCTGAGCAGTCGTAATTTGCATGTATACAGTTTAACCGCATGTTGTTTGTGCACAGTAGGTAGGTGCTTGCTTGAATTAAATAGTTGCATTATCAGAACGTTTTCACAACCACCCTCCCTTTTTGTATTTGCATGTGTGTTTGCACTTATACGCCTTGTATGACTCTGTTTGTGACTGTGGTTGTGGTGCCCGAACCAAATCCTCCTCCCCCCGTTAAAAAATCTTAGGCGGTGGTGGTTAGTGCGCATGGGGGTCTGCATTTAAGCGCACGCGAACCAAACTTCTTATGAAAGTAGCACAGGCTTGGTCCGCGTGTCGCTGTTACTGTTGTTGTCGATGACGTAGCCGCTGGCGATGACGCAAACGCCGCCTGATGCCGTAGCACCGCTATCTCCTCCGTCAACTGGTTAATGCGTGCGTCGATTTGGTCCATCGGTGGCGGCGGAATCGACGCAAGGCGCTGTGGAGATGGTGATCTTGATGACAGCGGCGATACGGCGGGGAAAGGAAAGTGATCGAGCACCTCCGTCGTCATTTAATAACCCGTACCTTGCAACAACCGCAGCTCCCGCTCAACCCATTGGTTGGTTCGATCGATGCTTGCACTCATGGCCCGGGCTCGGTTTATTGCATTTTGCCATAGACGGACCTCCGCCTCCATGCGCGTGAGCATCAGCTTGTTCGATGCCCTGATAGCTTTTATTTCCTTTTGCATTGTGCTGTAATTTTTGCAGGCTGATTTTGGTTTGGGATGATAGCTGATCTCGATGGTACTGTGCCGCTTCCTTCTGACATGATTTGATGATGCTCAATTTGTAATCAATTAAGCCAGGCAATTTTCACTTGAGGGTATTCTAAAATAACTTAAAAGCATAGGCAGCCTTTTTAATTACTTAGTCTGAACCGGACCGTTGGTCTTGATATGCGACCAGAGCTCGTTACGTAATTGGAGATTCGCACCTCATTTTTCTCGTTTGACTCGCAAAGTTCCTCGGTACCTAGTATATAAGCAGGTTTGAGTCTGTCCATAGAAACGACAGCCGTTCGATTTGGCATCTGTATTTTATAAAACTTATCCGATCTTTGCAGGACTTTGAACGGACCTTCGTACGGGGGTGTAAGCGAAGGATGCACCATGTCATTGCGTATGAACACATGTGTACTTGTTGCCAAATCTTTGTGGATGCATATCTTATCTTCTGAAATTTGCTTTTGCAATGACCTCATTGTATTAACTAGCCTCTTCACCAACTCTGCGTCATCGGAAGTCGACGTTGTAGGTACGAAAAAGTCTGACGGTAGGCGAAGCTGTGCTCCATACCATAGGTTAATAGGCTTGGACTGAGATTATTTTCTTTGAACGTAGACCCAATAGTACAGTTGGCAACTCTTCTGACCAATTGCTTCTGGCCCCTCTGGCCATTAGAGCCGCCTTCAAAGTTCGATGAAGCCGTTCTACTTGACCGTTAGCCTGAGGATGATACGGCGTGGTACGTGTTCGCTGAATTCCAAATTTGTTAAGCAAGCACTGGAACAAACTAGCTTCAAATTGCCTCCCCTGGTCACTCGTTATGCGGATCGGGCAACCGAATCGCACTATCCAATGTTCGTAAAACACGTGAGCCACTGTCTCCGCTGTAATATCTCTCACCGGCACGGCTTCCGGCCTCTTCGTTACTCGATCAATCATCGTGACACAATATTTTTGTCCCTGGAAGGCACCATGGGCCCTATTATATCAATATGAACGTGTTCGAATCGGCTTGATTCGGGAAACTCCCCAATGGGTGTCACTGTGTTCCGCTGGACTTTAGACCTTTGACAGGCGGTGCAAATTTTGGCCCATTGGCCGAAGTCCTTGTTCATTCCTGGCCAAAAATATATTGCTGTTATTTGCTTTCTAGTTGTTCGTATCCCCGCGTGACAGATATCATGCTGAGCTTTAAATACTACGGGCCGATATGATAAAGGTAAGTTAGGTCGTGGCTTTCGTGTCGAAATTTCACTTGTGACTGGTGTGTTATCTATTGTTACTGATACAAATTTCAGGTTGGGTCTCAATCTCAATCGCTTAAGCTCTTCATCCTGATCCTGATCGATAGCTAGTTGCTTAAACTCGATAGAAGACGGACAGCTTATCTCCTCAATTCTCGATAACCAATCCGCTACTGCATTTTTTGGCCCTTGCAGGTATTCAATTCTTGAGCAAAATTGGCTTATGAAACCCAGTTGCCTTTCTCGACGTGGAGTATCACTGTCACTAGAGGCCTTGGTCAGTGCATGAGTGAGAGGTTTATGGTCCGTGTAAACTGTAACATCATCGTTGCCCTCAATCAAACGACGGAAATGTTTGGTAGCAGCATTGCTAATAGTTCGCGATCATATGTGCTATGGGCTATAACGCTTCTGAGTCTCACTCAAGGCTTTCGGGAAAAAAGCGAACGGCCTCCACTCATTGTTGAGTTTCTGTTGTAAAACGGCCCCAAGGCAGGTGTCCGAAGCGTCGGACATGATGCCCAAAACTGCATTGTGTATGGGATAAGACAAGGTTGTTGCATTTAAAATGCTTTGGCGGCACTCTTCAAATGCTTCTTCAGCCTCTGGGGACCATTCAATGATTGTTTTATCATTCTTTTTGGCATTATGCAGATACTTATTAAGTTGTTGCTGCAAATGAGCTTGATTTGGTAAGCAAGTGCGGTAAAAGTTTAGCATCCCCAGGAAACGCCTCAATTCTTGCACGTTTTGTGGTTTTTTGAAATTCAATATGTCTTCTGTGCGTTCATTGTTATACTTAATTGTTATTTAATCCAACAGTAAAATTTTTTTGCTACAACGCTTTTAAATTAAACTTTAATCTCGAATTGATTAAAAAATCTTTTTCTTATTTGATTTCCAGATGCTGCTGGAAGAATCTAGGAAGACAAGCATATAATGATGACTCGATTTAATTGTAAGTGTGATCTATTTTATCATTAGCTATTTTAAGTTAGTAGCCTATGTAAATGCAAATTTTAAGGTGGACAGCCCTATATAAATGTTTATAAATTTGTTTGGGAATATAAATGCTGACCTCAATAATATTTTAAATTGGGCTAAATCATTTGGACTCAAGGTCAATCCAAGCAAATCTAAGGCATTAATAATCGGGAGTCCCTACATGACACGCCTTCTGGATCACGCTACTCTGCCAGCTATTGTGTTCAACGATGTACCTATCTGCATCGCTAAATCGGCAAAAAATCTTGGAGTTACAATGGACTGCAACTAATCTTGGACCTCTCAAGTCAATGAGCTCAGTAAAAAGGTTCATTTCTCCTTTCACTCGCTCAAATGCTTCCAAGGCTTATTACCTCTAAGCACAAAAATTTCTCTAGCTCAATCTCTTCTTTTACCAATCTTAGATTACGCCGACTCTTGCTACCCGGACGTCACTGAGGAGCTATTAAATAAGCTTGAGCGCCTTCAAAATCTATGTATTCGATTCATTTTCGGACTGCGCAAATACGATCATGTTTCTCAATTTCGATCACAGCTCAAGTGGCTCCCAATTCGTTTTCGCAGAAATACTCATATCCTAACTACTCTTTTTAATGTGCTTAATAATCCATCTTCTCCCTCTTACTTGCGTGAGCGTTTTGCGTTCTCGCGCTCACAAGATAAGCCCTGTCGCCCTAATGTCAGGACACAACTTGCAATGCCACGCAGTAAAACCGACTTTTACTCTTTTTCTTTCACTGCCCACGCCGTCAGATTATGGAACTCGCTCCCACACACTGTACGCGATAGCCCATCTATCGCTATCTTTAAAAAACGAGTTAAAGAACATTATCTTTCACTCTCAAATTAATCCGTAGTATGTATATGTATGTTTATATTATATTTATTCGTATATATATGTATGTTTATATATATATTTATTATACCTTCCTTTGTTATATATTTTAGACTAGCTGTTGCCCGCGACTTCGTACGCATGGTGTAGTGACTTGTGAGTTAGTGAAGTTACATACATACATACATAAATCACGCCTATATCCCTTACGGGGTAGGCAGAGCGTTAACGGCCGTAAAACGGATATTAACACCACGTCTGACAAAAGTTTGAGGGTCAATCAGATAACTGTGTATCACTATAGTGACAGGTTGTCAGCCCGTCGCCTAAAATTGCAATACACACCCTCGAGTCCCTTAGTCGCCTCTTACGACACCCATGGGTAAGAAATGGGGTGATGCTATTCTAAGCCGGCATCACACGGCAAAGTTGAAGTCACGGTTAGTGAAGTTGATGTATGCATATTGTTTAATATTAATATCATGTTTGTATAAAGTTTTTTCTCTTTAAGATGTGCAATGAATAGGTACTGGTTAACTTGTTTTTCGGTTAGGTACTTGGTTTTGATACTATGGACATCAGCTAAAAAACATCATTTTAAACTACTTTGGTAGTTTTACCATCGGGTGCTAAAACGTACAAATTTTCAGGAGAACTGACTCGAGAGCAAGCGACATATAGCTGCCCGTGTGATAAACAGGGAATCGTAAGACCTACGCCTGCGGCTTTTAGCGTCTGTCCTTTCGATTTGTTTACAGTCATTGCAAAGAAAACGCTGACGGGAAACTGAAATTGAAATAAAAAGTTGTTGGGAATGAGTGGTTTACGCGCCACAACCAGTGAAAATATCCGACTCGAATACATTCATCTTTAAGCTTAAGATCTTCAGTCTGGTTCCATTGCACAGCTTTGGCGGAGTGAGATTGCAAAGAAGCATGATAGGAACACCAAGTTTAAGTAATATTTGGTGTTCAGAAAGACCATTCGCACTCAAGGAGTTTAGGAATTCTATTAGGTAGTTAGTGGCTTTGTCTTGATTCATAACAGTGGTAATTGACGCGTATACCACCATATCCCCAGTGATTTGTGACATAATGGTATGGTTTATTGAAGCAGTCTGATCATTTTTGGGTGCAAAAATAGCTCTTCCACGTAGCTACGAATCTTTCTTTTGAAGGAAGGCTCGCCATACACAGAAAAAAATATTCTCTTTAGACCAGAAACTATTTGGCAAAGCGTTTCAGGCAGACTTACTTGACCGTTATCCTCTAGTAAAGTACCTCCGCCAAGTTTTAATAAAGCTTGTGAAAACTCTTCAGCCCGTGGATTACCTCCGAGACGGGTTCGCATGATCACCGTCATGGTCAGCTTGTGAATTTGTGGCCAAAGAGCCGATGATTTTAGTGAGGCATTCACCTCATCAGCCCTGGTACCTCGAGTAATAACTGGAAGTGTTTGGCGAAAGTCACTGGAAAAAAGAACAGTGATATGGCCCATGGCCCTATTATCTCTGCCTATGTCTTTCAAAGTCCTATCCATAGCTTCTACCGTTTTTTTGTTGGCCATCGTACACTCGTCACATAACTACCAGACAACAATTTTAGAAAACCTTTGCCTTGTAACTATTACGTGATACAGCACATATTGGAGTATCGTTTGTGTCCAAATCGATTGGTATTTTGAAAGTTGTATGCGCCGTTTTCTCTCCTGGAAGCAGTGTGGCAGCGATACTTGAAGATACTACAGCAAGTGCAATCCTTCCTTGCCTTCTGATCTCTGCAAAAATGTTTAAGGCGAGTGTAACCGTGAACGACCTCGATAGTGGCGCCACTTCACAAAAAAAGATTTATCTTTAAAGAAACAATCTATCAGAATATCCGTTGCCCAAGTTTATACTTACATACGTATATCACGCCTATTATCTCTTGCAGGGTAGGCAGAGCGTAAATGTCCGTTTTTTCGGCCGTCTGACATATTTTTGATGGTCATTCGGAAAATTGTGTATCGCCATGGTGACAGGTTGTCAGCCCATCGCCCATGTGAAAGTCCCTTAGTCGCCACTTACGACTCCCACGGAAAAGAAATGGGGTGATGCTATTGCAAACCGGCATCACACGGCATAGTTTACAATACTATATTATTATATTTTTAGATAACCTGCCGCCTGTCAGTGGCTTTGTTATATAATTTTGGAGAAAACATTTCATTAGCGGGTTTCACAAAACTAACAGCGACATCTATGAAGTAATTTTAAACAAATTTTACTCTAACATTTTTGATTCTAACTAATGAAGGTTATTTATATTTTTTTAGGTACCGTACATCAAAAAGAAACGTACAAAAAAACGGAACCCTTATATGATCAGTTTGTTGTCCGTCCGTCCGTCCATCCGTCTCGTAAGACGCTTTATTTCGGGAATGCGCAGAGATATCGAGTTAAAATAAAAACTATATTGGTAAATAGGTTTTAGGCTGCAATATGGAACCCTTATAGGTTCACTCACTTTGTTGTCCATTTGTCTGTCTTTCAAGACTCACTATCTCGGTTACACGTAGAGATGTCGAGTGAAAATTAAAAGTATTATAACCTTTAACTCAGGCCAACGGCCTCTTGTAGTGGTAAAAAAATTAACTAATTTTACCCAAATCATAATTTGTCTTCGCAATAAAACAATTTTCAACGGATTTAAGTTGTGTTTATTTTGGATTTCACAATTCCTACGTTTCCACAATAAACACAACTTAAATCCGTTTAAATTGTTTTATTGTGATGAGTAATAGTTGTGCAAACTCAAGAAAATATCACATTCATCTGTCTTCCATCACATACCTTGACCATGAACAAAGGTCAAAGTAAAAGTCCGAAACATTTCTGTAATAGTTAGAACGGCCCGCATATATGTCGGACGTGGCGATAGCGATAAAATACTTACGGCCGTTGACGCTCAACCTACCCCGCAAGGATTAAATGTGTGATTGTTTGTTTTTTGTTTGGTTAGGTCGTTTCACGGGGTCGTTTAGAAGTTCAGATCGTATGTCAGTCAATACGTGGTCAATACCGCGTTTTACAAAACTAACAGCGACATCTATATAATTTTTTAGGTAAAAAAAATCGGAACTCGCTTTGCGGAACCAGTTACTGTGTTTTACCATGGGAATGAAAGATTTTTACGAGGTAAAAAGTATCCTAGATGTTGACCCGGGTAATAAGCTACCACAGTATAAAATTTTGTAGAAATCTGTGCAGTAGTTTTTACGTGAAAGAATAACAAACATACCGACAGACAAACAGACAAACAGACAAAAATCAATTTTACTTCTGTTTTGATGTCTGTATCTTGAACACAATTAGAAGCAAAAACCCTTTTTTGAATCTATCTCATGTACAGAATTGGTTTCGTTTCTGTTTTATTATATGTATAGATTGAAATTTAGATATATATTCTGTGCACGTCTTATCCGCATATCGTATAATACCATTACTCTTCCCTAGGTCTGCTGTAAGAAATTTCTTATTAGAGATAAGCAGTGCCTGTTGTGTCTGTATTCTTTATGTGTTTTTCTCTTTAGGCTAGTTCTCATTGATGAGGGAACTGATGAGTGGCACCAGAAAACTCATTGATCTGATGATAATACTTTTTTGTCGATTTTTTATTTGAAAGTAAAGACCTTTAATTCCTTAAGCAAACTCACGAAATGGTTGTAATTATTATAGATAATTTTAAATAATTATTTAAAACGTCGTTCTCTAGATTCCGTAGGTGGTGTCCAACCCTACTTTGCAAAGTGAAACTGAATTAAATCTTGTGTTTTGGTCATACGTACATAGGTTTACTTACATATTGTTGGATAGTGATGGAGAGTATCATATGGTGACATTTGATAGTAATTGAAATGTAATTTTGCCATAGATAATCTCGTTTAATCATTGGTGTCAAGAACTCGTCTCATATCCAAACGCACCCTTTATGACGCTTGTCATTCGTTAACAGTTAGATTGAGACGTATGATAACCCTGCCTGCACGTTACCTTAGTCACCTCCCAGGATCTGAACGAGGCAGACACGTTGCAAATTAATGGAAATCCGCACAAGAAGCTAAGACATTTCAGATCTGTCATTTTGTTTCATGATTTTGTCATACCTTTCATTGCGATTTTCTCTAATTCTATGTAAATGTGAGTTTTTCTTTCAATGGAATATGATGTACCACTACTAATTGAAGGTCATTGTGTGTAACATTCGTACTTGCTTGCTATCAGTTTGCCACAAAGCCAAAAAATATGCTTTGGTTATCAGATCCCTCATATCAAATCCATCACTTTCCGTCATCAGTGCAATGACGGATCTGATAAGGTGATGATGGAATTAAGGAATTCGGTAAAAGTGGGACTAAATCGATGCCCACGGTTGGGTTTTTTGTTTCTATTTTACTAATATATTCTTCCTACTAATATTATAAATGCGATATGTTTGTTACTTCTTCACGCAAAAAGTACTGAACCGATTTGCAGGAAATTTGGCATACATAACGTCGCCCGGCAGTGAAAACCTCGTAAAGCACAAATTCATGATTTTTCTTTTATTTTATTTTTGGGAAGAAAAGCTCGTAACGCACATTTACGACGAACGTAGGCAGGGCTGCGATACTGGGAACACCTTCTATCGATGAAAATGAGAACCTCGGTATAGATCGATATGCATATTTCGTCGAGTAAAACCTCGCATTTGCTATGCCGTGTCTTGAGATGTGTTCTAGGATGTTGCGAAAAACACGTAATTACTTTTACAAGTATATTTTATTAAAGAAAGAGTATAATAATCTCGCATGTGCGGTTGCAAGTTTTTCATTGTTACTACTGAACATTAAAAAGCATTGTAATATAAACTTTGGCGAGGTTTTCGTTATTGTATAATTCCATTATAACACTTAGGAGATAAGGTTGCTAGAGCGCCGTGTGGTGCGGGCTTGGAAGCATCACCTTGTTTGTACCCGTGAGTATCATAAAGGTGATCAATCAATATGTTGCATAGCGCTACCTAACTTAGGCTGGCCACCTGGCCGTTAATTCAACTCACTTCCTTCAAAGGCACGAGGGTCCTCGGGGGTGTCACATAGGCTGCTGAGTCTGTACTTCTTGGGTGAGTAGGTCCACTTTTGCACTGTGGTGAGGTCGAACCAGTGCAGTCGGGTGATTCCCTAGTGTCCACCAGCCAACGACATCTAACTAAGATATCCTGTGGTTGTTACAGTGATGGCATACATTATTCTCCTTGAAATGAAGTGGAGAGCTGGAGAGGCACATGTTGCTTTGTCCTATAAATGTAGCGCGGGTGCCAGATATAAAAGTGAAGGGGCCCACGATCCTAACTTTGCGACGAGCAGTAGTGGATATGGACAGCAGAGCTGTGGGCCAAATTAACAGTGCCTTATGAAGCCTTATCTGAGTAGAAGAACCTCCAGCTTGCTTTCAACAGCAAGGGCCTAGCCGTAGGATGAGATCAGATCGCAATGGCTCTTGTTGACGATGCTTGAAGCGTCCGTACCTCAGTTAAACTAATTATTGATAAGAGCCTTTCTGGCTTCTTCAGGGGCGGATGTTTTTAACTCTTTTGTCATGGATCCCGCTGACACTTCGGCATAATTCCGTAAGGAATACCGCAAAGGGACGCCTACTGCAGGCCGTCTCGGAGTTTTCTTGTCCTGCTGGAGCGAGTCTCGTCCGCTTCCGCTTCGTCTTAATCGGTTGCATGAGTTTAGGGGCAGCTGCCAAGACAGAACCAGCCGTATTTATATTTTCCAGCAGTGCAGCCTCCTTTCTGTCAACATCGATGGGATTTGTGAGCGGAGTTGTGCTCTCTTATCGGTTTAGTCCTTCGCGGCATGATTCGGTGTAATTGGCGAGAGACGCGTCGCCACGTTGTGGAAGGTGGTCGGCTGCTTACACGAGTTAGCAAGCAGTAGGTATGCTGCTTCCTGCACTTTACGCAGGCGAGCTTGCGGTGACAGTTCCTCTAGATGTACTAGAACTGCTGGCAGCGGAGGCACTTGGCTGTTCTGGTACTCCCATCCACGCTATATCTCGATCTACACGCCGGGCATGCAGAGCGACTAGGTGTCCTCCACGTGCCTTGATTTGCCGCAAGTAAGTATCACTTCGTAGTCAGGGTGGTCAGCAGTTCCATTATTATTTCCTCCGGCAATGTGTTGGCAGTCTTTAAGGGCCGCTTTTGGACGCCTGTTTCCGGTATCGATGCCTTTCAGTGCCGTGAAATGACTCTAGTATATTCAGAATTTATCCTCGTTTTGCCAGGCAGGTTTATACGTCGTAACTGTCCACGAGTATCCGAAAGCCTGCTTGAGCTCTCTCAGGTGTTGTGTCCTGTTAGATTAGGTTATCGAATCGAAACTTAAACCGCCAGGTAGTCCGCTACTATCAGCGGTTTCTTTTTAGCATTTAGCAGTTGGTCAGTTTCCGGGGTGTGAAAGATCCTGCTGGGTCTGCTATGACTGCCGAAACTGAGTGAATTCACGGCGGAGGTGTCTGTGAGGTGAAGTGGAGAAGGAGGAAGATCCTTTCCCTTTTTGCAAAGGCGCCATGGCAGCTGTTCTCTCTTTGACAGCATTCAGGGCTTCGTGACGTGAGACGGCGCTAGTATATAGTGTAGCGAGGTCTTGCTGCTTAAATAACCGGCTCACGTTGAAGGTTTGGAGGCAACGAATAAATAGGCAGCGTCGGTAAAGCTGCTGTGGTAGCAAACGCAACGGTAACCGCTGTAAATCTTATTGTTTTATGTCGTCAAACCTCGTATTTGATAGTACCCCATAACCTTAAGGGCGGGGCACACCGGCTCCGTATCCAGCTCTCGTCCGTAGTCACGCACGAACTTATGACGTTGTAATGTATGGGACTGACGTTGCGTATCCGTTCCGTGCTGCACGCAAGCGGTGTGCCGTATCTCATACAGTCCCATACATTACAACGTCATAAGTTCGTGCGTGACTACGGACGAGAGCTGGATACGGAGCCGGTGTGCCCCGCTCTTTATCAGTATGAATTCCTCGTAACTCCATTTGAATCTATTTTCGCTATTAGATTTTCCGTGTTTCTACTACTGATTGAAATATACGCATTTGGTTGTCATAAAACAACAGAACTTGTTTCTTCCGTTCATACATTTTTTTTCACCAGACGGTTTTTACTGTCTCCTGTAAAATTGTTGCTTTTGCCTTTACGTGGTTTTCACTGCCGGCCGACGATATCGAGGTAACATGGATTAACACATAGGCTACCTTTTGTCATCACTTGAGGGTCTGGAGTACCTGATGTATACCACCAGGTGCGCCACCAGGAGCCCACTTAAACTATAGGAGATACAGATATGACACCAAAGCAACAGTTGTTCAGCTTGATGGGTCGCTTCTGCTGGCATATCGAGTTTGAAGGTTTGGAGTACCTGACGTATACGACCAGGTGCACCACCAGGAGCCCACTTAAACTATAGGAGATACAGATATAGCACCAAAGCAAAAGTTGTTTAGCTTGATGGG
Organism: Tuta absoluta; assembly: GCA_027580185.1. NCBI lineage: Eukaryota > Metazoa > Arthropoda > Insecta > Lepidoptera > Gelechiidae > Tuta > Tuta absoluta. Next base: position 3,883,420 of record JAQAHW010000038.1, read on the forward strand.
TCGCTTCTGCTGGCTTATAGAGTTTGAAGGTTTGGAGTACCTGATGTATACCACCAGGTGCACCACCAGGAGCCCACCTAAACTATAGGAGATACAGATATGGCATCAAAGCAAAAGTTGTTTATCCTGATGGGTAGCTTCTGCTAGCAAATAGACATGGAAGGTTTGGAGTATTTGATGTAAACAACCAGAAGCACAACCAGGAGCCCAAAAAAATCATTCAAAATAAATATTCAGATTTAAACATATCCTCTTATTTCATTTATTTACTTTCTCTCACTTTTTTTTTTCTATGTTTAACAAAAACACTATTACATTTTATCAGATCCGTCACCCGAATCGTGGGCATTTTTATCAGATCCTTCACCTAAATAGTGGGACTCAATTTTCTTCATGAAAATCTAATTCAAATTCAAAATGGATTTTAAATTTTTCATTATACCACAATAATTAATGTGTATGTATATGTTACTCGTGTTAATACTAATGAACAAGGCCAATTGAACCATATTTGTTAGATCCGTCATACACCGAATACAGTTCTCTTGATTCCATCACAGATAATAGTGGGCTAGCTATAACTTTGTAATTACTCGACCAAAAAGCGGGCCTTTCACATAATTTTATCTGTATTCCTCTAAAGTATGACGCAATGCCCCCAAAATACCAAAAAACATAATTTGAAAAATGATGACGGAATTATCATGAGAACGCGTTTCGAAGAGAACTAGCCTTTAATGTTCATGTGTACAATAAATCGTAAATAAATAAAATAAATAAATAAGTATATGTAAAATATTTGAATAACAATATGAAATTTTGTACAAAGATGGAATAGGCAATAGAATAACGTAGGTATAGGCAACTTATACCCGCGAAAGAAATCCGAATCACCACGAAAACACGCATTTGAAAGAGGTTGAGTCTATTCGAGTTTAAGAAAGACTAACAGCGACATCGTCTATAGAGTAGCTGAAACAATACTAATACAAAACTGTTACAATATTATCGTATTGATTGCCAATTTTTAAAACACTTCCCGTGTTAGGTATACAGTTTAAAAAAATATGCAAAATTCCATCAGGTCTACCGCGGCTCATCCAGTTCCCGCGAATTTTGCAAATGTATTGTATAAATTGTATTGCCGGGTCAGATTTGCAACTAATACAATACCCAGCGGCTAAATTAATTTTTTACTGATTGAATGTAGCCTAAGCGATGAAAATTGCCGTGGTTAGCTTAAATGATAATTACATACCCATTTATAATATTAAACTTAAATTTTTATCTTGTTTTTACAAATTGTTATTGTGCTTGCTAAACCTACATTCAGTAAGAAATAATAGCATCGATCGCTTGATGTGTGGTCAGAAGAATTCGACGGTGTTCGACACGAACGCTTTTCGTCACTTACACAGTTTGTCACAGGCTAGTGGATTTACTCAGTCTGTCACAAAGGTATTTTTGTCACAAACGCTGTCCGCCACAATTGCTCTTGGTCACAAACGCGGTTAGTCATGAACGTGTTTCGTCAGTTTTACCTAAGACAGTGTAAAACAATTACATTAAGTAAGTAAAAAATCTTTGTGGCTATGATCATAACATTACATACATTACATACATATTTCGTGACATCACTAATATGTTTATTTTTATTTTTAAATTTAGTCTATTTGTGTTTCTTTTGTACATTAACACATTTTTTTAAGAAAAAATTAAAAGCTGAAATAAATTTAAAAAAAAACATATATAATAATAAATATCTGGGCACTTCACACAGCGCCATCTTGTCCTAAACTTAGCATACCTTCAATCTAAACCTACAATTCCTTTCGTTTCACGCAGTATGCCTCTACTTGCATATATTTTTTTATATATTTGTTTTATTAAAAAACGGAGGTCTTCAAAAATCTAAACGTTCGATCGAATTATTTAATCTTCAAAACAGACATATGTTTATATCTTGTCACCATAATTTATCGAGCAAGTTATTTTTATAGTCATTTATGGTCAGCAGTATTTGTTTATTTATATTAACAACTGGTTATTAGTTAAATATATTGATTTATTAAATTGCACGCACAGTATTAAAAAAAAAAACACAAATAACACGATTTACATTGGTAGGTAGTAATTGGTAGTCACGATATTTCTTTTGGGCTCAAGTAAATGTCGGGTAATTAATTTACAACTGGTGAAATTTGTAAACTTTTGTAGGGGTTATTCTGTTTATCCACTGACTAGTGTTGCCAATCGATAGTCGAATATTAATAGCCTATCAATAGTTTTCGACTATCGATACTATCGAAACTATCGATAGCTCGACTCGTGGCAATACTATCGATGCATTGCAATACTATCGATAGTATCGATACTATCGTGGTTCGTAGTTTATAAAGTTGGCTGTAGTAAATAAATTTAAATATTTAGGACATATTATTACTGACTCATTAAAGGATGACGAAGACCTAGAAAGACAAAGACGTGCACTTGCGATGCGCGCCAACATGCTAGCTAGGCGGTTTGCACACTGCTCCAAACAGGCGAAGATCACGTTGTTCACGGCCTACTGTCAGTCGTTCTATACCAGCCAACTATGGTACAACTACACGAAGGGTGTTTTTAACACTCTACGTGTTCAGTACAATAACGCCCTAAGGGCAATACTGGGACTACCGTGGCGGTGTAGTGCGACTGGCATGTTTGCTGAGAACAACGTGATTGATGTATTTGTTCTACTGAATAGACTGAAACTATCTTTTCATAAAAGGCTCTCTGCTTCAAAAAATTGTATTGTTCAATCGTTGTATAAAACATGTTATTTAAATGATCATACTATGAATCGTATGTATGTAATGTAATAATGCTTGTATACTTCTCATACTGTAGGTACATTGTACATTGTTGCTTAATTAATTTATTTATTACCATAATTGATGTATTATATTTGACAAGTTGCATTGTGACTATTTATATTGGACTTGTGCCTGAAATAAACGTAATTTAATTTAATTTAATTTAATTTAATAAACTATCAGTATGTCACTCCATCGATAGTATTGCCACGGTTCTGGCTATCGATACTATAGTACTGTACTATCGATAGGATACCGTTTTTCAGATGAAAACTATAAGATAGTGTGGCAACGCTACTACCCACCACCCATCAAAGTGCGTTTATGACGTAACGCGTTTGTGACGAAATGCTTTTGTGACTAATTGCGTATGTGACGAACTGCTTACGTGACAAAAAGCGTTGGTGACGAATGAAGACTATGACAAAGGCCAAATGTGACGAACTGCGTTAGTGACCTACAGCGAATTCTGACAAATCGCGTAAGTGACGAAAAGCGTTCGTGTCGAACACCGTCGAATTCTGTCAAAAGCCCTTCTAGATCCCATTTCTTCGGCCTTCTGCCACTACTACCACTTTTCTTTCTTTATTCTTCCTTACTAGTATCGCTGTTTTCCGACACTAGCGGAATGCTTATTGGATCCAGCATTAGGTAAGTAATATATTAAATAACAAATAAAATCATTTTGTTCCAGGTATTCTCCTCTTCGCATGCCTTTATTTCACACACAGTGCGGCCTCACAGTCAGAATGTGAAACCGCCAAATCGATTAACCAAGGATTGACGGTAGAGGATCAGGGAAATTGTAAAGAAGACATACACTCGAAAGGACAGGCACAGGAGATAGATTTTTGCACGATGATGTGTGGCCAGGGGGTTCTGCCAAAGTGTCGTGAAGAGTGCGAGGCCCTGAAAAGTCACACTCACATCTGCGGCTGTCCCTTCGACTACATACCAGTGTGCGGTACAGATAACGTAACTTACGACAGTGAATGCGTCTTGAACTGCGCAGCAACAAAGTTACAAAACCCTTATTTAAAACTTAAGTATCCAGGAGAATGCACCGCCTTACCGAAATAAAGACTAAATCGTTTACCGCTTTTTAATGTTAGTGTTTTTCCTTTATGCATATAAAGTTTACTTTCCCGAAATGCCTACTTTCCCGAAATGCCTACTTTCCCAAATCGCTACGACTACTTTCCTAAAATGACACTTTCCTAAATTACTACTTTTCTAAAATGTCTACTTTCCCGGAACGTTAAAGCAAGATGTCATAATCGAGTCGTTGACAAACGTTGAAAAGAAGAAGATAATAGAGTTAAACGGGGTCCAAAAATGACAAAAGTATCGAAAATTAACATGTTAAAGTGGTAGGTAATGGAGAAATTATTGATTTCACTAACTTTAAAAAGTATTTCGTAAAAAACTTATTTCTATTACAATTTAGGTAACAGCTGTCAAACTAAAACCTCGTTTATCTGGGAAACTATACATGCTAGACTATCAGTTTATTTGGGGAAGGGGTAGCCCTTAGCCAACCTAAAAAACATCGACTACAATTTTCTTTAAGAAACTAGTAGCTTTGCTTGCATAGTTTCCGATATAAACGGGTTTTGAGTTTGACAGCTGTCACCAAAAATGTAGAACTCATCTAGACCTACAAGTTTCTTTAAGAAACTAGTAGTCTTGCTTGCATAGTTTTCGATATAAACGGGTTTTAAGTTTGACAGCTGTCACCAAAAATGTAGAACTCCTCTAGACCTACAAGTTTCTTTAAAGAAACTAGTGTAACGGCTGGTGAGGAGAGGAGCTATTGGCGGGCGAGATGAGAAGTGTAAAGCGAAGTGGTGTGGAGCGATGTTATACAAAGAGGTGGGGTGTGGTGAGGTGCGGAGGTGAGGTGAGCATAGACATTTGTGTCTATGGAGGAGAGGAGGCGAGGAGAGCATAGAGGAGAGTCAAAAATGACGTGAGATTCGAATTTGGAGTTTGATGTGACATCGGCGTTTTTTCACTTTTTCGTAAATCAGAGAAATTGTATTGCAAAATATTAATCGAATATAAAGCATTGTGATTCCAAGAAACTCTTTTATTTGCGGAAATAAGCTGACGATAATACTAGTAATTTTGCTTGCATAGCTTTCGATATAAACGGGTTTTGAGTTTGACAGCTGTCACCAAAAATGTAGAACGCATCTAGACCTACTTCTATAAGAAACTAGTAGTTTTGCTTGCATAGTTTTCGATAAAAACGGGTTTTCAGTGTGACAGCTGTCACCAAATATGTAGATCGCATCTTGATCTATAACTTCTTCTAAGAAATTAGATGTCTAGCTTGCATGGTTTTAGTTTGACATCGCATCTAGACCAACTTCCTTTAAACGGGTTCTGAGTTTGACAGCTGTCAACAATAATTTTTTTAAATATTTTATTACCTGCAACTTTGCGTTTTTGAGATTATTACAATACAAGGTTGACCTTTATTTTGTCATCATTGTTCAAATACTAATGGTTTATCCTACTTGGTTTCCAAAATCGAAGATTGAAGTTTCACATTCCTATTCGCATTAAAATAAGTAAATATTAAATCTGAAAAAAACCGTGTTCATTGGTAACTAGTTACGAAACAGTGAATAAAATGTGTCTTTTCGTAGCTAGTTACGAAAAAAACCAGTTCAAAAACTAACACCCGACTACTGAGATATCGCGCTCTAAAAAGTAAGAAACAAGAAATCTGGAATATTAACTACAAACAATTTAATATCTATAGTCCACGAAATTTATACGAAGATATTACATATAATCATATATTTAAATGTATATTTAATAAAAAAATATTGTGGTTTATAGGTGATAGCTGTGGACGTATGCCAGTTTGCCTTACATAATTATTTTGTGCAAGTTTATGATATCACCTACTAAGTACTAGAGTAGGTGGCATACGACCACGGCTATCACCTATAAACCACAATATTTTTTTATTAAATATACATTTAAATATATGATTATATGTAATATCTTCGTATAAATTTCGTGGACTATAGATATTAAATTGTTTGTAGTTAATATTCCAGATTTCTTGTTTCTTACTTTTTAGAGCGCGATATCTCAGTAGTCGGGTGTTAGTTTTTGAACTGGTTTTTATTTTAATTATTTTGGGGTTGAAAGTAAGTTTAACACTTTGGTATGTTTTTTTTTTCTGGATAGAAATGCAGCTCAATTCACAATTAAAACATCACTCGTTAATTAAACAAAATGCACTCATCATAATCTTATCTTTGTATGTATGTATGTTTGACCATGCATAACAGGGTAGGAGCCAACACGCAGCCTTGGCGAACACCTCTACGCATTTCAAACGGCTCGGATGTATTGCCGTTAAAAACAACAGATCCTTTAATGTCCATATGGAAGGATTTAACGAGGCTCAGAAGTTTTGGCGGGCACCCGATGTTTACAAGTGCAGTGTTAAGGCCCTCTCTGCTAACGGTGTCGAAGGTTTTGTTAAGGTCTACGAACGCCACAAACAGAAGTGTTCTCTGCTCTCTACACTTTTCTTGAAGTTGACGAAGTGTAAAGATCATATCTGTTGTGGAACGCTGGGCGCGGAATCCACATTGCGATTCGGGATATACACGATCAGCTAGTTTCTGGAGTCTTAATAAGACTAACCGAGCAAATAATTTACCTACTATACTTAAAGGCCGGTTTACATTAACTTAGTGTTTAGTCGAGTGCTTTAGTACAAGTTGAAAGGCAAGTTCTTTAGTGCTTTAGTGGTTTGCGAGTGAACGTTTACATTTCTTCCAGTAGAGTATCTTTTCGACGCCACAATGAACGCGCAACGACGTCGCCGAACGCGCTATTCTACGTATAATAGATATATTCTACGTAATAAAATAGTTATGGAACAAATAGAAGACGACATTTGCTTCTATATGGCAGTGTATGCCGAATGCCTAGCCCGCTTGTTTTTATACAAATTGTTTTTAACGTTCCATAGACATTCGTGAACAACATATTCAGACACAAATTTGATAATTAGTTTAGATAATTGTATCTTCCGACCATTAAGTCATCTTTAAAAATCAAAAAAACACGCACGTGTTTCACGGCACTTGTGCACTCTCCTAAAGGGTTTACTAAATTACGCGTTTACAAACAACGAGTGACGCGGAGGGCCTTGCGCGGGCGCGGGAGGGGTATCACTTGAAACAATAATAGAAAGCGATTTTATTTTGATTCAACTTGAAATTCAACTAGAACTGTACCAAAAGCAAGTAGCGTTTACACGTTTCAACTAAAGTACTATCCTAAAGCACTCGACTAAACACTGAGATAATGTAAACCGGCCTTAATATATATACCACGAATCACGATATACCACGATAACAGTTACAGTCACCGCGGTTACCTTTGCCTTTATATATTGTAACGATGTTAGCATCGCGCATATCTTGTGGTATATATCCCGCTTCCCAACATTTACACAACAGATTGTGCAGGATGGGTAATATGCACTTGAGCCTGATGATTTCGGCATGGGTACCATCAATCCAGGAGACTTTCCGGTCTTAAGCTGTTTAACAGCCTTGCGGTATTCCCTTATGGTAGGAAGGTCATCTAACTCGGCCCAGGTAGCTAGTTTTGGCATGCAGTCTGCAGCTTCCGGCATTATATTAACTGGTTCCGAATAGAGACCGATATAATGTTCTACCCATCGTTCGAGTTGGAGTTGGGCATCTGTTATAACAGTGCCATCCACTTCTTTAAGGGGGGTGTTTTTTTAGGCAGAGGACCAAGGGCCTTTTTAATGCCAGCATACACACCACCAAAACTTCTGATATCAGCGCACGATTGGATACTTTCGCAAAGCTCGGTCCAGTATGCATTAGCGAAGTACCGTGATGTGCGTTGTAATGCAGCTTTTGCATTCGCTAAATCGACACGCGACTTTTCGGAAGGGTTAAGGCGATGAGTAAGCGCAGCTTGCCGTTTGGACTCGAGCAGGGGTGTTATGTGTTCGAGATTTTCAGCGATCCAGTACTGGTTTTTACTTTCTGGTGGCCGAAAGCCGTACCAGCCACATCTGTTAGTAACTTTTTTTACTTTGCCCCAGTCTTCCTCTATAGGAGCGTCTACGTCCCAGGTGGCAGTTTCGTCGCGTACCAACTCCTCAAACTTTCGGACAAACTCATCATCCCTGGTTTTGGGTAGATCGATCTTCTTCCTACCGGGCAGTTTGGACGAGTGGATCTTTTTATGAGTTATAGCAACGTGCGAAGCCACCAAGGAGTGATCTGTGTCATAATCAGCGCTATGAAATGTACGCGTGTGTTGGGTCTCGCGGAGATATTTTTTTTTGGTTAGGATAAGGTACAGTTGATGCCAGTGACCAGAACGAGAGTGTTTTCAGGATACTTTGCGAGATGATTTGCCTTTCAAGTAGCTTATAAACGTTGGCCGTTTTCGTTTAACTTCCCTATACCGTGGTTACCTATACAATCAGGCCAAGCTACGTTATCCTGTCCAACCCTTGCGTTAAAATCGCCCAGAATGTATAAGCGGTCAGATGGTCTTAACCCGCGAAGAGATTTTGGCTTCATCCATTGAGGATAATGTTGGTGCGTAAGCAGAAATAAGTGTTACGTATCTATGATCCGTATTTAACCGCACCAACATAATGCAAGGAGCCTCTATAGATGTTAAGAGGTCGTTGCGGATAGCCAAGCTTACACTTTCCTTTCCAATAGAATGTGTAATGTGTCTCACGCAAGGAACCCTCGTCAGGGAGTCTGGTCTCTTGTAAGGCACAAACAGCAATGTTCAGTCTGTTTCTGTTTCTGTTCAGCGTCGATAATGGCAGTTTTACGCAGATCTTGTGCGTCAGTAGAAGAGCCTCCACATATAATACCGCCTGTTCTATTTGGATCGTTTGGTATATTGTGCTCTTGCTTAGGTATTTGTCCATATGTTTTAGACTCTGTTGAAGTGTCTATTGCATTGATCGTATATATTTTTGTTCGTAATGCCAAGCGCTCTGACATTTCTTTGTTAAATTAGTCTACCTGTTTTAAAGTTGGAAATATATGTAACATTTCATCGTATTCAATTGTGTCGTTTACAATTATTCTTGTGTCTAATATTGCTAATTGATCCATTGTCAACTCCCTACTCTGATGCTGTTCAACAGATCGACGAAACTGTTGTCATTTACTTGTCACATATTTTGACCCAATTCACAGAAACTGAACATTCTCCATAAATGTGGTTCAGCTGCATAAATGTCAGGTTATTTGTAACAATATGCGCCTACACGAGTTGCAGATACGGGTAGTAATTGCATACAATCATCAGAGACTAATGGGTTAACCCTTAAAATCGTGTTTCACTTAAGTGACCGGTTGTCAGCTGCCGCCTAATTGTAATACCTACACATGAACTCCTCGTATCCCTTAGTCGCCTTATACGACACCCGTCGCGTCCCGTTATCCCGTAGTCGCCTCATACGACACCCGCGGAAAAGAAATAGGGTGGTGCTATTCTTAGCTGGCATCACACGGCAACTATTTTTTTGAACTGTGCTTATTAAGCCCTTTCATTTGATACCCAACACGACATTACTAGTAGTATAAACTTTTTCAATTCTTAGCTCTAGAGGGCGCCCTATGTAATGTATAGTGACATAACGTAGCCTATAACCACCGGACTGTTTAGACGCTTCAAATGATACCTCATTTATCAAATTCTGATAAGTTGTTTAGAAGTTAGGACGGAACAAACGTTTTCGTTTCCACATACATACATACATACATACATACATACCGGTCAAAATCATAACCCTCCTTTTTGCTTTGCCGTAGTCCGGTAAAAAGTGGTTACGAAAGTGCACGAAGGGGTCTAGATGAGTTCTACATTTTTGGTCACAGCTGTCAAACTCAAAACCCGTTTATATCGGAAACTATGCAAGCAAAGCTACTAGTTTCTTAAAGACAATTGTAGGTCTAGATGAGTTCTACATTTTTGGTGACAGCTGTCAAACTCAAAACCCGTTTATATCGGAAACTATGCAAGCAAAGCTACTAGTTTCTTAAAGACAATTGTAGGTCTAGATGAGTTCTACATTTTTGGTGACAGCTGTCAAACTCAAAACCCGTTTATATTGAAAAATATGCAAGATAGACGTCTTGTTTCATAAGGAATGTCCGTAGGTCATGATGGGTTCTACATTTCAATGACAGCTGTCGTAGTGCGGGTGCGGAGTGCACTTCATCTAAAATTAGGTACTCTACTTGGATATTTTGATAATATTTTACAACATTGAAATTTTATTTCGTTGACATTCAGAACCGATGACATATTGCGACTATGACATTTGGCTTTTTTTGCAACATCGGCATTTTGAACCAATAACATCGTCAATTTAACTTATTCTGTCCCTATATCAAACTATATCCCTGTCTACTATGTCCCTATATCCCTATAGGAACATAGAATTAGTTACAAAACAGTGATTAATAGTGTCGTTTCGTATCGAAATAGTTACGAAAAGTTACAAATGTGGAAAAAAACCGTGTTCATTGGTAACTAGTTACGAAACAGTGAATAAAAAGTGTCTTTTCGTAGCAAGTTACAAAAAACTGGTTACGAAAGTGCACGAAGGGACTAGTAAAATTTAACCCTATATTGAATGTACTCCTGTTATAGAACTTTGTACTTAATATCTTATTTTTTTGTGTGGGTCTGTTTTTATCTAAAACCTCCTGTATCTCTGAAACAAAGCATGTTAAACTACTAGCTTCTTGAGGAAAGTTGTAGGCCTTGATGAGATCTTCATTTCAGATGACAGCTGTCAAACTAAAACCTCGTATCTCTGAAACAAAGCATGCTAATGCTAGACTACTCGATTCCAAACTCGGCCTTCATTTGAATATGTTCCATTGGCTTGTTCATCATGGAACTACTGAGAACAAAGGCGAAATTACACTATTAATCACTGTTTCGTAATATTCTCCGTTTTTAGCAACTGATATAGGGACAATAAATAGTAAAATTCACAATGTTATTGGTTCAAAATGCAGTTGTAGCAGCAAAATGTCAGTTGCAAAATGTCATCGGTTCTAAATGACAATGAAATAAAATGTCAATTTTGTAAAATGTTATCAATGCAAACAATGAAAGTGCATCTCACTCAGACAGCTGTCATTAACATGTAGATCATATCAAGAAATTAGTAATACCTATAGAAACGTGAAATGAAAAAAAAAATTACGTCGGAAAAAAAAAGTTATCGATAATTTTCTGCAGCGTCTAGCCAGCGAGACCCCCATGTTAAATTACCATTTACAGTCAAAATAAACATTTTCGGAGAGCCCTCAATTTGTACCTTCCGAATATATCTTTGTCTAGCGTGGAGCATTAATAGTTAATGAGTAATTGATGAAGTTTTATAGTCTAAAGAAAGAGACGGCCACCAAACCGAATTATGGAAAGTTTAGTTATTTCTTGACAAGAGTTCCATGGTAGGTTTCTATGAAGGGAGGTCTACTGTTTCTTTTTTTCCGTGTTTATTGTAACTTGAGGACCCAAATCATGGATAATAATGTGGATATACTTAGTGCAAGTTCTTGCCACCGACCGAGGAACTAGAATCGCGACAATCGTAATGATATTTGCAAGAATGAAAAAAAAAAACGCAGTATTTTTAATAAATGTTTTTCTATTCTATTCTACATAAGTGTGACAGACGTTGCTGCGACACGCCTTATGCGACATCGTTCAAAAATAGTTCAGATCTGAAGAGTTCTATAGCGAAGTCAATGGGAAATTTTCTAGGGATTCTCGAGTGTCATGTAGAGGGCGCTGAGCTTAATTGAAATAACGTTTCTTTAAACAAAAACTGTACGACTTTATAAATTATTCTTTATTTTGTGTTTATTGAATTCTTCTAAATTTATTATCGGTAATTTGTTTACTTACACGAATGACTCTCAATATAATAGCAAGGCGATAAGTTTATTTTGTAGTAAATCAAATTATCTTAATTAATTTGTAACGAACACAACGTGAAACGGAACCTGTGACAAAACTTTGGCTGCCGCCAGCCATATTGAAACGTCAAAATTTCAGTTTAGCACAGCGCCCTCTGGTTTGACATTCAGAACCATCAACAGAACTGTCAACAGAAAAACTCCCATTGTAGAGAGGTTCCAAGAGGCACCACATGGTCGAGAGATTGTAGGATGACTTGAAAATTACTTGTACCATGCTTTTTGACTTTACTATCTACAATTCATCCTTATTAACATATCTCGGAATGGCTTGGATTTGTGATTCTTCAAACAGGAAAAGTTATCAAACTTTTTAATCTAATTGATTATAAAACAAATAACGTGGTGCAAGCAATTTTCGACTTTATCGACATTTCTAAGAGTGGCTTGGATTTTTCAATTTCTTTGATAAAGTCATCAAAATAATAATTTTTCACAGATGTTTCGCCTGCAATGTAGATCTTGCCAAGCCCTACTAACTTTAAGAAACTGGTAGTTCAGCAGGCATTGTTTCCGAGATAAATAAGTTTTGGTTTAACAGATGTCACCATGTCCTCTGGATTTCTCAAAGGTTGACTGGGAGCGATCCCTTAATGGGATAAGTCCGCCTTTGTGCCTTACCTTTTCTGTTATTTGTGTTTTTCTTTGTGATATTTATTTGGTGCAATAAAGTTATTACATACATACATACATACATACATGTCACCTGATGGTGCCATATGATGCCAACTTAGAATAGCATCACCCCATATCCTTGTTGGTGTCGTATAACAAGCGATTGTAAAAGCAATATCTTGCACTGCGCTCTTTTTTCCGTTTGCCAAGCGTGGTGAGTATGGCAATACCCCCCCAATAGGGGTGGGCCCTTGTCTAGCAGTGGACTGTTGTGGCTATTTATGAATTTATCAGATAGTTGGAAGAAAGGAAGAGCCTTAAGGTCCGTTTAAGAATGTCTTTTAATGTAAACAAACTTTGTATGTTACTGACAGCTCGCGACTGTCAGTAACATACAAAGTTTGTTTACATTATAAGACATTCTTAAATAAACGGACCTTACTTGCTTCGTGGGTTCCCACTGCATAGACGAACATTACTTACATACTATATCCATACAACACATCCATGATTAAGGCCTGTTATGTTTGTCATGGTAAAAAAGAACAGGTCGTAGACCTCCTTAGAAATCTTAGAAAACTACCTTGGTACTCTTGTTTGTTAAGAAAAATTGTATAGCTACACTTTTTAAAAATTGGTTTGGTGGCCGACTCTTTAGACTTTAAAACTTTTATTATCGTCAGGTTATTTTAGCAAATAAAAGAGTTTCTTGGAATCACAATGCTATATATTCGAATAATATTTTCCAATACAATTTCTCAGTTTTACGAAAATGTGTAAAAATCGCCAATGTCACATCAAACTCCAAATTCGAATGTAATGTTATTTTTGACTCTTCTCTATGCTCTCCTCGCCTCCTCTCCTCCATAGACACAAATGTCTATGCTCACCTCACCTCCGCACCTCACCACGCCTCACCTCTTTGTATTACATCGCTCCACACCACTTCGCTTTACACTGCTCATCTCGCCAGCTAATAGCTCCTCTCCTCACCCGCCGTTACAGTCGGCCATCCTGAAACCAATTGCACCGCAATTGGCGCAAGAAAAATCGTTAATTTACAGCAGATAAATAAGATCATCCCCAGTTACGACCTCCTCATCCATCACTTTAATCCACTACATGCTATATCACCACAGCGCAGCCAAAGCGAAGCTTTTAGATAGGGAAAGATAATAAAAGAGAAACGACTGCTTGTATTTGTAGCGACCTCTGGGAGCTACGACAAGAAGCTCACTCAAAGTGGTTCACGAGGAAGCATGACGCAACAGAAGTTTCAACATATCTGCAAGATGGCGCCACGTGACAGAACAAAGAGCCTGAAACGCGGTATCGAAGAGTTTCACCGAGCTACGCATATATACAACTTCCAATTCTATCCAGGTGGACCAGTAGGTCCCCTGGCCACAACACCCGGCCAGGCAGGGTAGCTACCCTTATCCCGACTCCGCCTGGAACGCTCCATTCTGCCTATTGGCATTACTCCTGTCACCTGCCATATATTTACGCATTACACTTATATAGCATACGCTAGCTTAGGTTGATACCCTATCTCCTTACCGACTGTATTATGATGCTACCCTATCTTCTTTGCAGACTGTATTTTATAAAGTAGCAAATTTTGTTAAAGATCCTACTTATCTCTTGCTCGCTTGTCGTCTGCACCTTTTCCCCCTTACCGCAGTAATTAAAAATCCCCGCTCACCTTAAAAACACATTGCTCAGCTTGTGTTATCATATCGCTCTCGAGCCGGTATATGGCACGCTACTCAACATGCCATGTTACACACTTTCAAGTATCCTTCTCCATCGTGAATAATAGAACATACTAGCATAGTGCGTACAGCCATTGCTGTGCTGTCTATATCTTGCACACACGTCTCCTTGCGGCGTGCATCTACAACCACTTTCACCTTCTTCTGTTGCGTATGGGCACTTTATGTCTACAGCTTCCTGTACTACATGACCAGGTACTTCATCACAGGCATCAACTTCATCTAAATTTCCCAAGGCTGTCGTCAACCCTTCCTGGCTGTTGTCAAGAAGCATCTTGCAAGTTAAAACCTTGATCGGATTAATAACGATCAAAAGCGGACAAGAATCGTCTGTCGTTGAACAATGAAATGCTTGAGCATTAGCTTGCAGCTTGTCGGGTAAACCCCGTATTATACAAGACACCGCTCTGCCTGTTCACTTAGCTGACATCGATAGTACATAGTCAACTCCTCTTGGTAGTATTTATAGTTAGTAGTCATACTTTCACTGCTCAATTTCTTAAGTTGCATCTTTTCCAAAAGCGTTGCATTATCGTAATAGCAAGGAAATTCCTTAATCAACATTGTTTTCCACTCCTGCCAAGTATATTCATAAGATTGAATTTCAAGTCTCATCATCATGATCATCTGCCAGCCCTTATCCTAATTTATTCGGGGTCGGCGCAAAATGTTTTTTCTTCCATTCATCTCTATCAGCTGTCAAGTCTACGTTTACACCCTTTTGCTTCAATAAGAGAACGAGATAAGTCTTTTAAACCAAATGCGTGCCTGACCTTGCAGCTTCGATTGCAAGTTAGAAGATTTCGTTTAATCACTCCAGCCAGTTGTAGGTAAATTTCCCCCATTTGTTCAATTTTCTTAATTCAACTCTGAAATTCATATTCTGGTCTTCCGGGTCAAAATCAAGAATACGATTAGCGGTATTGAAATGTCAATGGAATTCGATTCGGTACTGACTGCCTTCCTCATTTAACATAATTTGCAGAGCTGTCAGCGATTTTGTGATCAAGCTTTCCAAATCTGGTCATTACTCACATTTCCTGGCTTCTTCTTTTGCCGTACATACCGTCCAAATTTCTCGTATGAACCCCCCTGCAGAGTTCCCTTCATTGTGGACTTGGAATCATCCCGCTTCTGACTATTATCGTCAGGTTATTTTAGCAAATAAAAGAGTTTCTTGGAATCACAATGCTATATATTCGAATAATATTTTCCAATACAATTTCTCAGTTTTACGAAAATTTCTTTGTGTAGACTGACACTTAACATGGGGTCCCGCTGGCTTGACGCTGCGGAAAATGGACGATAACTTTGTTTTAGAGGTACAATTTTTTTTGTTTCACATTTCTGTAGGTACTTACTTATGTGGTCTTGTAGGTATTCACTCAGAGGACAATTCAGACACCATGTCTGAACCATCTCGCTGGCCACTGCATGACAGGGATCCCAACCTTTTGAAGGTAGCCGGGTACAATTCCAGCAGTGAGCGCGAGATCGTTATCGTGGATTAATGTGAGAATGTGAACCCGTCGTCAATAAATCCAGCATAGGGGACCACGTGATCTACCAGGATCGGTGAGCAGTCCCAATTGACGTGGGCTCGAGCAAGTTGCAGGCGTGCTGGCCGATGCGCTGCGGTTAATTTTGGACCCGTAGTAGGACTTCTAGCCACTATATTTCTCCCCTTTAGTCTGCTTCTAACTGTAGAGACACTCACGGCCCTTCTACGAACTGCTTGAAGCTGCTGTTGCAACCGATTTCTCAAAAACCTCGATACGACGAATCTGTGTGTACCAGAGCTACGCCTCCGGATAAAGCCACCGGTATGCGGAAGCCGCTGGTACAATCGTCGAACAGAAAAGCGGCTCAAGTGCAATTTCCGAGCGACATCACACTGTCATAGGTGTAGATCGTAGTGCAAGATAATAAAAGAGAAACGACTGCTTGTATTTGTAGCGACCTCTGGGAGCTACGACAAGAAGCTCACTCAAAGTGGTTCACGAGGAAGCATGACGCAACAGAAGTTTCAACATATCTGCAAGATGGCGCCACGTGACAGAACAAAGAGCCTGAAACGCGGTATCGAAGAGTTTCACCGAGCTACGCATATATACAACTTCCAATTCTATCCAGGTGGACCAGTAGGTCCCCTGGCCACAACACCCGGCCAGGCAGGGTAGCTACCCTTATCCCGACTCCGCCTGGAACGCTCCATTCTGCCTATTGGCATTACTCCTGTCACCTGCCATATATTTACGCATTACACTTATATAGCATACGCTAGCTTAGGTTGATACCCTATCTCCTTACCGACTGTATTATGATGCTACCCTATCTTCTTTGCAGACTGTATTTTATAAAGTAGCAAATTTTGTTAAAGATCCTACTTATCTCTTGCTCGCTTGTCGTCTGCACCTTTTCCCCCTTACCGCAGTAATTAAAAATCCCCGCTCACCTTAAAAACACATTGCTCAGCTTGTGTTATCATATCGCTCTCGAGCCGGTATATGGCACGCTACTCAACATGCCATGTTACACACTTTCAAGTATCCTTCTCCATCGTGAATAATAGAACATACTAGCATAGTGCGTACAGCCATTGCTGTGCTGTCTATATCTTGCACACACGTCTCCTTGCGGCGTGCATCTACAACCACTTTCACCTTCTTCTGTTGCGTATGGGCACTTTATGTCTACAGCTTCCTGTACTACATGACCAGGTACTTCATCACAGGCATCAACTTCATCTAAATTTCCCAAGGCTGTCGTCAACCCTTCCTGGCTGTTGTCAAGAAGCATCTTGCAAGTTAAAACCTTGATCGGATTAATAACGATCAAAAGCGGACAAGAATCGTCTGTCGTTGAACAATGAAATGCTTGAGCATTAGCTTGCAGCTTGTCGGGTAAACCCCGTATTATACAAGACACCGCTCTGCCTGTTCACTTAGCTGACATCGATAGTACATAGTCAACTCCTCTTGGTAGTATTTATAGTTAGTAGTCATACTTTCACTGCTCAATTTCTTAAGTTGCATCTTTTCCAAAAGCGTTGCATTATCGTAATAGCAAGGAAATTCCTTAATCAACATTGTTTTCCACTCCTGCCAAGTATATTCATAAGATTGAATTTCAAGTCTCATCATCATGATCATCTGCCAGCCCTTATCCTAATTTATTCGGGGTCGGCGCAAAATGTTTTTTCTTCCATTCATCTCTATCAGCTGTCAAGTCTACGTTTACACCCTTTTGCTTCAATAAGAGAACGAGATAAGTCTTTTAAACCAAATGCGTGCCTGACCTTGCAGCTTCGATTGCAAGTTAGAAGATTTCGTTTAATCACTCCAGCCAGTTGTAGGTAAATTTCCCCCATTTGTTCAATTTTCTTAATTCAACTCTGAAATTCATATTCTGGTCTTCCGGGTCAAAATCAAGAATACGATTAGCGGTATTGAAATGTCAATGGAATTCGATTCGGTACTGACTGCCTTCCTCATTTAACATAATTTGCAGAGCTGTCAGCGATTTTGTGATCAAGCTTTCCAAATCTGGTCATTACTCACATTTCCTGGCTTCTTCTTTTGCCGTACATACCGTCCAAATTTCTCGTATGAACCCCCCTGCAGAGTTCCCTTCATTGTGGACTTGGAATCATCCCGCTTCTGACTATTATCGTCAGGTTATTTTAGCAAATAAAAGAGTTTCTTGGAATCACAATGCTATATATTCGAATAATATTTTCCAATACAATTTCTCAGTTTTACGAAAATGTGTAAAAATCGCCAATGTCACATCAAACTCCAAATTCGAATGTAATGTCATTTTTGACTCTTCTCTATGCTCTCCTCGCCTCCTCTCCTCCATAGACACAAATGTCTATGCTCACCTCACCTCCGCACCTCACCACGCCTCACCTCTTTGTATTACATCGCTCCACAGAAAATATGTTTATTTTGACTGTAAACTGTAATTTTACATGGGGTCCCGCTGGCCTGACGCTGACTTTAATCGGTTATAGCTCCTATACTATCGATTTCTGAAGAATGATCAAATAATATTTGGAAGGTACAAATTAAGGGCTCTCTGAATATATTTTTCTTTGTGTAGACTGACACTTAACATGGGGTCCCGCTGGCTTGACGCTGCGGAAAATGGACGATAACTTTGTTTTAGAGGTACAATTTTTTTTGTTTCACATTTCTGTAGGTACTTACTTATGTGGTCTTGTAGGTATTCACTCAGAGGACAATTCAGACACCATGTCTGAACCATCTCGCTGGCCACTGCATGACAGGGATCCCAACCTTTTGAAGGTAGCCGGGTACAATTCCAGCAGTGAGCGCGAGATCGTTATCGTGGATTAATGTGAGAATGTGAACCCGTCGTCAATAAATCCAGCATAGGGGACCACGTGATCTACCAGGATCGGTGAGCAGTCCCAATTGACGTGGGCTCGAGCAAGTTGCAGGCGTGCTGGCCGATGCGCTGCGGTTAATTTTGGACCCGTAGTAGGACTTCTAGCCACTATATTTCTCCCCTTTAGTCTGCTTCTAACTGTAGAGACACTCACGGCCCTTCTACGAACTGCTTGAAGCTGCTGTTGCAACCGATTTCTCAAAAACCTCGATACGACGAATCTGTGTGTACCAGAGCTACGCCTCCGGATAAAGCCACCGGTATGCGGAAGCCGCTGGTACAATCGTCGAACAGAAAAGCGGCTCAAGTGCAATTTCCGAGCGACATCACACTGTCATAGGTGTAGATCGTAGTGCAATCAGTAGTAGTGCGATCACTTGGGCGGCTTTAGCAGCAGTAGTGTCCATCTTTAAGGACACTTCTGCTGCTAAAGGTATTCACTTTTCTGGTGGAAGATCTTCTTCTGTCTTCTTCGACAGTTGGTACTTGGTATCGACCCGTTTTATACCCAAAAAATATATATATACGTATACACAAAACAATACAAACAACATTTCAAGAGGAGAATCAGTTCCATTTTCATTCAGTGACTTGTAGTGTCAAGATTTTTCTTAAATCAAATTAAATGAGAGTTTTTATAAGGCTTGCTTGTCTTAAGGATTAACAGTGCTAGAAGGTTATTTTTCGGATGTGCTATTTTTTGATGTTGAGTGAAAAGTATGTTTTGCGGCGCTAGTGTCATTATGTTCACAAAATGGCGATAGCCGTAGGAGCAATAGCAATAGGAGTCTTTGATTGTATTATGTTATTTTCACGTAAAAAATGTCACATGATGATGACGGTCCTACAATCAAGTCATCACTGCCAACGGAACCGAGGAACGGAGATATGGAGGAGGCTGATACTGATAGCAGTATTATGCTGCATGCCAAAGATATGGTGTGTAAAAACGTTTGAATAGCGTGCACCGCATACATCGTTGGTTATTAAATTGGTGTTTAGGAGGAGTGATGATGAGGCCAGTACCAGTAGGCCGAGTGACGACATAAGTTACTCTGTGGTGACGACTGTGAAGAAAAGGGTAGCTACCCGTCTGGTCGGGAGTAGTGACCACGAACCATGTAGGGTGTTCAAGACTAGTGTAGTCGTTCAAGTAAACTTGTGACGTCATACGAACTTAGGAGATCGCATCGCGCTTTCGTGGTCTGAGAGTTGGGTTCTGGATCCGGAGACATCTGGTTCGATTCTCGTGTCCCTAACGATGTTTATAATTTAAGTACAACAAGTCACTTAGATTGTTTGAAGCAATACGCCGGGTGAAGCCGGCTTAGAATAGCATAGCCCCATTTCTACCCCGTGTGGGTGTGTCGTGAGAGGCGACTAAGGGACGCGATGGTTACACGTGTATTGCAATTTTAGGCTATGGGCTGACAACCTGTCTCTATATTGATACGAAATTTTCTGAATGACCCTCAAAAGTTTGTCAGACGTGGCGTTTTTTACGAGAGTCTACGCTCTGCCTACCCCGCAAGGGATATAGGCGTTATGTATGTATGTATGTATGGCATATTGCTAAACCGTCGATCCTGGGTCCTGGTCATGTCGATGTCTATGTTGATTAGATTTAGAGTAGGAGCACTTCTGGGCAGGTTTTTTGGGGGGTTTTTCCTGTTCAGGGGGTCCGGTTAATTATACGCATGTAAATAACACGCTTTGGAAATCTTGACTAAAATTTGAAACAAATGTCGTTTACAAATGGTGGTGGCGTAAAGTTACATGCTGTGTGATTAACCTGGCCAGCCCCGAGGCAGTGCCTTTATTTTTATTTTTTTTATCCCGCCCGAGCCGGTTTTCTATTAGGACAATACAAAATTGTTATAAAAAGAAGAAGATTGCGTTATGCAAATTTCTTTTTTTTACAATGACCGATCATGACGTCAATAAGTGATAATGCTATCCTACATTGAATAAAGTTATTTCATTTTCATTTTCATTTCATTTTCATTTTCATTAAGGACTTAGGTAGCGTTAAGAAAACCATGTCAGAGGCGGCTTAAAAACGTGCATCGGGTCGTGATGTTAGTCGAAATGTTGTCCCACACGAAAAGAAAGATGGAAGATTATATTGGAAGATAGGTTTTCTTTTTGCATTTATTTTCAACTGGCATCATCATACAAATCCACCTCGTTTCATGAAAATGGAAATTCAATTAAGCATTTATTTAGTAGATAGTATGTTCCTTAATTCTATACTTAGAAAGAATACTGTAAAAAGTAAATATGTTATTTCATTTAGCTGCTCGCTGCTCCACACACCCCTTCATATTTCACTGACAACCCTGGGTTATTCCTGCTTGCACAGTTCAATGCACACTCATTACTATAAGTTCTGCCATTGGTGCCACATACTGGCTGGTAGACTGCAGGGCATATACAGGAATCGTCTAAAGGCGCTTTTCGACATTCACCCTGGTGCCTGACTCTTAAACCAGGGATTTTCTTGCTAGCGCAGTCTAATTCGCACTGGTTGCCATAAGTCTTGCCATCGGTGCCACATACTGGTTGATACATCTTTGTGCAAACGCAGGTACCATCTAAGGGTTCTTTTCGGCATTCGCCCTGATGCCTAACTCTTAAACCAGGATTTTTCTTGGTGGCGCAGTCTAATTCGCATTGATTGCTGTAAGTCTTGCCATCGGTGCCACACACTGGTTGATATATTTTAGTGCAAATACAGGAACTATCTGAGGGTCCTTTTCGGCATTCTCCTTGATATCTAACCTGCAAACCTGGTTTAGTAGATCTCTGGCAATCCAGGACACACTCGTTAGGATATGTTTTCCCGTCGTTGCCGCACACGGGTCGGTATATTGCGGGACATACGCATGATTCTCCCGGGCTATCCTTACGGCATTCTCCTTGATATTTGACTCTTAAAGACGAGTTTTTTTTGCTGGCACAGTTTAATTTGCACTGGTTGCCATATGTCTTGCCGTCGGTGCCACACACTGGTTGATAAATTTCGAGACAGATACAGGAATCATCATCAGGTCTTTGTCGGCACTCACCCTGATACTTAACACCCAATCCTGGGTTGTTCTTGGTCGCGCAACCTAAAGCACACTGGTTGCCATATGTCTTACCGTCGGTACCACACACTGGTTGGTAATTGAGTGGACAAAAGCAGGACTCGTCTGGCTTGCACTCTCCTTGGTATTTGAGTCTCAAACCTGGAGTAGACGATATTGCGCAATTCAAAACGCATTCATTGGGATAAGTTTCGCCGTCGGTACCACACACTGGTTGATAATTGAAAGGGCAAAGGCATGAAGGCTTTGATCCTTTTCGGCACTCTCCTTGATGCCTCACTCTCAAGACTGGGTTCTTTTTTCTCGCACAGTTCAGTTCACACTCGTTTCCATAAGTCTTCCCATCAGTGCCACATACTGGTTGGTAAATGAGAGTACACACACAATTCTCGTGACCCTGCGTACCATCATCTTGACAAGAACCTTTGTGTTTCACTTCTAGTCGTGGGTTCTTGAGTTTGGCACAGCCGAGGAAACATTCATTGCTGTAGGTTTCTCCATCAGTACCGCAGACTGGGTCAACGTAGAGTGGACAATAGCACCCTTCTGGGACATCGTCGCTCACGCTCGGCGCGAAGAATGTGCATGCGAACAGGAGCAATCCTGGAACCAATTATGTCGAAATAGTTTTAATAAATAAATCTACACTAATATTATAAAGAGGAAAGATTTGATTGATTGAATTGAATAGGTTGCGAAACTTCTGGACCGATTTAAAAAATCTTTACCATTACAATCCTCCATTATCCCTGGTGATCATAGGCCATATTAAAATGGCTTAATCCCGCGGGAAAGCGGTTATGCGGCAGGCCGCTAGTAAATAATAAATAAATATCTTGGACACTTTACACAGCGCCATCTAGCCCCAAACTAAGTAAAGTTTGTACTTTGAAGAAGAATTAACTGATACATGAATGCTTTTTTGTAAATAAATACATATTTGAATGTGTACTGATGGTGTGTTATATTATATATTTAGAGCCTACTTGAACTGCTGAATCTTTCAAAGAAATATATTTGTTTTCAAGTATGTTACACTTTGTGTTGTTACTTCTTGATGGAACTCCATGTTAATTTACTAATAAAACACTTTTTCACTAGTTCCACTAATTAAATATATTTGTTTAATTTGATATTAAACTAAATGCGACCGGTTTCGAACATCATCATCGGGCAGTTATTTAAAATCGAAACAAAACACAACAATATTATATTATTAAAATGTCGGTAGTACAATATTTTCATGTTGCGGTTCAGTGGAGGATCGATCAAAATTAGAATGTCAAGTTTTTTGTCAAATATTACGGAATAAAAAATTATGTCAATAAAATATTAGATTAAATTTATAATAATTATAAATTCAATGTCATACCCTAAAATAAAATAAAATAAAATAAAGTAATAATTGAGTACCTAATGTACATTAACATGGGTTGAAATAATTAAGAATTGGTGAATTAGAGAAACATGTCTGGTCATTTAAGATATTGAATTTCATTTTATGTCTATTTATTTCTATGGCTTCTAGTGTATCCATTTTTCGGCCTTTTGAAGCGATATGTAAATATTTAACATTCATTCATAGGCTGGTGAAGGTACCTATGAACAATATAGACTTCCAACAAGAACTAAAAACCATTAGACAAATTGCAAGAAATAATGGATACACAGACACTCTAATAAACAATATCCTAAAGAGGAAACAAAAAAGAGAGACAGAGAAATTATTATACAGCACGACCCAACGCGAAACAGAGACCCCAAGACGATGGGTTAAAATACCGTACATAGGGCCTTTATCTCAAAAACTTAAAAGACTTTTGGACAATGATAAAAGAAAAACAGCATTTTATAGTACCAAGAGCTTAAAATCCATTATATGCAATAACAAAGATAAAATTCATATCGGGCATCAGAGTGGTATTTATACTCTCACTTGCGACACATGCGAGAGCATATACGTTGGCCAGACTGGAAGAAAATTTAAAACCAGAATAAAGGAACATGTCTCCAGCTGGAAGAAAAAGACTACAACGTCAACATTTGCAGAGCACTTAAACGAAAATAACCACACTTTTGACGACTCTCAAAATGTTAAATATTTACATATCGCTTCAAAAGGCCGAAAAATGGATACACTAGAAGCCATAGAAATAAATAGACATAAAATGAAATTCAATATCTTAAATGACCAGACATGTTTCTCTAATTCACCAATTCTTAATTATTTCAACCCATGTTAATGTACATTAGGTACTCAATTATTACTTTATTTTATTTTATTTTAGGGTATGACATTGAATTTATAATTATTATAAATTTAATCTAATATTTTATTGACATAATTTTTTATTCCGTAATATTTGACAAAAAACTTGACATTCTAATTTTGATCGATCCTCCACTGAACCGCAACATGAAAATATTGTACTACCGACATTTTAATAATATAATATTGTTGTGTTTTGTTTCGATTTTAAATAACTGCCCGATGATGATGTTCGAAACCGGTCGCATTTAGTTTAATATCAAATTAAACAAATATATTTAATTAGTGGAACTAGTGAAAAAGTGTTTTATTAGTAAATATTTGTTTTCTTTGAAAATATAATAAGTATTTTAAAGTAACTTTCAAATACTTGTGGTGTGTAGGGATCGAACCTACGACTCTTGGCGTAGCAGGCAGGGGTACTATCCACTACGCCATCGGGCCAGTCTATACAGAGTGTAAGGGACAACCCTCCGAATACTGATAGGTCGTAAACAGACCATTAAACTAAAAAACATGCCATAAAAAAAATTCAGGAAACGCAAAAATATTTTGATTTCCCATAGCAATTGCAGTCAGCAATGCTCGTGATTTTGTATGGGAGGACCATTTTCTTTTTGTTTTCTGACATATGTTCTTAATAAGAACATCATTGAAGGAAAGGTCGAAGGAAAGAGAGGAAGAGGAAGACCTAGACGCACATACTTCACTCAAGTAAAGGAGAAGATTAATGCCGTGTCGTATCAAGAGGTCAAGTCGCTGGCAGAAGATAGAAAAAAATGGCAATCACTCCACCGACAAGAGCCAAGCTCTTAAATTTGAATGAATGAATGATGACATATGTTGCCAGGGGAAAGTTGTTCAGTTTCATGGTCAGCATGACCCTATCAGTATTCGGATGGCTGTCCTTACATCCTGTATATAAATAAATTGATTTTTGATCTGATCGTAGTAAAATGAGTTTTCAGTTTTTTTTGCTTTGTAAGGATAATATAATAATAATAATAAAATTCTTTATTGCACATATAAAAAAAGCAAATAACATTAAAATAGAATTATGTGAAGTAGGTACAACAAGACGGCCTTCTTGCTATGGTAGCAAGTTCTACCAGGCAACCTTTGGTTGATAGGAAAGCGCGTAAAGGTAAGAAATATAGAAATAGAAATAAGAATATAGAAATTTAAATTAGTTTCAACACATGTTCAAATCATTTTAATGTGATTTATCAATTATAATTTGCTACACAAGGAAACTTGAAACTAAGGAAAATTTAATTCATTTACTCAGTTATTACAAATTAACACACACATATCACGCCTTTAATCCCTGCGGGGTAAGTAGAGCATAAACGGTTGTAAAGAACGGTCATTTACGCCACGTCTGACAAATATTTGAGGGTCATCCAGAAAACTGTGTTTAACTATAGTGACAGGTTGTCAGCCTGTCGCCTCCAATTTTAATACGAACCTTCAAGTCCCTTAGTCGCTTCTTACGACACCCACGGGAAAGAAATCGGGTGATGCCATTCTATTCCGGCATCACACAGCATAATTATTATTACCTTTGTTTTACTTCGCGTCACGCGGATAAAAGTCTTGCCTCAGACACTGATTAAATCGTCTGTCACAGACGCGTGAGGCCAATGATGATTGTTTTACTTATCCATACTAATATTAAATCTGAGAGTTTGTGTGTGTGTGAGTATGTATGTTTGTTACCTCTTCACGCTCAAACGGCTTGACTAATTTGGATGACATTTGGAACACAGGTAGAATATAACCGAATAACACATAGGCCACTTTTTACAGCAGGAAAACAACTATTACCACGGGAAAATGACTGGCGGAAATCTAATAAATTATAAGACAGTGAATAACTTACCGTATGTTATCATCGTGTTTAGGTTTCACAAAGCGTTCGAATTACAATGATGAGTAACTGCCCTAATACCGCGCTTATATACTTGTTGATAATGTTTATGTACATCCGTGGCAGGCACATACCTACCGCAGTAGGTATAGGTACCTACTTTCTGGATATGTTGTACATACATACATACATAAATCACGCCTATATCCCTTACGGGGTAGGCAGAGCGTTAACGGCCGTTCAACGGACATTAACACCACGTCCGACAAAAGTTTGAGGGTCAATCAGATAACTGTGTATCACTATAGTGACAGGTTGTCAGCCCGTCGCATAAAATGGCAAAACACACCCTCGAGTCCCTTAGTCGCCTCTTACAACACCCATGGGTAAGAAATGGGGTGATGCTAAGCCGGCATCACACGGATATGTTGTACTGGTTGTATATATGTCGCTACAACCATGGGTTGTCGTACTGAAATCATTTATGAAAACGTCGTAAATACCGTGATTCATAAATAAATAATTATTGTATTTGCCGTGTGATGCCAACTTAGAATAGCATCACCCCAAGATTACGCGTGGGTTTCGTGAAAAGTGACTGAGGGATAAATTCATCCAGGGAATGGGCAGCAGCGTTCCCTGCGTCACTGCGCTCACCAATCCGCTTGTCAAGTGTGGTGGGTATGGCAGTAACCCCCTTCGAGTAACGACGGCCTTCCGGGTCGGAACGAGACGGAAGACCGTGTTGCTCGAAGGTACCCCCCAATAAGGCCATGCCCAGCAGCGGATTGAAGGGTACTATTATATATTCTGTGTTGAAGGCCACAATATAATTTAAAAAAATGATTTATTTGTGAAAGTAAAGGCCGGCGCGCAGGTGGAGAAATTTAGCTGCACCGACCGATGTGGCGCAGTGGTACTGCGACTGCCTGCGACGCAAATATTCCGGGTTCGATTCCTAACGTTGATATTAACACGTTGTTAATTTGTTTCCAGTCTAGTTAAACTCTCTAGAGAAACTCTGACACCATGGTTTATCGGGTCGATGGGCCACTCGGAGTCCTACACGAAAAGAAGATTGCATTGTGATTGCCCGTAAGAAAGATGGTAAAAAATGCCGATCTAGTCGAGTGTAAGGGAAGTCTACATAGTATAAAGTCGCTTCCAGCATCTTTAGCTTTGTCTTTTTGTATGTATGCTTAAATCTTCAAAACTACCTCATAGTGATTCAAGAGGAAGGTTTATATGTATATAACATGCTGAAAACTACATACATACATACATACATATATCACGCCTTTATCCCTTGCGGGGTAGGCAGAGCGTTAACGGCCGCAAAAAACGGACATTTACGCCACGTCTGACAAACATTTGAGGGTCATTTGGAAAATTGTGTATCGCCAGGTTGTCAGCCTATCGCCTAAAAATGCAATACACACCCTCGAGTCCCATCGTCGCCTCTTACGACTCCCACGGGAAAGAAATGGGGTGATGCTATTCTAAACCGGCATCACACGGTTTGCTGAAAACTAAGTTTTCTAATTTGAACTATTTATAATGCAAGTTCCCGATATTTCGACGCTGTTACAAGCGTCAATGATCACGGGTAAACTTGTGGAACTGCGGGTGGCTGCTAGGAACAAACATATCTCTACCCTCATTCTTCTTCGTTTTTGTGGAACTCAATCGTCACTACCGGAACTCACTCGAAAATCTTATGTGGACGGAGTCGAGTCTATTTGCTACCTAAGCCTTGTAAGTTTACTGCTTGAATGCTGTGCTACGGCGTAGCAAAGTCGCAGCAAACTGTTTATTTTTTGTACCATTAATATTTTATAGAGAAAAGGACGCTCTTAAATATGATGATGTAAATATAGGGGTATACATATATATTTACATACACATATCACGCCTATAATCCCTTGCGGGGTAGGCAGGGCGCAAACAGTCGCAAAAAACGAACATATAAATCACGTCTGACAAATATTTGAGGGTCATTCGGAAAATTGTGTATCACCATAGTGACAGGTTTTCAGCCCATCGCCTAAATTGCAATACACACCCTCGAATCCGGATATTATTCTAAGCCGGCATCACACGGCACTATATACTTAAACTTGCAAAATTTTCAAGCTCGGGAAGGAAAATTTTGCAAATATTTAGAATAGGTACATATTTATAAGGAAAACTCTGTAGGTAGATACTTTGTGAATACCGCACTAATATTTGCATTATTAAATAAATAAGCCTTTATTCAAGAACATAAGCCTCAACTAACAAACACCTACACACCATTTATTATTCATCAATGACTTAACGTACCCTTCGAAGCACAAAAATATCTTTCTTACGCAAAATGACCTGCATCAAATGATTCGGCCTTCAAAACTAGAAACAACCCCAAAACGTGGTAAATTGAGAACTATTGAGTCCCAAGAGACTTGAACCTCTGGATGTATTGTTAAAAACTAAATATATCTACCAGTAATAAACTAACCTAACTATACTGCTGCTGTGCTGTATAATTAACCTGGCCAGCCCCGAGGCAGTGCCTTTATTTTTATTTTTTTATCCCGCCCGAGTCGGTTTTCTATTAGGACAATACAAAATTGTTATAAAAAGAAGAAAATTGCGTTATGCAAATTTCTTTTTTTTACAATGACCGATCATGACGTCAATAGGTAAGTGATAATGCTATCCTACATTGAATAAAGTTATTTCATTTTCATACAAGGAGTAATAGCAAGCCGAAAGGAGGTCAACGAACTATATCTTATTTAACATGGGTCGAAATATTTGCAGAATAATTTGACCTCTCATACAAAATTGCGGATCAGCTGGTTAATTTACAACGGGAGGTAAAATTTTTTTATGTTCGACCTATGTGCCATGAGGAAAGTTGTTCAGTTCCATATGTACCTTGTCAGCCTTTTCGGCTAGTTATATATATGTCACCGGAAAATAACAAGATCCGCAAATTTATAAATTTCCTAGGTAATTTATAAACTTTCGTAGGATTCTAAATGAGACATAAATTGTATTATTTTACGCCCACATTTTCGCAAATTGATAAATTTACCGAACTCACGCGTAAAATAATAAGTAAGCAGTAACCAAACGCCATGTGCGCTCTGATTGGTTGAATAAGTCACGTGTTCTTTCGCCGCCATCATTGTTTGTCACGGAGACAAACAAACCGGTGTTTTGTGTGATTTTGTAAAGTTTTTAATGATTTTATTGTGACTACTGGTGTTACTAAAGTAGACCCATAATGAGTGACTTAGAAGCTGCGGACAGCCAAAATGGTGAAGATAGTGCGGCAAATGCAAGAACATTTGTTGACGAAAAGAAATTTACCACAGAGCTACGACAGTTTTATAGTGGCCATGACCAAAATAATAAAAAGTCGGAATGGACAGAGGTAAAAATGAAAATGTCATTAAAATGATAGAAGATTTTAATAAAGCTAAAGTTTTGGGACTTCGGCCCACAGACATAGAATACTATCACGGCAAAAAGTATGGCATTATGACTTTTAGTGACGAAAAAGTCTTGATTGTGAAAAGGAAATCTCAATATCTAAAAAAAAATGTATCGGGGCCCGCTTAATTTTTATTTTATTTTTAGTATTTGTTGTTATAGCGGCAATAGAAATACAGCTTCTGTGAAAATTTCAACTCTCTAGCTATTTTGATTTATGAGATACAGCCTGGTGACAGACAGACAGACAGACGGACAGACAGCCGAGTCTCAGTAATAGGGTCCCGTTTTCACACTTTGGGTACGGAACTCTAAAAAAGTAACCCTTTATTATAGGTACCTACCTAGTTTTAAAGTAAAAATACTGAGAGGTAGGTAATCGAAACTGATAAATTTATTGTTTGGTAAGTCTGATTGTACTTACGTCAATGACACAAGCATTGCCACTGTCAACATGGACCAATCAGAGAGCAGTGTGCAAGATTTTCCGTGATTGGTCGAACCGTTTAAAATCTTACGAATGGATATCCGTCAGTTTAAAAATTTACCACGAGACGTCGTAAATTGATAAATTTGCGAAAATGTGGCCGTAAAATAATACAATTTATCTCTCGTTTAGAATCTTACGAAAGTTTATAAATTTACTAGGAAATTTATAAATTTGCGATTCTTGTTATCTTCCGGTGACATATATACCTCATATACAACGTACCTATAAGCAGCGGGACCCTATCCCAGAATGGATTGATACTTATGTGGTCATGTAGGTATTAATTTGTACCTACGGAAACACCCTTTTTGTTACTACATGTATAAGTAAGTTAGCAGGTAATGTCTTTGAGGGATTTAACCTTTGTGTACTTCCCGGCGTATCAATGTCTATTTTCAATGAACAATGCTTATGAATCACGTATTGCAATAACTATGATATGACACATACATAATAAGTAGGTAGATTTTGATTAAATCAACAATAAATAAATATACATAGGTACATAACATTGAAATACCATAAAAAATAACATTTACATTACCAGCCACACAGTCCACTGCAGAACATAGGCCTCCTCTTGGAAATACTATACTCGCCACGCTTGGCGGGCAGATTGGCGAGCGCAGTGCAATGTTGCATTCATAGGGAACTTGTTGGATAATTATAACTTAGTCGCTTTTTACGACATCAATATGAGTACCAAATTTTAAAACACTTCCCGTGTTAGGTATACAATTTTTGAAAATTTTGCAAGTTTTCAAAAAAAGACATCATATGGTTAGAAATGGGGTGAAGCTATTCTGAGCCGGCACCACACAGCGAAATAAAATAACAACGACGTATGGAAATGTTACCTTTTTCGAGCACAGTTAGGTAGAAACAGAAGGCAAAGTAATTGCTGAAAATATTCAGCCATTGATTTTTTTTTTGGTTTTATTGCATTCAGTCAAAGTTGTTCAGCCCCTTAAACTGAACCTTGCACAAGTTTTTTGCACCAGCTATACAAAATAGCACCGCAGCTCTTTCGGCAGGTAATGTCCTCATCCTATAATCATCATCCTCAGTCAGAGCCAGGGTTGAATACCAAATTCTTAAAACGCTTCGGCTTCAAGAAAACTTAAAAATTAAGAAGTGTTTTAAAATTTGGTATTCATTTTATCGCGGGTTTTCATCGCTTAGACTATATTCAAGGGCATTAATTGCAAAACTAACCCGGTAGATGGAGCCGTGCCACGCGTTATTGCGGGCAATTGATGAGCCGCAGTAGCCCAAATGGAAGAGGCGTCGCCACTAGTGGCAGCGAAAGTCGCAAGTTCAAATCCTGCCCAAGGTAGAAAATTTGGGAAATTTTCAAAACAATGAGGAATAGAGTATTTTGTACCAGGAGATCCACAGGCACAGATCTCTTATAATATGTGTCCTAATCCACAGGTCTTTAAAAGAGGAGGAAAATACTGTTAAGATCATTAAGATTTGATCTTTAGATCATAAGATAAAATTAGAGACAAGACTCAATTAAGTACTTAGTAGAACGAATGTGTAATAGATGCACTTAGTTAATCGTTACACCAGCGTCGTAAGATGTCCTAACTAATTATCTTCGTAGGATTAATTATAGTGAGCTGATAATTGTACTTAGGTATCATCAAACGGCTATTACACTAGTCTGTCTGTCTGTACCGTGCATGGTTCGGCATACATTGCTTGGCCTTGGAGTCTGCTAAATAAAAGTTGTGTGTCAATGGCCTGACAGTTTTTGTCATTTCGTATTCTGCTAACAGTTTGAAGTATAGAAAATCACAGTGGCATTGTAATGACAATTGTCATTCGATGACATTACAATGACGTCGGTCCCGGTTGCTGTCTATATTACTTCGACGGCGGTCGTTACACAACCATGTCAGAGGCCTACTAGTAGAAGGCGGTTGAAAAACTCTGACAACAGGATTCATCGGGTCGTTGGATGACTAGGTGTCCCAAATGAAAGAAGAAGAATTACAATGACAAAAAAAAAGGGAATAAGGGCCCTGGTTATTAAATGGGTGTCATTTCAATAAACTGAAGATAACCAGCAATGTATGCCGAACCGTGCACGGTATTCAGACTGGTGTTACAGCAGTTTCTGAGTTGGTTGTCAGTAGGTCTGACTGGGTCTGTAGGTCCCATATAAGTACTTTGCTAGCTAGCCTGACTAGTGCACTTACTACACCAACCTCCTTTAGGACATTATATATAAGAGATCTGTGCACCAACCGTGGCGCTAAGAGGTAAGACTTGTTAAGACTGGTGTAGATCAATTTATGGTCCTATTAAATTCAGTGCAAATTTTTTTTAGGATGACTTCTACTTGAGTAACTTTCCCTAAGTTACATAGGTCGTAATATGAAAAAAATACAATTGGATCTCCCTTACAAAATAACACAATTTTTGATCATTTTTGTATGGGAGGTCCAATTATGTTTTCATACTACATAAGTTGTTAACATTTTAAGGGTGAAACCAACCTATGAACCTGATCAACTTTCCCCAAGGACATAAGGTCAAAACATTTTTGTAGTTTTCGAGTTATTTAACTTGATAGTTGTATTTGAAAAATGGGCTGGCTGGCTTCTATTTATTTTTTGTTAACTAAAGAATTACGTAAATCTTTACTCAAATGCTGAATAATTCGGAAAATCTACAAAAAATCGCGGAACGTTATGGGGTATTTTTAGAAGCCGCAGTTTATTACGAATCGATAAGAAATGATTGACGGTACTTTATGGTCCACCCTTTATAATTTAATTTTGTAACAATTACTTTTGAGCATTTATCCAATACTCTACCAATAGGTTCTGCGTGCAGAATACTAATGAACACTGCCAAAGATAGAGATAATCCAGTCCCATGATATTTACATTGACCGCGCCACGAATCGGCAAAAGAATGAGCGGAAAAATTCCCGCGAAGAAAACCAGCACTAAAATAACCCTTTTTTGTCACTTTTGTCAAGTGGCATACCTACATGGTGTACGGGACAGCCCTCCGATTACTGATAGGGTGCATTCATACCATGAAACTGAACATGTTTCCCAGTCCGCTGATCATTATTTTGTATGGGAGGTTGAACTAATTTTTTTAATGTTTCCTCTCATGTTATACGTACATACATTAACAGTCACAAGTCAGAAAATATTATGTTCCTGTGGAAATGTTGTTCAGTTCCATGGTCTGCCCGCATGCACCCTATCAGTATTTGTAGGGCTGTCCCTTACACCCCGTATTGTATGGTATTGTATTAAATAGTCAATGAGGTAACAAACTGGCATACAATACTTTTTCAACGTAAATGTTTTTTTTAGTTATGAAATCCCCGGAGCTATGAAATCTACACCTGGCTGTATGGTGGGGAACAGGAGCTCACCCGGAGAAGTTTTGTGGTTCTTCAAACAACCATCCCATTCGCGCCACGTAAATGTAGAGCTAGCTCGCACGCATTACGTGTAGTGCTTTATGTGAAGCGCCTAGCTCGCTACTCTCATGATGCATATTTTATTTTGCTCGACGGTAGTCTTGATATGATAAATGTGTTGGGACCCCCCATGCCCCATGATCTGAACCTGTACACGCAACTGGTCACAGATTGGTAGGTACTCTTTGGACGACAGCACCGTTGCGTTTGCAGGAGTCGTTTCGTGGCGCGGCCCTAGGTATTCACATGGCGTCTTGCTTGAGGGTTCAGAATTAAGTCTTTGTTCCTCATTTGGTTGTGGAGCCTTGACTTTACTGGCAGTGATCAAGTTAATTCAGTAACGGTCATATAAAAATAGATTTGTAAATTTTTTGAGGAACCAACTTAGTTTTCGTTTACTTTTTATATGTGCAACGAGTTAGTTACGTTTTTGACTGCTTCAAGGCAGATAAGTAGGTACAGGTAGATATGTTACATTGCGGAATAAGATTACAAAAGTAAGTAATAAAGGGGCGGATCATAAATAAACTATAAGACAGCTGTTGCGATCACGACTGAAAACTCTTTGGGCCTTACCACAAAAAAGTTAAACTTGCGTTGATCGCGTGTTTAAATCAAAACGTTAAATACGCGTTCAACACATGTGCAACTTTTTGTGGAAATGCCCCTTGGATTTGGTAGGCACAATTAAGTCACACATGATAAGAGGTATCTACAAATTTCTTTGAGGAAACTCGACGGTACCTACCTGATGCAATTTTGCGATTCTCAGTGTAAATTACTTGCATTTATCAACAATTACTTAACTTTTTATCAGTGACAATTTACCTGTTCAAGTGTGTGTATCCTGGATATTGATATGACAACGTGTTTATATTACTGCACCTTATATAACAGCCAGCAAGAGTGAAAGTTTGCATTTTAATCTGTGAGTCGCATCGAGAGTTGCAGTGCTGCTTATTGCATTTGAAAATGGATAACAGAATCGTGGGTGAGTTTAAGAGCCAACGCATATCTAGCGACATTTGGGGCGAGCCCATTGTCAGAAGCAAATTTAAAATGATAGTGGTCTGGGCGCTAAATGATTACAAATCAGTTTATACCTCTCATTTGACTTGAAACCCGCTCGCTCCAAATAGCGCTAGATGTGATCATAACATAATACATGTATTTTTGGACGCACAGTAAAATAACTCAATAGGTAGGTACCTCCTACCTTTATTAGCTAAATAGCTGGTGGGTTTATACAGATTTTGTGTTTCAAGATATCAAACTACAGGCTAAAATATTACAGGTGAAATTCGATGTACAATGCGTAGTCGGTTAACCATTACGATTTAAGAAATATAAACCGGCTACACAATATACCTGTAGACTTGTAGCCTGTAGTTACATAACATAACATAGGACTCAGGTGCTAGTATCTATCTTTATTTTGTGCTTTGATGATGCCTATATATGAGGAAGGAAGGCAAGCACTTTGATGCTCTTAAGAGGAAGATATGATATACTCATGGTGGAGGGATTTCCCATTTCCTTAAAGGTATCTGAGTAAGGCAACTAAAACTACGCACTAAAATTCTACCTTGTTTTGTTCGGCAATAACAATGCATGAATTTCAAGATTTTCCAGTAGGTAAGAAATAAAATATGCTATTTATTGCATTAATGAAGTAAATACTTTGAACAGATAGTAAATAGGTAGGCCGTAAAAATGCATTCCGATACCGACATTTAGGTGCCTACTTGCTTTTGTAGGGAAAAATGTGTCACGTTTCGCTTGCCCGCCGTTCATTTCAAACAGTAAACATGTAATCTAATTGAAAATTAGTATTGCGCAATACAATGGCCATAAGTTATTTCTGGAATACTTCATTTCAACATCCATCCCTCTACATGAACACCTGAACACTTTGTTTTGCTTAAAGTGTCGGTTTTCTCCACTCACTTAAATACGTACTTAAATGTAGACTTAAATTTATATGGGTATAAATAAAATGATTGTTGTCCACAAATTCTATTCAGGAATATATTCTACCTGGCCTGGCGGCCTATCAGTCTTACCACAATATAAATGATATTACCTGGTCCTATTCCTTCATCACATAGGTATCCATCCTTAGAAGTAGGTAGAGTCCGCGTAACTAACAAAAGGAGCCCATTAAAAATAAAAAACCGGCCAAATGCGCGTCGGACTCGCCAACTGACGGTTCCATAACATGCACATCAAGCCCTTTCATATGATACCCCACTTGATCTACTTACTAGCCTATCATGATATTCTTCCGAAGACGAGAACTCTACTTAACTCATTACAACTTTACCTTTTCTCTCCCGCAGTACTTCTCGCGATCTCAATCGCAACGGTCTTCTGCGACCACGATAAGGGTCTTGAACAGAAAGGCAAGGAAGAACGTCTCTACCCTGAGGAGGTAATAGACCACCTTCAGCTCACCAGGTCTGGTTTCAACTGTCCCTGTGGAAGGAACTACTCCCCCGTTTGTGCCTCGGATGGAAACACCTACAACAACCGATGTCTTTTCGAATGCCGCGCTAACTTCCTGAGGGACCACGGGGGGCATTTGGCTGTTGTCAAATTTGGCAGATGCGACGGAAGCGACTAGTTTCACGATTTATATTAGGTAGGTGTTATTATTTATACATACATACGCATACAACCCTAATCTCTTCAAAGTAAGAGTGAACATTATTATCTATTCTTATGGAACAGGCTTCTTCTGGGTTAGGTCGCTCCATAGCCATAGCTAGACAAGAGTCAAGAGCAAACCCATCCTTAATATAAAAAAAAAACATACATACATACCAACATCACGCCTTTATTCCTTGCGGGGCATGCAAAGCGTTATCGATCGTTATCACCACGTTATTATTTAACATTATTGTTATTAGCCCTTGTCGTCCGACTACAGGGCAAAGGCATCCCTCCCTTTCTTCCCTATTACCATTTGATATGTAGCTGTTATTCTTAAATAATAAAAAAAAAACAGTTTATCATATAGGTTTGCTATTACCACGCGAGTGCGTGAGCGCAATCGATAAGTAGTTATAAGTGTTAGACACTCCCCCTTGTCGCGTGGCAAGCAGAGTCGACGAAAGGCCCAATTAAACCTTTTGTAAGGGTTTAAAAACCATCAACTCTGACGAGAAACTACTCAGGTTTGTTTGGGTATCATAATAAACTTATCAGTGCAGGTAAATATAAATACCACACGTATTTCTAAACTAAGCCCACCTGAGTGTATGTATATTGCACAATAATGCACGACTGTTTACTAATACTAACTACACTTAATATACCTATGTAGGTAGATGTATGTTTTGTTGCAATCTGGTTCATAATGTTTGATTTACGTATATACATACATATACAGCCACAACAGGGAACTGCTGGACATGGGCCTCCCCCTATCGGGAGGTATTGCCATACTCACCACGCTTGGCAGGCGGATCGGCGAGCGCAGTGTAATATATTGCATTCACATTTCACAGGGAATGCTGCTGCCCGTTCCCTGAAAGATTATCCGTTAGTCGCATTTTACGACACCCACAGGTATAATTGGGGTGCTGCTATTCTAATGCCGGCACTACACGGTGGTGGTTTAACGTACTATGAACATTCTCTACAAACTTGTCATCTTTTTCAGCTCTAGTATTGGTTCTGATGTGCAGCTATGTGGGCAGCCAGGACTCTGCTGAAACAGACTTATGGGTTCAACGCCTTTGTGGCTGCACCTTCCAGTATGATCCAGTTTGTGCCTCAGACATGAGGAGGTATAGAAACCAATGTACTTTCGAATGTAGACTTGATTATTTGAGGGATAATATGCAAAATATGATTGAACCTGTAAGTTGCAAAACACTCCCAGCTGCCAGCCCTTTGGTGGGAGGTCGTCTAGTGTTTTAACTTCTAAATACTATTCTGGAAAAATAACAAACATGTTTTAAAAATAAACATTTTATTGTAACTAAAATTATTAAGTATAATAGTAGGTTAAGTTAATTACATTCTGTACTTTGTTAATATGCATTTATTTATAATTAAACATACTAATGTAGGTATATCACAGTTTGATGATTAAGTGTATTTAAAGATCTTACCACCATTACTTGTATTTTTTAATAATAATAAACAATTTGTTTTTGTTAAACTAAAACTAATGTCAATATTGTTTTTATTTTAATCCCAATCCAGTTTAACTGCCATCCATTGTTTAAAATCTACTTACAATTGTAAATTTTATGCTTCAAAATAAATAAAATACCCAAGCCAGTTAAACTTTAGTTCTACCACAATCAATAAGAGGTTTTCTTACAATTGTGCTTGAGGCTTTAATGGCATACACTCATCTAATGTAAACATTTTTCTCATAAAGTCAACTTTGTGAATATATGTCTCTTCAGGAAGTAAAGATTGTAGAAACATATGAGTGATCAGTCCCGTTATTCCCCATATTTTGTGTTTCCCATGTAGGAATATTGGCAGTGGAGGTTTGTATTCTAAATGAGCGTGATTCTCAGGATTGCTCAGAGCAGACAGAGGTACCGTAAAAATCTCTTCTACTTCTTGGTCATTTGGAACAAGTTTGTTAAAGTCAAAGTTGTTGATCACTCCTACAACTGGTGTGATGAGCATGTCTAAGTTCCGGCCCTGCACCATGGGCATCTGCCCCCAGATGTCGACATCTTGCGATGGAACCCCTATTTCTTCTTCGGTCTCCCTCAGGGCAGTTTCTGTTACTGTTTCGTTGCCATCCATTTTCCCGCCAGGAAAGGACACTTGGCCGCTATGGTTTTTCAAGTTCATGGACCTCTTCGTGTACAAAAGGTGCACTTCATCGTTGATAACGCACATTGGCACAAGCACTGAAGAGTATTGCTTTCCAGTTGTCCTCACAAATTTTGGTAATTCTTTCAAATTGGCCACGCATTTCTCTTTTGAAGTTTTTGAGAAGATAACTCTAGGTGAGAAGGCCATTATATTGGTGGTTTTATTCACCCAAAAAACCTTACCTCAAAATCGAAGGTTCAAAGTCTGAATTAATAATTCGCAAGTTATTTTATTGCGATAATTTTTTGGACACGAAATCAGCTGTGCAGTGACACTGACAGTTATCTTATCAGATGATTAGAGGTGGCCCGAGCCGCCTGGTTTTTTCGATAAAACCGGTTTTTGAAAAGTATTAAATTAAGGTAATAATGGGAGTTTTTCTATTGACAGTTCTCTTGATAGTTCTGAATGGCAAACCAGAGGGCGCTGTGCTAAACTCAGTGCGCGATTCCTCGCTCTTAGCAAGCACACACGTATTTCTTTGCTCTGCGTAATTCAACTTCTAAAACTAGTAAAATCTCTAGTATTGTACGTGAAATCGATAATAAATTGTGCAGTGATAGTCATCCTTTATAGTTCCGAAAACAGTTTCTTAAAACGAGCAGTGATTTTTGAATTACAGCGATTATAAGCTTAATATTTTGATTCGGATCGGTTAAACCATGACCTCTAGACCTACCGCACGTACGAGCTGTTATAAGGAGCGCCAAGCGATTTTTTACGAAGACCTCCGGAGATAGCCCGAGTGAGTTGGGGTCAATGACCAGCCTTGGCCGTTCGTCGTAGATCGCTGCTGCGCACACTGCTACAGTGACCGCTACGAAGATTTATACGCCTGCCTATTTCAACACAACTGCTACGATCCGTGTGGCTTAGCGGTGCTAAATTGGAGGATTGATACAGGACGCAGGAGCTCAAATCTACCTAAACAAAAAAAAAAAAAAATTCTCTTTCAATTTTTTTTAATTTTATTTTTGACTTTAGTATACAAATATTGCTTACCTGTGTATATGCAATGGCTTCCAAACAATGTTCAAAGTGTAGCCAAGTGGTCAAGAAAAATAACTTTCTCACATGTTGTTTGTGCAACAAGACCTTGGATCTAAATTGCGCAAAAGTTTCGGTTAAGCGCTACGATCTTATGAGGAGTGATAGAAATAATGATCGCCGTCTCACGTGGAACTGTGATAGATGCAAAAAAGAACTCAACAAACCTTTATCCGGAAGGAAAGCACTTAAATCAGTGGATCGTGTAACAGCTAAAAAATGCTTGCCTGCCAACGTAACAGAAAAAAAGGAGAAGAACGTAATTCCACTAGCTGAAATATCTAATGTGACCGGAAATGGTGAGGGTGTACAGTCAGAACCGGCTCAAATGATAAAATCACCTGAAAAGATTATTGTAAATGTGACAGTATCTAACTCATTTGACTCACTTTGTGTCGAAGAAGACGTAAGCTCACAACATACGATCGATTTCCTGAATTTGAACAGGAGCTGTCCCCAATTCCATAATAACCTGGACCTACAGGACGAATTAAGAGCAGCTAACCAAAAAGTATGTGAAACCGTAGAAAAATTGGCAATTGCTAATAAACTTATAGATAAATACTTGATAGAAAATGGTGAATTGGCAAAACTAGTTACAAAGTATGAGGCCAAGATCAGAACATTAAGCCAATTGTGCGAATCAACCCCAATCAAATCGACTACTAAGAAGAGTCACATACAGATCGACTTGACTTCTCTAGATCGTATCAAACGAAACTTTAACAACCAATTCACATCTTCACCTAATGCAACTCCTGTAAAACAACGAACTAAAACTACAACAGGTGATTTCAAAGAACAGCTTGATTCCATTAGCAAACAGATTCATACTCTACAAAAGCAGCTAAACGCTACTCTCAAAGAACTCAGCTATTATGGAGAGATAAAATATCAACCCTGCTGTCAAGAGGAAGAGGAAAAGGATAATTTAACTACGACGATTGATGAAGAAAATGATAGTGACTATGACGATAATGAAGAAGAGTACGATACGTGGATGACAATCGATGAAGATTTTGACACAACTTTTTTTGGTAGTTATGAGGAAACCCCATTTGAAGATAAAAGTAAACTTTGCGTTTTGAGTACTATCAAGCATTTTAAACTTTTGCCATTTATAGAAAATAGTTTTGGAGATGACTTTCAATTTTGCCACCATCTAAAACCAAATGATGGCATATTGGGTTTGTTAAACGGTATTGATCTCTTAGTACGAAATTTCACATTCAATGATTATTGTGTGATCATTATTGGAGAAGATGACTTCAAGAGTACGTCTAATTACAATTATTTAATAAATCACATTAAAGATACACTCAGCAGATTAAGTCACACTAATATTGTCTTGTGCTTACCCACTTGTAAATCAGGCGAATACTATAGAATGTATAATTCTAGAATTGAGCTATTTAACAAAAATATGGTTTTGGTAAATGGTGACTTTGAATTTGCATACATAGTAGACACTAATAATTTACTAAAAGACCGTAAAATGTTTCATAAACAAACAGGTGCTATAAATTTTAATGGAATGCGATGTTTTTTCAATCTAATTTTAAATCAAATTAATAGGATAAAAGCATTTTTTCGTGAAGAAAATTATGTATAATAGCTATGTACAAAAATTAGATACTCCAGCAAAACCAGATAGTAATGTATTTCTAACAAAATATTGTAACAAAGATAAGAAAGTACCTCTGAACTTGTTACACCAGAATGTGTGCGGAATTTCCTCAAAACTAGATCAGTTAGAATTGTATTTGGAGAGCCTAGATACCCAACCGGACTATGTTTGTATAACGGAACATTTTTTGAACAAATTTTCAATTGAGTTTTTGCATTTAACGAATTATAAGCTTGTAACGTAGGTACTATGCAAGGACCAAGAAAATTAGAGGTGGTGCACTAATTTTAGCTAAAAAATCGAGGAAATGTGAGGAAATTAAAAACTGTATAAAACTTTCCACAGTGGAAAGTTTTGAATTTTGTGGGGTAAAAGATATAGAGACTGGCACACTTATATTTTGTTGTTATCAAAATGGACTACATTATGATACTTTCCTTGAAAAGTTAGAATATGCTTTGGGGACTTTCTGCGATAAAAAAGTAGTGATCTTAGGTGATTTTAATGTTAATGTAATTGTAGATTCTAAAATGAAATCTGAATTTGTTACCCTATTGTCCTCATATAATTTTAGATATTTAATTGATAAGATTACCTTCATTAGGCACGGAAATGAGTCTGGTATAGATAATATACTGACAAATATATCGGAAGAGGCGGTGTGTAGTACTGAAGTTGATCATAATGGTCTAGCGGATGGCCATGCAGCAGTGTCTTCTAGTTTATCAGTTGACTGTCAATCTTTGGAGAAATGGAAGGAAAACGTTGTGTATACAGAGAGAAGAGTTTTTAACAGCAGGGCTAAGGATATGTTTACACGAAATATTATGGGCACAAATTGGCAAAGTTTAGGCATAAACGGCTTCATAAAAAGTTTTTCAGAGAACTTCAAAAAAGTATATAAGAAGAGGAAGAAGAAGGTTAGGCTAAATAGGGTTGGAAAACTAAACTGGTTATCTAAAGGTATAAAGACATCTAGTCAAATGAAACGGGTTCTGTGCAATCATAATAGCTCCCATATTGATCCCAGCTTACTTTCCTATAAAATAAAGTATTTGAAAATTTATAGACAGGTGCTTTTAATGGCAAGAGCCAATGCAGCTCAGTATGAGATTAGTAAAGAAAAATATAAGTCCAAAGGCATATGGAAGGTTGTTAATAGTATTAGCACCACAAATTCTAGTAATAAAAATAAGTTATTTAGACTAAAAATAAATGATAGGCTAATAACGGAACCAACTGAGATTGCTAATATTTTCTTAGATGCATTTAATAAAAATCTGTCAACGAAAATAGAGAACCAACAGCAAGCTTTAAGGCTACTTACAGAAAACACGGTTAGGGCGTCGAATAATATGGTATTTCAAAGGGTTTCATCGCATGAGGTAGTGAAAATTGTGGGATTGTGTGAAAATAAAACTTCAAGTGGATATGATGATGTTCCGATATCTATCTTTAAGGATAATATTGACATTTTGTCGGATCACCTAGCAAATTTTTTTAATGATTGCATTGATGAGGGTCAGTTCCCAGACCAACTTAAAATAGCTAAGATCCTACCGATACATAAAAAGGGATCAGAACTTGACCCTCATAATTATAGGCCGATTTCACTTTTGCCAACGTTATCAAAAGTTTTTGAAAAGATTATTAAAAATAGACTGCTGAGTCATTTGCGAATTAACAAAATTTTGCATCCACGGCAATTTGGTTACCAAAGTGGTATAGGCACTACCGAAGCAATGGACACGTTATTAAATGATATTACGACTAAAATCAATGGAAAATTTAAAGTAGCAGGCTTGTTTCTTGACTTAAGCTCTGCTTTTGATCTGGTTGATCACGCACTTCTTATTAATAAACTTGAACATTATGGAGTCCGAGGAAAGGTTCTGCAATTACTAAAGTCTTATTTGAGTAATAGAAAACAGTTCGTTCAATTGAAACAAGTAGGACCTGATGGCTCAGAAATCATCGGCACTTCTAAACAAGTCAATTTGAGCAGGGGTGTTCCTCAGGGATCGATATTGGGACCTATATTTTTCATAATTTTCTTGAATGATATTTTAAATTATTTAAGTAACGTGGTACCGGGGGTGCAGCCAGTCATTTTTGCTGACGACACCAACGCAGTAATTGCGGGGAATACTATAGAGGAGCTTGAGCAACTTACTAATGACACCTTGACAGCTTTTCATGCTTGGTTTGATACCAACAATCTTCAAATCAATACACAAAAAACTTGTGCAATTCTTTTTAAAACTACAGTCAAGAATAAAACGGCTATGCGCTTGCAGCTGTGTGATAAAAAAGTTGAGATGGTTCGTAGTATGAGATTTCTGGGTGTCCAAATTGATGACTTACTAAATTGGAAGGAAGAACTGAATATTATAGAAGGCCTAATCAGTTCGGCTTGCTACGCTCTGAGAATCTTACGCGACGTGCTGAAAATTGACCAATTAAAATGTGTCTATAATACTTTAGTTGAATCCCGGTTGCGCTACAGTATTAAGAATTGGGGAAACGGTTACAGTTATAATATTGAAAAAGCTTTTAAAATACAAAAAAGAGCTATACGTACTATTGCCAGAATCCCTCCCTGGGAATCGTGTCGTAATTATTTTATGAAATTTGAAATTTTAACTGTGCCCAGCTTATATATTATCGTATTGTTATCGGACATATTCAAACACAGACATAAATATGAAACTGAGCAAGAGATGAAAACACGTCTAAGTACTCGAAGACATGACCTTCAGAATGTGATTCGCCCTAACTTACAGGTAGTCAAACATAGTCCGCAATATCAAGCAGTAGTAATATTTAATAAGTTACCAAATGAGTTGAAGAAAATTGATAGCTTTATTATATTTAAGAGAAAACTGAAGGCGTTCCTTTTAGATAAAATTTTATATAATATTAATGAATTGTAATTTTATTTCAACCTATGATTAATATGACATTGATATAATTTAAATTGTGTATTAAATTTTAAAT
Organism: Tuta absoluta; assembly: GCA_027580185.1. Classification (NCBI taxonomy): domain Eukaryota; kingdom Metazoa; phylum Arthropoda; class Insecta; order Lepidoptera; family Gelechiidae; genus Tuta; species Tuta absoluta. The sequence continues at coordinate 3,927,299 of JAQAHW010000038.1, forward strand.
AACGTATTTGATTAATATAACATGGATATATTTTGAATTGTGTATTAAATTAAAAAATAAGGTATGTAATGTAACTCTTAGCTCGTTTTAGGGATACTTAATGTGATTATTACCTACTGATATTAATTTTTAAGGTTCTATTTTTTATAACTGTAATGTACTTCAATTAATTTAAGTTACTTACTGATATTCAAATTGTTTTTATGTAATTGAAAATTTTAAGTTCGTACACAGTGTAACTGTTTTAGAACAATAAATGATGATGATGATGATGAACTGAAATTTTGACATTTCAATATGGCTGGCGTCAGCCATAGTTTTGTCTCAGGTTCCGTTTCACGTTGTGTTTGTTACTAATTAATTATGTTTGTTTGATTTAATACAAAATAAACTTATCGCCTTGCTATTATATTGAGTGTCATTCGTGTAAGTAAACAAATAAACCATTAATACATCTAGAACAATTCAATATACACAAAATAAAGAATAATTTATAAAGTGGTACAGATTTTGTGTAAAGAAACGTTATTTCAATTAAGCTTGGCGCCCTCTACATGGCACTCGAGAATCCCTAGAAAATTTCCCATTTGAACTTGTTTTACCTACTGGAATATCTTTTTTATTAAATTTATTTTAAATTCAGCCATCCAGCTGTATTCATACTAATACCTCGACTTTTATTAATACAGAAACAAATAAACGACCACGGGGGTACCCAGGTTTCGGGCCAGGCAACTACGATTTTTTCAAACTGGGTAGGTACCAGAAGTTATTTTTCATAGTACACTACTAGAGTTGTTGGGGTCGCTGGTGCTGGTACTAGAGCTGAATTTGGCTCCCTTCTGTATACTTTACAAAAATGGAGGTATTGCAAGCGAAGCGAGCGCGTTTTTTTATAAAGCTTCGTATAGATTTACGAACGCGAACGCGATGCAAGAAAACAATGCGAGCGAAGCGAGAGCTAGAGGAATAGGTACTTAATACTTATTCAAGCTGACGCCGACAGGGCTGTAGGTAATGCGAGCGAAGCGAGCACGAAATTCTACGATATAATTATCGCAGCTAGAAAATATAAGAATGCCTTCGTACATTGTGACTGTAAAAATGTTAAAAGCCCTTAATGAGCGCATGCCAATCCAGCTTCTGCTATGCTCTTCACAACAGTACCGCAGTGTGAACAGAAGCGCCCACAGGCGTAGCCGACTGGCATACAAGCGTGAATAGGAAGATTGCATGTAGCTTTGCGAAAGTGGCCGCAGGGCGCAGACCTAGTTGGCAGGCATTTTCTTGCAGTTTTGTGAACAAAACAGATCCCGAACCTACCATGCGCGCAGGTAAGCGTGGCCGGAAATAGCTTGCGGTTTTGCCAACAGAAGTAGCCACAGGCTTGGCTGGTATTTGCTTGCAGCTTTGCGATCAGAAGTGGCCAAAGACCTTGCCAGCCGGCAGGTGAACTTAGCCGGCGTTTGATTGCAGGTCTGTAGAAGCGGCTACAAAATAAAATTACCTAAGACATGGGAATAACCCAACCCCCAAGGTGAAAAATAATACCTAGGTACGCAAAAAAAGTAAAACTTTTGTCGGAAACAGTAGTTGGCAGCTGCCCCCCCTGCCGCTACCTGGGTACGTTCATGTACGTAAAAGACTGTGTAACCACAGTATATTAATTAATAGTTGGTGTAACTTTTCTGTGGTGTAACGAAGGCAAAACAAATCGTATTTCCCGCGCGCGGTTTTCGATATAAGTTTGGGATTGTTATGTCTCAAAACATGAAGTAGGTACGGTAATCTTCTGTTGATTTGCAGAGGTTGGTGCACTGATTCACACAAAGACACTCACAAAGGTAGACGCTTAGATAGCTGGTTAGCAAATAATAATATACCCCAACTAGCTGGTTAGGTAGGGATTGACTGTAGATGTTCTGGATAGAATTCACTACCTGGATTATTTCATATCGGGTTGGTAAGTAAGATCTTAAACCCACCAAACTTTACCTTAGCTTTTGTGCTGTGTTGATCAAGGCGAGTCTCCTGCGGCTATTTTTCCAAACCAAAACATTGATATACATTACGGCCTGGATATAGACATTTCTGTAATCCTCGACCGATGCCAGGTTCTGTATTTTGTCTGAGCATTGTTAGGATATAACACTTCATCTTTATCATCCATAAGATCATGGATGATGGCGAAATAAGCGCTGTCACGGCTTTTACAATGTAAATTTGTAAATTAATAAGTATCTTTCACATAGCGCTATCTAGCCCCAAAGCAAAGCAAACCTTGTACTATGGAAACTAGATCGCTGATATAATGTACATAAAATACAAAGAAAACACCCAGACTTAACTCAAATATTTGAAAAGTAACTTATATTTACTTGTTCTGTGTGGGGATCGAACCCACGACCCTCAGCGTAGCCATCGGGCCCGTCATCTGACTTTGTAAATTGAGTACCTACCTACTAAATTTTAAAACACTTCCCGTGTTAGGTTAGGACCTAACAAAAAAAAAAAAAGTTTATACCTAACCGTTAGGTATAAACTTTTTTTAAACTTGCAGATCAAGCACGGGCAGGATTTGAACCTGCGACCATCAATAGTGGCGACGCTTCTTTCATCTTTCGCCACGCGTTACTGGCATTAATACACTATTAAGATACACTTGCAAAATTTACTGACTAAACTTTTTAGGTCAGCCTCCAGCAAATCCAGCAGCATGTAAGCTTTCTAGAATGTCATGTGTCTGTCATTATGAAAAACTATCATCTGTCCAAACATCAGTCAAAGCTTTGAATTTGTATTTCAAAAAAAATTGCTAAAAACAGCAGATTAAAATTTTTTGTTAACACAAACATGACGAGTAAAATTACAGCGTTAAGTGCGAGTTACATTTTCTCGCTCACATCCCGTGAGCGCTGCATGGCGAACATGAGAAACTTCCAGGTTCCTAATGGCTGGAAGTCTGCCGCGCCAGGTGCCCTCAACGCCGCGGTTCTGATCCCACTATGCAACGTCGACGAGCGCCCGTCCCTGTTGTACACCGCCAAGAATCAGACCATTCGCACGCATTGTGGGGAGATTTGCTTCCCCGGCGGAAAAATGGACGACAACGAAAGCCCTATTCTGGCCGCCATAAAAGCAACTCAGGGAGAAATAGGCCTGTCGCCAACTAAAGTGGATATTTGGGGACACGGCAATCCTATACCTGACCGCAACCAACAATTTCAATTAACTCCCGTGGTCGGTTCTATTTTGGACTTACAGAAAAGTGACGTAAATATGAACACTGATCTAGTCTCAGAAGTATTTGCTGTTCCATTAGAACTTCTATGTGATCCAAACAATCAGTTTTACACACAGTTTCGCGAAGGCTACGTCATGCCCGTATTTGTAGCGGAGAATTACAAAATTTGGGGTATCACCGCCTATGTTACTCACATATTCCTAAACTGTCTACTGCCGAGAGAAATTTACAAGAATGAATGGACTAAGAAGAAAATTGATCTCAAGGAAAAAGACGAACAATTGCAATAAAAATTTTAGAGTTACGTCTACACGAAATAAGTAAAAGGTTAGGTCACTTAAACACTTAACTCAACCTTTTACTTATAAGTCTTTTAAAATTGTCTAGTGTTTTGAAAAACAATCGTATTCATTTCTGTACCTAACGTTTTTATCCTGCCTGTTTTTGTTTACGCTAGAAAGAGTTTGACATTAAAATAAAGGCAAAACTTTGTTTAACTTTTTTATTTAATTTACAAAAGCTGTAAAAATATCACGATTTTAAAGCCAGCATGTATTTATTAAAAGTTTTCTTGGTACATACATACATAAGCAAGAAACTTACAGCAAAATATGTTTTTGATAAAAGCAATGCAAGTAAAATAGCAATCAGCTGCTTTTTACTTTGGTGATATACAACTTGTATTAAAACTCTCACATGATTAGAAGTAACAAACAAGTAAAAGAACGAAAGGAAATAAAAATAAAACACAAATTAAAAAATAATAATATTTATCCAGGTTTATTTCTTAACACTTACATTAAATCTAGTTTATATTTTATACATCGTCCAATTGACATGCTGATCGCCTCTCGCCCTTGTCTTTAGTGTGTACTGTTAATAAAATATGCATACAAATACCATTTACAAACATATTTATTTATAGTAATTTATAATTTTTAATTGTGGCAAAAACTTTTCACTTATTTTATAGGGAGTCAAATGACAAAATATTGAGAAAATTAATTATGGATCTCATAATTTAAAGGTCAAGGTCAAGTCAAGGTTATTCAAAGGCAATATATTTTCATTATAAATAAACACGTTTGTATTTTATAATAAATGAGGTCAAACTTAAAGCCCCGCAATCTAAAGTACTATTGCATTTCCAAATGTTCAAAAAATATTTAAAAATAGTGAAATATCTCCTCAAGATAACTAAGTACTTAAAACAAATACCTCCCACAAGGTAACAAAAGAGGCAGGCAAGAGCTCTCATAAATCCAATTTTAAGATATAACAAACAAAGATGAACTATCTACCGAACTTACTCGAACAGGCAGAGGCATTAAATGGCGTCGAAATTTTTTCAATTTCTAACTTATATACTAATCTATGGGGAGTCCAAAAGAACAAACAAAAATGAATACTGTAAACCAATCTTACACCTATTGTGAATATAATACAAAAATAATGTCTGAATTCTATTCGTTGTGTTTGAACACTGAATCTATAACTAAAACTATCGTTAAATTAATGAATTCGTAGTGAACGTAACGAAAGTGACACGGTGACATTGTGTTACGGCATCTACGCGTTTTTTGTAACGGTCAACACTTAGGGCAACGACGAAGGCAACGTAAACGTTTACGCGAATAGTTCAGCACCCCTGCCGTAATATGGAACATTCAAATGAAATGCATAAATTGTAAAAACGATCATAAAAAATGCTGATGTCGAATAAATGCCTCGGAAACTAATTTCGACAGTACAAATGGCCATCCACCTCTCATATAATTAAATAGTAGACATTGTTTCAAAATATGTTCTCGATTGTAAGGTTTGTAAATTGAAACCCATTATTGCTATAAAACTATTAAGTATGCCTGAAAACAGGCATTTAAGTAACAAGTCTTACGATATCTTATGATGCACTCTAGTTCAACATTATAAAAGGCAATTTTGATTGCACCAATCATCCTTAATCAATCTCATAGATTTCAACTTTTCACCGACGAAGCTTAAAATACAAAATCATTTTATTTTATAAATACAAAAATATATTTCTCATCTTATTAGCATGGGCGGAGCGAATGGGAAGAAGCGAGAAAATTTCTCTCACAAAATTGAGACTGGCTGAAAATAAGATCAGAATGTAAAAGCTAATAAATAAAGCCGCCATTTTGAATAATATGAAAGACGCTTCTGGATTTAGCTAATCCATTCAAATCCCTTTTAATAGTAGGACAGTTTGAGGAAGAAAATGTGTTGCGCAACTTGTAATAGAAAGCCACGTAATGTTGGCATCGTATTTTCCCGCAGGAAAACGCAGAGGTGCCAACGTAACACTTAATTCAATACCGGTGGATTCTCTATTGGCGCGAAACCTGCGCGGCGATACGCTACACGGAACTTTTTCTCGAATTTATTTTTGGATTTTATGTGGAGCAGGAACACCTTCGTGTTTCCCAATAAGAGTACATAACTTTGACATTGACAGATGTTGTAATCCAATCATTGTGGCGTCATCTTATTTCATCACGACAAACAATTTGCTAAAATATCAACATTTTGCGATGGAGTACTCATTTGCTCTCTACAATCGGGTGATATAGAACATCACTCACGATCAATCAATCAGTCTCGAAGACCTATAGGATTGCGACGCATAGTTTATAGTGGTTCAACTTACGCTTGTTATTAGCGAATATATCAGCGACTCGTTACTTGAGCTGCATATGGAGCAAATAATTCAACAACTATAGTTACTTGATCTCCGCGTGGCGCTCAAATAACAATGGTTCCTGAATTATTCCATCCGCATCCAGTACTGAGCCACAGCTCGAAAAATCAAAGTTCCTGTGTAGTGTGGCCGGTGGCAAGCGCGTGTGGTTCCTAGTCGTGGTTCAGCTCGCCCACTTCAACGGGGATGGACGTCGTGAACGTGGGCGTCTCCAGCTCTTCGTGCTTCTTCATTTTCAACGCCTGCGGGAAAGAGAAACATTGAGAAAAGGGTTGTTTAAGCCTCTGATAACTGTTCACCAGGAGACATATTAAGTTATTTGTTTTTAATCCGTCATTTGTGATCGACCAGAAGGAAAATAGCGGAAAACCTCTCGTAGATTTACTTGGCTCAAACTGTATGTTTAATTGTTTATTTAAATAAATCTTAATCTTCTTCTTCTGTCCTGTCGATGGAAAGCCGATGGCCTCAAATTTCGTTCGACCAGTATTTTGCCACTCTCACAGCATTGTCATTGGCTGTCATCAGCTGCTCCTGCGTACAGGTGGTAGGACACGCAGAGCACGATATAAGGTGGACCGTGGTCTGTGTGGGTCAACCCCGCATTTGCACCGAAGACCGGGGTCTTGCGTATACCGCAAACTTTTAAGGGGTTAAATTTTACAAAATCTCTTCTGGTGAACATTATATCAGAAACTCTCATGAATTACCACAATGTTTGTGAAATCCCATGATTGATGGATCGAAACACACAACTGAATACGTAAGTATTTCATACTTAAAAACAACACAAATGTTATGTCATGGGTTTCACAAGGTACACACTTTATATTAAAACTGTACTTCTTACTTTGTAAAATTTAGTTTTATTAATTTACTGACAAACACTCCACCACATTAATTTAGCTGTTACTAATTGCTCATACAATCTAAAAATTATATATTAAAACGTGATTATAACAATGGTATGAATATGTTAGAATGTTGTCCTTGAACCAGAATGATCTCTAGCATAATGTTAGATTGAAACAAAAACTTTAAATATAACTGAAAGCCATTCGCAAATTCTCGGAAGTTGTTCGTTCGAATTTCGAGAGATGTCGCTTTTAGACATTTCTCGATTTCTTTGCAATTGTATAACGCGCAGTCAAAGTTTTTCTAGATGATAGATCTTAAATATATTGTCTTTCCAAGTGTTAAATTGTTTTTTGACAGCTGTCATGTAAATAAGATTTTTATTTTGTCTTTTTTACGCCAATTTAAATTCCTTGGCACTCTGATGTCGAAAATGAAATAAACGCCTGAAAGATTATAGTGATTTTATCTCCGAACAGGACTATTCCGAGAAATTGTGAACACACCGAAAACAAAAGTAAAACGAAGCTTGTACTGATGATAAAGAGAACACAAGAGACTGAAGCGACGCCGACCGTGACCCTCACTCAACGTACCGTGGCGTCGCTGGCACCATTCGGTTGGCGCGCCGGCGGCGGCGACAAGCCCAGACCCTTAGCTGATTGCTGTTTGTACGTAAATACATAGTAAGAATACGGAAGATACTCAAGAATATTACACACATAGAAAATTTGAGAAATAGTCTGTGAATTCTTCATGTAAATTTTACATATAAATAGACTTATAAAACACATAGTTTATCAGAATCGTTTGTCTCAAAATAAAAGAGTAAATAAACATTACATAAAACATGCAAAATAGATAATAGGAAATATAGAACTGATATCATGACAGTCATAAATACGTACATACATACCATTACTACACTACTTTAATAATATTTCAGCTAACACCAAAGTTAAACAGTCGGTCCCGTTTTGCAATGACGAGCAATATACAAATTCTTAGCGAGACATGTGTTCTTATAACACTTAGTAATTATTGGTGTCAAGAAGAGTAGAACAATATCTTGCGGTATCAGCATCAGCTGGTACATGTGATACACGTCTGCGTAACTGCTCGTGGTATGATCGCTGCTACAACAGTTACAACGTACTTCAGATGTGCAGACACGGGCGGTATGACCTATACAACAGCAGTTAAAACACATTAACGTACCTGTTGTAGTTTGTAATGGTTGATGATGTCTTGGTCGGCGGGGCAGCTCTGCGTGAACGCGTCCAGCTGGTACATGTGGTACATGTAGCGCCATAGCGCACGGAATGTTGTCTGCAATTGAGAGAAATAAAAAGTATACCTTTTTTTAGGAAAGTTGTAAAATTTTCTACCGCAGGCAGGATTTTAACCGCTTCGGCTACATTAAGTCTGTAAAGAATGAATTAGCCGCTGACAATTAGATGCAAAACTATCCCAGTAGATGAAGTCATGCCATGCGATATTAACATTAAGATACAATTGCATAATTTCGCAGAACGCGATTGAGCCGCGGTAGCCCAGATGAAAGAGGCGTCGCTAATAGGTACTGATAGCGAAAGTCGCAGGTTCAAATCTTACCTGCGGTAGAAAATATTGCAAGTGTCCTAAAAAAGCATCACAATTATTTCTAAAATTGTATACCCAACACGAAAATGTTTTGATATTGGTTACTATTCAACAGTAACAGTGTTACTACAGTAACTGATATGAAAACGATATTTCTATCAAAGATTTTAGGTTAAAAAACACGACAGTGAGAGCGAAGAAAACGTGATCTTATTTCATAGAATAACTGAGTTAATTGAAAACAACGCAACCACTAAAGAGTGAACTTATCATCTGCGTCAGTGTTTCCGGAAGCATATAACCATTCAAAGAAAGAGTAAATACGTTCTTCTGGGTGAGCGAGCTCACTCCATTATAGACTATGCCTCTGTCCTCAGACCATGACCTCAGTCAGGAGCAAAACTAATAATAAAAACCAACTCACGGGTATCTCGAAGTCGACGAAATACTTGCCGGCGACGCGGATGTGCTGCAGCCGCGGCATCAGCTCGCAGTCGAAGCAGCACATTGTGTCACCCGTCAGGAATCTGCAACATAATTTTTTAATAAATAGTTAAAACTAGAAATCGCAAAATTTCGACACGAATTAACAGTATCTGTGCTGTGCAGTGCCGTGCGATGCCGGCTTAGAATAGCATCACCCCATTTCTTCCCCGTGGGAGTCGTAAGAGGCGACTAAGGGACTCGAGGGTGTGTATTGCAATTTTAGGTGATGGGCTGACAACCTGTCACTATAGCGATGCACAATTTTCCGAATGATCCTCAAATATTTTTCAGACATGGCGTAAATGTCCGTTTCTTGCGGCCGTGTACGCTCTGCCTACCCCGCAAGGGATTATAGGCGTGATATGTGTATGTATTAACAGTATCTAATAAATGTAGCAAGCTACACAAAACTTTAGGACGAGCATCAAGTGATTGCATATTTCGTTTCTGTGGCTAGGACTCTGATGAACAGATGGCAGAGATTAGATGTAGAAAGAAAAAATACCATTAAATTGCAAGCGCAAACTCGAAATTTTACTTAATCAAACCATCGCTGACGCGCCGTTTGCGACGCGAGCTCAGATGAAAAACATGATTTAAAATTCATTATTAAAACCTAGATGCTATTTCCAGCACCCTATAGGTGGATAGACTAGGCGAAAGACCGAGAAGATTGGAGGAAGCTGATTATGAATATTGCCAAGAATAGTCACCCTTCAGTCATACCACTTTTATTTTTGTTTGAACAAATTGTATTCTACTCAGTTATAAGTTATTTTAATCTTTCCGCTCTTATTATAATTATCATTGTCTGCTGATGTCAGAATGTTGGAGCTAGGAGATCCATAGCACAGGTTCACCTAGTTTGGACTGCTATCTCCCTTTTAATTAAACAACCATGAAATTATATACTTTAACAAATGTAATAACTTAATTTCATTACTGGGAGACAATTAATATTTCTATCATTTATACATAAGGCAAAATTACAATTAAAACCGGCCAAGTGCGAGTCGGACTCACGCACGAAGGGTTCCGTACCATTATACCTTTACCAAACAATTATAGATAAAAACGCGCAAAAAGACACGTGTTTTGTGTGGCAGCCCCCATTCTTTATTTTTTATTTGTTGTTATAGCAGAAACAGAAATACAACATCTGTAAAAAATTCAACTGTCTAACTTTCGCGGTTCATGACATACAGCCTCCATACAAAAAAAAACAACAAGTTTTTTGTATGGGAGCCCCCTTAAATATTTACTTTTTTGTATTTGTTGTTATAGCGGCAACAGAAATACATCATCTGTGAAAATTTCAACTGTCTAGGTATAACGGATCAGGAGATACAGCCTCGTAACTGTAGGACGGACGGACGGACAGACAGACGGAAAGCCGAGCCTCAGTAATAAGGTTTCCGTTATTACCCTTTGGGTACGGAACCCTAAAAAAGAAGAAAAAAGTACCTGGTGGCTCTGCGCTCGAGAAGCGCATCGATACGTCCGAGGTGCGCGCGCAACGCGGCTGACTTCTGTTCGTCCTTACGCACCAGCACCAGCTTCAACTTCGAGTACAGGTTCTCGATCAGGGACGCCACTTCTTTGTCCTGGAAAATATCCATACGACGATGCAGTAAATATTTGTTCCTAGGTTTTATTTGTTAATATTTGTTAATAGTTTTATTTTTTGGCACTGTTGTCCATCTGTGGAAGTGGCATTTATTTGTCGATTTGGATTTTATATGAATTCCTTGTTTCATAGACGAAAGATTCAAAGGCAGGCTTTAATTATAGAGAAATTGCAGGAGCCAATTTGGATCGGTTCAGTTGCCCAACATGTCAATGATATATAACAGCCGTAATTATATGATAATTCATAGATTGAGTCCGCCGGGCGACTTCATGACGAGGGGCTTAATCTCGCAGTCCTGTATGATGGAATGACAAGACAACCCGATCAAGATTGCAAGAAGCTAGATTTGAGTCGACTTGGCTGCCCCACACATCAATGCCGTACAACAGTAATCATAGTGGTATTTTTTACCTGTACGAATAGATTGTGTCCGCCGGGCACAGACTTCATGATGTGGCGCTCGATCTTCTCGTTTTCGAGTATGGCGAGCCCATTGTCGATTAGTATGGGCGGATGCGTCGCCTCGAAGTTGGTGCGGAAATCTGGCGGCGGCTTCTGCATGTCTACTGTTGTCACCTGTTATTATAATGAAAAGATCGCATTAGAGATGAAAAAGTAATAAAATAAGCCAGCAAGATAAAAAAAAACTTATATCATTGTAATGATTGTAAACATCTGGAGATGAATAGAAACTTGACACTTGATAATTTAGAAAATTATTTGTCTGAAACTCTTGAACAGATCGTTTCCACTTCTGCAAATAAGGTTTATGATAAACACAATGTCTATGATAAAACGATCTCAACCAGTATGCCCACCAAAGGTTGCAAAATACGGGTCACATAAAGGTCAAAATAATAGTCAGGCGTCCACTAGATCAGCTTTTTGAAAAATATTAGAAATTTACCTTTAAACTGATAGTCTTAAGTTCGGCTAAGAGGTAGAGGTCCATGAAGTACTCCTGGCAGAACAGACACGCGCCCTTCCGTCGTCCGTCAATTGTCGACGCCTGAAACCAAAGAAAAGATAGGTTTAATACAAATTATGTACATAAAATAGTAAATCGTGAAGAAAATAAATCTATATAGTTCACTTTCAGCACAAATAGACTCACATCACGCCTGTATCCTTTATGACTGCGAGTAAGGTTTTACATGTAAGGTTCGATAAGCTATCATTTAAAGCGGGAGTTAAACTAAATAAACTGTTTACTATTAGCAAAGGGCTCGGCTGGACGCTGTAGGTGTTAGACTTAACAGGATATATTTTCGACACAAATCGTCCGATCAAAAGATAGTGCTTTTCCCAGTTCTGAATTCGATATTATCGTCAAAACAGCGAAAATAAAACCCAATCACGAAAATATTGACATACAGACTGCATATATTTCTCAATCACACATGTTAGATTAACTATATTCTAAAACATACGACCTTGACACGCCTTGAACTCATGTTATGTAAATATATACGAATATTCAAGAGAAATGTTTGCATAATTTCAGATAACCTTGCCAATATGTCAATGCTATAAATTATGGAGGCATAACAGTAGCCGAAATATCGTCCACTGCCAATTTATTCCGCCTATGCCGTGTGATGCCGGCTTAGAATAGCATCATCACATTTCCCGCAGGTGTTGCGAGGGTTTTGTGAATTACAATTTCAGGCGACAGGCTAACAACCAGTGTGGTAACACTAAATGTCCTTCAAATCGTAAAATTTATCAGACCTGGTGGTAACGACTGTGCCTACTCCGCAAGGGATTAAGGCGTGATATGTGCGTGTAAAGTTCTTAAAAAATAAGTTTTCATTGCTTCAGAATAAATAGGAAATCATGTTTGTCTGGCCGTCAATCATTAGCTTTTCTCAAAGGAAACACAAGATGTCTTGTAACGCAGATGGAAGACGGACTGACAAATAATTAGGGCTGCTGAGTGGTACTACTCAAGAATGAAGTGGAGGAAGATAATAATGAACATAGTGCATAAATCATATTCAGCTAACAAACAACATCCTATTCAGCCTGCGGCATAAGAATTGCATATCTTTTCAAAAAAATAATTAAATTAAGATTCGCAAGCCACAAGGGCGCGATTGGGCTGGTTGTTTGAATTTGTTGTTCTCCGGGTGAGCTTCTGCTCACAAAAAAGCTGCACTAAAAAGTCAGGTGAATGTTTATCAAAGCCTTGGGCTAAAAACAAAAAGTCAAGTCTTAAAAAAACTGGCCTACTACTAGTATCTAGGCGGTTTCAAACCTCTTGACTCTAGGGTCTAACGGGACGTACTTTAACTCGGTATACCTCGGTAAGAGACGAGACTAGTTTCAGATGTGACAGCCCTGAAAAACAAGTCGCAGCACACAAGATGGATTCTTGCATATTCATGAGGCATTGTTACATGACATCGCTTTGCGACTGTGCTGTGTTCATAACTACTAACTATATTTCTATGAGATACTAATTTAATGATTTACTGAGATGCAAGGACGTTTGTGGATTTACTTACATGATAAAACTATGTATAAGCACGTCTTGGTTGATTTAAAAAGCTTGCGTGAATTGGTTTTTACATGGATAACATAGTACAGTAAGTAAGTAAGTAAAAACACTTTATTGCACATTCAAAACACAAATAAATAACAGGAAAACTTAAACTAAAAATGTGCAAAGGCGTCCTTATCGCTGAAAGCGATCTCTACCAGATAACTTTTGGGTGGAGGAGAAATCAAAGGGAAGAAGAGTACTATAATATACAGTACTGAGTACTATAAAAATCTTCGTCTATTCAATAGTCGTTTAAACTATCTATGTGGCACGGACTCCAAAAACATTTCGAACTCTCTTACGGAGGCACCACCATAAGAATAGATAATAATACTGCGTATAGAAACGAAACTCCTTTGTCTGGGCCTCAAAAGCCGCGCTTTAAATACCTACTTCCCCCCGCAGCCCGTAACGCCCCGCACTCTCCCACGCTTTAAGTCGGGGCTGTCACGTGCCAATAATTTTATTCCAGACTAGCGGCCAGTCAAGCGGTTGCGACCGCTGCTAACAGTTTTCCCGTGGGAACAAAATATATTAACCCGTTTTAAAGTCTTACCTTACCATTTTATATAGGTAGGTACAGAATTTTAAAATAGGTGCAAAACATACCTACGATACGAATGTGCTTATTTATCATTATCAGCTAACAATGACTTAGGCACCTAGGTAGTTTAAATTAGAAAATGGAAACTAGGTACCTACGTAAGTAAAAATAGGAGTACACACAACAATTACGTATAATAACGAATGGTAGGTACCTAGGTATTTCATCTCTCTTTAATCTCATCTTTAGGCAAATTAAAAAAACTTAGATGCGGAGTTTTCCTCGCATCACTTTTGCAGCCATACACACCACAATAATTCGGCATTGCTAAATTTTTCACAAAAAATGAAAATTCGACCCGCACGACGAACGTTTCCGCGGCGAAGCGCACTCCCGACTGAATTGTTCGCTAAGAGACAGCCAGACGGATTGACCTTGAGCGCGTCTGGAGCGGGAGTGTCATCTCTATGTGATTTCTACTCTATGGCACCACCAACAATATAATACTTAAGACTTTTTGTTACGTTGCGGACGGCCTTTTTACTACATTCTTTTTCCATTACCCATTTCTTTTTACATTATGCTGCGTGACGAAGAGACGGACACTCATTATGTCTCTTTTTACGGGATCATTGTCACCAGCTCATTCTTTTTGCTTGTATGGTAATGGGCAATAAGCAGTAGGCAGGTACAAAAAGCAAAATCTTGAGTTACATTTCACAGATCGAGTTATACTGGTTATTCTAAATAACTGTAAAGGTAACCAGCAACGTTGGTCCCTAGTAACTTCGAACTACTCTCCACTGTAGGAAGGTTACTTACTACATTTCTAAATATAGATAATGTTTAAAATTTTCTCTTAAGAACCGCCCTGCGACGTGCATTAGTTCGTTTCGCTTGTGCGGCCATTTTACTTTCTTCTGTTGATTTCTATACTTATTGAGTTATTTATGTTACTTGACCATATTGTGTAGTTGTTTAAGAGTTTATTACAATAAAATCATAGTACATGGTTTAGATTGTTGCAGGACATTTCCTTGGCTCTTTCTGCCACTACCTGCGTCTGTGTTTCCAAACGCATACTACCCTAATCTCTTCAAAGTAAAAGTGAACAGGCTTCTTCTGGGTGAGCTCGCTCCATCTTAGACTCTGTCTCTGTCCTATGACCTGGACTAGAGTCAAGAGCAAACCCATCATTAATAAAAAATAAAAATAAAGTGAAATGGGCGCGCGAAATATAGAGTAGAATTTTCGTCAGGTGTGAGAAGTCAAAGGTTACTTAATGTGAATAATTTTTTTATTGTCATTAAGTAACCTTAAAAAGCAAACAAGTAAGAAATAAAAGAGGAAGTAGTTGAACCAATATCTTTGAGAATCGGTATCAGTTTATAAGTAATAGAACTTGGAAACGTGATAGTTCTCTATCCAAACATGAGCATTATTGCTTTGGTGAAAGTAAAGCCGAGCAAGAGGCGAGCCCTATGACCTCCTTACAATACACGATGATATAATTTATAGACGAAAACTACTTTTAAAATCCGTACATTTCAGGATTTTGAATTTTTGAACGAGTTTTGACTCAGTCTCCTTCCGTTATTTGAACAGCATGTCAGTAAAGTTGTGGGCAGTGGGTGGTTTTGGCCGTATCATTTTCCGTTAAATATTTGTACCGCAGTGATTATACCTCTACAATGGCAGAAGGTGTGACAGACAGTTTGGGGACTTCCACCGGCTACTGTGTTTACGGACTAAAAAGTCTTGTATTTATAAAGATAGGCCACAAATGAAATCACACGAACACCAAGGTATGACTAGAGAAAGTGAAGCCCTCAGTCTGGCCGACCTGCTAACGAGTACTGATTCATAACTCATGCATAAGTCAACAAAGTCTTTCATATGCGTACGCGCAACACAAAGCAACGGCGTGTGAAAACGTCGAAGATGAGTCTCGGTACAGTTCACTTGAAAAGTGTAAACACAGTGGGCCTTACCACATATTTTTTTATAACTGTTTACGCGTAAAACCCAGAAGCTTTTGTAGATATGATTTAATGCTTTTACATAAACGGAGAGGATTTCGTCTGTTCGTGTGGGAGACCGAGTCATACAACCCTGGTGTCAGAGATTTTCAACTGCCTACAACTATAGTCTGGCAACGTCGTGCATGCCGCTCCCTGCGGCGTTACAGACGTTCGGGGGGCAGGGTAATTATGATCTCTGCGGGGGTGCGGAAAGTGTGCGGGGAAAGGGCGCGAGCACGACGCGTGTCACTGATTGTCATTTGCCGGCAGTCACTCGCCGCGGTCAGTTGTGTACTTAGGAACTCGAAACTTTTTACAAGACGCACATGAGATTACGACCCCAAGATGAGTCCTTCAATAAGAAAACAAACAAAGGAAGTTGTGTATAACATACACAACTTTATTTATGATTTATTGTACACATGCACATTAAAGAGACAAACACATAGAGAATACAGACACAACAGGCACTGCTTATCTCTAATAAGAAATTTCTTACAGCAGACCTAGGGAAGAGTAATTATATTATACGATATGCGGATAAGATATGCACAGAATATATATCTAAATTTCTAATTACTTTATTATTTATTAATTAACAACACAATGGCAATTTCACATGTTACCGTGTTATGTATAGGATCGACCCATTTTCTTCGCGCAGATGTCTTAATCAGCGACTAACGTCTGAAACGGCTCTCAAATATTTGTCAGATGGTCAAATGTGGCGATAGCAACCGTATTTTACGGCTGTTAACATTTTGCCTTACGCTGCAAGGTATAAAGGCCTTATGTGTGTGTGTGTGTGTGTAGATTTACTCGTGAAATCATTCGCGGCAAACATAAAAAATATCCCACCAAAAATAAAAACATATGAAATTATTGAGAACCATAATTACCTATAAGTATTAATCTCGAGATATGTTCAGTTGAAATCTCTACGTGTGTAGCATACGCGTGCTAGTGACGTGCAACCCTCCCCCCGCCTCACCGCAACCAATGAAGGAGCGGCAAGCACGAAGCTGCCAGTCTATAGTAGTAGACCTCTGACATTTCGATACTGTTGGGATTGCACAGTGTGTGTAAGGCTGTTTCCCTAAATACCCGATAATTGCTGGATCCGACAATTATCTGCTAAGTAGGGAAAGGCCTTTCGGTGAAACCACACGGCGAAAATGCACGCGTCGGTCACGCGTTTCTGTCCAAACAGTCGACAGAGGAGTACTCTATATATGATGAAATTTCACTAATAAAATGTCACGTATTTCAACCAAGATTTCGACTTATGTTTCTTAGGAAAGTTGTTCCATATTACCAGCCCACCTTGAAATTTCACTATCGGTCAATAATTTTCACCGTATATTTATTTCTTCTGCATTGTTAAAGTCGTGGTTTGCACATGGTAGATTGTCTTACGTGTTAATTAATGGTCACATAACATAATTTTATTAGATCTCACTGGCTAGTCACATCACTTAACTTACTTTTCGCTTCGCCTCATTTTCCAAATATCATACTTTCAATCTGAACCAAATACTTTAGAAACCGACTGTACATATAGTCCCATTGTATTATTTACTTATTGCATGGACCAATCTAGCTTATTGATTGAATTGTACGCGCCAGATTTATTGACTGGTGAAACCTAATGCACTTTGACCTTATACGATTATTCATAGAGAACAAAGCATGGACATGCGTACACGCAACAATGGTGGTACTCAGGTATGCTATACACGATGAAAGGGATGAATAGTACTATCGTATGTGTGGTGTAACAGTGTAAGTCGACAATTTTAACTATTCTAAATGTCACTGTATTAAACTAATCCTGCTGATGTAATAATTCACTACAAAGCTGCAAGTTCGTGTAATGCAATGAAACGGAAGTTTTTGATACGATCGGCCGTTAAGTTCTTCAGCAGTTGTATCATAACGTACCCTGGGGTAGGCCTACGTCCAGCAGTGGACTGCAATAGGCTAATGTATGTATGGATTTTATTATGGTAGGTAATGCCAGTTATAAATTCCCTCAGTCGTTCAAAAGAAATAACTTAGAACTTAGCAAATAATAGATGCTCTGCCTATGATTCAGAGAAAGCTCTTTATAACCTTTGTAGCCTTGCGACCTACAATACAAGATATGAGTCATCGTCTAAATACACACACAACCCAAGACTAGGGGGCATCATACTTGTATTTACTTACAGTACGGCCATACAAACCATATTTGACAGCTCTCAGATTCGTGCTAATGCTATTATTGCTACAAAGGAAGTATTATTTGTACTATTGCAGTGGGTGCATTTTATTTTGTTGACATCTCTTTCAGAATGGAGATGACAGCTGTCAAATATGGCGTATTGGGCTAGCCTTACTATGAACGGTATTCTAAATAAATTGGAACGCTAGATAGAACGCGATTGAACAAATTTTCGTCAAAAGAACCTCTGTCATCTGAGCGTTCTTCAAGAAATTCTGCTATTGCCTATGCTTTTCTAAGGCCGTTTTACATTTAAATATGGACCCTCTTTTCAATTGGTGCGTCGAGTGGAATAGAAACCTGCGCGTGCGATGAAGCGTGACGCTGGACTCACAATGCTACGTCATTCTCTGTAGTTTACGATTCTAGTGGCAACGAGAATAGGGTTTATTTTTATTTGTTAATTTAGAGAAGGAGCACTTCTGGGCAGGTTTTTCGGGGGGTTTTTCATGTTCAGGGGGTCCGGTTAATTTTACGCATGTAAATAACACGCTTTGGAAATCTTGACAAAAATTTGAAACAAAATGTCGTTTACAAATGTAAGTTACGTGCTGTGTAATTAACCTGGCCAGCCCCGAGGCAGTGCCTTTATTTTTATTTTCTTATCCCGCCCGAGCCGGGTTTCTATTAGGACAATACAAAATGACCGATCATGACGTCAATAAGTGATAATACTAACCTACATTGAATAAAGTTATTTCATTTTCATTATATTTAATTAGCTTTTGAATGTAGGGAAAAATATGGGTCAGTTAAATCTCGGCAAGCGTAGCGCTGGACGCCTTTCAAGCCAAATAAACGGATGACTTAAGGCCCTGTTTTTCCTGAAAAGTTGGTCCCTTTCATTCGCACTGCGCCAAAAAGACACGCCGCCCAATCATTTGCTATAAAAATTTCGAGATTTTAAGATTACATAAATTTTTAATGTCTGTTAATTTTGTCATTTATACTAGAAAAGTTATGCATCATCATTACATACAATTTATTTCTGTAACTGTTTTTATAAATGTGTCTGGTGGTACAATAAAGTTAATACATACATACATACATACATAGTATAAAATAGAGTCGCTTCCCGTTTGGTGTCTCCTTATATCTTTAGAATTACCCAACGGATTTGATGCGGTTTTTTTTATTAGATAGAGTAACTTGAGAGGAAGGTTTATAAGTATAATTTATTCCGGGTAATTGTCACATTCCCATAGGAAAAGGGGTAGCCCAACTGGTAGTAAACTTTTGACTCCCTTTTGACACTTTTAAAGATTAAAATTTCAAAAATGCTGAAACACGTATTTAATTATTTTAAGTTATGAGTCTAATCAGAAATTTTGAAACAGATCACATTTAAGATAAAAAACTTTCATACAAACTTTTAACCCCATTTTCACCCATTTAAAGGTTAAAATTTCAAAAATGCTGAAACACGTGTTTGATTATTTTAAGTTTTTAGTCTTATCACAAATTTTGAAACAGATCACTTTCATTAAAAAAAACGAACTTTCATACAAACTTTAAACCCCCGTTTGACCTTATTAAGGGTTAACATTTCAAATATGCTGAAACACGTGTTTAATTATTTTAAGTCATAAGTCTAATCACTAATTTTGGAACGGATCACACTTAAGACTACGAACTTTCATACAAAATTTTAACCCCCTTTTCATCCCTTGGAGGATTTAAAAAACCGGAAATTAAAGTAAAGTCGCTTCCCACGTCTGTCCCTGTATGTTTGTTTGTTTGTAAGCTTAAATCTTCAAAACCACTTAACGGATCTGGATGAAGTTTTTTTAAAAGATAGAGTGATTTAAGAGAAAGGTTTTTATGTATGATTTATGTCGGAAGAAGGTCTGTTTCCCGTGGGAAATCAGTTAGCAGCGGGTGAAACCGCTGGGCGGGCCGCTAGTCTAAAATATATCATTAAAAAACAGTAGCCATCAAATTTTTTTTTTGTTTCAAGTAAAGTTTGTCAAATAGTGTAACTGACAGTATCTATATCTGTTAGGTCCTCGACTATCAGATGTATTTTTTTCACAATTTTATGGCTGTATCTTAATAAAAACGGCTTGCCCGCGCTCAGAAGGCGGCTGGTAGTGACTGGATGGTGAAACGTGAGATCGTCGTACCTTATTGCGTACCCTGGGGGAGGCCTACGTTCAGCAGTGGACTGCTACAGGCTAATGTGTTGATGAAGCTACGTACGTTGTCAATTGTTTTAAACTCATATTATCAGTGTTATCAGCACTAACCATCTATCTGGCTTTGAAATTTTTTAATGTTATATCTGCAGATGTAGTTTATTTATTTAAGTCTTAGAATTTCTAAGTGCCATGTCATGCCGGCTTAGTATAGGTGCCGTATGATGCCAACTTAGTATAGCATCACTCCATTTCTTTTCAGCGGGTTTCGTGTCGACTCGAAGGTTTCGTGTGTATAAACAATTTAAGGCGACAGGCTGACAACCTATCACTATAGTGATACACGAGTTCTTCTGAAACGGTCCTGAAATATTTGTTAGAAGTGGCGATAGCAACCGTATTTTACAGCCGCCAACTCTTTGCTTACCCCGCAAGGGATAAAAGCGTGTGTATGTGTCAGAATTTCAACTCAATTATATTTTAAATCAATACTCATACTCTCAATGTTATTTAGTTAAACATGTAAAGTAGACCAAACTAGATAATATTAATTATGCATTCTAAATTAAAAATTACTCGACATTAAGGCGTAATAGTAAAATTGTAGCGTATACTTAACAGGGCATGTCTTCACACATAATTTTTACGATGAATTATATAAATGCGCCCTACTTTCCAGTATTAGATATTATTTAGTAGATATGAATTATAATTATTATATTTACAATACAGTATTGATTTTCTACTTGCTTATAGGGCTGTTCATTTTCTGTTACACAAAATTATTTAATTTTCTAACTACAGTAAACAAATCACAGAGCAGACATAAACATTTATTTTACGTACTTTAAAACGAAGCTATTGAAAAGTTCATAGTTCTTGGTCCACGGAAAGTACTCAATGAATTTTGATTCGCTTGTGAGGGTCAAAAACACGCCTAATTACAACATAAAGAAAACATATTTTTTCCTGTAGACCTGAGTACACGACGACGGTTTTAATTTCAACTCGATATCTCTATGCGTTCCCGATAAAAAGGGTCGTTCCCGTGACAGACGGTACTGACGAACGGACAACAAGGTGATACCAATAATAAATGTTCCGTTTATTTCCTTTTGAGGTAAACTTCGTCAATATTTTATTAGACTATTCTAATATACTATTGGAGAGGAGTATCTGATATCCAGTTTTGTTTCTGCCTATGCAAACTTATAATGAATTATTCATCAGTTTGGTTGTACGCTGACCAAAATGGGTACACCGTGACCATTGCATAATTATAATTTGATTGTTATTTAGTATTAAGTTAATAGCTGCTTGCTTGGCTGCATGTGATCAACCGACTACTTAGTGACGACCTAATGTTACGTTTTTACCAGACTTTGAAGAACAATATTAACTAAAATCATTGAACATAATATTCTTCCTATATTTTAAGAGGTCAATGCTCTGGTCGGTGGAGTAATCCAGTTATTTCTATCCTCTTGCTTCTCCTTGACCTCCTTGTACGACATGACCATTATTTTTTCCTTCCCTTGATCTTAATAACTCCTTTTTAGCCTTCCTCTCCCTCTCTTTCCATCGATTTATCCCTCGATAATTGTTTTGAACAGTTGGTCATGTCAAACATTATAAGGATACTGAAATCCTGAGAACAATGTTTCCAAACGATGGCGTAGGTAAGAGATCATACTACTTAACTTGCTTGCCATGCTAAGGGTCTAATCCCTGACACAAATAACAGTAAGTATTTTTATCAGCTATTTTGACGACTTTCTATTAGTCTAGCTGCTAAGCATCATTAAACAAGCAGCCTCACTTTCATTTACCTTCCGATTTTTCCCTTCCTTTTTAACCTTATCAAGGGCACTTTACAAGTTAGTCGGGTTGACTTCTCGACAGCTTCTCATGTAAGGCGATTCTGCTTGTAAATACTAGTCTTCACTTTCGCAGTGTTATAGGAAAAAGAAATAAGCAGTAGGTACATAAGAAAAGAAGTGCAAAAAATCCAGTGCAAAACAGTATTTCATTAGACAAATCATGCATTATCAACATAAAATCATCTGATCTGCACAAGGTATCCATCACGTCAACAACTTAAAAACATATGTCACGCCTTTATCCCTTGCGGGGTAGGGAGAGCGCAAACGGCCGCAAAAACGGACATTTACTTTCACGTCTGACAAACATGAATTATTCATGGTAAATAAATAGATTGCCTACCGGCCATTGCATTGATACTTAAGGTGCTTCAAGAGTCCAGTGGCGCCCCCAAACAGGAAAATTAGGTCTATTAACCTTTGTAGGAATTTATTGCCGCGAATTGATAATTTGGTTTCCAGATGACTAGCGTGTCCAGCCAGGGTTTTTTTCCTGTTTGGGAGCGTCACTGGGCTCTCGAACCACCTTAAGTGGGATTGCGTGTAATGGATAGTCGTTGGATGCAATCGGCTCAAATTATTTAATTTATTTAAAAGCCTGATTCCATCTCGTTATGTTTAAATGATGGACGGACGTGTCACGGTTAGTAATGAGCATGACGTGAACAGACCGTTAAATAAAGACGATATACTGACACTTACGTCCACTGTGGCAGTACTAGAGTTGCAGCTTTTACTGTCACGGGTCATTGAATCTAACTAGATATTCATGAGCCGTTTTATCTCATATTTCCGATACTCTGGAAAGCTAATCTAATCACACACACACACACACACACACATATATACACATATCACGCCTATAATCCCCTCGGCCGCTAAAAACAGACATTTACGCCACATCTGACAAACATTATTGAGGGTCATTCGGAAAATTGTGTATCACCATAGGTTGTTAGCCCATGGCCTATTTTTGCAATCCTCAAGTCCCTTAGTCGCCTTTTACGACTCCCACGAGAAAGAAATGGGGTGATGCTATTCTATGTCCTCATCACACGCTTTATAAAATGATTAGCACCTGTGGAAAAACACAGTAAAAAAAACTCTAGTCATACTGGAACGCGAGGAGACAGAAAAATCTGATACTCAAAGAGACGTAAGAAAAATATGGCTTAGCTAATCAGCAAGTTGTCTATCTTGAAATGCGCCGCGTGAATTGCTCAATCCGGCGCAAGTTTCAAAACGCACGCGCACGAGAGGTGCTGCATTCATGCACAAAATCACGCCTATATTCCTTGCTGCATTGCCAATAGGTAGGTAGGTAAGTCAGCGGTCAAATATAGTAACTTTAGACTTCTCTGGCAAAATGTATTATTGACCGATGAGAGTATTTCGTTCTGAAGAGGTTCGACTCCAGGAGTATAGATTCAGTTTATCTGAGGCCTGACCACTTGTTAAGTCATCGCTTCATGTGTATTTTTTTGGCTTCGACTGTTTACCAGGAGTGGATAATAAAAGCAATTTTAGTCATGACTCTTAATACTGGGTCCATTCGTCCATCATCCGTCCTTCTATCCTGAGTGTGTCTTACTGGCAGTAGAATGGCAGTTGTGTGTCACTGGAACTGCAATGACCAAAATAATAATAGAATCTTGGCCCTGGAAGTAAACTCTGCTGCAAACACACGACAAATGGTCGCATGCGCAGCCGTGACGGATTATCGCCGCCGCCATATTGGCGAAAATGGCGCGAATTAGCGCGCGGGAGATGTACCGCCTTTCGATTTCACGAAACCGAAAGTCGCTGTATGTTCGGCTGTGTCGTTGACTCCAATGTTTGTTTGCCACGCCTGGTTGGGCTCAAAGACATCCTATCGTGTCCGCAGATATGGTTGCAATGCAGCAATTTGGCATTTTGATTTATTATGTTTTCAACCTGTCTTCATTACCGAGCGCCGCGCATCGTTAACTACTCGCAGCGCATTCTAGCATTTTTTCTGCCGGCTGTGATTTGTATGAGACGTTATGAGTGATCTTTTATTTATGATCTGTCCACTTGAGGCGTCAAGAACTGGCTTTATGATCCTGAAAAAAGTGTTCTTTTTATAGGTACAGTTGTAACGATCAGATTAGAGATTGGTACCGTGAACTTGTGTGATTGAAACTTTCGCGGTCACACATAATAACTTAAAATACTGAATTATTACCGCGTTACTGATTATAATTATATGAAAACCACCCGCAACACATCAGGTTGTTCCGTGATCATGGCCCATGCAACTGGGTCGAAATATCGGACAATTCAGCACAGTAAGTATCGCGGATTTTAGATTTTGAGTTACTTTTGGCGTATCTTTATCCTTTCCTTACCTGCTTCACCACACCTATCTGATGCCCTTAGCCCGGCCAGAAGGCGTCTGGCTATGGGACACAGTATCCATCCATACAATTCTAAACTTAGTAGGTCAGTCAGACTTTCCGAGTCGAGGCTAACCAGATGTTAAGCTAAATTCGGATCAGGTCAATTTGTACGTGAGTTCAACACAAAGTTTGACCTTTAGAGAAAATAAGTGTGAACTTCGTGAGATCGTCAAAAATTGTGTAAACAATGTTGTCTTTTAGTACCAGTATAACTATTGCCACACAATAAGGTGATTTTTTGCAAGAACTGGCCAATAGATTTTATAAAAACTCAATGGAAGTATTGCATTTTAGTAAGGCCTAAATAAATATGCTGACCTTTGAACTTCAACTATTGTGGTTCTAACGACATTAGGCACATAAGAAATATTCATCATCATCAGCCAAATTAGTCAACTGCTGGACGGTTCAATCTTTATGAAACATCATCTAGATAAGTATTAGGTACGTTTTCTTAAAAAAAACATAGCAGCCATGAATCAAAACGCAGCTATCTCCAAAAAGCGGATTGCCAAATAGGTCCATACTCTCTTCATCATGACGAAAGGATATATTTTCGGGAAGGAAGTGGGCCACCTACAAATCTTGGTGTTTGGTGACGAAACTTTTAATAATTTAGATCTCAGAAACTCTAGTAGGCAGTGGTAATACCAGATTTCAGGTGTTTAAACAGCACGAGTTTATACCTTGGATAAAATATGTTTTAAATACGGTCCATCATCCATAATATTATGGTAAATCCCATTTATGTGTAAATATTTATTACCTCTTCACGCTCAGACAACGGATTTGGATGAACTGTGGTATACGGATAGCTTAAAACTTTAAATCATACATAGGCTACTTTTTACCGCGGGATAACATACAATTCCAATGTAGTACTCGTATAAATAGTATAGGTATTATCAAAAGCCTTGGACGCACAAGAAGCCTACTACACATGCGCACGAGTAGGTCGAGCCGTAGGTAGGTGTTGCAATGTGAAAACATACCATTCCCATGGGAAAACCAAAAAAAAAATCGGTTAAGGTAGAAGACGGTTTTTCTATGATTTTTAAAATTAAAAAGATTATCTGGCATTACTGTTTAGGTGGCCTAAGATTGAGGTTCACCTTTCGAATGTACTCCCAAAGAGAAATTTTAGAGTGTCAAAATCGATGACAAGCGTAAAGTTTGCGTGCCTTATCGAGCGTCGATCGTGAATTTGAAAAGAAACTGTGACTACACGAAAACGCTTCGTGCGTTCACTTTGTTGGAGGCTAATTGCAGTGTCTAAAATGCTAGATGATCATAGTCATTACTTCCTTAGGGGAGGCCGGGGCAAGATGAAGCTCGGGGCAAAACGGGAAATGTGTTTGTATGCGTGATTGGTGAACACAAGCGCACCCAATACGGCGCCATTAGTGCGAAGTTCAGTCGATTCATTCGAGTCCGAGCGGCGCGTGCGTGTCAGAACGTGTTTTTGGTTTTCGGCGGAAAAATACTGGTTTTGGAAGGATTTTAACGAAGTTTTGTTCTTTAGATCAATGTGCAATACGGTATGTACAAGTGTTTACGTTATATTTTACGATTTACTAGTTGTAGAAGGGTATAACCTTCGCGTTCAGATTGCTTTTCAGCGCATTTATTTTGTAGGTTAGGTGGGCAAGGTCGTTTTGTAATTTTTGTCCTCTGGGGCAAAATGGTCGGGGTATAATGGGATAGTATCCTGTTTTGCCCCATTTGAGAATGCAGAATATTAATTCACAGTTGTGTAAACACTGTTTAAGTTTTTGTCTTTTTCTAACGTGTGGGTCACCGAGTCGATGAACGACCAGATGTACCCTGGTGTCAGAGATTTTTAACTACCTACTGCTACTAGTAGGCCTCTGGACATGGCTATAATGACCGGTGTCTTAGTAATAATAATCATAGACAGCGACCGGGATCGACGGCTTAACGTGCCGTCCAAAGCACGGAACAATGAATTAATCTATAATTTTTTTATTGCAGCTGAAATGGTACGTAATTATAAACGTAAAACGGATCGAGGAACATAGGAGGAAGAAGACATGAGAAGAACTGTAGGGCTGTGCTTTCCGAAACAATGGGTTTTCTTAGGGCCTCAACCACATACAACGTGCCTAAGCCAACCTGATCCCAATCCACTGAAAGCTGGGTTATGTGCAGCGTGTGCCATGGTTGGGCCCATAATTCTTGCGCAGGTGTGGACGAGGATGATGACGAGGCACATATTTGCGGAAACTGCCAACCAGATTCATAGTGTACTCGTTTTGCCCCATGCCATTTCCCATTTTGCCCCACGGTCGGGGCAAAATGGGATTTTTGACTAATTATACTTCGTTTCTTTTTACCAAAAAAATGTGTGATTTAGCGCCATAAAAGATAATTATTATGTTAATTAAAACTATAAGTGTTGTTTTTGTTTTAAAAGATTTTTGACAAACAATTTAATTTTCGTACTATGATTTTTTTTTTCTTAAGTATCCCAACTTGCCCCGGTCTCCCCTATAGACGAATAAAGTGTTATAAAATTGATGAGTTTTTAAATTGCATCGCTGTTGGCTGCGGCACGGACGGCACGGTAGTGTTATTATACATGGTGCAAAAAAAATTAGCTGAGAATATTTTAAGGGATGAACCAGTACGTAAAACAACTAACAACACACTTTCCCCAAGGAACATAGGTCGAAATATGAAAAAAAAATTGGCCCTCCCATACAAATTATCCCGGCCGGGTAACACACTAAGTATGGGAAGATCAAATTATTTTTTCATATTTCGACCTATGTTCCTTGGGGAAAGTTGTTCAGTTTCACGTACTCGTTCACCCCTTAAAATATTCTCAGCTAATTTTTTTACACCTTTATTCTATGGCTGCGCTGCGGTTAATGATGGAAACAGCAAAAACAGACTTGACGAAGGTGCGACAAAGACCTAAAGCCACCTTATACAGTGTCAACAATGGATTATTCTTACAAAACAGCCCATGAATCTGAACAAGTTTTACCAAGGGGTATATGTAGCAAAAATTAAAATATTACACAGGCTAGATCTTCTATGTAAAACTACTCACGCTTCAACACATTTTGTATGGAAGGTTAAAAGTTAATATTATGATAATCCGACTGATGTTCCTTGAAAAAAAAAAATACAATATTATGGATTGGTGTAATACCTGACATATTTTTACAATAAAATATATATTTACGGCATTTTTTTGCTAACTACGAGCAATATTAACAGACTCTATACTTACAAAGTAAACATAGACATGTTTAAAATACCTGCCCTTTTTACGTTAGAAGTCAACTTCTTCCGTATACGAGAGTACACCGACAGGTTTACGATTATGGAACTCCAAACCACTCTCACTGACTGTTGCCTAAAATAGGGCCCTTAGCTATATCAGGAGAATTTTAACAAGACACTAGCGGAAGATATACCGATCACATTTCAAACATAAATAAAAATAATTTATTGTAATTTTGATGCTAAAAGGCTAAAAAAAAATTGTTAATCAAGATTTCTTTTCTCAAAATGTATTCGCGTCAGGAAAGAAGTCCCGCAGGATAAAAAGTAACTATGATTGCCCTTACATTTGCCTTGATTCAACATTCAAAGATTTTTGTATTTTGTATTTTGTAAATAGTCTATGATATATCCGCCGTTTCGCGGATTTTCTTATATGTTCAGCCGCCATATTTTTAATCGCTGCTTGATGTAGATAGATACCGCGTAAAATACGTAAAATCATAGACAATTTAAGAGACGATCATTTTCTGTCAATGTCTAGGCCTTTGCCTATTTTTTTTAGAGATTTCAGTCGGTAACATTGAATTGAGACTGTAATGTAGTTAATATGACAACAAAGCGACTAACTATACCGGAAAGAGGACGTGGATTGTGCAAGCGCAAGCCGCACCTTTCCGGGTGCGCTACATTTTTGTAAACCATCCATATGTTGACTAACCGTTACCGAGAATGATAACCCACGATGGGATAAAACTGTACAATAAGTTACCGTCATCTGTAAGAAATTTAGATTCCAATGTTTAAGGCGAGACTGGCAGCTTACACTAAGAAAAACATTCATTTCAAATGATAAGTTAATAAAATATTTCATCTACTCAGAGAGTTAGTCAGTAGTTAAATATATAAATAAATAATAGTTTCAATAAGCGCATGGACTTACGTATCTAGTGCGAGTGCGAACAATACTAGTGATATTTTGTACAATAATTTTTGTTTTTTTTCTCATGTAAGTGACTGTATTTTGTCTTTTATGAGAAATAAATGTCTTTAAACCTAACCGTCCGTGCAAGTGACAACGCCAGACCGACAGACAGACTAAAATTATGTTTATTTCATTGCTGCTATCCTAACATTATGACTACGGATTAAGGTTTAGTATTTCCATTACAACAAATTTAATGTGGCCTTCTCAATTAATAGGTCGGATTAATTTAGTTCAAGTTAATTTATCTCATTCACAACTCTATAGTATTCTTACCTATCTACGACTGCATTACCTATGTTACCTACTCGATATATTGACTGCCTCTGTGGTCTATCAGTCTCACCGTTGGTGTCTCATCCGGAGGTTCCAGGTTCGATTCCCGGGGAAGGACTTTGTCAATTTGTTCCCAGTTTGGTTAAGACATTGCAGGCTAAACCACCTTATTGTCCGTAAGAAAGATATTTCCGTGCTTCGGAGGACGCGTTAAGCCGTAGGTCGCGGTTGTTGAGACGGCCATATACTTACTCACTCACTTCTACGGCCGCATGCAGTTGTAAAATATCAAACTCCTATCTTAAAGTTTAAAAAAAGATACAGCTGTTTGATTTTTGCTGTAAATACGCATGTTTACGACCCTATGCCGTGTGATGCTGGCTTAGAATAGCATCACTCCATTTCTTTCCCGCGGGTGTCGTAAAAGACGACGAAGGGACTTGAGGGTGTGTATTGAAATTTTAGGCGATGGGCTGACAACCTGTCACTATGGTGATACACAATTTTCCGAATGACCCTCAAATGTTTGTCAGACGTGGTGTCAATGTCCGTTTTTTGCGGCCGTTAACACTCTGCCTACCCCGCAAGGGATAAAGGCGTGATGTATGTTTATGACCCCCTCAAAGGAATCGAGATTCATAGGAAATTCATACTTCCCGTGGACTGAGAACTATGAAATTTGGCAAAATACTTAGTTTTGAAGTACATATTTAGGAAAAAATTACACTTATTTAAATTGTGTTAATAATATGTTTTTTCAAGGGACCGAAAAAGAACATAATTTTAAAATTGAGGCCAGTATTTCAAGTGGGGTATCATATGGGAGAGCTTGATGTGTAACGGACGGAACCCTCGGTGGCCGAGTCCGACTCGCTTTTGGACGGTTTTTACTGTACACGTACATTTCAAAAGAATCTGTTAAATTGCAAGGTGATGCAACATACTAGATCTTTTGAAGTGTTAGAATGACCTTTTATGAAATTGAAATTGAAATTTGAAATTGAAATTGAAATTGAAATTGAAATTCTTTATTCAATGTAGGATAGTATTATCATATCACTTATTGACGTCATGAACCGTCATTTTAAAAAAAAGAAATTTGTATCACACAATTTTCTTTTTTTTATAACAATTTTGTAATGTCCTAATAGAAAACCGGCTCGGGCGGGAGAAAAAATAAAAATCAAAGCACTGCCACGGGGCTGGCCAGGTTAATCACACGGCATGTAACTTTACGCCACCACCATCTGAAAACGATATTTGTTTCAAATTGAAGTCAAGATTTTTAAAGCGTGTAGTTTACATGCGTATAATTAATCGGACCTCCTGAACAGGAAAAACCCACCAAAAAAACCTGCCCAGAAGTGCTCCTACTCTAAATTAACAATCGTACTAGCCCCTAAGCTACTCTAGCTAATTCTGTAAGTAAAAAAAAAATATGTATAGACCGAAAATGGCAACATATTTATTTTTTGTAAAAATTGCAGTAGATAAATCTACCGGTTAATAAATAAACCTAGTTAATAAATTAACTTATAAAATATTAACTTTAAACAATTGAAATTACATCCATGCAGATTTATAAAATTATGTCAGTTTTAAACTCCACGCACGCCCCATTTTGGTATTAAAAATGAGTGCGTGTTTCTTGTGCTGCGCTGGAATTTCAGAACTCCATGCCTCTTTGTCATTAATGTACTCATCTAACTTATAGTAAGCTTTATAACATAATGTTTTCTTGATTACAGACTTAAATTTACTTTCTGATAAACTCAATATATCTTCCGGTATTTTGTTATAGTATCTTATACTTAGACCTTCAAATGAAGTCCTAACTTTAGCGAGTCTATGCTTAGGTTGATCTATTTTATTTTTACTCCTTGTATGTATTCGAGCGTACCAAATTGCCTAAACTGTTAACGATTGAAAAAGTTTACTGGGAACTATTTAAACTGTGAATAGGTTTTACGTAAGTATAAGAATTCTAAATGGGTTTTATTATTAGGTACGAGCAATATGAATTTAGTAACATAGTCATTTTAGTCTCCATTGTAGTTTCAAGTATAGAATGTCGTAATCTCACCAAAAACAGTTTCATGTAAAATTTCGCTAAGACGAAGAAGAGGGAAAATTATAATATTTTCTTGAGTTTGCACAACTATTACTCATCACAATAAAACAATTTTAAACGTGTAAAATCCAAAATAAACACAACTTAAATCCGTTTAAAATTGTTTTATTGTGAGGGAAAATTATATTAGCAGGTAAAATCTTGCAAGTTCTCTTTAAAAATATATTAGATATCAATTACAGCCAAACTTACTTAGAATACTTATAGATATTTTAAACTTGTACATATTTAAGTATGAGTCAGTATTACGTAAGACGTTGACCTTAACCAAACAAATAAATTTTTTCAGCTTCTGTGTGCTATTCTCTTGATTTCCTGACTATTAGCTTTTTTAGTGCTTTTAGATATTCACCTTGCATAAATACCAGTGATGTCGGCTTAGAACAGCATCACCCGTTTCATTGTGGAAAGTATCGTAAGAGACGACTATATGTATAGGGTGGAATTTTACTAGTGACCGATAGCGAAAACTGAAATCGGGCTGATGATAACGAAAAACTTTCGCCAAGGAACATAGGTCGAAATCAGAAAACAAAATTGACCTCCCATCTCAGCTTAGGTATTTGTTACTATGGAAGCTCAAAATATTTTTTCGACCTATGTTCTTTATCACCGGCCCGTACTGTTTTCAGTATCGGTCACTATAGTACCGCCGCCGAGAGTAACGGTTTTGACAGCTGTCATCTCCATAATAAAAGAGATGTCAACAAAGGAAAATGGACCCTCTGCCATAGTATTATCACGAATCTGACAGCTGTCATATACGACTTCTCTCGGCGGCGGTACTATAGTTAAATTTGACAATATAAGATACTCGGTGTGTCACAGTTTCAGACGACGGGCTGGGCTGACAACCTGCGTGATATGCGTCTGTGTGTAGTACGAGTACTTTTTTTAAATGTTTGCCTATTAACTTAGCGAATTGACATCAGTATGTACACACAATATGCTGACAATGACATCATGGCCTCGCCAGGTTCATAGGACTTGTTCTTATCTTGAGGTTACGTTTAATGGTAATGTAATGATAGTCATTATAATCATTGCGGATAGGACGTCTTGTTTTTTTTACTGTGCAGGTACAGCTCTGAGTATTGTAAGGTATGTGTATACCTTTTTATGTTTTGAAATATGTGTATACTGTTGTAATATTTTGCGGTTTTAGACTTGTATTATGAATAAAACTAGTCAGATAATTAGTTTGTCTAGTGGTACACCGAGTCAACAAACGACCCGATGAACCCTGGTGTGAAGAGTTTTATAACCGCCTGCTCCAAGCGGCCTCTGACGTAATTGAGTGTCGTTCCTCCTCAGGCTGCTTACACAAAAATGTGATGCGACGCCGCACCGGAAAAACGTCACGGTGACAGAAATGTATAGGACGTTATTACGTTAGCCGTCAGCAGTTAAGTAATCCTAGACATTACGCTTAACGTGTCCTCCAAAGCATGTAACCATCTTTCTAACGGACAATCAGGTGGTTCACGGGCTTCACCCTAAAATAGTACGTCTGAACGCGTTGTGTCCTTATTTTTTTTTAGATAAATTTGTATTATCGTGTTGTTTAGCTGGTGTTGCACATCACAAATAGGGTACCACGGAAGACCAGCGCTGTCGTACATTATGCTACAGTACAATGCTGAGTGGTTGCCTTTTTTGGCGTAATACTTTACTTTATTATGAATAATAAGTCCTGATTATATTAAGTTTACTTTTAATAATTGTGTTACACTGAAATAAATGCTTTCTAATTCTATTCTATCTTTAAAAACCACTTTTTAAAACA
Organism: Tuta absoluta; assembly: GCA_027580185.1. NCBI lineage: Eukaryota > Metazoa > Arthropoda > Insecta > Lepidoptera > Gelechiidae > Tuta > Tuta absoluta. Next base: position 3,960,076 of record JAQAHW010000038.1, read on the forward strand.
CGATGCGTTTGCGCAACCACCTCTCTTACATCAGCTATGTAGTGAACGTGAACCGACTTATTAAAACAAGAGTAGTCGTGTGCTCGTAATCACACGCCATTCTATCGGATGTCTTTATAATCCTGTTACTTAGTAGACTATCAAAGTAAGCGGCTTACAGGTTTTTAAATACCTAAGGGCTATATAGGTTACGTAATATGTGCAGATAATTTAGTCTCAATTCAATTTTATCGACTAATATCTCAAACTAAAAGTAGCACTGTCACTTTCAGTTAAATATGCTTAGACAAGGATAGAAGGTAATCGCCTCTGAAATTTTCTTTGATTTCACGCGTTTTACGTCTAAATTAAACGGCGATTTTAAATATGGCGGTTAAACATGGATAGAATAGAAATGGCGCGAAAATCATAGAATATTTCAGACATGACATGAATAAAATAGTCTGAAATCTACTATCCTTTTCTTAAACGGCAGGTGACGATGGTTTTTTAAATAAGCCGTTTTAGTCAGTATTTATTACTATACTGCCTTAGATATTTTGAATTTTTGACCAAGTAAGCAATGGATAGTGAGCTAGATACCCAGGCCAGAAACTGGATGGAGGTGGCTCACTGAAAACAGAGAAATATGGAAGAAAGGAAGCAAGGCCTTTGCCTTGCAGAAAGACAAGTCAGGCTTATAATAATATTACGTTTCTTTATCATCATTTATAACCACAACAGTTCACTGTTTGACATGCTATGCTCCTCCATCCGACACAAAACATAGGTAAATTATTCAACTTCGATGAAATGTGTCCACATAAACGCAACTGCAATAATAACATTAGCATGCCAAAGGAGAATTTATAACGCCAACATGTAATTTAATATAGAATTTCTATTAGCTTGCTTATGCGCAAGCGTTTGACAAAAACACCTAGACCAAGAGCTGGCTACCACAGCAAGCGTACGATTCAACAAGGATCTAATAAGTAGATAGATAGTGAACAATAAATCAGGGTGTGTGGCAGCTTTTTGCAAATGTTAAAGTATTCGAGGTAACAGATTTATAAAACTTGCCACATTGTTCACAACTGTCAGCATTGTTAACAAATATCAATAACTATCTTTTCGACACAATAGATTTTCTCATATAATAAGTTATTTATCAATGTGAAATTGGTCCGGAAGTGTTTACCTAACCAATTTCACAACAAGACAAATCGCATGCCCTATGCGTACCCCGGTCTTTCGATCAACCGTCGCGTCCTCGCTGGCGCAGACGGCTGGTTGACGGCTGCAGTAAAGCAATGTATGATTACGATTATAGTTACATTGACTTCACGTGTGGAAAGTGCTTTGATCTATGCAGTTGCTCTTCAAATCGGATGCCCTCAGTCGTACCCAGTTCTTACGAGTAACCGCCGCGGGCGCAGACATCTGGTTGGCGGCTGCAGATAAAGCAAGACTGATGAAGTTTCAAGTTACATCGGCTCCACGTGTGTGAGAGTGCTTTGATCTATGTAGTTGCTCGTCAAATCGCAAGCCCTCTGTCGTACCTAGCTCTTTCGACTAACCGCCGCCGCGGGCGCAGACGGCTGGTTGACGGCTGCAGATAAAGTAATGTGTGATTACGATTATAGTTACATCGGCTGCACGTGTGTGAAAGTGCTTTGATGGATCGGTCGGCCATTATCTATTTATTGATTGATAATTTTCTGCAATATTTATCTGCAATCTGGGGACCGTAAAAAGCAACTAACGGAAAACCAGGGAATCTTCTTTTGTTTTTCAGCCGCCTACTTTACTTTACTACAACTACTACTAGACCTATGACATCTGTTTAATCATAGACAGCAACCGGGACCGAATTCTTATCGTGCCCTCCGAAGCACGCCAGTTAGAATCCCACGCTCTAAAACATGGACTACCTGACATTGAAAGGTAACTTAAACTTCAAATCAGCTGAAAGCCAGCAAGGTCACGCAGAGGTCGCGGTCAAGCGTTTCTTAAAGGTTAACTTACAGGATTAACCATTTAATCCGATTACAAGTATTAAAGAAGAAGTTCATACGAGCTGGTACACTAGCCAGTAAGTAATATGAGTAATTAGAACTCTTACTAGGGCCAGCGCACATATAGCCCGATATGGGGTTAGCCGTTTTCAGGAGCACATTGAAAATGAACTAATTGAAATTAATTTTACATTATTCTGGGCACTATAATGATTCGCTTTGACACTGATCGAGACGTTCGTTTATTCCAGCCAACATAAATACATTTCATATTTTCTTTGCTACTGTAAACTAAACTACATTGCGTTAAATGTGCGTCAACCTTTACTCTATAATGTCTCTCTGAAAATTGTAATTTACAAACTCATATTGTAGTTTATAAAAGACATCGTACAATTAATTTGATTACATCCAAGCCGTAACTAACACTGGACATACATGTTACCGTATCAACATTGTTATCGCATTATTATGCAACTTGTAAGTAGGTAGATACTTTTGTATCTACACACATACATAGTGCAAAATAATGGTATGCATGTTTATAGAATCATTCTTTTCTCTTCTCTTTTCGTGTGGGACACCGAGTCGTCCATCGACCCGATGGACCCTGGTGTCAGAGTTTTTCATCCGCAACATGGTTGTGTAACGACCGCCATCTAAGTAATAATATACAGCAACCGGGACCGACGGCTGAACGTGCCCTCCGAAGCACGGAACCATTTCTTTTTCGGACAATCAGGTGGTTCACCCTGCAATGTCCTAACCAGACCGAGAATCGAACCCGGAACCTTTGCGTCGCAGGCAGTCGCACTACCACTGCGCCACATCGGCCCAATTAAACGTGTATTGTATTTGTGTTATTGTAGACAGGTGCGAACGAATGAAGACAGCGTATGATTACTTTGCTCATGTTTTAGATAATCGTGTTTGGTGAAGAATGTTGGTAAACGAATTGGGTATTCCGGATATTTTTTTATGGTTTGTTTTGAAACTATAGGTCATTTTAAAAAATATTATTATTTATAATTAATAGTTTTCTAAAGTTTTGAGGACATGTCGTCCCAGTTTTTGTTAAAGTGTTGAAATGCCTTTGCCTGCACAAAGAAAAAGTCAATCATATCCAAGACATTTGTTAATTTAATGGCGTCCCTTTAGGATGACTATTGCAGAATATATGGGATACGTTCAAGGAACATAAGTCAATTATAGAATAAGGAACAACACGTCTTGTTAACTACATATTATGTCAGTTTCGAACATAGGTAATTTTTTCTAACTATGGCAAAAGCATTTATTCATATTTAAGCGTCAAACAAAGGCTAGCAAGGGTAAAGATATTTTATTATATATCTTTATTATAATACACTTTCTTATTATTCTAATAAGTAAATATTGTAAATTAAGTATCATTCTCGAAATGGTTTTAAGATTTTTTTTGAAATCGACCATCTTAGCATGCCGAATTGGAGTACTGGCCGGTCCTGCTTTGTTACTATCAAAAGCGAAATGTACTGGTATCTACCCAATTAATAGTTGTTGGTAGTAGATTATGTAATTGGCGGCCCGTAGCCAAACCGTAATTCTGTCAGCTTCAGGGTGAGAAAGCTCCATCATCTACTCTACTCAGTCTTATCTGTAGACTAGACTAAATCAAGAACTAATCCATAGCAAATAATACTCAAGAGATTAAAATTTACGTGTACTTATAACTCGAATCACGCGCACCTAAATAGCGAAACATGATTGGCTGTTAATTATGGGTACCTATAGGACATCCTGTACACAAGCGTCGTAAATTACAGCTAAAGGAGACACATTAAGTATGCATGGCACCTATTTATGTGGTGCTCAAGCTGAGGAGAATGTCAAAAGCAGAAGAGGGGGCGAAATCTATGTCAAAAATTGTAGAAAATGAAGCGTAAAAAGTAAAGCACAGGTTTATTGTAAAAGAATAAGATTTACAGAGATAACATGATAAAATCTTTCGAATTACCTACAAGAATAGAATGCATCTAACATTTATCTTTCGAGCGGCATTCGAACAAACAATTTTCGCCATGTGGCTGACGCCATCTTGTGTTTGACTCCCGCTAGTGTGAAAATGTTGTTGTCTTTTCTCGTATTTAAAAGCACTAAAAGTGCCAAATTGCAAATATCAAAGCCAACTGAAACTGGGCATAAGCTTAACTAATCATACGTTGATAACTTGTAAAAAAAAAACAGTTTGAGAAACGCTGATCTAGTTTATCAATACAGGGTTAATTTAATGGCGTCCAGTCAGGATGGCAATTGCAGAATTTATGGCATACGTTCAAGGAACATAAGTCAATTATAGACTAAGGAACGACACGTCTTGTTAAGTACATATAATGGTGCGCCTAGTTTATCGAATAAAATGAAACAACTGGCAACTTACTGGGACAACCTGTAGAAAGGGTTTATTTATTACTCAAGACAATTTAGGAGCAAGGCAAGGGAATTTAACAAGTAATTTTTTCATGAATTTTAGATTTATTGGTTCTTGCGAAGGGGGACGGGGTCAAAGATGAAAATTGTCTTAAATGTGATCAATAAATCATGTCAATCATTGTTGATGACATATCAGATGCCTCTTGTAGCAGTAGTAGAGCAGTGAGACGGTCCCGGTTTCAAGTCCCGGCGGGCGCTGTAATTTTTCAATTTCTTATTTTCATTTATGAAAATAATATAGCACTGTGAATGCATAATAAAACACATAGTACAGTAGTAGGCAGTTTAACAAATCGCAACAACAGTGATAATCGGATCGTTCGTCGCAGGCTTCGGTATTCCACACGAAAAAAAGAAGATGTCGAACGAATTGCCACAGAGTCTAATTATTCAAATAATAAAGTATCGACATGTCTAACTAAATATACAGAAGGTCTAGTAGAGTATGTATATGACTTGTGACTGTGTGGTGATGTAAAGATGGCTTCGCGATAGCAATTGCGAAATTTATTAAGCCAACTGCTTTCCTTATATGGTGATTGAAGTGAATTTATAGATAGCGAAGAGCCTCTTCGTTCAAACAACTACAAAGTATAGTTATCAGGCTACAGGTGATTTAAGTCTGAATTGCAGCGTTTATCAAATGAATTTGTTGTCAGTTACACTACCCGTATGTAGCGTGGTGTTTTATGTCTTTAATTAAATAGACGCAGGTGAAAAAAAGGTGTTCGACCTAATTTCGTGTGGCGAAAGGATGGTGATCAAAATTACGGATATAATTTACGATGAATTTGCTTTTGAGTCTTAGTCTAGTCTCCACCAGAACTGAGGATCGAAACAGGCTGAGGGTAAATTCGACTGTCGACGATGGAGCTCCCCAGAAGCCCGAAATTTCATGCACTATCATTCCCACCAAACGCCAAAATACATCAGCAAGCTGTTTGAGGCGTGACAGAAAAAAAGTGTCAAGTGTCCACGACCACAAAGCCCGGACAGCACACTACGCGCGAAATACTTTCTGGCAACAAATCAGACCTATAAGTCTGATGTAAAATCGCGCGCATTGGTTAGTTAGTGGTCATTTATGACGCGACCTTTGACCAATCAGATGCACGCATTTCTCTGGCTCCAACGCGCACCACAGCTAGATGACAGAATTTTTGCATGGACACTTTATGCGTCAATCAGGTCTTAGTTGTCATTGATTCAAAACCACAGATGATGGCGTAAAGATAGCGTCTTATGATTGGTAATTATCAACGTCAGTGGTCGCGCCGAGGCCCGGCGGCTTTCGCATTCGTTATTGCAAGTTAACACACAAGCTTTCCAGTAATTGACGGGTTCTGCTCTGACCACGATAAAGATATCATTGAGATATGGTGTCAATTACTGTTATTAATATTTTTATTGAAATGTGTTGTTTGAAGTCAGCGTCAGGCAGACAGAAGTAAGTTATGTAGGTTTACTGTAAGAAAATTATTTTTAGAAATAAGTAAACCTGTTGTGTCTTGTCTCATTGTAAATTGTTCCTGTGTATGATTTGTGTACAATAAATGGTTAAATTTAAATATTTTTACAGACAAAAAAAAATAGTGGCAATTCGTCTTGGACCAATAATGAAATGCCTGTAAAGTCCACAGCGTGTCCCATAGTCAGCTGGTCATGGATTTTTTTAAGTCAATGGATTTCTTCAAGTACAGTTGAAGTCGATTTAAATTATATCGATTTTGTTTCTGCAAGTCGATAAACGGTGGCAACTGTCAAAACTTCCAAGCGTCGCTTTAGTTTCAACTATTTTTGCAATGTCGCGTCGTGCAATTGCCGCTAGTGCGAACAGACCTTTAAATGTAATTTCGATACCTATCGAATATAATTTTCTGACCACGATAGTTAGGCATAACTTCCAAGAAAAAAACATATTAAAGACCCCTCGATTTCTGATACTACGTATCCAATGATCTAAGGTTTTCATTAAAAACTATCGACATTAACAAACTAATGATAATGACCATGTTAAAGATGGGGTATTGCCAACAGGTGCATTGAAAATTATGTTGTTTAAGCTATCGTAAAGGTGACCTACATAATAAAGATGGCTTATTATAAGATAAAGTGTGCAGCTTTATAAACGTTTAAAAAGTAAAAACTATTCACCGTATTTCAATTTCGTCACAGCTTAATTTTTTCCGTGTAATGTCGGCTTTAAATAGAAACAATCCATTTTTTCCTGTTATTATCGAAGGAACTCGAAGGTATTATGCGTATTTTGGGTTTTGGGGACAGGCTGTCAATTTGGCACAATAGTGATACACAAAAGTTTCTTAAATTACTTAATTATATTATGACCATCAACAATTTATAGTGGCTACCCTTCAAGGGACATAACGTAATGTGTGTATGTATGTATTCAAATTTCATAACACCTAGATACCAACAACGATTCCAAAGCCATATTTTAGTGCGAAAGGGCCTTAATAAAACGCAAATGAAAATACATAGTTTATTATTCACTCAGGTACTCGTATACTACAGATAAGTAATAGCTCGCGCTAATGATCCTTTTTATATTAAGGCGCTAATGACTGGTTACAAATGAACGCACCTTTACCTATAAGTAGGGATCCTTTGATTAAGGGTGTATGTTGTCTAGATAACAAACGACTAAGCCTGACACAGGGGTCAAAATATAAAAACACCGCCTTTAAAAAATACATTTCTACTGTGAAAACTTATAGCATCACCCCATTTTAAGATTTGATATACTGTCACTAAAGAGAAACTAAATTTTCTGAAATTACCCTCAAACACCATTGGTAGTACGTGACGACATCTACCACTACATGAAGTTACTCCGCAAGGATAAAAAGGCGTAATGTATGTGTATGTTATTCACATTTTTCACTCAAATGATATTCTTAGGGTGGCAGAATCTCATTTAGACACCCTTTTTGATTATGAACCTTATTGGTCGTGTGTTGCTTTCTTAGTTACTTTACATTTTCACCTGCCTGAGGCTTTTTTGTCTCGATAACTACAAAACATACTAGTTAAGGTAGGTAGGTATATTTAAACGCCGCTTATACGCAATCAGGACATTTCGCTATTAATTTATGACTGTAGTTTAATCTGCATAAATGGAAATACGAGCTTGAAAAAAAAGAGTGAGATTAAAGAAAGAAAGAGATTTTCAAGAGATTGAAAATTAAGTGTTCGGTCGAGGTGCCTAAATGCATAAATGGAAATACGAGCTTGAAAAAAAAGAGTGAGATTAAAGAAAGAAAGAGATTTTCAAGAGATTGAAAATTAGGTGTTCGGTCGAGGTGCCGCCGGAAGCTCAGTTGGCAGAGCAACGGGACGGTACTCCACGGTCCCAGGTTCAAGTCCCGGCTAACGCCTTCATTTTTAAATTTCTTATTTTCGTTTATGAAAAATAACCCTTGCCGTATTCTGGTAATAACATGGCACTCTCAGTGTAAAATAAACCATAGTATCTGCATGTTATTTTATCGTACAGTTATCGCACTGAAGAACATGCTCCTTGCATGAAAAGATCTATAGTAAGATTTATAGCTACAACAGCATTGTAATGAAAAAAGACTCATAAGTCCTAAAACACAAGGTTGCAACCTGGCAGTAAACCGCTGTCTATGGAGACCACTGGCCAATGTCCAACGATGAACGTCTTACGGCTGTTTTTCTTTTAGTGTGGGACGACCGAAGAACGACCGGATAAACGGCTGTTGACGATGTGTGATCATAAAAGCACATTTTTAAATGTAAACAGGCATTAGCGATTCTTTGATCTACAATTTTCTTCTCACAGAGCCTGTTACTATGTGATTAGAACACCACATAATATCCGCGACCTTGCAAGCGCCTTGACGTATCGCTCTCTTTGCAATTTCTACGTTTCCCAGAAGATTGCGAGCGCCGGGCTTGCCACGCGATAATTATCGTGTATTATTTGTGCCACGTGCTGTTGTTATACCCCGACGACTATGTTATGATATCTAAATTCAAAAGACACAACGCGACTAGAACGATAGTAGTCCTGCCGCCTACGCCGAGGGTTCTAGGTTCGATACCCATCCAAAACTAAGGAGTCGCAACAAATTTCATCAAACTAAGTTTTTCTTCTCTGTAAAGTCGATTTCAATTTCTGCAAAACTTGTTTCCTGCGGAAAAAGCCACTAGTGGCGCCATTTGCTCCTTTACGGTCATTCTTCAAATAAAAAGTTCCAAAAGATGACGCTGTAGGACGCTGTCATAGACCGGATTAGCTGTCAAATTTTGGCAGTTATTCCGACTTAGTCTATCGTCATTCTAAAACACTATCTAGAATCAGAATCATTGGAAATCGATGTTTTGCCTAGAAACTAAATACAAACTAAAATATTCATCAACAAAACACCGTGCAAGTGGTCGAAAGACATTTTCATTAAAGCTTTGTCATTATGACAGCTACTAGAGATAACACTTAGCAGATCTTGGCACGTGATAAGAAAAAATACTGTGAGAAAGTGTCGTGGAATGTCTTTTAATCGTAGATGGCCAGACATTTTTTCTTTTGGAATATAAATGTACCTATGGTGTGCGTAAGAATTTAAAAAAAACGATCCTGAACTTGGCTTTAATGATAGCTTGAGTTTATAGAATCGTGCTTTAACTACTATATTGTGACTAATATATTTTGACATCCAAAATTTTTGACCGTTTACAGGATAATAGGTAGATTTGGGCGCCATTTTAGTTATCGTTTTACCTCCTGGTTACATGAACTATTTTATGTCTCTGGCACCGTTCACGTCAACGCAAAGAATGTATTTCGTTTCCTTGGATATCCAATATAGTTTACAAAAACCTTTAGGCCGTGCCTCAATTCACATATTTTTCAAACACCAAACATATTCATCCAGCAACTTGAGAGCTCCATCCACTGGATTTATCCGCTTCAAACCGGTTACGATTAGGATGCGCCTGCGCTGCTTGCGTCATATTTTACCTGCAACAACCACATTTCGCTTTTAGTACACAGTTTTCATAGAGAGTGCCTTTTCACAGCTATATAGCAAGTTAAAGGATATTGAACGGTTCATCTGAAGTATCTAACAGTTGATGAAGTAATAATATTTAAAAAACAATGTGTTGATGAAGAAAGTTGGATATTACCTAGATGAAAATAATTCAAGGAGTGAAACAGACCAGAGTATGCGAAAACTTTACAAAAATTTTCACATGAAATGTACGTAAAAATATTAAACATTGGACCTTCTACTCGTATATACTCATTACTCGTACTATTGACTTGACAGGTCTACACATTTGTATAGAAGGCCCAAATACGTAAATCTATCCTCTACGAGCTCTTAAGTCGCAATCGATCGTGAGAAGGTACCATAAGCATAACCGCAGATAATTTTCACATTAGTATCGCAGTTCCTTCCTACATTGTGTTGTACGATTTATGCTTTGCCAAAAATGTTTCACTTTCGCTTCATGAACACGAATTCGTGAAGTTCATTGGCATTAATTAGTCTCATATATTAGCCCGAACACAATAATGAACAGGGCGATCTAAAACAACGCACTTTCAACTGTTTCGGGTTCATGGGTTCAACTCGGTATTCTATACATCACAATTCACGGGAGACGAGTTTCATCCCAAAGCAAACATTGTCCGGATTTAAAGGTAATCCTAGACGCAATTTGGAAACTGATAAAATTCATATCAAGGGATAACTGCTGCTTGTGTCCCAATTTTTGAGGATTAAATATGCAATAGAGCAAACAATAGCCTTAACTAACGCTGTCACCTTCTATCACATTTCCCAACTTTATTGTAGCCTTATTTTAACAGATAACGCGTGGTTTGCGTCAAATTATAAGACATGAGATGAATTAGATATATCCTATCCTTTTCTTAACCTATTTGACGGAAAGTGACAGCACTAATTTAAGGTCAGTTAAGAGTATTTATATCCCGAATTGAGGCCCATTGGCCTTCATTTTTGTCACAACTGTCCTAGCATAGGTCCTAGCGCCTGCACCATGCGAGGATCTGTTGGAGGCTACAGTCAGACAAATACTTATTAGCCGAATTCTGGTCTAAAAAATGATAGTTTTGTTCACCGACTTGATGGATACGAAAGTATGAATAACAGAATAATAGTAAGTTTCGCTTAACTATCCATTTGACTAGGACTTATGATAGTTTCTATTGACACTTATCTATATGTTGATACTAGATAGGTATGGCCAGAAAGTAGTTTTGTTTGTCATCAAGCCAAAAATCGATATCCTATTTTGAAGTAAAATCACTACTCTTACTTAGACTGATTTTCTGTAGGTATTCAAAATAATAAAATAAGTTGATGATTGAAATGAGTACCTATATCTACAAAGTACGCTTCACTTAAAATCCCTAATACCACCGTGTCTAATAAAAACTTTCAAAGGCAATGAGGCGGTCAGCGCCAACCAAAATGACACTTTCGCTCATTGTGGTGAAAACAACATTTAGTTCCATGCTTACAAGTGACAGACATGAAGTTGTTACAAAGTTGCGTTGGATAAAGAGCGGCTTTTTCGAAATGTTATAAATGTCATCGCTACGGACATTCTTATAAGTGCTAACATTCGATAGGTAGGCAATAAGTTCTATCTGAGGAAGGCCAGACTACAAAGGGGGTGAGTATAACATTGTAACTATGAAATTTCAAATGAATTTGGTCCCATAGGTACTATGTATAAAAATTCAAATATCAGCCACAACACTCCATTGCTGGACATTGGCCTCTCCCAATTGGTAGTATTGTTGCCATACTCACCACGCAGGGCAGGCATAAATTTGCCTGTAAGAAACCATATTTTTAAATAGTCTTATTTACAACGTTTAAGTTTGTTTTAGTTGTTCGTCAACAAGCTTCTGGACTTGGATAATATATTTTGTAAGTAATCCAATTTTGTCTACTCAGGTAGCCTTAACCTTACCTATTGCTTTAATCATTCGAAAAAACACTTTAAACAGATGGTTAAACGTGCAGAACCCACTAGATAATTTAATTAGTTCGGTCACTAACCGTGCGTGACTGGCAAAGTGGCAAAGACAAACGTGGGTTATACTCTTGTAGGTACAAGTATTTATGTGCATTTTATACGACGTTACATTTCAAATCAAAGTTACCTACAGCATTTAGTTCTAGGTAGAATTTTACAAGATTATCTTTTAGAGTCACTGTCTACAACACAGCACACTTAATACATTAAAAAATATAGTAAATTTACAGTAATGTAAAAAAATAATCATATCAAAGTTTGCACCTATGTCAAATTCAAATATGATCTATCTATCTACCTCATGCATTGTGTTGGAGCAACTGTTGCTACTGACGTCTTTATCTTTGAGATAATCTTCGGCTTTTAATATGCCTGCGTACATAAAGTATTCATGATTTGATTTTATATTGCTTGTCATTTAACTTTAAAATTTCGTCTGTTTTTTTTTTAATGATAGTAGCGTATACATTTAAAGATCCAATAAATACCTATATTTATAGTAATTTCGTTTCTATTTCTAGTTTACCTAACAAAGAGTTTAGTCACATTTTGCAAAAACCGCAACCAAACGCTAAAAAACTAAGTAAAAACAAAAAGATAAAAGGAAACAAATAAAAATCTAGGCAAGCAATAAAACCTAGAAACAGACGGTACAATAAAATAAAATTAACAACATAACGGTCAGTTTCCAGTAGACGATAAAAAAACGAATCCAGCTGGACATCCTTGGGTGAAGTCATCACCATGTTTCGTGTTTGTGATATAAAAACACAATAAAACAAGATTAAATTTTACTAGTGACCTCCAAAACTCGTATCTCCGACGTCGGAAAGAAAGCCGCTAAGCTGAAGTGGGATTGGGCTGGCCATGTGTGCCGAATGCACCCGGAAAGATGGGCTAAACTAACCACCGAATTTATCCCTAAAGAGCGTCGCCGTAGAGGGAGACCGAGAAAACGCTGGCGGGATGACCTGGTCGACTACGAGCCCAATTGGTCAGAAACAGCCACAGACCGGAAAGCCTGGAAAGAGAGAGGGGAGGCCTTTGCCCAGCAGTGGGACACTGTAGGCTAGTATAATAATAATATAATAAAAACATCGAACGGGCAGGTGATCTAAACTTTCCCCAAGGAACAAATATAAAACATTTTGAGCTTCCATAGTAACTCAAATCGCCTGATCTTCAATTTCGAATGAGAGCTCCAAATTTTTTATTAACTTTGACCTATGTTCCTTGGGGAAAGTTGTTCCATCATCAGCCCGTCTTGAGCTTTCTCTATCAGTCACTAGTAAAGTTTATCCTATTATTATGTAAACTGGAAACAATTCATAGAAGGCAAACTTGTAAGAAATGGTGTAATGCTTTTCTATCTATCTATGATTTTCCATACATGCCGGGTTATAATCATTTACTCAGTCAATCAGAATTTCCAAATTTCAGTCAATTTGCCTAAATTGAACAGAACTACAGCTAGTTATTCAATAACACTTGAAAGATAGCGACGAAGAGTTGTGCAAAATAAATTGCACCTAAAGTAGTAAATAAAATACAATAGTTATTTAGGAGTAGAATACATACAATACATACTTTGTTAGTGGTTTCCCTATTCAAATTGCACCGTGCTCTTTGAAACGAATTCCTAAAAAGCTTTCTCGCTAGAAATTGAGAAATTTCAAGTGGAAGTCATTGCAAGTAGCTATGCTATGTAGTTATATGCTCCTGTTTCCCACTGGAAGGCACATGATGACGTCACTATTCAGTATGTCTGACGTAATACTTAATAATGTTCACACATGACATACGAGTGTGTCACGTTTAACAGTTTAGCACTGGACATAGTGATAATTAGGTAGACCTTGTTAGTGGAATAAACATGAATTGCACGGAAGAATATTATGCTTGAAGTTTGTGATTAATAATTGCATAAGAATCGATTTCCTTGATTAAGCTATAGGTAAGTTGTATTTTAACAAGACTTCAAAAGAAGAAGGATGCAATGAATTCGTCGTGTTTTATTTTTCTTTGTAACCATTTGAAACCGTTAGGTGTGCCAGAGTAAACTTACAAACAAATAAGTACACTTCTACACTTCTTAAATTTTGCACTTTAGACACCAATATATCGGAACAGAATACTGTTTTATAAGTCAATGTTGTGTCGTATCAGGAGATCAAGTAAATAGCAGAGAAGAGGAAAAAATAGTAGTTGCTGCACCGACAAGAGTTTGGCTTTTAAATTTGAAGAAGAAAAAAGAGAAGAAGAAGAAGTGTACACTTCTTAAATTAAGCACTTTAGAGACCAATATATCAAAACATGATACTGTTTTATAATTCATGTTTCAAGTACACAAATAAAGGTCAAATCGATAGTCCACACTTTTAAAAATCAGTTAATAAAAAAAATATATGACTTCCAGAACCTTACTAATTTTATGCGTTCATCCATGACATTAAGAAATAATTATCAAGCCACAGTTTCACTAATTACGGATTCAATCAAAATCAGATTGAACAATCATCACAATACTGGTGTAATAACAATAGATCAAGTCTTTAATTAAAATAGATATTTCATAACCTTAAGGCGCTAAGCAGGTCGAATAGACTGTCCATTTCATAGCCGCTGCGTCAGAGAGAAATATTAAATCTGATTTCTTGCAAATTCCCGGTCGTTTTCAGGGGTTTCTTATTCACGTCTAATATGCGAGATAAAGATAAATCTCTCAACACAAAATATTAATTTTGTTAATATCATTTATACACATATCACGCCTTTATCCCTTGCGGGGCAGGCAAAGTATCATTTTTAATTGAATGTGTGTGTATTTTAAAATGAAACTTGAAAATGAATCAAACTAGGTGAATTTTTTTTTTTACAGTTTACAATTTATGACTTATAATAACGTCATTTTAGGCATTTGACGATACTAAAGGCCTTCACCATGTTTCGGAGGAAATTCATTGATTGGACAGGTTGTTTGAGCATCGAAATTAATGGAGCAATTTACAATATTATGCTGGAAAACGATATGTATGGGAGGGCTAATTTTATTTCTCGTGTTCTAATATTGGTCCCATAGTGAAATTGGGCAGAACGATGCTTTAAATAACGTGTCTACGTGCATTTCTTTCGAAGTACGCTGATATCAAAGGCAACTTCTCACTTTTGATTTTTATGCTGATGTTTGCTTAGCAGTCACGTATAACGCGATGATTGCATCAAGGTTGCACTCTGGGACCCTCATTGTTTCTGTAAGATTATGAACTTCCATCAAAGTTTGTAGAGGTTTATACAATGCTATAAGATATAAAAACGAAAATTGCATCATACTTCATCACTCTTTTTTTTGTAACATATGGGTCGATGTCGAACGAACTTCACAGGTGCTTATAACATTTTTTTTATTTTTTTATTTATTTGTTATTCATCACTAGGGGACTTTTCAGCGCAGCGGTTTCATAGGGTGCTACCCGTTTTCCCGTGAGAATATTATCTTTTCCCGGTATAAATTTGTAGATATAAACCTTTTTCTTGAATGACCCATCTATTTAAGAAAACTGCACCAAAATCCGTTGCGTAGTTTTAAAGATCCTAGCATACAACGGGACACATTATTTTAATACTATGTAGTGATAGCAATTCCACCTTCACTTGTAGAGCGTGCGGAAAGTTATGCCGCTCCCGTATCGGCTTATACAGCCATGAAAAGTCTTGCCTCAGACACTGATTAAATCGTCTGTCACAGACGTGTGAGGCCAATGATGATGATGATGAGTGATAGCAAATCACCTGCTGGACATGGAGGTCCGCCTATTGGGGGGTATTTGGCGAGCGCAAACTGTAAGCAATTTTATTGTATTAAGAAGGAACGCTGCTGTCCATTCCTTGAATTTACTACTCAAGAAAAACACAATGCAAGAGTCTATACCACAGAATACTAATATAATATAATGGTTGCTTACTTCCTTCTCTTAGTGACTTATCTATCATTAAATTTACTACTCCATTGTTAAGCAAAACTACCTAATATAGTGTGTGATTATTCGTGTTTTATTATTGGTCTACTCTACAGTATGAATAAATTTCGGAATATAACTGGTAACGCACTTATATTTTTTTAGCAATATTGTGTGGAGTATGTTTATTTTCTAAATTATTATTTCATTTCTCGCTTTTTTAGCTAAAAATGCTACCCTTAATATTTTCCACTCTATGGCGTTGCATTTTAAAATCAATATTACTTAATACTCTGCCCTGCCACACAGTTTCGAATAAAGAGCGTTTATGTGTAACCCACATTATTTTTTGTCTGTTGAACTGTTTATAAGAAATATTCTCAGTCCGATCCGTTTTTCTCGGAACAACTCCTAAGAATATTAATTTATTTTTATTTATTTATTTATTTATTCAATTACAACGGTGCAAACCAATTACAGTAATTGTTATTAATTAAGTTACATGTCACATTATTAACTAAAATTTGATTAGTATAATATGTTATCCTTAAAACTAATTGGGTAATCAAATTAAAGTTTCATTACCATAGAGAAAATCACAATACAATATGTCAACAGAACAATTAATAATTTAATAAGTTAATCAAATTTTGCTACATTAGGCTATACAAGACGGGCAATTATCCCTCGTCTCACTAAATTGCAAACAATGTCTCATGATCTTGGTCCATCCGTCCGCAAACACATCACACCCATGCTCATAGGCCAGGAGCGCGTTGAGTTCTCTCAAAGTACGACATATCGGGGACTGTGAGTGCGCCACAGTACGGCAGGTTGGGTTGGCAAACAACTCACGGCGGCGGCGAGTGCCGTGGGATACGTACATGTCGGGGACAAAGAACCTACACAGCAGGTCATTTAAGCCGGGGGCATTAACGCGTCCATGCAGCACCTTGAGGGCAATGGTCAGTTGTCCGTTCACTCTGCGAACATTCAGCGAATTGAAGCCTAAAGTGCCCAGGAGGAAAGGAGTAGGGTACATGAAGGGGTAGTACCCATAACAGCGCTTATAGAGGTATCTAAGAAATACTTTTTGTACTCTTTCTAATGTTAGGCTGTAAGTGCTCTCATGGGGGTTCCAAACACAGCTACTGGCTTCTAGTTTGCTTCGTACCAGGGAACAGTACAAAAGCTTGATCACATGTGGACTCTGAAAGTCCTTTGAATTCCGCAGCACAAAGCCCAGGCGCCGAAACGAATCTTTGGCTACTTCAGTCATATGACTGTGGAAGGTCAAGTGCCGGTCAAAATTTACGCCGAGGTCCTTCATATTCTCTGAACGTAGAATTGGTTCTCCACCCAGAGCATACGGACAGATGATAGGATGCCGCGCGCGACCAAAAGTCATAACTTTGCACTTAGCTACGTTAAACTCCATTTTGTTATCCCGACTCCACAAGTATACTGCCTCAATATCCATCTGGAGGCGTCTGCAGTCATCTTCGTCTTTTATCTCCAGAAAGAGCTTCAGATCATCTGCGTAAAGAAGACATTTTGCGTGCTTTACAACTGCTCCCAGGTCGTTGACCATTATCAGGAATAGCAAGGGGCCCAAGATTGATCCCTGGCTTACCCCAGAACGCGTGTGGTACGCCTCCGACCTGTAGCATCCATACCTGACGTACTGCTGACGGTCACGTAGGTAGTCCGCAAACAAGTTGAGTAAGGCGGGGGTGCAACCAATGTTATTTAGCTTATTTAAAAGCACGTCATTATCGACCCTATCGAACGCCTTCTTGAAGTCAAAATAAAGGACGTCGACTTGACGCCCTCTATCCAGGCTCTGCGAGATGTAGTTCACGACGGTGAGCAGGTTGGTGTCAACCGATCTACCCGGCCTAAATCCGTGCTGTTCATCACAGAGGAAGGTGTCAACTTGCCTAAAAACACACCTATGAAGCGCGCGTTCGTAAACCTTCGCTGGGGCGCAAAGGACCGCGATCGGGCGGTATTCCTCCACCGATGATCTGTCGCTAGTCTTCGGTATAGGTGTGACACGGGATGTCTTCCACTGTACTGGATAGAGGCCTGTCTCAAGTGTGAGGTTTGCGATGTGGCATAGAGGAGAGCAAAGGTGTTTTTTACCTAATACGAGGACGCTAGCAGGGACATTATCCGGACCAGCAGCACTGCTTGATTTCAGTTTACCAATGCTACCCATTATTTCGCCTGGGGTAAACCTGCCAACATTTACAGAGACGCTGTCCAGATGACTACATTGTGAACAAAGGTTGGTGTTTAACTGTGGGGAGTTCGGGAGAAACATGCTGGAGAAATAATCTGCAAAGGCACCAGCAGCTGCGACCCCAGTGTAAGATGTACCTTTGTAGAGCACATTTGGTTCGAATCCACCTTTAGATCGCAGTCCACTCATGTGCTGCCAGAACTCACGCGGGTTCCGTATGATGTTTTTTTCGATTTTCATCATGTATGCATCATAGGCTTCCGGTACCCTTACCTTTAAGTCAGCTCTAAGATCAGAAAATATCTTGTAGGTATTGTCACTCTGATCCTTTTTCCAGGCGCCATGCAGTTCAAATTTTCGTTTAACATCCGCTATTAGATCTGCCTCAAACCAAACAGGGAAGGTGGGGCAAAACTTCTTTGGACGTTTTTTCTTAGGAACTGCAAGGTTGAAAATGTCGTACAGTATACTATAGAAATTATTTGTGGCTGTAACTACATCTGTAGCACCTATAACACTGTCCCAACATGCCTGTTCCAATAAGTCAATAATTAACGCGTAATCGGCCTTATTAAAGTTCCAATCCCTGGTCTGATCGATATTACTTGGTTCTGCTCGGGGGGTTTTATGAGCGCTAGACGCGATGCTAAAAGAGATGTCAAGTGGTGGATGAGGGGGGTCGATCGGCACGATGCCGCCAGTGCTGGCGAGTGTGACAATAGTAGGATACACGCGCTCCCGGACTAAGACCACATCTAACGTACCTCCAGACATATTTCTCACTTCATTCATGTCGACCAAACCACAGAATGATAAAAAGTAACAATAGTAATTAGTGATATTAACAGACGCGCTATTTAAGTTTAGGTCTCCTAAAATAATTACATGGCCTTTTAAAGTGTTTATAAATGACTCTACTTTACAAAACCATTCCATATAAACACTATCTTTCGCACTCGGGCTTATGTAAAATACACATACAATTATTAATTGTCCGTTATAGGTAAAAGATGCCCACATGTCTTCGCCGTTGCTAGTTTCGAGCTCGGGGCGCCGGCGCATGTTTAGTGCTGTACGAGCAGCTAATAGTACTCCTCCACATGGGGTGCCGCGATCTCGGCGTAGAATGCTCCAGTCGCCGCATGTTACCTCGTTATCCTCTACGGAGTTGTCAAGAAAAGTTTCGGTGGCTGCGACTATTTGATGCTCCAGTAAAACTAGATTGGCTCTCCATGTCTTAAGTTTAGTTTTAAGCCCACGTACGTTCTGATAAAAAACGTCCAACTCTACAAGTTTATTAACTTGTTTACTGTTTGGGTGCTCTACGAAAGGGCTGTTGTGAGGCCCAACTGCGTCGTGGGTAATTTATCCACTGCTTTAGTCTTGCGTTTTCGGGCCACATATTAACAGAAAAGCACATGTCGTAGTATTCCGCTGGAACTCCGATTTTAAATGATTTATACTTTCCACGGGGCGTTAGCTCTTCAACGGTGCAAACACAATCAGGACAGACTTCGCTTAAGTATTGTTTAATGTCATCTGAATCCGAGGCCATGTTCCACAGGTGCATAAACCTAAGGGTTTCTGCCGCTTTAAGTTTGGTTACAGACGGTCCGGCAACGCAGCGAAGAGATCTGGCACGGCGTGATTTCTTGCTAAGTACTTCTTCGAAGCCCTCCCCATTCTCGGTATTGGTAGATATATTAGTAGAACTATGTAATATGTCTACTCGTTCATTATCTTTCGGTGGTTGTTTACCTAAGGGCTGCATAACTTCTAGGTAAGTTTTAGGTGTTTCAATAGCAAGGTTTGTGTCTGATTCGATATTCTTGGCGTTAGGTTTAGGTTTAGGTAGGTCGAATTTTTTATAAGAATTTCTTTTCGGTTTTCTTGGTTTTTGTTTTTCGGTAGCGCCATCTTTCTTTTGGGTCTCTACCGATGTAATAGGTAGATCTGGGTCTATACCAGTAATGGTAGTGGTGTCATCGGGTATATGTAGGTCGGGGGTAGTTTCCGCAATAGGTCGGCTGTTAGAGGACAATCTATCGTTACATGTTGCCATAGACGACGATATTTCTCCTAGTTTGGAGAGTATTGAGGTTTGTACTGTATCCAATTGTGTATTAAGGCAGACTTTCGATAGTACAGATAGCGGTCCATGGAATAATGATTCCATTTCTTCCCTTATTACCCTTCTAAGGATAGTCAGGTCGCCACACATGCACTTGCAAGTCGAATCTGTTTGGCTATTTTGCGTTCTGTTTCTTGGGTTTTGCCCTGGTCGGTATGTAATATTATCGCCATCGAGAAATGACTTTTCGGCTGGAGTATCGAGATTCTCGGCCAATGTGGAATGAGCTCGGGAGGTACTCATTAACTGGCGGACAGGCGTAGTCGTGTCGTAAGCTTTAGGTATTTCACTACGACATGTAGGACATGTCCAAATCTGCATTTCTTCTTGAGTGAGGGTTGCATATTTCTCTGGTAAAAACCCAGCGCATATCAATTCGTAAGATAGATTGCATTTAGCGCAATTTATGTATGGTTCTTCCGGTAAAATATCATAACTACAACCAGCGCATTTATTCATTGTTTGTTCCTTCAGGTTTCAGTGCAGCAACTCGCTAAAGATGCGAATACTATTATCTGCTATGCAGAATTGATCAGGCGTTTGTTTCCTGACCGGCCGTGAGTAGGTCAGTGACCTAATAGTGACCGCTGCTAGTGTTGGGTGCGCGATGACTCACCTAAGCGGGCGATCTGCGGGTTGGTGTAGGTCAGGAACGACGATGTTTAACGGCTGGTTTATTATTAATTTCACTAATAACTTGATTTTCCAAGTGAATTTCCGGAAACACTTTTCACCAATAGATTCCTTATGTTACAAGTTTTGCGTTGGTATAAAACTTTGACGGAATGTATAACTTTTTGGCACTAAACTTTAAATTGTTCGACGGAGCGTTGAATAGCAAGTCTGCTTTGAATGAGATTCGGACGACATTAAGTTACCTAAGTAAGTAGTTTGAAAACTGGTGATTTCTAGCTTTCCCCATCAAACAGTCAGGTGTAAGTTTCAAAGCCCCGGGGATAAAATCGCAGAGACCAGTCTTAAATAATAAGAAATATTTCGCAACTACACACCAGTTATTTCAAAACTGCAATAAATATACAAATGGCGCTATAACTGCGCAAACGCAATGTATTTGATAAGCGTACGAATTCGTCGCGGTGATATTGCAGTAGTTAGGTACTATGTATTTCGTATTTATCTATATTTTCGTATCTTATTTTAGGCCGACTACTAGAGCGCCATTACGCTAAAACCGTTTTCAAAAATTACACCCAATTCAATTTCGGAAACTTATTACTATTATTAATCACCTTTCTTCCTGTTGGTTATCGGTATTCACTTATCGATAATATTATCTTCAAGTATGATCTATTTTATTGGACAGGTACTACTATTTCTTCTAGTCATTTATTTGCATTTATCTTATCTGTAACTTTATATACTCACTACATAACTACCTAGAATTCCTAAATTTAAACACCTGGCACGTAACATTTAAAATTTATTTATATAGACCTTATCTTCTTTATTTTAAAATATTTAAAATGACAAGGATATGTATTTACTACCGTTAGTATTTGCCTTTACCTAATTTACAATATATAATGTCTTTACTACCGTTAGTATTTGCCTTTACCTAATTTACAATTGAGAGCCACATCTCATTAACAAAGGCATATACGTGAAACTTGGTTAACTGGGACAAGTGAGAAACCTATGGCGGGTGACAGGAAGTGATGCCAATAGGCAGTATGGAGGGTTCCAGGTGGTGTCAGGAAAAGGGTAGCTACCCGCCTGGCCGGGTGTTGTGGCCAGGGGACCGACTGGTCCACCTGGATAGAATTGGAAGTTGTATATATGCGTTGCGCGGTGAAACACTTCGATACCGCGTTTCAGGCTCTTTGTTCTGTCACGTGGCGCCATCTTGCAGATATGTTGGAACTTCTGTTGCGTATTGCTTGCTCGTGAACCACTTGGAGTGAGCTTCTTGTCGTAGCTCCCAGAGGTCGCTACAAACCCTTATAACTGATACACTCAAACAGGTTCCGGTATTTTTGCATTCAATTACCTCTATAACTGAGAACGAATAAGCTCATTATTTGAAATTTTTATTTCATATTTACCTCCATAACTGATTTGATTCTGATCTTTGATAGAGACAATATTCATCATTTTCCAGCTGTTATACATCCATCCTTGTCTATCAGTAGAACTTTAAGTTTTATAATAATCGCTGAACTCTATAAATGAGACATTTTAAAAGAAGACCTCTATAAGTGAGATTTTCAACACTCACGTGTCTATCCCACGGGTGATTTGGTTTTTATTATTATATTTTTATATAAATTCTTGACCTCTTTAAATGATAAATTGGTTAATGTTGACCTCGTAAGTGAGACCCTCTATAAATGAGATAATTCCAATCTTAAACCTCGCTAATTGAGAAACTGGGAAAGTGATAAATTTCTATAAGTGAGAAAAAATCATTAGCACCATGAGGTCTCAGTTAAACAGGATTTCACTGCATTTGGTTTCAAATAGTTTCAATTTATATCTGTCGCTATGTAATATGCCATTTAGAACACACTGCTAAGATATACATTTTCCCTGGAGAGTAAACCATACTTTATTCTACCAATCTGAATGAAACCATTACTTTATGTCTACAGTTAACACTAATTCAACAAACAATTAATAAAATAAGCCTTCTGTCGCAAATATATCAACTGTGTACATTAACAAAGCTCGCCACAAGTTAAACACTTAATAAATTGCTTTCCTATACGTGCAGTAAATGGCTTGTTTTTACTGGTAAGACAGGTGTTCTGCCAGGAGGGGTTGGCTCGTGCCAGGGGTAGGGGGAGGGGGGGAAAGACGTACCATGCGCACGCACAGCTCGTTTTTTTTAAATATATTTTAGCTGATTGCTTGCCAGCAAAAGGAAGTTAGGGTTCTCAATTCCTCGTATTTCGTGTTTGGCCGCAGCAAGCGTAAGCGTTAACGACATAGTAAAGATTTTCGGCAAATCCTGGACAAGACTTTCACAGACATGGATGTATGACACGAGGAAGTGGCCTGAACAGCTCTGTTTTGTAGCTGATAACTAAAAGAGTATAGATAGCTTGATTCATCTTATGCCTATAAGTATGAGATATTAAAAGCCAAACATAATAATTCCGTTCACTTTTCTGTTGTCGAATTTTTTTATCTTATGAATTACTTCGTTTTCTTTTGCCTATTTAAATTTGTCATGTTTCCCTATTTACCTGATGCTTTAATAGTGCGATGCGATAGCTAATTACGTGTTTTCATCATTTATTTGAGTAATGGTGAATGTGCACCTTGCGGGGGAATGTAAATTGTGAGTGAATTACCCTCCTTCCTAGTCCTTTAAGGTTTCATTACAGTTGAATACTAAAATTTTCTCTACTAAATGGGAATTGAGTTGTTCTGTCCCCTATAGTTATTCTAGTAACTTACAATATCCAATGTCAATAATTACTGTTTAAGCTTTGGATAGATGTATCGTGCGGGCAGAAAGTTTGTCTTCATTTATTATTTCGATAAATTGATGTAATTTTAGTACCTAATAACACGCAATACTACATCTGGCAAACTGGTAAGGCTTAACGATACCTCGTATTTGTCCGGTTTTATTTTATGGTAGCAAGGATAATGTACAAGTGTCACATACATTATCAGCCACAACAGTCCACTGCTGGACAAGCGACACGTTTAATAAAGATACCATATAAGTAAAATTACGTCTGTAGTGTCACATAAAACACTGTAAAAAGCTTATTACTTCAATGCTAAAAATAATATCATCCACACTAACATGATATAATTGTAAACATTTTATTGAATTTGCCATTTGGTTTTGATCACGTTTGTAGCCTAAAGCTGGTATTTTATCATAGCTTATTACCAAATAGATAGACTGTACCTATTGCTACCTATATCTAACATCTGTAGTCTGGTTTGGTATTGTAAAAAGCTCTTTACTTTAGAGTTACATGTAATGTATCCACACTAATAATCGTAAACATTTTACTGCATTTAGCATTAGGTTTTGGCACCTTTTTCGCTTAAAGCTGGCACTTTATAACCTAGAAATAGATACACTGTATGTGCATATCAGTAAGTACATTGTCGTATAATTCATTTAGGTCTCGAGGGCTCGACATATGGGCGTCGCTTGCGCAGCTGTCTTGGCCGTTAACGGCTGGGCCTCGGAGAATTTGACATTGGAAGTTATGGTGCACCATTACCTTAAACGATTTGTTACTAGTGTTTACCGTGTGGTGCACCCACCCGTGTTACTACACCATAGAGTTGAAATACAGCATATTACTACTGTAACTTTGAAAAATGTTGCAAATACTGGCATCACCCCAAAACCTTAAGACTGCCCGGATGGCGTAGTGGATAGTACTCATGCCTCCTACGCCGAGGGTTGTTGGTTCGACCCCACACAGCACAAGTATTTGTAAGTAAAGTTTCAATACTTGTGTTGAATCTAGGTGTTTTCATGTATTTATGTACAAAAAAGTATGTAAATATTATATTAGCTAACTTGTTTCCCATAGTACAAGCTTTGCTTAGTTTGATGGATAGTGTAGATGGCGCAGTGTGAATGTCAAAGATATTTATTCATTTATGCAGGTATCCCAAAAGATGATTCAGCCACAATAACTTTTAGTTCAGCTATTTTTGACTTGCTTGGTTAAATGAAATATGTTTTAATATATAAATATTTTACTTCAGTTTTAAGGAATTTACATTCTATAGGTACCAATTAGTCCGGAGGATGCTATCTTGATAAGACTGCTATGCAAATTGTGCCATACAAATGACAAGCGTTAGAAAATAGACGAGTGTGTGTGCAGTATATTGACATAAAGGTCAGTTCGCCACTTGGCTTAAAATTAATAGCTAAGGTGTAAAAATATCTGATAGATAATACTTCAACGTGTGAATTAACCCTTGCAACTAAATGACTAAACTAAACACGAAAACATAAATCCGTTTAAAATTGTTTTGACCTACCATAAAAATTACTCTGTCGGCTAACACATCTTATATCTGAAAAGTCTTTCACTGCCTATCAAAAATTTGCTAGCCTATCTTTAAGTGTAGGGACATAGTTAGATAGCGCTGAGCTAAACGGAAAAAAAAAATTCCAAGGAAATGTAAGTAAAAAGTAAATAGATGCAATGTCTAAAATTTCAGATTTAACATAATTCCCCAAAAAATATACTGAGCCTCTAATATAAATGAACCAGCTCGGCTGGATATGGAAGGTGCAAATATTTTCGCATCCTGTATAATGCAGCTAAAGTCCGTTTACGGTGGCACCGGAAACATTATGCTGACGTCCATGTTAATATCTATGTTATCCTTTCATTTGACAGCCATCATTCCCTATTACGGTGTGCATGAAAAGACACGAAAGGGCGCGAGTATTGTCGGTACACTTGACATGTCAAAACGTTATCTATCGCTATCGTTGAAGCACAAAGTAAGTATTGGCGGCTGCGCGCCGAATACAGAGAGCTCACTTCAAGCAAACGTCACGAAACTCTCACACAATTTGACACGCCGCCGTTACAAGGAAATCCAAACCAATCCAAACACACTTGTAGTTGAGTGTCAACCGCGTTTGGTGCGGACGTGCAAGATGGCTTCACGCAAAATATAAATAGGTTTATTAGTATACGATGTGATTTATACAATGTTCCTATAATATTTTGTACTAACTTAAATAAAAACTTGCTTTCATAAAAGAACAAACAAGATTAATAACTCTAATCAGTATATTTTATAATGTGATTTGAGTTTCTGGCTAAAAACAACTTTTCATTTCTGATGTACATACATACACACATCACGTCTATTATCCCTTGCGGGGTAGGCAGAGTGTAAACGGCTGCAAAATCGGATATTTTCGCCACGTATGACTAAAATTTGAGGGTTATTCGGAAAATTATGTATCGCCATAGTGACAGGTTGCCAGCCCATCGCCTAAAATTGCAATACACACCCTCAAGTCGCTTAGTTGCATTTTTTTTATTTTTTTTATTAATGATGGGTTTACTCTTGACTCTAGTCTAGGTCATAGGACAGAGACAGAGTCTAAGATGGAGCGAGCTCACCCAGAAGAAGCCTGTTCACTCTTACTTTGAAGAGATTAGGGTTGTATGCGTTTGGAAACACAGACGCAGGTAGTGAGTTCCACTCTTTAGCAGTGCGCATTATAAATGATGACTGGAAGCGCTTAGTCCGAATTGGTGGAATGGCTACCAGGTACGGATGGTATCCGGCGGTGCGTCTGGATGTCCGATGGTAGAAGGGAGCTGGTGGAACAAGGTCGTGAAGCTCTTGAGCACACTCTCCGAAGTACAATCTATAAAATACCGACAAGCAGGCAGCCTTTTACGACTCCCAGGGGAAAGAATTGGGGTAATGCTATTCTACGCCGGCATCACACGGCACCTCATTTTTCATGTATGTTTTGTTTAATATACCTAAATATTACTACGTACTTTTCAGTACATCAACCTATTATGTTTGATTTGATAATAAAACCTTAATTGTTATGATTATAAAACCTGCGGAACCAAATTCATAGAAAAGAAGGTCAATTTGTCGATTTGTCAATACAGGGAGTAACAGAAAGGGTATATCAAGCCGAAAGGAGGTCAAAGTGGGGAAATGGGGAAAGTTGTTCAGTTTCATGAGCACCTTTCGGCTTGATATATCCTTTCTGTTACTTCCTGTACTTATTTACATTACTTATGCTACCTATTCGGTACCTACTCCATTGAACAAAATCGGTTAGAAAACTGTGGCAGCCCTTGTCGAAAGCGGAAATAATCGAAAAACGGGCCGAGTGATCCTTCTGTACATTCTCTATTTTGTGGTTGAAGGCTAGTAAGCTAGGCTTAGGGTCAGCTCACGTCGAGACTTGATGCGACGTTACTAGACATGACGATATTATGTCGAATGCACAAACTTCTTTTTAGTATATTCTTGCTTGGGTATTGACCGCTTGACACGATTTTAGCATTTTCTTTAATTTAAATGAAGTATATACGCTTCGTCTTCCTCTTTCTCTTCTCCCTTCAACCCTCCATTGCAATTCATTTTCCTCTTTTCCCTTCAACCTTCCATTCAGAAATCTTCTTAACGAATTCGTCATGTCGTTACAAGAGGCTAACTATCTTTCTTCTTTGGTTCCCAATCTTCTCCAGTAGACAACGCTCTTCCGCAACTAACGCTTGTCCTTCCTCATTTGTCTTCTCCGTCTAACTGATCCTCTCTATCACATCTCAAATGCTTACATCCTCTCTCTATCCCTTTGCGTTGTTCACGTCTCACACCCATACAATAAAATGGTCCAAATATATGTTTTTATTAGCCGTTTCTTTTGTCTTTTATCTCGCTTTGGACATAATTAAAACTTGCGTGAGTACTCAACCACGCCCCCGAGACCGCTCATTGTTTTCTAAGAACGAAAGCAATTTTGCAATCAAACATACAACTTACACGGTACAAGTTTTTATTAGTTATCTATCTGGCCACATAATTGTGGTATCCGCTTCGATATTATTACAATAATAATTGCAGGTTTGCTATTGGCAGTCGTTTCTATCAACCCGTGATAATTTCTTTAAAAATGTGGCTATGCTCTTTTAATTTTTTTTTTATTTCTTTTAATTTTTCTGGACAACTCGTTGTCCCACACGAAGAGAAGAAAAAGGACAATGCCTAAGCTTATTTTATCACTTTCATCACTCAGCAATAGGCCATCAAAAGTATATTTTGGTTATCACTAGAGACCGGATTACATACTTTTGCACTTTTAAGCTTCTTTAATCGCAAATAGCATATTTTCTCTAAAACCTTGTTCGTGGTCACGGATGACCAATTTGCTAGACGTCATTACTTATTATTAAAAATAATATAGATTCTTCAAATAATGCGTTATTATTACAGAACACAGTCTACGATCCTCGGTGTTGCGAAACAAACGGTATTTTAAGTAAACATAAAACGTAAATTCAGTCTTATGCTTAGGAGAGATCAAAACCTAACATTTGTTTCAAATCACTGCCAACATTATTATTGCCTTATTAACATAATAATTATCTCCACATAAGCATTGGCATCTATGATATGAGTAGGTGAATAAATATTGTCTTACTATGTTCAGCTACCGGCTCGTGACGTGACGCATGTGGAAATATGACCGTATCGTATTATTGGCGTGACGGAGTTTTAAATCCTTGAAGGATTAATACTTATATAGCTCATTCGCCCAGATAGGGTTGCGGGGTAGGTGCTCTGCCTACCCCACAAGGGTTAAAGGCGTGATATATGTATGTATGTAACAAATACAGAATCGCAGGACAGCGATCGGCTATCTAGCGGTGCGGTTTTTTGAGGGTCACTATTTCTGCGAGTTGCCTCGGGATCCGGTTTATATTTGCTGTGACTCATCTCGACCTATTCACGACCTCTGTTTTTTAACACGTCTGCCCAACCAAAAAAGAAGTGTAATGTTTTTAGAGTTCTTGTATGTGCGATTCTTTAAAGGACTGAAACTCGTTTACCACTGAACAGATTCTAATGGGAGATTATATCGGGAAAATCGTAACGTTAATCCGAGTTTTTTAGTTCTGGACTCTATGATTTTAGCCCCGGGGCTATGAAAATCTACACCTGACTGTATGGTGGGGAGCAGGAGCTCACCTGGAGAAGTTTTGTGGTTGTTCAAACAACGAGTTGTTCTGGGAAGAACGGACTGGACTGAATCTACCCGGCACGTGCCGGTAGCTCCCAAAATGGGGAACAACTGAGGGACCTCCGCGCCCTCGGGTTACTTGAGGAGCTTGTGGAGAGTGATCAATTTGCAATGGCTGCAGCAGCGGCCGTGGAGTGTCATAGGCTAGGCTTTATATCAGAAAGCTCTCTCTCTCTTTTCGATTGTCCGAGTCGTCCAACGACACGATGAACCCTGGTGTAATTTTGCTTTCCTGATATGCGGTTCAGTGGTGTGTAAGGCGGCGCAAATACAACGCTATTAGGCGCAAGCAGTTTATAGTAGCAAATTGAAATTTAACTAATTCTATAGTGTGACCGCCATACGAGTTATTAGAGCGCCACCAGGATAAATGCTGAATGAACCACTAGACTAGTATATATACTTAATATAATGAACATGTAGGCACATAAATATTATAAGTCTACACTTATATTATAAAGAGCAAAGATTTGATGGTTTGTTCGTTTGAATTGAATTGGCTCCGAAACTACTGGACCGGTTTGAATAAATATTTTACCGTTACAATCCTTCATTAGCCCTGATGAACATAGGTTATATTAGGTCCTTACATATGAAATTGTCGTTTTGTCGTACTGGCCACTTTGATCACAAATTTCTCCTATTTGGTTAGGAATTCGAAATTCAAATTTATACAGCTATTTCCACATGTAGTTGTGTTTCGTAAACCGTCATTCATTTCTTTTTTTACTTATCTTTTTTCTGTTTGCATCGCTCAATTTACAAAATGGAAAATTTGAAATATCGCGTTATTTACGAGTACGAGTTCCACCGTGGCACCAGTGCTGCGGAAACGGCTCGAAGGGTTAATGATGTGTATGGCGGTTGTGTCGCAAAAGAAAACACAGTGCGTTTTTGGTTCCAACGTTTTCGTTCTGGAAATTTCGACCTGCAAAACAAGCCCCGTGGACGGCCGGAGACCCAAGTTGATAATGAAGGTTGCTATTGTGGAAGCGGATCCATCGCAAACCACGTCCGAATTAGCTGCAGGCTTCGGTGTTAGTGATAAAACTGTTTTAATCCACTTGAAGCAAATTGGAAAGATTAAAAAACTTGAACGGTGGGTTCCTCACGAATTGAGTGAAGCAAACCGGCAAACGCGCGTCAACTGCTGCGTTACATTACTTGACCGGCACAATAACGAAGGGATTTTAAATCGAATCATTACCTGTGATGAAAAGTGGATTCTCTACGATAATCGGAAGCGCTCATCGCAATGGCTGGACCCTGGCAAGCCAGCCAAAGCCTGCTCCAAGCGAAAATTGACCAATAAAAAGTTACTTGTAAGCGTTTGGTGGACTAGCGCCGGTGTCGTTCATTACAGTTTTCTCAAATCTGGCCAGACGATTACGGCAGATGTCTACTGTCAGCAATTGCAAACCATGATGGAAAAGCTAGCTGCTAAACAACCGAGGTTGGTCAATCGCTCTACGCCACTGTTGCTTCACGACAACGCTAGACCACACACTGCACAACAGACGGCTAGCAAATTAGAAGAGCTTCAATTGGAATGTCTAAGGCATTCACCGTACTCCCCGGACCTTGCTCCAACAGATTACCATTTTTTTCGAAATTTGGATAACTTCTTGCAAGGGAAAAAATTCAACTCAGATGGGACAGTCCAAATCGCCTTCAAAGATTTTATTGATTCCCGTCCGAATGGTTTTTTTAGTAAAGGGATCAATGAACTACCTATGAGATGGCAAAAGTGCATAGATTACAATGGCTCATACTTTGATTAAATAAATATACTATATTTAAAAAAATCGACTTTTTGTTCCTCCCATACAAAACGCCAATTTCATATGTAAGGACTTAATATTAAAATGTCTTCTTCCCGCTGGAAAACGGTTAGCAGCGGGTGAAACCGCTGCTGTGCAGGCCGCTAGTATTACTTATACTGCTATTATAGGCGTGATATGTGTATGTGTATGTATGTGTATCGCTGTCCTGCTATATTTCCAACAATATTCAATGGCTTGTTTCTTTTGTGAAATTTCTAAGAACGACACTGTATGCGGTTACAGATCTATTGTTTTTAAAGCAATATGGAATAAAAGTTTTTTTTTGTTAGAGATTTAAGTCGGTAACATGGAAATGTGACTAATTGGTACGTATATGTGTAAGATAGCGGTTCGTACACATGCAGATAAGCGGTGCGGTGATAATTCAAATCGGCTCACCTAATTCGCTGATGTCCCTTGCATCACACAGCGATAGTGCGATAACTGATAGCGATAACGAGTCGTTTGCATACATGTTGGTAAAATACATACGCACACTTTGTTACTTATAGGTTTTTCTTTTACAGGTAAATATTATGTTCCCACAAAAACTTCATGTTTCAACACACACACTAAAATTGCAGCGCCATTCTGTGTAAATTTTACTTTAGTTCTGCCGGACATAAATTCTGTTAAGAAATTGCATTAACATACAGTAATAAAAAGTTTCCAATAAAATTACACCTAGGTTATAATATATGTATGTCCAAGCAATAGAACAAAACACATTAGTCACTAAGAGAGGTAGTTTTAATATCTCATAGCATTATGCAAACTATATTACTTTAACTCCACCAGGTGGCGAATTTTTACATAACCACCTCTTGTAATAAGTTTTACGATACTCTGACATTTGCTGTTAATGTTTTTTTGCGACTTTAGACATAATATATGATGTTATCAAATTCAGTGCAAATATTTTAGGGGTGAGTTCCGTCGTGAATCTGATCAACTTTCCCCAAGGAACATATAGGTCGAAATATGAAAAATTCTTGGAAAAAATAAATTCTCGTTTTTACTTTAGTGCCAATCTGGCAAAATCCGGCCGGATTGAGAACACCACAGAACACATTTCCTTACCTATTATGTTATATACCTCATTCGCTTAGATAGTGCCTGCCCCGAGGCAGCGCCTTTATTTTATTTTAAATACGATTTTTTTGGGGTTGTAATTGTATAAATAAAACCGGTTTAAAAATCATGCTCGCGCGCCTTAAGCGAATGATCTATTTACTTGTTCCTAATTTCTGCTTCTTTTCGTGTGGGACACCGAGTTCCTAAGTTTGGACTATTATTCAGCATGACACTCTGGACTATTTGCAAAAGATATCGGCTATCAACATATCGTAAATCGGTCTTGAGATAAACACTTGAAATTATCATACCCAGGCAAAGGAAACACGCAAATTGTTTGGAGGCATTATAATCAGCTTTCCATATAAGTTATGTTTCAAGACTGAAATGGTGGTTTCGTTACCAAATAGGTACGACGCTTTTATTCCTAAATTATTGGCGTGGAAATACGTTGGTCATCAGTTTACGAGGAGGGATTATGAGGCCAGTTGGACGATTGCGAGGAAATGGGTAGCCTAGGCCTAGCTAACCGCCTGGTCGGGAGTTGTGACCAGGGGAACGACTGCTCCAACCCGACATGTTTGGAAGTGATATATGTCGTAGTATTATGGCAGAATTAGGATTTCGGCCGAAATTCTAGGATTTTGGCCAAAAGCCGGATTATGGTAAAATCGTAAACTTCATTCGACCATCGTCCTAAGTAGATCTAGGATTTCGGCCATAATCCTAGGATTTTGACCGAAATCCTGGATCTACGTAGTAATATGCTAAAACGAAGGCTTCAGAACACTTTTTATAAATTTTGAAGTGACTATACACATACATACAGAAATACTTGCGGAGTATGCAGAGTTTTAATGGCCATAAACAATTTTGAGGGCTATTTTAGATAAAACATGAATGACTTTAGAAAAATAAAATGGCAATACACATGAAAACTTCCATCCGTTAGTCGCTTCTGGGTGTCGAACCCGCGGGAAAGAATAGGGGTGATGCTATTTTAAGCCGTCATTACACGGAATAGTGACTATCGCCTTGCATTACTATTTGTCTTTACTTTAATTTGTATCCTTATTATGCTTTTGGAGAGAAAAATTAAAACTTAAGAAAATTTGATGAAATAAAATTAATGACACAAAAAATATGTATAAAATCAAATCAGTCTTTTATTTTTATTGATTCCAGATAGAATGTACTAATCACTATTATTATTAGGTATCTAGTCTCGATATAAAAATTAACCATTTTTCATAAACATTTAAGTGCTAACCTCTTCTAACTATGATTAATATAACAAACATTAAATAATTCGTTTTTCTGTCATTAACATAAACTTTTGAGTATCATTTCTTTCATTAAAGATTTTTCAAGTAGTAAAAACAATATTTTTTAGATAATCACATAAGTAACTGTTTATAATATTATTAGATGAGTAATAAAATAAACATTCGGGTGTCTTCTCTTTTACAAAATATAACAAAGTAAACAGAACCTCCTGTTATCATTTGCATCATCTAGTATCTAAGTAAAGATTATGAATGATAGAAATAAATACTTTTCTTTTAAAAAAAAAAAACAAAGGACGCCGCGCGCGCAATTCCTGCGCGCGGGGTATGAGCGTATTGTTCCCTCCCCGCCCCGCTCATAGATTCCCCCGAATCATTAAAGCCATAATACTAAGCAGATCTAGGATTTCGACCAAAATCCTAGGATTATGACCGAAATCCTGGATCTGCTTAGGACGATGGTCGAATGTAGTCTACAATTTTGCCATAATCCGGCTTTTGGCCGAAATCCTAGGATTTCGTCCGAAATCCTAATTCTGCCATAATACTGCGACATATATAGCGATCGGCGGAATAACTTCCATACCGCGTTTCAGGACTTGTATGTGGAGCGCATGCACGCTGCCACATCAACATGAAAACGGAAAAACCAAGTCTCCTATCTGTTTTGTTTGAATGTCATTAATTTTATTTCATCAAATTTTCTTAAGTTTTAATTTTTCTCTCCAAAAGCATAATAAGGATACAAATTAAAGTAAAGACAAATAGTAATGCAAGGCGATAGTCACTATTCCGTGTAATGACGGCTTAAAATAGCATCACCCCTATTCTTTCCCGCGGGTTCGACACCCAGAAGCGACTAACGGATGGAAGTTTTCATGTGTGTTGCCATTTTATTTTTCTAAAGTCATTCATGTTTTATCTAAAATAGCCCTCAAAATTGTTTATGGCCATTAAAACTCTGCATACTCCGCAAGTATTTCTGTATGTATGTGTATAGTCACTTCAAAATTTATAAAAAGTGTTCTGAAGCCTTCGTTTTAGCATATTACTAAGCAGATCTAGGATTTCGACCAAAATCCTAGGATTATGACCGAAATCCTGGATCTGCTTAGGACGATGGTCGAATGTAGTCTACAATTTTGCCATAATCCGGCTTTTGGCCGAAATCCTAGGATTTCGTCCGAAATCCTAATTCTGCCATAATACTGCGACATATATAGCGATCGGCGGAATAACTTCCATACCGCGTTTCAGGACTTGTATGTGGAGCGCATGCACGCTGCCACATCAACATGAAAACGGAAAAACCAAGTCTCCTATCTGTTTTGTTTTAAAGAAGATTATAAATCTTGATTTTGGTTTTAATCTCTGAACAAAATCTTTTGCATGGACAAAATCTGTTTGCAAATCTGGATCAACAAAAGATTGCGTTGTGTTAGTGTCGCGTTCACAGGGTCAATGGAGCACCGCTGCGCATGCACAGATTTTACAATCGGCTCTTGTGCAATCGTCAGAAGCGTGATCATTTCGCTGTATCAGTTGGCATGTTCGACAGTGTCTGTATTAGTTTTATGAAATTACATCATCAAATTACGTCTTGGTTAGTAAAACTTTTGTACTTTTATTTCGCCTGTCCTAAAGCATCTAGTTGAATAGGTTTAGAAAAGGATAGGAGATATCTAAGTCCTATCATGTTTAAAAATGTCAATGCGTTCTTCGCCATTTCTAGTCAATATAGCCAACATTGTTTTCATCGTCGCATTATTTTGACAGATAACGCGTATTTTCCGTCAAATTATAAGACGACATGACTTGGATATTTCGTATCCTTTTCTAACCTATTTCATGGAAAGTGACAGCGCTAATTTCAGGTAAGTTAAGAGAATTTATCTCCCGAATGGAGGCCATTACTTGCTTCTAAACAATGTCTTGATTAGCTATGCTTTCTGTAAATTCGTCTCATTTTGCAAAACTTAAAGTCGGCAATTTCTCTAGCTTGTTTATTTTAATTTCTCGTGCAAGTAGGCCTTAATAGACAAAAACTGTGACCACTAACGGTTGTGGTTTCTAGGGCCTAGTTGTCACGTCTTGCTCTATTAAAGCCAGCACGATCTCAGGTGACGAGTTGGTAGGTTAGGTATATTAAACTACTTAAATTGTATTTGTTTGTTGCTGTGTGATGTCGGCTTAGAATAGCATCACCACATTTATTTCCCTTTCCCGGGTGTTGTAAGAGACGTCTAAGGGACTCGAGATTAACATGTGCAATGTCACTATGTCGACAAACCATTTTCTGAATTACCCTTAAATGTTCGTCAGACGTGGAGTACATGCCAGTTTTACAATTGTTTGCGCTCTGCCTTCCCCGCAAGGGACATAAGATAAGATAAGATAATAAAGGTAAGATAAGATAATTGTTCATTAATAATAATTAACTTAATTACAAATAGGTAACACGATACAAATAATTATGAGGAAGCAGTTTCCTAAACAGAAGCTGTTTCCTAAACTAAGAATAAGAATTCCTGTATCTTAGGTAAACAGATAGCCGACATAACTATTATTTTTAATGAACTAATTATACTTTACAATAAAAAAATACTTAAATAGACATAGAAAACGTCAATCAGATAACTGTGTATCACTATAGTGACAGGTGTCAGCCCATCGCCTAAAATTGCAATACACATCCCTCGACTCCCTTAGTCGGCTCTTACGACACCCATGGGTAAGAAATGGGGTGATGCTATTCTAAGCCGGCATTACACGGCGCCAGAGTATTAGTACGTAATAATAAATGTTATGGTCATAGTCACTATTGTAGGTACCAACGAACTACTAATTGTTTAAAGTCTTGGTGTCAATGACGTTCGGCCGTTGCCCCTATAATTTGTATGAATCAGCTAAATTGGTTAGCTGGTGGCCATCTTAAATACATAAATGCTTTAAGTGCACGTAAGCCAAAGTGAGATAAGTCGCATCTTACGGAAACCGACAATTTTGATGATTGATGTTGTCTGTTATAAGAAAATTATTCAAGATATCATGATTTAAGGTGATGTGGGAGCCAATTTCATTTCTGTATTTAATATCTGTTCTTTTGGCTCGAAAGAACTTGATCGTCGGAACTACGTCGTTATATACAACTAATGAAAATTTAATAAAACTTACCAAATGTAAAAACCGTTGTTATGAATTGTGGGTTACCTGAAACCGAAAATAAAAATATTAATATTTATATTACGCATATTTTTAAAATTGCCGTGTGATGTCTAATGACATCACCCCATTTCTTTTCCGTTGGTGTTGGTGTTGTGAGAGGCGACTACAGGACTGTAGGGTTACATGTATATTGCAATTTTAGGCGTTGGGCTGACAACCTTGCACTATGACGTCTATGACAAATGTATGTCAGACTTGGCGTGAAGGTTTTTCACGGCCGTGTACGCTCCGCCTACCCCGCAAGGGATATAGACGTGATATATGTATGTATTTTTCAAACTATTTCACCTATTTCAGTGTTTTTATTAGTGTAGGAATTATCAAACTCGGGAGTAGCCACAAGTTCAATCATAATAGGTCCAATTTCATGATATGATATATGGTGTTTCTCCACATTGAAATCCGTTTTATATTAGCTGAAATGCTGTTAGTTTTTCAATTTGATCTTTCATGTTCCTCATTATAATTTTCATATGAAAAGAAGCATTCCAAAGTACAAGTAAACAAACAACCCTAATTTGTTCTGTAAGACGAAGATATAAAATGTTGTGTTGTGGCATTCTCTCACACGAGGTTGGTCGTAATTGCTCTCCGTCACGACACTGAAACGTCATACAAATAGCTGTATTTAGGGTTGCCAGCCCCAAAAGTTAAACTGACTATTCAATTGTGAGCGAAAACTGTGGAGGAGAACTGGTCGGTACGGTTTAGATAGTCTATTTAGGGCACCACTGTCGGATGTGCCACACTCCTGTGATTGGTCAGGAAAGTGTCAATGTCAAAGGGTCTTTACTTATTATTGGCGTGTTTTGGCACAGTCTGTGCCAAAACACGCCAATGTGCCAAAAAGTTTTTGAAGTTTTCTCCTAGGAGACAAATAAAAGTTTGCCTCTGTCAGCTTTAATCTAATAACCAGGCAGCCCTGAACACACCTGGTTGTTTAGACGATTCACCAAATTCAGCTGTAGCAGCGAAATCAGGTATGAATGGACGAAATAGAAACAATACTACGGTCAGTTTGTTAGCAACACCAGATGACAGTCAAGTTTTCGTTTTACAATGGGGTTACTTTTTAAGTGTTCACAGATGGCGCTAAGTTAACCGAGAAAAAAATCTTCATATGCAAATGTATGTTTTTTTATGTAGCCTGTGCAATGTCCCACTGCTGGTGTCCAATTTCAAGGCTTGCCACAGCTATCTCTTGCAGAAAGGTTTCGAGTTCCGTAGCTGAAGTGGAACACAGGACGATATCGTCTGTGAAGCGAAGATATTTTAGTTTTTTATCGCCGATTTTGATCAAGGGTGAATATTTGTAAATTTGGCGTTACGTAATTTGTAGACGACAGGACGATCCGAAAGGTCGGGAAAAGTCAGATTGAAAACTCCAAACTGTGTTTACGTATGATTCATTTCGAACCTAATGATAATTGCTTGATGTGGTAGTAAGAGTCAAAAGACGATGATAGGTACATCGGTATTACAATTAAAAGATTTCACCCTGAAGCCTAAAAAGGCATAAATTTCTTACTCAACCCTGGAATGAACGAAAGCTGAAATGGTGTTAATATTTAGAGCTCGTAGAACCTCAAAATGACCCATTAAACGGATCAAATCATACCGGTCATTCTTAATAACAATATAAAACACAATTTTAAGTTGATACCTTTAATTGAGTAACTATAGGCAAACCGGGATGCCCGCGGGGTAAGAGGTAGGTTGGATATTTAGTTGTTCCAAAATCCATCTTGAGATATATTACTCCAATGCAAAATAAAATACCTACAGAGAGTGTAGACAGCCGGACACGTAAGTGGTTATATGCTTTTTGAGCCGGACTTACTGCTCCCACCTACTACTTGCCCCGCGGGCGTCTCGCGTGTTATCTGGTTTGCCTATAGAAGTGTGGTACAAGCTAAGGAGTTCTAAACTACAGTATGACCATCGCCAAAACTAGTGGGGCGACTCAATCGGTACTTGGTATTCACCAGC
Organism: Tuta absoluta; assembly: GCA_027580185.1. Lineage (NCBI taxonomy): Eukaryota > Metazoa > Arthropoda > Insecta > Lepidoptera > Gelechiidae > Tuta > Tuta absoluta. The sequence goes on from JAQAHW010000038.1 coordinate 3,998,076, forward strand.
ATGCCTCACGACATTTTATCGTAACCGGTGTTTCACAAACTGACGGAGGCGTGGCTACATCTCGAAGGGAATAAAGATCGCTTCTCAAATTTTTATAAAGTACCGTCGTTCCAATAAGTCGAATTTTACAGCTGTCAGATTCGTGATAATACTATGGCAGAGGGTCCATTTTCCATTGTTGATATCTCTTTTAGTATGTAGATGACAGCTGTCCAATACGACTTATTGCAACGGCGCGGCGGTGGTACTCTACCTAGTGATGGCGCAAGTCGCAGGTACAAATTCTGCGTGCGGTAGAAAATTTTGCAAGTTTTCTAAAAATTGTATACCTTACTAGGGAAATGTTTTAAAATTTGTTATTCAAAAGCTTCTACATCATCATCGGCCTGCCCTAATTATACTAATATAATTGTGTAGGATGGACAAGATGTAGGATGTGGTGTGATGCTGGCTTGAAATAGCATTACCCCATTTCTCTCCAGAGGTTATCGTGAGTGGCGCCTATAGGTCTCGAGTGTTACATGTTTATTGCAATTATAGGTGATGGTCTGCCAACCTGTCACTATGGTTATACGGTATTTTCTGAAAGGCAATTATATATTTGTCAGACTGTCTGATGTCCGTTTTTTACGACAGTTTACGCTCTGCCTACCCCGCAAGGCATATGGGGCTGATATAAGTATGTACGTATGTTCAATTAGGTATGTAATAAAATACCTACTAAACACTAAACATAGGTTTAGTGCATAAAGTATTTGATCACGTAAAGGTTAAGTTAAACTACCTCTTCAACCTACACGAGTACGTACACTTAAACGTACGAAGAAGTATGTAACAGAAAATAAAGTGTACGTTTATTGAAATAGTAATTGTATGCGCGCGGCAGGTTGCGCAAACGCATGTTCACGGTTCGGGGGCGTGGCGAGTGCTTTACAGTACGTGAGCAAACTTTGTGAACGCAGGAGCTTTACTGTGTGAACGTTGATAATAGTAGATACTGTAGAAGGATATTGCGGCACAATCATTTCGACAAACAGCGCCTAGTTACCTACTTATAAGGGTCAAATTAGGTTTCTAACCCGCCTTGTGTGCACTTTTGCTTGTTTTCATTTATTTAATTTATATTATGTCCTAAGTGTGGAGTTCAGTTTTTTTATTTGTTTTTAACGATTGAATTTGTTTTTAATATTTCGACCTTTGCCTCTGCTTAGAATGGAAAGTTGGACAGAAATTAAAATTCTTTATTCAATGTAGGATAGACAAGATAGTATTATCAATAATTTATATAAAGGGAGTCGTAAGAGGCGACTAAGGGACTTGAGGGTGTGTATTGCAGTTTTGGGCGATGGGCTGACAACCTGTCACTATGGCGATACACAATTTTCCGGATGACCCTCAAATGTTTGTCAGACGTGGCGTAGGTGTCCGTTTTATGCGGCCATTTATGCTCTGCATACCCCGCAAGGGATTATGGGCGTGATATGTGTATGTTTGTATGTATGTATGTGTATATAAAAGGTGTACCTTATACGTACAAACGAAACGAGTACTTCAATGTGCGTGCTCCGCGTATTTACAAGATTGTTGACATAACGTGCGAACGCACAGGATGTTATTACACTAGTTGAAATCACTGAACAGAAATATATACAAAAACAAATAGAATCAATAAATACTTTTAGAATGTCTTGGTGGATCAGTTCACGCTGGTTATTGATCAAATGGTTACACAACCATGTCAGAGACCTACTACTAGTCGTAGGAGATTGAAAAACTCTGACACCAGGGTTCACCAGGTCGTTGGACGACTCGGTGTCCCATACGAAAAGAAGAAGATTGATCAAATTACTTAAGGACTAGCTTAAATTCACCTTTGCACACGTTCGTATAAGTTCAGTCACGTGCAGTTCAAATAATGCTTATTTCTGAGATATTTGATCGAAACCAAATTTTAAACTATGTTCACTCACAATATTAAAATTGAACGCAAACTTTCTTAATAAGGTTATTTTTGATCAGTTTGTTGTTAGGTTGCAAGAAATTACAAGTTATAATTAAGGTCACCAGCAATTCTTTAGTCTGCAATTCTTACGTTCGCACTCGGTAATAAGTAAGCTATTAATAGCCAGAGAGTCAGGGTATAAAAAAACCAATGTCAAGGATCTTTCGACTTTGGACTATGAGGCCATAGTTTCAGAGTTTATTTTACACTGGGGAAGTTTGAGACGTGGGAGGAGCAGTCGTGACGTGACAAAAGCTTAGGCACGGTTTTCTAAGCCATATTTATAGGATGCCATTTTTTTGGCCCAATGATAAATGGTGATGAAGCGAGTCATCTAACGTAGTGAATGAAATTGATTTTCAGAGATTGGTTCTCTGTTTAACTTATAAATTACTTTGTTCTACAAGTGCGTTTCATACGATCTCGAATAAGAATTGCGTATGTTGGTAAGCGTCGACTAAAAAAAGCGACGAGTGATCTTTGACTAGTGACGACATAGTGAAGGTTGTTTGCAGAACCTGGACAATACTGACTCTGAATAGGGATTTATGGCACGAGAGACAGGATTATGAACTAATGTCAGAGGATGACGGCTGGGTCAATCATGCTAACACAACGGTAATTATGTGTGTACACATTGCCCTCAATTCGGGTATAAATTCTCTTAACTTTCCTTAAATTAGTGCTGTCATTTTCCGTTTAATAGGTTTAGCAAAGGACAGGAGATATTAAAGTCCTGTCATGTTTAAAAATGTCAATGGGTTCTTCTCAATTTTTCGTCAATTTAGTCGCAATTGTTATCATCGTCGCATTATTTTGACAGATAACACGTATTTTGCATCAAATTATAAGACACGACATTAAAATAGCTCCTATCCTTTTCTAAACCTTTTTAACGGAAAGCGACAGCACTTATTTAAGGTAAGATAATAGAATTTATATCCTGAATTGAGGCCATTGTAGGTTAAGGCGACTTCCTTGTAAATTATTCATTAGAGAGATTAGCCCTCTACATTGGCTGCTTAAGACAACCTTCTTTACAGAGGTCGACATACCACATACACCCACCCGTCAGCTGTGATTGACAATCATTGTAGAAGGCTGAAGGAGGCTGTCAAGCGTAGAGGGCTAAACTCTCTACCAAATAAGTAATTTTAACAAGTAGGTAAGTCGCGTAACCCTACATCATGAGTGATACTTGTTCGTTTAATAATAAAAATGTGTACACATTGTATCATCGTTATGACTCAATGATTCAAGGGGAATTACTTAATTTCAAATTAGGGCTTCTGTATAAAGTACACAGTAATAAACTTGACTAACCATGTACATACAAGATAAGACTCGAAAAACAAAGATTAATTTCGTCACGTCGTGTCGTTGTCGCCGATATATTTTCCTTTACATGTGAGACACCCATTTAACGTGCGACACGATGAACCCTGATGTCAGAGATTTGAGACTGCCTTCTAAGTAACAGTAGGCCTCTGACGTTGTTATGTAACCATCTAACAAGCGACTAATACTTTTTTTTGTGTGGGATACCGAATCGTCAACGACCCGATGAACCCTGGTGTCAGAGATTTTCAACCGCCGACTACTAGTAGTAGGCCTCTGACATGGCCTTAATGTGCCTTTCGAAGCTCAAAACCATTTTAGACATTAATTTGTGCATTTCATTCTGCAACGTCCTAATTTTAGACTGTTCATTTTATCCTGCAACGTCCTAACCAAACTGGGAAAAATATTACGACGTGGTAATATTGTAAACCATCAGGAATCAAACTAGATACCTCCGGATCCTAATAACAATGCGTCACCGCGGAGACAGTCTATATTATACTACTAACACATATGTTTCACATAAACTCCGATTTCTGATGATCACTCAAATGACAATTTAAGCGTAACTTGGCTCGGCCCACAGACCAAATAACTTGCGCGCGCCGGCCGACAGCGTATGACGCTTTGGCCATTATACTGCGCTCTGTGGCTGGCCCTACTGTCAACTGGTATGTTCTTATTCAGTACGTTTTCCTAAGCACGGAAAGTGCTGTAGTCGCCTCGTAAGTGGAAGAGGGAGGAGTTAAGTCGTAACAAAGATGGCGGCCGGACCAACTCATCAAAGCGGTATTTGTAGGTAACTTCTACGCCGATTTACCTAAATAAGGTGTCAAATTTAGAGAGCATGCAAGTCGGGAGGTGTTTGCTATACTCAACAAGCTTCAACAACACATCAAAATCACTTACCAATAACTGTCAATAGAAAAGACAATCCTATTGAACTAACGAGCATATAGCATGACTATGTATTGAGGGAGAAAACAGAATTGAAATTGTTAATTTTCAATAGATTTTCATTCATCATGACGATCGATATACATCGATCATGATTTCTATTGTCAGAGGTCCGATCGAATTGTGAATAAATTGCTCTGAACAAGTTGTAAAGAATATTATTATATAGAACTTCGATTCAGTTTCGTTTATTATGCTTAGAAAGTCATCAATAAATGCAACAGATTTAAACAGCCGTGTGATGCCGGCATAGAATAGCATTACCCCATTTCTTTCCCATGATTGTCCCATAAGACGCCTTTTACGACTCCCACGGACAATACACACCCTTGAGTCCCTTAGTCGCCACTAAGGGACTCAAGGGTGTGTATTGCCATTTTAGGCAATAGGCTGACAACCTGTCACTGTGGCGATCCACCGTTTTCCGAATGACCCTCGAATATTTGTCAGGTGTGGCGTAAATTTCAGTTTTTTTGCGGCCGTTTACGCTCTGCTTACCCCGTAAGGGATTATAGGCGTGATATGTATATGTGGATTCAAACAGGCATTGGGGTGATGCTATTCGGTATGTATGTATCATTATCATTGAAATAGATAGATCTCATTATGAAAGATCGTCAAGCTGAAATAACAGTGAGGCACATAGCTTTTAGAACCGACGTTCATAGGGTCGTAAGTTTCTGGAGCTTCGGGAACGCGTCAGAAAGCGCAGCGTGGGACGGCTTGCTACGACCTACTGAGAGTAGTGGGTGGACATCATCGGCCAAAGATCTAAGAAGGTTCTGGGGGAAGCTTAGGTGAGTTGGTTAAAATAGATATGTTAAGTTCACGCCAGAAACATTTTCAGCATTCTTTTATGTATCGGTTTAAAAGTGCAGGATTCATCGGGTCGTTTGTCTCACACGACAAGAGAGAGGGTCCCACAAATCACGCAGCAAATGAAGCATGTAAATTTTTACATATCATGAATATGTCATGCTAATGGCGTAATTGCTCATGTCAGTACGCTCACGACACGTGTCGCGTGCGCCGTCACTTTCCCCGGCACTTGCGCAGGTTTCTGTTTCGAGCCGTTCGCACATTAGACCTGCTTGTTAGACCCACTGGGTCTTATTGGCGACATTGCAGTTCACCTACTGAACCTGACACTTTATTTTAGACCGACTGACATAATCAGGTAAAGTTTGGCACAAAGGATTAAAACAAAAGAACCTGGTTGACCGAGTACTGCTCGGCTTTTTTGTTGGTATGGTATAGCGCGTTTTTTGGAAAATGAAACTTAGCTGGATTGAGATTGATCGCCTCCGAAACTCACTACATACAAAATATCAAGAAAATCGTTGAAGTCATTTTCGAGACCCGATTATTGAAAAATTTACAAGTATTGCTTGTTTTAACTTTTCAGATAAAAAACTATTTTTATAAACTCATTAAAAAATATTAGATAAATAAGTATTCAAGACTTTACGTGCTAATTGTACCAAACGTCACCTGATTTTGTCGGTGGGTCTAATTAGAGACAAGTAGGTACAAAGCAATATCATCAGTTAGGCCCAGTGGGTCTAATGAGTGAACGACTCTCTGTTTCATAGGCGCTCACGTTTCTACACCGGAATGTGGAGGTATACATTGCTGGTTAACTTCTGTTACGGGAAGTGGCGAAACAAACAAATGATGCAATGTATTGAAGATTTTTGACAGGGTTGTGCGTGGTTTTTTGTCTGCGTATACTCGAGATTTGTCATCTAGTTATCGAGAAAATGGAGCTAATAGCTATGATGAGCGGTTGTTGTTTTCGCGGAATGCTCTTGTATTGGATTTCAGTATATTTGACAACTCGGCCAATTGGTTTGCTTTAATAAACACTGTTTTTAAGTGCGTATTTGATATTTGTTTGCATTGAAACTTGCTATGAAAAAGATTACAGGTATAAGATCTGAGGTCTGATCTGAGATTGAGACAAAGTCTGACCAGGGGAGCAAAGTGACGAAAATAAATAGGAACAACTACGTAGAAATATCTGCCAGAAAAAAGACAAATACACGTATATTCCTTTAATTGGCCTTTATGGAATAAAACGTTCCTTTAGCACTCAAATGAAAGCTTTTTTCAATTCAGTCACATAACCAACTAGTATGTGCAAAATTAAAACAGACCTGTAGTTTCTGAGATAAAATAGCAAAGAAGAGATTATTTCAATTTCAGAAAGTAACACGAATAGCTGGGTATTATCCAAGAACGGCGGCCATTGATAATGTTTTCAGCCCACACGATGTTTTCAGTTCTCGGTCGGGTGATCCCTGGTCTCGCAGGAGTAATCCGATACCAATTAATGTTACACAATTGGTGAACGCAACCACCAAACTGCTGACGAATGATCAAAACAAATCGCTTTACGATGCTTTGGCACGAAACGCTCGTTTTCGCTAGTTTCAGCTATGCAGGGTTGGCAAATATGCGTAGTTGAAATTGCGGTTTTATAATTGCATGGAACAATACCTCGAGATACCGAGAAAACTAGTATTCGAGTAACTCGAGGCGCTGCTGCTAGTAACTCTTCCTAAAATCCGATTTCCAGTAAACATTTGCGAAGCCTTTAAATATCAACGATTGTGTTTCCTAATGTGCAGATGTGTTTATGGGCAGGCCATCAGCCCGGTGGTCCGATGATATGGCCAAGTCGACGGGATCTCTACGGACGAGTTTACCACAGGACCGTGAAGATACCTATGCCCTGCCATGGAGGTGGGCTGATGATTAGTATTGCGTAGGAAACGAAAATAAATTAACTTTATTTAATGTAGGATGGTACTATCACTTATTGGCGTCACGATCCGTCATTGTAAAAAAAGACATATAACACAATTTTCTTCTTTTTTTCATAACAATTTTGTATTGTATTATAGAAAACCGGCTCTGGCGGATTAAAAAAATAAAAGCACTGCCTCGGGGCTGGCCAGGCCAGGGATACATTTTTTATGGACAACTTGTAGGTTACATAATATTTACGCCGCTCATTCCAACATCCTGTGAATTGAGGACATGGAAAGAAACTAAAGTATTTTCATCAAACATGATTCTATCATCTGCTAACCCTGATTTTCAGACAAGCAGTAAACGGTAAACAGTACAAAATATTTTCCACAGTCAGTTTTACTCATTTTCGTGGACATACTGTTGTATATAGTAAAGTAGAAAACAGTTATCATACGGTCTGTCTCTATGTCTATAATATTGCAACGAACAATGAGGTCGATAGAAATGTCGAATTCTTCGAGAGAGCGCACCGCAATCATTTCGTATCTAGACTATATTTTATAGTTATTTGTCGTACAATGCTCTTTGATTATCGTGCCTATTGTGCAAGGATATAATCACTGGCGCACAATGCATATCGAATACGAAACATGATTGATTGTATCTTTGACGTCAAATTTTGTCAAACTCCTAACAAAGTCAAATAAGATTATTTTTCTTGAGGGACCCAACGGCCCGATTAACCATGGTGTCAGAGTTTTTCAACCACCTACTAATAGTAGTAGGCCTCTGACGTGGTTGTGTAACGACCGCCGTCCCCCAAAGAGGGAGGTTCATATCTAGCAGTGGACTGTTGTGGCTGTTTAAGTTATTGTTATATGTACATGCAGATCCAAAATCTAACTAGGTATTCGTGTAAAATTGAAAATATCATCAGAATAGGATACGTTAGGTAAGTTAAATAGGTTGAGTAGTTTTCAACAGACATTCTCCGCTTCTTCTTCTTTTCGTGTGGGACACCGAGTTGTCCAACGACCCGAAGCCCCCTGGTGTAAGTTTTTCAATCGCCTACTACTAGTAGTAGGCCTTTGACATAGTTGTGTAACGACCGCCGTCTAAGTAATCATAGACTGCAACAGGGACCAACGGCTTAACGTGCCCTCCGAAGCACTGCAACATTCTTCGCAGTCGCCCGTTAAATTTTAAGAAAATTAGGACATAATTTTTCCCCTCATATTATTTGTGGCTTTCACATGAATTGTCTTAAAATAAACGTAGTAGCCGCATAATAAATTACTTCTATGTACTTTAGTGTGTGTTGTCGGGTGAACGAATAATAGCCGACTAAGTATGAACCAATTAAATGCACATTAGCCATTCCTAGGAGTGTAAATGTACAGCCTGCCTTTATCCACTAATGACAATTCTTGCTAACCTATTATATCCAGGGCTAAGCAATAAGCCTGAGGGTAAAAAACTCATACCTTTATGACATATGTTGACAGGCTCCTGCATTCATGCATAAGGAAAGAGAAGAGCTGCTGCCCAATAAGGAAAAAAATATACAGAGTAGGTCATGAAGTGACGTCAATATATAGTGTGAAAATTTTACTAGTGATCGATAGCAAAATCTCAAAACGGGCTGGTGATAAGAAACATAGGTTAAACTATGTCGAAAACATTAGTTTCCACAGTAACTAAAATCAACTGCGATCGGCAGTTCTTTAAGGAAGGTCTCATTTTTAAATTTCTTTTTACCTATGTTCCTTGAAGAAAGTTGTTCCTTATCACCAGCCAGTCTTGAGTTTTCGCTATCGGTCACTAGTAAAATTTCACCCTATATAGTCGGTTCTAAAAGCTTTCTGCCCCACTGCTATTTCAGCTTGACAATATCTCATACTGGGATCTATTTATTTCAATGATAATGATAGTGCCGTGTGATTCCGGCTTAGAAGTGCCGTGTGATGCCGGCTTAGAATAGCATAACCCCATTTATTTCTCTTGGGAGTCGTAAGAGGCGACTAAGGGACTCGAGGGCGTGTTTTGCAATTTTAGGCGTTGGGCTGAAAACAACCGAATGACCCTCAAATATTTGTCAAGACATGGCGTAAAAATCCGTTTTTTGCGGCCGTTTGCGCTCTGCCTACCCCGCAAGCGATTATAGGCGTGATATATGTATGTTTTAAATGATAAGCAGGTAGAATGCCGTGTGGTACCGAGTTTACAATAGCATCACCCTAATTCTACCCGTGGGTGTCTTAAAAAGCGACTTAGGAATAATCATCCAGGGAATGGGCAGCAGTGTTCTAAAGCAACATCTTGCAATGTGTGTATAACAATACCCAATATGGCCCATGTCCAGCAGTAAGCTGTTATGAAATACACATACATACACATATCACGCCTATAATCCCTTGCAGGGTAGCCAGAGCCCAAACGGCCGCGAAAAACGGCCATTTACGCCACGTCTGAGAAATATTTGAGGGTCATTCGGAAAATTGCGTATCGCCATAGTGAAAGGTAGTCAGCCCATCGCCTAAAATTGCAATACACACCCTCGAGCCCCTTATTCGCCTCTTACGACTCCCAAGGGAAAGAAATCGGGTGAGGCTATTCTAAGCCGGCATCACTGCTATGACTGTTAATGTAAACTAGCGTGTACCACTACAGGTGTGGGCTGTCAGTGCGTTTTGACGTGTACTGACGAGCATCTTGCGCCGCGCATGCGCGTGTCGTCCTGTCATCCGTGCGCCGGCGCAGCTGTCACTGTAGCCTCAGGGATAAAGTTGGCAGATAGTCGATTTCAACCGTAATACAAGGAGAAAGGTTTTAATTTTATTAAGACTTTACGGTCGTTTAAAAAGAAACATAACTTTTTATGTATGATGAATAGGTGGATAAATATAATGTTTTTGTATCATATTATCATATTGTAAACTGTAAGGGCTGCCGCAGACCAACGTATGTCGTTTCGAGCACGTCAAAGAAATTCAATTCAATTTCATAAATATGATTTCTGTCAACGGACAATTCTGCCAATATCGAGGATGGAAGATACTCGGGGATTTGAAGAACAGCCAAATGACCGGTCACTCAGATTAAAAACAATCAGAACAACACATTTAAAGAAATTCAAAAAGAACAAGAACTGTACGTAATTGAAATAAAGGTGACATTGTATACAATGACAAACGCCGCGGGAAGCCGACGAGCGACCGTGAGAATCGTTGTCAATCTAGCCAGTGTCATATTTTTTCAATTACGATAGAGTTCGATATCAAATTTGTACTCAAAAGTGGCTCGAAAAAACTGCACTTGCTGTGCGACGGCCCTAAAGAGAACTCAAAATTCAGTGAAGTGTTAAATGAACGCCAATTTGAAGATAAAGTCTACCATTTTTGAACATTTAACGCAGACCTTTTTATCAAGCTTTATACTTAGTTGCATCCATTATATTGTAAGCATTTACGTGCCTAGTTTTTGTTGATACGTTCATAAATAATTCTGTTTAGATTATCTGTGCCCTAGACTTACAGTTAACGTTAAGTTACGGACATTTACGCCACGTCTGACAAAGATTTGAGGGGTCATTCGGGAAATTGTGTTCCGCCATAGTAACGGGTAGTCAGCTTTTCGCCTAAAATTGCAATGCACATGTAACCCTCGAGTCCCTTAGTCACCTCCTGCGACACCCACGGGAAAGAAATGGGGTGATGCTATTCTAAGCCGACATCACAACAAATGAATAATAAAGCTAAATTACTCTGAAAATTACCTGTGAACTGTAACAGTTTAACGGAATTGAATTTTGGCATCAGTCGTATGTTTTGTTTAGTTAAAGCCACCAAACGACCTTGTCTTACAGACGATAGAAATACGAGTATTATGTCATGTGTGAAAATACATTTCATGCTTATTTACTTCCTAGCAGAATTAATATGAATGTGATCTCAGATTCTGAGTCAAACAATGAAAAGAAAGTTTTTAGGGCATTTGACAAAGTGACTAGACATACATACATACACATATCACGCCTATTATCCCTTGCGGGGTAGGCAGAGCGTAAACGGCCGCAAAAAACGAACATTTACGCCACGTCTGACAAATATTTGAGGGTCATTCGGAAAATTGTGTATCGCCATAGTGACAGGTTGTCAGCCCATCGCCTAAAATTGCAATACACACCCTCGAGTTCCTTAGTCGCCTCTTACGACTCCCACGGGAAAGAAATACGTCATGCTATTCTAAGCCGGCATCACATGACAAGACTAGCTTAGCAATTAATTATTTATTGAAACATCTAGTCCAAATCAAGAGCATGTGTATACAGGATGAAAAAATATTAGCTGCAAATATTTTGAGGGGTGAACCAGCCCATGAAACTGAACAACTTACTCAAAGGAACATAGGATGAAATATTTAAAAGTTTGGATGTCCATACAAATTGACCTCTCTGCTAGAACATTCTGTATGGAAGGTCCAATTTCTTTTTCATATTTCACCCATGTTCCTTGGGGAAATTAGGTGTGAAAAAATGAACCGCAGATATTTAAGGGGTGAACCAGCCAATAAAACTAAACAACTTTCTTCAAGGAACATGGTTAACAGAAGAAATAAAAATTGGATCAACTCAACTTGTATGGGAAGTATTTTTTTTTTTATTTCGATTTAAGTTCCTTGGAAAAGCTGTTCAGTTGTAGGGGCTGGTTCACTCTTTAAAATATTTGCAGTTAATATTTTTACAACTACATAATACAGGATTAAGTTACCATAGGAGATACATAGAAAAGACAATAGAAGTATCAGCAGGTGAAATGAGTGAGTGGAAGAAGTTCAATTTTATCAGAATCTTATTGACTTACATACATACATCACATCACGCCTTAATCCCTTGCGGGGTAGGCAGAGCGCTAACGTTCGTAAAATGCGGTCGACATCGCCACATTTGACAAATATTTGAGGGCCTTTTCAGAATAATTATGTATCCCTATAGTGACAGGTTGTCAGCCTGTCGCCTAAAACTTTAATACAAATTAGACCCACAAGTCACTTAGTCGCCTTTTACGATACCTGCGGGTTAGAAATTGTTTATTTACATAGATCAAAATAAAAGTTTAAAAATACTATATCACTATAATTATTTTTTTACTGTATGTCTTTCAATTTCAAGTTTATTTATAAGAAGATAATAAAGATATTATAAATAAATAGATAAAATAACCAAGTCAAGAGGTTTTTTTTCATTATCATCAGTAGAATTTCATAATCTAGCCATTTAATCAGTAGAATGATGTCATTGAATAATTTAAAGATTAGATTTTGGTTGCCTTGAGAGTTCTTTCAAGATAATCATGTATTATTTATTACAAGCACTTTAATCTAACATTAAAGGGATGAACATTATACTGGTATATTTCCACAACTATTACTCATCATCAGAATAAAACAATTTTAAATGGATTCAAGATGTTTTATTCTTGTGTTTGTTTGGCAATTAAGAAATATATGTACCTCTAGATGTTGGAACAACAAACATAATTTAAACCACCACTTTCAAATGACCATGAGCTCTGTAAAGAGCTTGAAACATGGGAATTGTTAAATCCCAAATAAACACAACTTAAATCAGTTTCAAATTGTTTGATTGTGATTATACTGGATTACAATACAATGACTTAGGTATAACCAGAATAGATTAATCCTTTAAATGTGTAGGTTGAAGTGCTGACTCCTAAGTTTTAATTTCGGTAATGACATTAAAACTTAAGGTGATACAGGTACTTATTAATAATTAATTTATTCTTATGTAATAATAACTGTGGCTCTTAACTTCAAACCAACAGTAACACACAAGTGTGACAAGAATATGTAATGAACAGGCAACTATACATACTAATTGTATGTGCGACTGCATTCATTGAAAATCAGCAAAATGTTAATTATAGCTGTTATATTATTATCAATGTATAGAATAAAGAAGATTTTTGTTAAATATTTGTAAATATTTCATTATTACAAAAAATCTGTGGTAGAAATCTTTCTGCTGGATTCTGCTACATTCTTGTGGCAGTAGCTGTTTAAATTGAAGTAGAACCACACATATGTTGCATGTTGCACAATATTTAAATTGTAAACATACTCATACATAACATAACATAGCTATAACAATAAAGAAAGTCTGCAAAATGTAGACAGAATGTTGATGTATCATTCAATTGTTATAAGAATTGCATTCTGCTTCAATACAATAAATAGTACATAATAGTAATATTATCGTGATAAGTAAGCTGTTACAATAAGTCCAGTTAGGAATCTTCAATAAATAATATTAAAACTATTTGATTGTAGAAGTCCAGAGGTTTGTAGGTGTTGGTGTGCCGAGCAGTTTTAAATTGGAGTTTGAAATAACATAAGTATAACACTGATGGCTAATATAAGCGACTAGAAGGTTGACTAATCAAACATTATAAAATAATGTAAAATGCAGTGAGTAAGTTTGAACAAGTCATGAATGACATCATCTCGGAATAATAATAGCGAAATATCACTAAAACAGTGATACAACCCGCGCAAAATGCACCAGGAAAACAAAACAACGTTGTAAGTGGCCTACATAGCTGGCATTATGAATGCACTCGGTAATAATATACTTTCATGCATACGACACGGTGCACGACAATCTACGAATCGCAGTTGTAGCGAATTGCACCACTGGGACAACATAAAATTGCTTCAAAAGTATGTAATAAACCAATAACTAACGGTTTTACTCATGAAAACATGTGCAAGAGTGCCAACTCCTCAAGATCTTCGCGAAACCCGAAGGCCAAGTAAGCTACGCGTGCCGTAGGTAAGCCGCCGCGCTAATCTCGTTCAACACGTGTAAAAACTGCCTGTACCTTTATAATCAGCTCGATTTCCGGCACGTCTCCGTTCGCCGTTCCATTCTCAGCGATTTCATCCGACATGGTGAACTCAAAATCACAAAATTTTATCAAAAAAGTTAAACTTTTCCGCACAGTTTCACACAACCGTCACTTTTCCAAAACACCGTAAGACTGACTTCACTTCACTCACTCACCTCACTCTATCATTCGGTCACTGAGTAATCTATGACTAACTTCGCGCCTGTGTTCCATAAGCACGATCTGGAGAGATAGCACTTCTTGCTTTCTATATGTTTGAAAGAGATAGCAATAACTGCTGTTCATAGTTCCCATGGACGTATTATTTAAACAGGACTGATAACTTCAAAAACAGTTATTTACGAATAGTAACTTTATTAATACTGGAATATGGTCTATTTTACATTAAGTCTTTCCCAGAGGCTAATCCGAGCCGAGTGAGATAGCACGTAGAGAGGCTGTGTGTCTCGTTCTTTCATATTGCCAGTGTAGAAAATTACTGGAGATAAAATTTTGCCTAACTTATTTTTGACAAATATAATTATAATTTAAGTAATAAAATAAAACAACTTGCGTCAGTTATATCAAAAACATGTTGGAAATCATAAAATTATATACTGATAAATTATGATTATGTAAAAACTATTAATCAAATAATTTTCTTATGGTATCCCTTTAGGATTGAATTTTGGCGGTAAGTTTAAACTTTAGCGACAAAAAAATTACATTCCTAATTTATTACTTAAAATCAGTATTTGACGAAATTTCTCACTCAAAGTAATGAAAAATTTTTGTGTTCGAGGTTGTCCAAGTGAATCGTATGTATGTAAATTTCCCTATCTATAAGCTCATTGTAATACAAAATATTGATGCCATATTAGAAAGAGACGAAAGGCCTCGGTGTGTGCGGTCTCGCTCGGCTCGTTTTTTCTGCAACAGTTATCAGTCCTGTTTAAATAATACGTCCATGATAGTTCCTTACTTGAATGAACGATGAGTTTTGGTATTGCCATTTTATATTTTTATCGCTTTTTTGTCTTTTCTGAAAGGGTCCAGGCCTTGTATGTCAACTTTTAGTAGTTTGACAAGTCATAAAACGTCTCATCTGAGACTAATGTCCGTCATTATTAACCCAATGTGACAATGTCAGTTTCAGAACAATTGTTTTATGTAAAATCAATTTAATAATGACGCCCTATATAGATGAAGATTATTAAACATTAAGGATAGGTTCGTATGGAGTGAAAGTGAAACAAATTACGGACTAATTATATTATTATTAATTAAACATCAAAAAGGTTTTTCAATAAAATATGTCTCTAAAGACGTTGTAGCACAGAATATATAATAGTACTAACGTACAGAAGAATCACTCCCTAAGAAAATACATGTTTAGGTATAAATTAATACCTACGCTCGGTGTACCCAACCGCTCACAAACAAAATTGAAACTTAAGAACGCGCGCGAACGCTCAATCTCCCTTGCGCATCGCAGTTTTATGACTGAGCCGCCGGCGAACTACAAGGGTTGTAACTTGTCATCATGTTATTGGTGCACGAAGATTTTTTGTTACTGATTTTGCTATATATCTTATTTGTTCACTTAATCTACGGAAGGAATTGTAAGATTTGTAAATATTTATAAACCTAAACGAAATTATTAATGACTACTATTTATATAGAAAAACAATTAATTATGCTTGTGTCTAACTGTTCTTCGTATCGAGTGGGACACCGAGTCGACGACCCGATCGATTTTTTAACGAATAAATGTACTAAAACACAGAAAAAAATCAAGTAAGTGTGCGCGCGAGCAGCACGTACGTGCGAACAGTGCGGCGGCTAGCGGCACACTGGCGGTCTGGCGATGACAAGTGACAACCCGCGGAGATTAGTTCCCGTAGGGAACCCGCCTGCGGAACATACCTAAACCGTGGAGTGAGACCCCCCTGGTTGTAGTGGTTGTATAAAAGTCGCTTCCCTAATCATTAGAGATTTGGGGGCCTTTTTTTCAGGACAATAGCTTGGTTGATGCTCAGTGACAAATGTGGACTCAAGGCGTTAAGTAGGGTGAAGCGACTGTCCATCTGTGTTTCCAAACGCATACAACCCTAATCTCTTCAAAGTAAGCAAACCCATCCTAAATAAAAAATCACCCAATCAGATTTTAGTATATTTTGTGCATAAAAATATTAGGTTCACTTTGGTTTTTTTTTCTAGATGAACGCAATTCTATACCAAAAAATTTACTTTGAAATCAATGTATAATACTATAAGTTTTCTCTAGTGATTCTATTTCTAGTTTTTCCAAACATTTGACTTATATGAACGAGATTTTAGATCATTGACAATACTTATGCCGTTAATCGCTCGCACTGAGTTGCGTCATTGTGTCAAACCGCGTCTCTGGCGGCTGTTTTTTCCAAACAAAAGTTATCATAGATATACATTGCGGCGTGGTCACAGGCATTTCTGTTTTCCACGACCGATAGAAAGCAAAGCTTTTGTGTTCTGTCGGAGATTAGTGGAGGAATAACATTCGCAAGAGACTCGCCTTCAGTTAGTTCGAAGAAATTTTATCCATTTCGATACCTTTTTATTAAAATGATGGCAACATTATGAAAGTCATTCGTTCAAAAGAAATAGGAACTGTCAGTGAAGTCGATGTCACTTTTTTTCATTCATTCATTAGCTTCTTGGGACACGAGAAATATTTTGTTTTACTAATATTTGTGCGTAATTAAGGCGTTTTATCTCAACGAATATGAGTGCAACAGAATCAGAAGCTTCGTCCTCCCAGCCAAAAGAACAGACGTTCGCGGAGAAACAAGCAGAACGCATGAAACGGCTTCGTGAATTGCACACAGCTCGCAACGAGGCCAGAACGCAAAATCACCAGGAGGTTGTCGCTGAAGAAGCTAGGAATAAGCTTCCTGCGAACTACGAGGCTAAGAAGCGTCAGGCGGAGTGGCTACTAGATGACCAGAGCAAGAGAGAGGATGCAGAAAAACAAGGTAAAAACTACGACAGGGTCAAGCTGCTACACATATCTGCGACGGAGGCTGAGCGCTTAGAACGCAAAAAGAAAAAGAAAAATCCAGACGAAGGCTTCTCTACTTATGAACAAGCTACCGTTCGTCAATATAACAGACTTGTAAAGAACATGCCTACAGCTGATATGGAGCAATACCAGAAACAAAAGGAAAAATATGGTGACGCTTTCT
Organism: Tuta absoluta; assembly: GCA_027580185.1. NCBI lineage: Eukaryota > Metazoa > Arthropoda > Insecta > Lepidoptera > Gelechiidae > Tuta > Tuta absoluta. The sequence continues at coordinate 4,015,262 of JAQAHW010000038.1, forward strand.
ACGGTGGCCCTAACGTCATCATACACGGTATGCACGAAGATCGGAAGGACGCTATTGATAAAATGGTGAATGATATTGAGGGACAGATAGCTAAACGTCAGAAATACTCTAGAAGACGCACTCACAATGATGATGCAGATATTGATTACATCAATGAGAGGAATGCTAAATTCAACAAGAAGTTAGAAAGGTTCTATGGAGAACACACGGCTGAAATCAAACAGAATTTGGAGCGTGGTACAGCTATCTAAATATAATAGTCTAATCTTCTTTTTTGTGTGGGACACACAGTCTTCCTACGACCAAATGAACCCTGGTGTCCAGAGTTTTTCCACTGCCTACTACTATACTGAAAGAAGGCCTCTCAGATGTTTATGTGACAACTGCGGTCTAAGTAATCATAGACAGCAATGAAGAGAGTATGGCTTAACTTGCCCTCCAAAGCATGGAACCATATATATAAACATTATCAATCGATTATCTACAGTGTGATAGTACTTCAGTACTTAACTCAAATTTTTATGTCTAAAACTAGATAAGGTTGTTTTATGTGTAAATAATTTGCTAAGACATTTAATACTTACTGATAGCTTTTATACATACTTCTTTAATTATTCTCTCTTTCTTGTGTATTATTAAGTCATTTTATGCTTAAGTAATTAATAAGGTTATAATAAACAAACTAGCCATTAAACAACTTTGTCAATTCCACATTGTCCATGTCTCAAAATATACTTCCAAAACATCTACACCTCAGAATGTCTGTAATTTCAGATTGGCCATATTTATTGCTTTTTAAGATCTATAAATTGACATTGCATAGTATATCTAAGCAAAGTTTGTCAATGGAGCTAACTTTAAGAAGTAAAATCTCAAATACTGAAGTAAAAAATACTCTTTTGCTCACACATTATTATTTGAGATATTTTATACTTTTAGCTAGATGATTATGATATTAAAAAAAAAAAAATTTTTTTTTGTAACAAGTTTATTTTGATAAATGTGCTGATTAAATAAAAATAAGTACATGTTTCAGATATTTTATTCTATAAAAGCACCTAAATAAATAATGTTTCATAAACATTTTGCCGTGTTCACCCGACTTAGAATAGCATCACCTCAATTCTACTTGGGTGACATAAAACTGACTAAGGGATTATCTTCCAGGTGATGGGCAGTGAATGCAACATCTTGCACTACACTCGCCAAGCGTGGTTTGTATGGCCATACCCACAATAGTCACCTCCAGCAGTAAACTGTTGTGGCCATTAAAAACATTTGAATAAAAAGTGCTTCCATGCAAGTAACTGAAAAATCTTTACATTGCAGTGTTTGTAAATTTATTTAATTATGTATTTTGCAAATATTTAGGGATGATTGTTTTATTATTATTATTTTAACAATTTATTTATTTAGATTTTTAAAAATTTAACGTGACTATTACCACAGTATAATTAATAGTGCTATTACGGACTATTGCCGGGTGATGCAGGCTTAGAATAGCATGATAGTATCACCCCATGTCTTTCTCGTGAGGGTCGTAAGAGGCGACTAAGAGACTCGAGGGTGTGTATTGCAATTTAAGCCATGGGCTGACAACCTGTCACTATGGCGATACACAATTTTCCCAATGACCCTCAAATATTTTTTGGACAGGTCAGACGTGGCGTTAGCGTCCGTTTTTCGCCGCAGTTTCCGCTCTGCCTACCCAGCAAGGGATTATAGGTGTGATATGTGTATGTATTATGGACTAATTTTGTCTGAAATAAATTAGTTGAATTGAATAACATACACCATATATTTGAATTAGTATGAAAGAAGCATACAAATAGGTACCTAATTAACATTCTTTGTTAATTTGGAAATATCCTGGAACATACAGCCTCTTTTTGTTTAAAGAAATGGCCCTCAAAATTTGTAAGTATAAAAAATTCATTATGTTTGTATTACACCCCTCTCATCTCAACAATTGCAATGCCCTATTTAAAAAAGTATGGTTTCATGTGCTGAACTCTACCAAGACTCTACGTACCTACTCGTAAGACCTGTACCATAAGATTGCAATAAAGATATACTTATGGAATCATTTTCGGTTACTTGCATAGGAGCTATCAGTTTTAATGAGCAGCAGGTTTAGATATTCCGTATTATATTTCAAGGATTATTTTAGACAGGTATTTGATAAAAAATATGATAAATAATTTCTTACCTATCTTATTTTTGAATAACATTTACTACTCAAACATAATAATCTGGTAACCAATTTTAGATAAATACATATTAAAATAATACATATACTCTCACATTATAATATAATATATCCATAAATGAGCACAAGTTTAAAGTATTTTATACAGATAGAAATGCTTAATCTTAAACTCTGAGCCAAGAAGAATATTAGAGGGAACCTTTCGAAACCCAGAGTGAAGCAGTAAAAGTTATGTCTCTTATACGAAACCGTATGTAATCAGATCACTAAGTAATAAAAACATATTGGTCGATTGGTGCACATGAGCCGGAAGACAAATAGTGTTTGCCTCGGATTTTTATAGAAACAATCGTCAAAAATCAAACCGTTCTGCATTTATTTTGTCTATGTATGCCGTCCCTTCGATCCATTAACGTTTTTAGAGGCACGCACGCACGGGCGAAGTTGTTCAATGTGATAGATATAACTGAAGTCCCTTACTTACACTCTCATTAAAACGGACCAGGTCCGACTGTCGCACGATAAAATAGTCTCCCGTGGTTTAAGTTAACCAATCCTAAACGTATCTAAACTAATCGAAATCTATTATTATAAGCAATAAATTTCACAAAAAATTTGGTGCGATGATATGATAGATAAGTATATTATATTTTCTATGATCGTGCAGCGTCTGTTAGAGTTAGACCTCTTATGGCGAGACTCTAGGGGATAATTATTTGCTTTTGCATCACTCTGGTTGTATGTAAGGAACCTTCTAATCATTCTTCTTTGCTCTGAGATCTTAATACATACACAATAATAAATTGAAAAGTTCGGAGCATCGACTAGAAATCACAGTAATCACTGTTACGTTTAAAATATTCGAAGTTTAATAAGACCTACGTTAACTTGAACTTACAATGTTAACTTGTATGTCACTACAACTTGTAAATATGTGAGCCTTTAAACTATAGTTTAATATGGGCAGACGTATTTGTTTCCTTATATAACAAGACACGTATATCCAGTAAGGTATATATGTATTTTAGACCACAGGTCGTCGTTGCATTAGACACGCGTCGCTAGACAGGAAATTCAGTCAGTGCCCGATATTATCAAACTACAGGCCTCAATTTCACAGGTGGATTTCGATGTTCATTGCGTAGTCGGTTAGCCATTATGATACCTACCAGGAATATTAATCGGCTACGTAAAAAACTAAGAATTTCACCCGTAGACGTAGCCTGTAGTATCATAGGATATTCAAGTGCCCTGTTAAGGTATGGGCAATGTCGACTGTGTTTACACTTGTGTCTGCTGCACTGAAAACGTGTAGTCCACTGTTACCAGGTATCTTAAAAAACACAAAGGAAAATTAAATGTCATTACGAAAAAGTGTTCACATTTGCTAGATTGGTGCCTACTCCTTTCAAGACAAACAAAATCCACTTTTGAACAAAAAGTAAACATTCTCTGTTAACTTGTCATTAAATCATTGCAGCAATAGATATTTTGAACACAAAAAGTGATAGAATACCTAATAATAACGACGACAGCTAAGTCTTTAAGCCCTATAGGATGCACCTCTTTAATAACTAAAGATTACCTGTTTTTTAAAGATTTAATTAATTGAATTACTTAAGATATCAACTAAAGCAGATTGCAAAATTTGCGAATACCGGTCATCATAAAAAAATATCTTCAAATTTCTGTGAAGTTGTTATATTCAGATGGTTGTGCTTGAAATTTACTGAAATACTCAAAATATTTATTCTGGTACTGTCAGCACCACATCAACCTAACTCTTATTCTGAATTTCTTATAAACTGTATAAAAAACCTGTTGAAGCTTTTGTATGTTTGTAAAATCTTGTTCTATGTGGCCTAAAATAATTGTTTAATAAGTCTTCAAAGAGGTGACTCAGCTAAGAACTTAATTTGATACAACTTTTCGAAATAGTTTTCGCCTTATAAAGTTGCAAAATAAGTTCAGATTGGGTGCATATTGATTTAGAAACTGTAGAATCAGGTTTTGCAAATACGTCTGTCTTCAGATGTATATTTACTACAGCGTATTCCTACTTATGAAATAAGCAGACCATTTAAGGCGAGTGTAGCCGTCAACGACCTCGATAAGTGGCGTGGTGCCACTTCACGAAATATTTATTGTGAAGTGGCACCACGCCACTTCACAATAAATATTTCATTGACTTTGTAGGTTCTAATTTTACTTAACGATAATACTAAAAACTTGGTCAACGGACATTCTGATTGATTGTTTGTAAAGAGAAAACTTTTTTTGTGAAGTGGCGCCACTGTCGAGGTGGTTCACGGGTACACTCGGTGGACAACCAACTACAACAGAATGAATCGGATAAAAATACGAGTAGGTACTTGTTTGTGCGGCAAATTAAAATAATGAATTAAATAGAGTCAACTACCCTTGTATTTGTTTACTACTCTTATTTGTAAACTACCCTTATTTCTTTAGAAATGTAGTCGTTGACTTATCTTCTGCAAATGAAATTGGTAGCTAGGCCGGGTAGATTCAGTACAATCAGTTCTTCCCAGAACAATTTGAACAACCACACAAACATCTCCGGGTGAGCTCCAGCTCCCCACCAAAAATCAGGTGTAGATTTTAAAGCCCCGGAGCTAAAATTGTAGAGTCCAGCCCTAAAATAATAATAATTGGTAGCTAGATTTATATCGCGATCGTATAAACTCACTTCATATACCTACGAGTATTTCATTATTTTGATTGAAACAACAGTTGTTTTCATAATAAGTGCTAATATAACAATATTCTTAATATTTCATTTCAAAATATTATACCACTCCTCTCCTTTTCTTTCTTCTAAAATACATTGACAAAGTAATGTCATAATTTCTTATGTCACATACATAAATTGTTATAATAGATACGTATACTTAATTGTACTTCCTATCCACCTTAAGTGCAGCAGTGTTTCAATGAAAATAACGAAGTTATTCGCATTTGGCACAGAGCACTCAGTGAGAATAGGAAATGAGAGAAAAAAAAACAAGGAAAAAAACAAAAAATCTCAGAATACCAGGCTTTGGAATGTGATAAATCAAAGTAAATGTTTTTTTTACTAATAATCAGACTTAGTTAACCAAATGCGAATATCACAGATAAATTTATTTTTGGTACTACTGCACTTAAGATAGAGTTAAATTTACTTTTCCAGAGACACGACTCTGCCTCATAAAATCCACGAGCGCACAAATTCTGAAAACGAGAAAACGCCAATCAAATGCCAATTCATAAAGTTTGGAACATAACGTCCCTTTTTGAGCGCCAAAACTTGGCAATTTAGAAATCAAAGAATCCCACTTCTGATTACCTTCTCACCCATTTAGTCGGGTTCTTGTGGAATTGATTATATGATTCGTTTGTTTAAAAAGACTACAAGTTGGTGTATCAAATGATGTGTATGTACTTACTCCGGCGACCTGGCATTAAGCGTATTACTGTTCGTCCGTCCATTCCCCGCTCTGTACAGAAAAAATAGGTTAAATTATATCTAAATGTAAATAAATTTCATTTTCAGAAACCTGTAAATATCTTACTTTCTTTGTTCTACAAAACATCGTACTGAACATCTTATAGCAAATAACGTTATAATTCGTTGTCATAAGAAAATAGCATCAATTCACATAATTAAATAATGAAAATAGTAAAGAAATTATCGCATTCACACAACAACGGTTAAGGAGTTAATAGAAGAAAAACAAACTTACCTTTGAAAAAAATCAGTATTCCAAAAATAATTATGGGGTGTCAATCAGGAGAGGGATTTTTTAGTAGAAAACAAGCAAATATTTTAAATAAACAATTTATTTATCGCTATATACAGAAAACTCAATGATCACATTTATTTACTTCTTATTCTAAATAGGCACTATTAAGGCCATATCATATTCTGAATTATAATAAAATTTATATTGAATTAAGTCTTATGTTTTCTTATTAAACTCGCATTATTTTATTGTTTTGCTCAAATTTTGTGCTAGTAATTGTATAAACGTGCTTTTCAACTTGTGCTACACATACATTGTAATTAAAAATTGGACAATATTAATTTTATTTCTAGGTGTATTCATTCCCTAAATATCTGACTCAATATTTTATCTAAAATACAATGGTAAGTGTGTAAGTAAGTAAATACTTATAAAAATGGATAAAACAAATTATCTATATGAAGACACATTAACCTATCACAGTTAAATTCGATAAAATTACCAAAAACTTAGGTATATTTAATTAAGTGATTTTTAAGTAACAGTTTGTGATAATTATTAAAATATGCTGTTTATAAAAGCCAAATTGCCAATTAAATTAATACTATATGGTGTACAAAATATGCGGGGTGTAAGGGACAGCCCTCCAAATACTGACATGGTTCGTTCAGACCATGAAACTGCACAACTATCTCTTAGAAATATAAAAATTACTTCCTATAGTAATAAACACAGTCAGCTGATCGTTATTTTGTATGGAAGGTCAATCTTTTTGCCTTTCCTGAAGATTTCTCCTAGGGGGAAAGTTGTTCAGTTTCGTGATCTTTATGCATCCTATCAGTATTCGGAGGGCTGTTCTTACACCCTGTATTTGTTTTAATTGGTGATTTAATACTTCAAATATGAGCAAACAATGTCTTTTTTGAGCAATTTATACACAGTAAATAATATTTTATTTTATTGTCCCGATAAGGAACTAGTTACTGTCCTGCGCACATTGCGTAAATAATTTTAACATATGTTGTGTACTATTTTTAAAGTGGCAACATTAAACCGAAGAGGCGATAAATATGTTTTTTTGGCAAGGCGCAATAAGTTTGTAGTCTTTTTGTGAGATCTTGTGATGTCTCAGTTTCAACAAGTGATGTTTTTCAGCTTAACTTAAATAAAACAATAAATATTTTCTAGAATTAACGTAACCACCTAAAGTAAGATTGTAGTATTTTAACCCTATCCCTATCCTATAGTGTATATGCGTATACCTAGCTAACAAAATCACGCGCATTTTTCAGTAGCCAAGGGTTTTTTAAAATGTATTTTTTATTAAGGGTGGGTTTGCTCTTGACTCTTGTCTAGGTCATAGGACAGAGACAGAGTCTAAGATGGAGCGAGCTCACCCAAAAGAAGCCTGTTCACTCTTACTTTGAAGAGATTAGGGTTGTATGCGTTTGGAAACACAGACGCAGGTAGTGAGTTCCACTCCTATAAACAATATCAACAATTTCAGTTGCAACAGAATATATATTCGATTTACCGCTGAAGAGTGCGCATATTTGGACGCTTTGTGTACGCTGAGGTTAGCAGTTATCCAAACAAAGTTTGGGAATTTGATACGGCCAGTGAGTTAAGGTTTCATCTACCCTGGTACAACATGTGTACCAGTCATTAAGGACCTTAATGTCCTCACTTAAAGTTCAAAACCCATGAAAAAACTGAACAATAGTGGGTTCAGTAGAAGTTAAGATTCACGGCGATGATGCCTGTAAGTTCCGGTTTATGTGCGCAAACCTTAACAGGTTACTACAAAAGTAGGTAACGTTGAAAAAACCGCTTTAGTTCATTATTTATCAATCACTTACATGTTATTTATAACGTTTGTTACTTACTTATATTTGCTTATATTAATTGGTGGCGTGAATGACTATTTTATTGATAACTAAATTATATTTTTATGTATTCGGTCAGGTCGGTAGATTTATAGATTACAGCCGCATTTTTTTTGGGCAACAATTTCAGGAAAAATACGGACCAAAATCATTTGGATAGGAGCTTTGTAAATTTTTTTATAACTACTGTCACGCCTTATTTGCGTTTAAATTTAATGAACGGTGCATCCTTTGTTGCACAAAGAATACTTTTAAAAATAACAAGTAAGTAATTAAAAAGGTTCATCGATTCAGAATACGGGGTGTAAGGGACGGTGTACCGAAAACTTTGCGGGCATGATCAGACCATGGTACTGAACAACTTTTTAAAGAGGCTATGTTGCTGAAGGAGAAAAAAAGTCGACCTGATACACGACATTCCCGGTCAGCTAAACGACTTTCTATGAAAACTTGGTTTTTTCCTTTTCCTACCCAAAATAAGGTCTATAGCAAAAGTGGTTGTGTTTGATGGCCCGACCATGCCTGCAATCTTTTCGGTACACCGTCCCTTATATCCTGTATATAGATATAGACGACCAGTCAAACGCACATGCATAGACTGCTTCAATATAGCTATGTAAAATACAAACCAGTAAATAACAACATATACAACAATAAACCTGAAATGCACGAAAACTTTTTGATATCTAACAAAAATATACAAACATTATATTTAAAAATATACAAAACAGTCAACTTTGGGACTTTGGGGCTAGTGTGCCAGTCACTTTAATGTCCTGACGAAAAATGTCCTTTATAGCCCAAGAAGTCTAGAATTATTTCAAAGTCAAGTTAGTCCATGCCATGCGGGTTAAACGTCACACTTCACAACACTTCAGCAGTTCAATTTGGGTAAGGCACGTAAACATTCCACATTTGAGACCTCCAAAACGTCCGTGGTCTCATCATTTTGTCGGCTGCGGAAGGATCCGAAACCCGTCTCATCATTGCCGGTACCGGATTGTGCCCGGCGGTTCCGGTCTCTGAAGGAGCCGAAGCCGGAGTCGTGGGTCCTGGCGGGGGACGTACCTACGAATATCCGCGGCATGTCGCACTCCTCGCACTTGTCAAGTAGCGGGTGGTTGCGGAAGGTGCACATGTGGCACTGCCAGGAGGAAGGCTGGCCCGTGTAGATGTTGCTGTAGAAATTGTCGGAGTCTTGCCGCTCTGGAAGAGAGAAAGTTTGTTGTGAAGATATTGGCAAAAAAGCCATTTTTTAAGACCCAGAGACAACGGTTTTAGCCGTTCATTTATTACGTAAGACAAATTTGATAAATTTTTGACTCTCGCATCCCACTTATAATTTAAAACTAGGATGGACCTCTCTTAAATAAGAATAGTACAATATCAAAATTTCATAGTAAAAGTAGAAATAATATAAATATTGCTTACGTGATAAAAATAAATTATTTGATGTTCCTCTAATAAAAATTATAATTTTTAAAATATTTTATTTTAAATGTGAATATAATAATCAATCCTGGGGACATTTGCTTACTTTTGTGATCATACGTAAGAGTCTACAGTAGTGCGGCCATCCCAATTAGGCATATTTGACAGTTGTCAGATTCCTGCTTATCCGTTCCACTGTGGATCACGTGACATTCCAAAGTGGCTAACTGGGGGGCCCGCCCGCGGGGAGTAACCACTTCACTGTATCCGGTTACATAAACAAACACTTCTCAGAAACTATTAAGCGATAAGCATGGTATGTTATATCGCCGAGTTCGTCGTGAAACAAGCTACATTGTTGTTGAATAATCTAAACATTTCGGATATTGTATTTCTGTCGATCTCTAGCTGAAGTGGTAGTTTTTTTTATTACCCGGTTTTTTATGTTTACCGCCAAAGAACTTGTGAATTAAACAATGTTTGTTAGAAATATCTTTATATTTTACATTACTGTACATCTATTTACTAAAATAAAGCATAAAATATCCCACCTCGATATATATGCTTACTTTTGTGATCATACGTAAGAGTCTACAGTAGTGCGGCCATCCCAATTAGGCATATTTGACAGTTGTCAGATTCCTGCTTATGCTAATTCAGAGGGTACATTTTCCTTTGTTGACATTTATTCAAGTATGAAGATGACAGCTGTCAAATATGGCTTATTTTCAACGAGATACTCTCCCAACCTCATGTAAGAAAAAGTAAGCCTTTGTTTAGACCCCGTAAGTCGTCTTACGTAATAAAGAACACCCCCTTACCTACTCTTCCCGACAATTTTCCGAATGACCGTCAAATATTTTGCGACCGTTTACGCTCTGCCTACCCCGCAAGGGATTATAGGCGTGATATGTGTGTATGTTTGTATGTTCGATATTTCGGCCCAGTTGCATGGGCCATGATCACGGAACAACATCCGGTTGAACTCCTCTCCCCATTCCGGGTGAGCTCCTGCTCCCCACCTATATGTCAGGTGTACGTTTCAATCAAAGCCCCGCCTAAAATCGAAAGTCCAGTCTTTAAAAAGAAAATAATATGGAACAACTGATACTTTGCGCGTCAAAATATTCTAACCACAATAATAATTTTGTGTCTTTTGGGGAATCCCAAAATGACAACACGAATACTAATATAAGAGGAAAACTATTGTTGCAACTGGCCAAAATAAAAATATGAATCAATTATTATTCAGTCACGTAATTAATTACCTAAATGTTAAAACGTGCCTTAACTTCGAAAAGGTCTAAGTAGCAAATAATAGCATGATTATAGATAAGCAATATTGTAAAAAGTAACAGCATTTTTTGTTTCAGATAATTGACTGAGTGATAGTAGGTATCTAAAATATTGGCTTTTACGAAAACTATTATTGGCGAAGGATTTGTGTCTTGCGTGAAGTTGTGTTATCAGTTGTGTTCATGAGGAAGCTGTTATGAGGAACAGGAAGCGCAATAGAAAGCAACAAGCTTAAAGTTGGAGGATGCGGATGAAGGTTAAGATTGAATAATCGTAATCATCAATGAGGAAGAGATGCTGATAAGGAAAGGTGTCAAACTGAACAAACGATCACTAGAACAGAAATGCGCGGGACACGGGAGGGGGTAGCAGGTCTCGGCTACGGTAACGCGCATGTGCGATCGAATTCCTCCTAATTTCTTCGTAATCTATAAGGAACCAGAAGAGAAGCTTCTGATGAGGAACCTCAAAAATTGCGGAACTTTCGCGTTATGAGGATACCAAAGATGAACCCTCATCAACACTAGGTATCAGCTCTAGAAAAGTGCCAAAACCGGTAGTGACTGACACTCACTAGTTGCAGACGACACTGTTGGAGCTGCAAACGTACTTACGTTTACGATTTGTACATCACTACCCCTAATTAAACTTCTTACCATTATCTCCACCCATCTCAAGCCGCTTCGCCAGGGTATCACACTTGTTCCTCAAATTCTCCACATATTCAGGCTCTCTGTGGCGCTGCTAGCATCTGCGTCTCATGTGTCAACTGCCATTATCCTACAACTATTTACTAGTGTCTTACCATTATCCCCGCCCATCTCAAGCCGCTTCGCCAGGGTATCACACTTGTCCCTCAGGTTCTCCACATATTCCCTGAGGTTTGCTGCGGCGCGGCTAGCATCTGCGACTCATGTGTCAACTGCCATAATCCTACAACTATTTACTTGTGTCTTACCATTATCCCCGCCCATCTCAAGCCGCTTCGCCAGGGTATCACACATGTCTCTTTTAGATACTCCACATATTCCCTGAGGTTCGCAGCGGTGCGGTAGTATCTGCATCGCATGTGTTATAAGTAAACTTTGAAGAGAAAGCCTAGATTTGACTGTTCCTTACCATTATCTCCGCCCATCTCAAGCCGTTTCGCCAGGGTATCACACTTGTCCCTCAGGTTCTCCACATATTCCCTGAGGTTGGCAGCGGCGCGCGGCGGCGGCGGCGGCGCGGCCAGTATCTGCGTCTCGCGCGTCAACTGCGCGAGTCTGCCGCGCTCCTGAGCCAACGCCGCCGCCAGCCGCCCGAGGCGCTCCTTCTGCCGCTCTATTAGGGATCGGTCTGGAATAGGGAAGAAGATTTTCTTTAACAAGCACTTATATAAGGAGCAACAAAAAGGATAATAAAAAGAAGGTCAAGGTAGGTATCAGGACATTACAAAATTGTTATAGAAATAATAAAATTGTGTTACAAATTTCTTTTTTTTACAATGACGGTTTATGACGTCAATAAGTGATAAAACTATCCTACATTGAATAAAGAATTTCAATTTCAATTTCAAAATACGAAGAAAATATTATACCTCCCATACAAAATTAACCAGCCGATCAACAATTTTGTATGGGAGGTCCATTTCAACTCATGTTCAATGCAGACAGTTGTTCTATTTCATCAGTTTCTTTGACCTCATTTCAGCTTCTTATACCCTCTTTGTTACTCCGTGTATAGAAAATAACTGTATTATTATGGTCGACACGAATTAACAGAAGTTGTCCGTCTGTAAAGTTGCTTAATGCACCCTTAAACCCCCCATGCTTTTGATTCTAGCAGGACATTCTTTGGCTTATTTATCTAGCTATTGTCAAGAGATTTCGCTTTTACTAACTAAACCTTACTTAAAGGGCGGGGCACACCGGCTCCGTATCCAGCTCTCGTCCGTAGTCACGCACGTGATCACGTCCGTACACCCCTGCCACACCGGGTTACGGACACGATACGGACGTGGTTACGCAGGTTACGGCGTACCTACGGACGAGAGCTGCAAGGGGTCTGTTGCATACCCAGCCGACGTCATATTGCTTTTCATGCTTATTTCTCGAATCGAAAACTTACGCGATGTCTCGAGAAGATTGTGAGGACGGCCTAAGTAGTTCTTTGGAAGACCGAAGAAGAAGCATTGCTGCTTTTATTGTGCCAAAATTGTGGTAGCCCGTAGTCCGTACTACGCGCAGGACAGAGCTGTGCGTGTCCGGACGTGTTTGGTGTGACGTCCAATAGGGAATCTCATAGAATACAACGTCATCACTGCACGCAGAGTACGCAAACGGTTTGTCTTTTGGAAGCTGTACGGCGTAACTACGGCGTAACCCTACAGTGCGTGCAGCACGGAACGGATACGCAACGCAAGCGGTGTGCCGTATCTCATACAGTCTCATACATTACAACGTCATAAGTTCGTGCGTGACTACGGACGAGAGCTGGATACGGAACGCATACGGAGCCGGTCTGCCCCGCCCTTTAGCTGGCAAATAGCAGACTACTTGAATGAACAGGATTACCTCTCCTACAAGTCCAACCAAAATGAAAATAAGATCGCGAATAAATATAAAATAATCAAAACAACTAAGAAAAAAATCCAGATAAGCATTTTTTCATATTTCCTCTTGTGAATGATTCACCACAATAAATGATTACATGCTTTATCATGTTTGAAAGTAAAATAACTATCAAGCACACTTTAAGGGCATACCTACATAACATTCATACCAGATTGTGACTAGTGACAATCACTATTTCTCCATCAATGAATAGTGGGTTTTCCATTTTCTGCCAAGCATTATAAATTGTGGGAGTCATTAGTTACTGAACAAAGAAACTTATTATTATAATGACAACATCATTTATGAGTGTTTTCCTCTTGAGTAATCAATTGTTGATCATTATATGAAAATATAATTACTTTAAACTTGTTGTAGTTAGTGTTGTGATACAATCAATAACTGAACATACCAAAAATAACTTCTGTATAGATTTATCCATCAGAAATACATCCAACAGAATTATGGTAGAAAAGGGTAGTGTACCTACGTTAAATATTCTTGAACACACATTCCTTACCTATTCCTGACATCTAAATCTACAACTGCCACTTACCTCCTAGTCTAAAAGTTATTAACCAGGCACATAAAACATGCTGGACTGGAGCACTAATTATGACTTATTTAAAAAAAATGATAACAGGCAAATAATTACTTTTTTAAAGTGTCAGGAATATCTAGGGAAATATTCTGCAGAATTGAGATCAGTACTTGACAAAGCAATTAAACAAGTCTTACCTATTGATGAACTGCTAGGTGGTTCAGGAGCAGCTCTAGTTGGTCGCGGAGACTCCAATCTCGAAGGTCGGCCAGGCGGAGGTGGTGCAGGCCTCCTTGGTGCCCGTGCTGTACTGGGGCTCACAGTCACCGTCACATGCCCTTCAAAACCCCCATCATCCTCCCTCGATTCCCGCACTGGACTCGCCATGTTGGAAGTTGGAGTACAAACTGTTAAGTTCACAGATGTTATTGCTCTCGGACTACTGTAATCTTCAAACCATGGTTCATAACTGCGACTATAGTCCATATGACAGTTGACATTTACAGAGAGATTTAATGGATAGCCTCTTTCTGGACGATATTGTGCTTTCTCTTTGTCTAATTTTTCTTTCGGTGGTATTTCTTGCTTAACAGGTGCAGGGGATATAGTTCTACATGGTTCCGATTCTGGTTCTTTCAATGTTGTAGGTTTAAATGCAATATCTGGACTGGGCTTTATGAAGTTGAGTGTGTTCGGTCGAATTGGTTTCTCTTGAGGAACTTCTTTTTTCTCTTGCGGAACTTCTTTTTTTTCTTGTGAGCTATCTCTTGAATGATCTGATTTTTTTATTGTTTTCTTCTCTTTACTTTTTTCTAGTTTCTCATGTAAATTGCATTTTACTTTATTGCTTTTTAGTATCCTATAATTTGTGCTTTCTGATAGATCATTGTTGTTCTGTGATATGCTTGGTTGTTCTTTTTTGTTCTCATTAGTTAATTCAGGGTCGCTTGGTGACTCTGCACTATATTTTGCATAACAATTATCAATGTTTATAACTGTAATGGGTGATCTATTATTGTTATTCCTTTCACTTTCATTCTTAATGAGTTCAACAACATTCTGATTATCATCTGTGGTTGGTTGTTTATCAGTTTCATCTGTGATTATGCTAGAACTAAGAACAGCGGTTTGAGGACCTTGGCA